>OY728127.1:510912461-512145377 GCA_963277665.1 Viscum album | reverse complement strand
TTACTCCTTGAATAAGTGGAAGAGGAAAAAAATAATGATGATGAATTTTCCATGAACATGAGAGAATCCATAATATACAGTATTTATGGATATTTCATGCCTCTTGGGTAAGAATAGATGAATAAAGAATGATATAAGAACTCAAAATAACAGAATAATTGATAAATCCCTTATAAAAATTTGGCAGTCTAATGGTTACGCAACATGGTTTTAAAAAAAAATTAAAAATTGAGGGGAAAATGGTCTCCCATCCCAAAATGAATCATAATATAGGGTAGATCAAGAATACGAAAGAAATAATAACATGGTATGGAAACTTGAATTCCATACCACAAAATAGAGAACTTGAATGGAAAAATAAAGAAAAGGATAATTTTCTTACCTTATATAGTAACACATAGAACTTGAAGTTTGGGATCTTGAGGGCTTGAGGGAACCCTGGGATGACATATAGGAAGGTAAGGAGGCTAGAGCTTCGTTGAGGAGGAATTGGGAATGAACTTAATTATGCAATGGGTTGGTATATATAGGAAAATTAAGTGAATATTTTAATAATTTCCAAGGGACACCTCTTTAGTGGTATTGGCAAGACCATGGGCTTTCCCATGGTATTTTCCCATGGTATAATCCAATTGGGACACCTCACATATTATTAAACTATACACAAGTCTATCATAATTATGAAACCATTAATACATCATTAATGATGTCATTAACACACCGAAACTAAAAACGTTATTTTTACTATTCACTGAAAAATCAACTGTTTCAGAAAAATTTCCAAAATTCACCCTGACCATTTATTGAAGTGTTGATTTCAAAAATGAAGTCCATTTTTTGAAAATAATTTTCTAAATATTTTTAATTTAATTTTTAAATAAAATCATACTTAATTCAAAAATTAATTATTTAAAAGCTATAACTGCTTTTATATCACATTGAAAAATTAATCAAGATGAAATTATGTTAAATACATAAGAAAATAAAATAAGAATACAATTTACTATTAATTTGGGTGATATTACTATTCTTAAGAGTATGTTAGTATTCACCAAAAAAACAAGTTGGTTCCAATAGACTCTAAATAACATACTGAACCCAATTATTGATGACATCTTCTTGAAATTCAAAACATAGAAGTGGAAAAGTTATGTATTAAAGGATAGTTATAAATATCAACTTGAAACAATGTTCCATTCATTTCTATTTATTTTTAGGAAAACTTGGGATGTTACATTATCTCCACCTTCTGGAAATTACATCCCTGGAATTTTATTTATTTATTAAACAAGTTGGGGTACATTTCCATCATAGAATTTTCATACTCCCATGTTGCAACTTCAACCATGTGGTTTCTCCACAAAACCTTTACCTGGTGGATTACCTTATTCCACAATACCTATTTTCTTCGATCAAGGATCTGAACTAGTTTCTCTTCATAAGAAATGTTCTCTTCTAGCTGAACGTGGGCTCCAGACATGTGATGAATCTTGCATATACTTTATCAACATCAAAACATTAAAAACATTGTGTACCTGAGACAAACTCAGAGGCAAAGCTATGCGGGATTCCACTATTCCATCATTCTCCAAGATATCAAAAGGACCAATGAACTATGGACTTAGCTTCCCTTTCTTAATGAAACACATCAAACTTTTCTAAGGAGAGATTTTAATGAAAACATGGTCACCTACCTCGAATGAAATCTTTCCTTATGTTATCTTCAATACTTTTCTACCTACTCTGAGTTGTCCCAATGTGATGTTGGATCATCATCATTTTCTCAGCCACTTCTTCTACTAATTCTGGCCCCATCAACATTCTTTCACCATCTTCATCCCAAAACACTACAGTCTGACACCGCTTCCCATTCAAGGCCTCAAAAGGTGACATCTAAATACTGGAATAAAAACTATTATTATAAGAAAACTCAACTAATGAAAGATTTTGATCCCAACTTCCCTGATTTTCCATTGAACAAACTCTAAGCAAATCCTCCAATGTTTGAATCATTTGTTCTGACTGACCATCTGATTAAGCATGAAATGTTGTACTTAAATTTAACATTGTTCCCAATGACATCTAATGTCCCTTCCAAATGTTAGAAGTGATCCTGGGATCTTGATCAGATACAGTGGAAAGAGGAACTCCATGTAACCTAACAATCTTTTTGAGGTACATTTGAGAAATCTGATCCAAAGATATTATATCTCGAATATAATGAAAATGTGTATACTTTGATACCCGATCAACAATAACCAAAATAACATTGTTACCTTGAGAAGTGTTTCATAGTCCCACCACAATATCCATGGATACATTCTCCCATTTCCATTTTGTCACTAGCAATGTTTGAAGAATCCCCTACGGTAAATTATCCTCTCATTTAACAGATTGACATGTCAAACATTTCATGGTAAAATCAACAATATCTCCTTTCATTCCATCCCACCAATAATACTTTCAATGGTCACTGTACATCTTAGTATTTCCAGGATGAACTAATAATTGAGAACTATGAACTTCACACAACTATTGTTTCTTCAATTGGGAATCACAAGGCACACATAACCTTTTACCAAATCTCAAAACACAATCTTTATAAAGATTAAATTCTGGAAACTTACCCATTTTAACCAATTCTACCTTTTTCTATAGCTCATGGTATTTTTTATGCGCTTGCTTAATTCTATCTGACAACGAAGACAACACTGAAACCTAAAACAAAATAGATGTATTCCCTGCACTACAACTTCTAATCCAAAATTCATCAAATCATTAATAAAGAGATCATGTTCCAAACGTAACATGGTAAATTATGCATGATGTTTCCGACTCAAAGAAACTACCACTTTATTGGATTTTCTATGATGGTAATTGATCGTGAAATCATAATCCTTTATCAATTCAATCCATCTTCTCTGCCTCATGTTTAATTCTTTTTTAGCGAATATACACTTAAAAATTTTATGGTCATTATATATTCAACATTTGGTTCCGTATAAATGATGCCACCAAATTTTAAAAGCAAGAAACCACAGCTTCCAATTCCAAATCATGTGTGGGATAATTTAACTCATGAGGTTTTAGTTGTCTTGAATCATAATAAATTACCTAATCATTCTTCATCAAAACACAACCATGTCCCTTCAAAGAAGCATCATTGTAGATGAAAACTAGCCATTTCGGGAATGTAAGGCCAAAACTGGAACATTCACCAATCTATTTTTCAGTTCCTGAAAAAAATCATCACATTCCTCTATCCAAACAAATTTAACCCCTTTCCATGTTAACTTAGTTATCGAGCAAGATAAACATGCAAAGTTCTTAACAAACTGTCCATAATAACCTTCTAACCCAAGAAAACTACGAATCTCTATAACATTTGTGGGTCTTGGCCATTCATCAACAACTTTTTTTGGAAGGATAAATTATATTCCATCCTTATTTACAATGTGCCCAAGAAAATAAATCTATTTCAACCAAAAATCAAACTTACTAAATTTTCCATAGAGTTTCTTTTCTATTAAAGTTTTCAAAACAACCCTTAGATGTTTTTCATGATCCTCTTTTTTTTATAAAATACCAGATGTCAGCAATAAATACAACCACAAACTTATCCCATAACTCATGAAAAACTCTATTCATAAGATTCATGAATATAGATGGTGCATTAGTTAATCCAAATGTCATAACAACAAATTCATAATGCCCATATGTAGTAGGAAAGGCTGTTTTAAGGATGTCATCCTCCTTCACCATCAGCTGATGGTATCCGGATCTCAAGTCAATCTTGGAAAAGTACTGATCTCCCTAGAGCTGAACAAACTAGACATCGCTATGAGGAAAAAGATACTTGTTTTTAATAGTGAAGTTATTCAATGCTTTATAATCAATGAAAAGTCTCGTGGAACCATAATTATTTTTAAAAAACAAAACAGGGGCTCCCCATGGTGAAGTAATAAGATGAATGAAGCCTTTGTTACGAAAATCAAGAAACTGATTTTTCAATTCAAGAAGTTATACTAGAGCCATACAATATGGGGGTTTTGAAATTAGCTTAGCATTAGGAACTAACTCAATTGTGAACATGACTTCCAGATCAGGTATGACACTGGGTAACTCATCAGAAAAAACATTGAGTTTTTAATTTACCACTGGCACATCGTTAATTTGAATATTTCCCTTGATTTCAAAAATATGATCAAGATAACATTCATTTCAATGTTTCAATAGTTTCTCAGCTTCCAGATATGTTATCAATTGTATGGTTTTATTATTGTATAAAAACTAAAACTCTTTATAAAAAATAACTTCTTTAGATCTATAGTTAATCTTAGCATGATAATCAAAAAGTCATTCCATTCCCAGAATAACATCAAATTCGACTAAGGATAAAACAATAATGTTTTCAGGTAATGTCTTTCCACATACTAGAATAGAAAGATTCTTATAATTCATCTTTACTATAACATTTCCCCTGGTGTTATAACAACATGTGTAGGTCTCATTTGTGGAGGTTATATTACCAATTTACCCTGAAATTTCTTAGATTTGAATGAATGTGTAGAACTCATATCAAACAAAATTTTAGCAAAATCTGAGTGAACATACAGTGTACCTGATACAACTTCATTGGAAGGCCAGAAATTTGTTTACAGAGTCACAAAGGATCTCACGAAAACTTTCTGCTTGTAGTATGGGTTCTTTGCATCATTTGGATCTCTCTTTGGGCATACATTTTCATAATGACCAATTTCACCACATTTAAAACACTTTATATTCTTCTTATCATGATTAGTCTTAGTATCATTTTCATTGCAATCTCGATCCATATTTCCAAACATACCACATTTAAAACACTTCCCAATTTTTCTAAGACATTCCCCAGGGAGTTTCTTTCCACGATTTTCACAAACTGGAAATTGGATTTTCTTACAATCAGATTTATTTGGTTGATTCTTACCCTTTTCATGAAATCTTGACCTCTTATTCTCTTTATTTCCAAAATACATGTGATAATCAGATAACTACATCTCTACTCTTTCAGCACATTGGAAAAGTTTATCATAACTTTTTAATTCACAGGAGGCCAACACCCTTCGATACCTTGGGTTCAGTCCTGAGTAAAAGCGATTGATTTTTCTTTCAAGATCCAGAATAAGATTTGTGGAATAACACTCTAGTCAAGTGATGTTAACTTCATACACATCCCCTAAATCTTCCTCCTTCTGTTTCAATTCAATGAATTGCTTCTCCATTCTAAGTCACACCACCTTAGGAAAATATTTTTCAAGGAAACTACATTAAAATTAGTCCCAATATAAGGAATCAAAATACTCTCTACCCCTGATATTCCTTACCATTTACCACCACTTATCAATTTCTCCATCAAAACGATAAATGGAAAAACTTTCCCTTTTGATAGTATGAACATCCCATAACAACGAATATCTTTTCAAGGGCTTTGATACATCTTTCAGTTGCTACTAGGTCATATGATCCATTGAAATTAAGATGGTGTTGTCTCATAAAATGTTCCACTACTATAATGTTCCATTGCGGTACCTCTGTTTGTTCTCTTACATGGATTCCACAACCATTTATTTCTTTTGTTAGCTATTATATTACTGTTACAAACTGATCGGTTCCAATCCCTTCCATTTCAGGCTGTATTTTTGGAAGCTTTTCATTCTGTCAGTGTCTCTCCTCTTTTGCATCCCTGTTCCTTCTATGGAAATCTATTCTGAAAAAACATATCTTAGATGAAGCAACATGGTAATCTTTAAATTCTAAAACATTTCAAATTAATCATAGAGTAAAAACCAATTTATGGTATTCTTTTAACATCATTCTAACCCCTATAGTTATCTAATCCATCCTCGGATACCATCTATAAGGACACGTACTTATTACATACATTATAATGAATTTAGTCAAGAAACAACTTCCTTTTATATTGAGGATAATTTCATGTTTAGAGCCTTAGATAATTGGGACTATACGTTGATAACATTACACATTATTATTGAGTGGCTACTATAAAAAATGTTTCCATTTCTTTCAAAATATAAAACATTAAAACATAAACACGACTCCTTGACAATTATTAAACATTTAACATGGATTATTTCTTTGACTTACACATCCATTAGCCAGTGAAAATCATTTAAAATCATGGGATGAGCACAAAATATCATTAAGGGATCGAAAATAAGGAAAGATCACATTAGTCCATGAATACTCGTAATGTATAAAAGCATTTTCAAAATACATTTGTGTCACCCATATATAATTACATTGTGTAACATGAGATTTACAAAAGAACCACACAAAACCTGAGAAAATAAATATAATAATAAATGTATCTCGGGTAATTACTTACATAATCTTTTAACCCTCTCGGCTACCTTATAATTTGTAACCCTCAGGGCTGCCTTACAATTTGTGTAACCATCGCAGTAACATTTGGAGTAACCATATAGCTAACCTCCATCACACACATAACCAATGCATTAGAGGTAGATATACGTCCCAACCTTCATAATAAATAATTCTCAAGAACCGCAACATAATCATACCACATGAATAATTCCATAAAAATATTTCTTTGGAATTTCGTAAAACTAAATTTTAAAAGAGGTTTTTAAAAAAGGAAATACACTTATAAATTACATACAATTGAAGAGAGACATAAAATAGTTGATGGAGTATGTATATATATTATAAATATACATTATGAAACATAATATAAATAGAAACCATCACACAAACAACTTAAATAGTACATAAATAATAAAGTAGAAGGTTAACCCAAAAAATGGAAATCGAGTTATGAATTCCCTTACCTCGAGTTTGTCTTACTTCCAACTTGTTTAAACCTCCTATATAATGGTTAAAGAGTGATACTAGTATTTTAATTAAATATGATCCTGTTTATAACATCTTATATGATAATTTAACAACTACATTTCACCCATTAATTGTTAGTGTTTTTCTTTTTGCACTATTTTTGGGTGAGTTCTTTACATGATTTCCAAGATTGGTTCATGATGGATGTTCTTATCGATTGGAAGAAAAACTCAAAAATTGGAATGGAGTAGTATTTAAATATTTACATTAACATAATTTATACCATTTATCATTTTTTGAATTTTTACATGAGGACGATTCATAAGTTAAAACAATAATGATGTTCATTTAGATCATTTCAGTGGTTTTTTGGTAATAACGACCTCATTCTGTCTTATAAATTAAACCCATGATTACAGAAGAATTCCAGAACCATGGACGATAAATAATACATATATTACAACTTGGTTCAACCATAAAAATGGTTTCATAACTAGAAATGAAAGAGTAAATGAAAATTGAAATCACATCATCCATGATGTCGGTAATTCAACACATCACATATACTGTTTTTATTTCACGAATAAGTAGAAGAGGAGAAAAATAATGATGTTGAATTTTAAATGAACATGAGAACATCCAGAATATACATTATTTCTGGAGATTTAATTCCTCTTTGGTAATAATATATTAATAAATAATGAGAAAGGATCTCAAAATAAAAGAATAATTGAGAAATCCCTTACGAAAATTCGGCAGCCAAACAACTATGCAACATGGTTTTTAAAAATTTTAAAAAGTGAGGGCACAACGTTCACCCATACCGAAATAAATAATAATATATAGTAGATCAATAATAATAAGGAAATAAAAACATGGAATGGAAACATGAAAGTTATACCACATAAAAGAGAACATGAATGGAAAAAGAAAGAAATTGAGAATTTTATTACCTTGTAGAGTAACCCTTAGAACATGATGGTTGGGACCATGGAGGCTTGAGGAAACCTTGGTTGGACTTCTAGGAAGGTAATGAGGACATATATTCGTTTAGTAGGAATTGGGAATGATGTTTATGAAGAAATGGGTTGGTATTTAATGGAAAAGTAAGGGAATATTTTAATAATTCCCAAGGGGCACCTCATGAGTGGTATTTGCAAGACGATGGGATTGCCCATGGTATTTTCCCATGGTATAAGCCACTTGGAACACCTCACTTCTTATTTAACTATTCAAAAGTCTAGCAGATTTATGGCATCATTATTACATCATTAAGGATGTCATGAACACACTGAAACTAAAAACTGTATTTTTTACTATTCACAGAAAAATCAAATGTTTCAAAAAAACCAAAAATTCACCCTAACTATTTATAAATTTGTAGGTTTCAAAAATGAAGTCCATTTTTTAAAAACAATTTTCTAAATATTTTTAATTTAATTTTTTAAAAAAATCATACTTAATTCAGAAGTTAATTATTTTAAAACTATAAATGCTTTTATATCACATTGAGAAATTAATCAAGATGTCATTATCAGAAATCCATAAGAAAATAAAATAATAATAAAATTTACTGTTCATTAGGGTCATATTACTATTCATAATAGTATGTAACTATTCACAAAAAAAAGTAGTTGGTTCCAATAGACTCCAAATAACATACTGAACACAATTGTAGATGACAGTTTCTTTAAATTGAAAATATATAAGTAGAAACATTATGTTTTAAAGGCTAGTTATAAATATCTACATAAAAAATGTTCCATGCATTTATATTGATTTTTAGAAAAACTTGGGGTGTTACAAATACTCTTAGCCATTTTCCTTTTGAGTAATGGATTTTGTGTGACAGTATCCTCTAGCTACAAAAAAATCATTCAAATACATCTTGACTGCTACCTATTTCTTCTAAAAATGGGATCAAGAAATACCCCTCGAAGAATTAAGGTACAAAATAATTTTCAACTATGTGAAATCTCACATAATTGCCATATTTGGTGTCCCTTATACAATAATAATAGATATTGTAACCAATTTATGTTTTGTTGAAGTGGAAAATCTATATTAGGTATGTAATATCTAATCCAACCATTCATCCCACAACCATGACACAACTAAATAATAAATGGAGGCATTCACGAAGACCCAATTGAACATACTATAGAAAATGGTGTATAAAGATTAAAATTCTTAGCTTAAGAATCTCTTTCATGCCTTACAGGATTACCAATATACAACCTGTACTGTCACATGGGAAACCTTGTACTAAGTAGTATATTGAACAGAAGTAGTCTTTCCCATTGAGGTTCAATTTCCATTTTTCCTTATTTACATTTTTCACCAACTATCCATATATGAGAAGTAACAAAAATGAATGGATTAATTAGAGTGAATGGATGAAAAAATATTTCATTCCATATATCACTTGGAGGTCTATCAAAATTGGATAGCTCAAGCCTTTAACAAGAAGTTTTTCCTCTTTCATTCCAATTTTTTTTGGCAATAGTCCTTATGACTCCAATGATATCCGGGAGGAAACCTATAGTGACTAAGAAAAATTGGAAGGTACCATACTCTATACATAATTTCCACTATATTGGAGCTTATTCCTTGATCTCAATTTATGGAGATCTCATGATGACCCCAACCAATTCAAGGATCCTAAAGAAATATATCATAAAATCACATGAAATACAGCTCATCTACATGTTGTTAAAATTCGTAGTTGGCCCTTACCACCTGAAAAGAAAATTAATTAAATCCAATAAATACCACAGGAAATTAAACTGTGTGAAATCATCATCATTGTCACATGATGATAATTAGCATAAAAAATGGTCTTTGTAATATTACTCAAAACTGCAAGGCACAATTCTTCATCACCGCATGATGTTAAACTGAATGGTTAAAGTCCCTCTCATTTGACATTATCCATATGGTCCCTTAAATAAGGGTATCTATCTCAGGTGTAAGTCCCAATTGCATCCCTCTAAACCCCTTATGTGTCAAGATTCCCTCTAGGCCAAACAGGAGGAAGAAAGGGTGGGTAGTTTTCATGAATAAATCCCACTCAAAACATTGCCACTCCATAGTGGCACTGGGGACCCCTTAATTGGTATAAGACCCAACATCATCGCATCCTGGCCACTTGGTATAAAACTACGTGTTTTACATCCCTATTTCATAATGATAAACTACACGATCTTTTCAAGATTTTTGTTTGGGATGAATCTCATTTCAATGAGATATTTAGTGATTCATAGACCACTTGTCTTGGGCACAACCATCATTTTGGAAAATAGTAAATCTTTATTTCCTCATGTTAAAGAATTATTAATGTGGGGAAAATTTTCAAGAACTACATGTGGTTTGATTCTTTCTACAACAAGATACATAGTTATGTATGCATCTCTGATATCAGGCCCTACCACAAAAAACCCCAATCCTTATGTATGAGGCATACTATCATAGGTGGCCTTTAAAGAACTTGCATGGTATGATTCTTCCTAAAAAAACTTTTGAGACACCTTGGTCCAATCCCTTAGTCCATCCACAATACCACGTTTCCACAATGGGGATACCACTTCCTAGACACATGACTTTAAACTACATGTTTTTCCCAGAACTGTGTTTGGATTGTTTCTCATTCCAATGATATATGTAGTGATACCCATATTTACATCCTTAGCACCAGCTGAAATATTTCTTCTCTCTCAAATTGATTCATAGTTATCCTCATCTCAAGACATTAAAATCTATGGTATTTAAAGAACTATGTATGGTTTGATTATTACCCCATGAGATATGTAGTGACTCGTAGATCATACCTCCTAGACTAGCCAGGATACAATCTAAATGATCCCATCTGTAACTCATGTTGCATTTTTTACTATGGAAGAATCTTTTTCCACTCATTATTTATCACATCATGCATAACTCACATAGGATTAGTAGTTATGGTATGTAAGTACCCTACATGGGTAAGGAAAGTCAATTTTTGTTGGGGATATCATGGCCGTGGATACAAGACCATAGAAGAAACACCAGATGTTCGCTCCACATGATAAAGAAATTCATGATTTTTTTAATAAGTATGCGCGTTTTGATTATCATTCCAATGAGATATATATCGACATCCAGATCTTTATTCCTAGCCATACCCAAAACATAATATGGTAAGTTCCTCAAATCTTCTTTTTATGAGTCAGATGCAATAAAGTGGATTTAAAATGGTTTCTCACCCCATATTTGATCCCACATCAAAAGAATTACCCTTTTCTCCAAACATGAATTCAATTAGTTTGGGGAATCCATTTATAACTACCTGCGGCTTGATTCTTGATCTTGAATGATACATAGTGACGCCAGAGTCCTATTCCCTATTCATGCCACAATATTCCTTTTTTTTCTCATTGAGTCACATAATGTCCTTACCACATCACTTTAAACTCCATGGATAATATCCTTTCCACATGACTTTAAACTGCATGGCTAATTTCCTCTCTACATGACATCAAACTATGTGGTACTTCATGAACTTATTGTTTCTTGATTATCATTATAGTGTGATATGTAGTGAATCCAAAGCCTCATATCCTAGTCTTAACCATGTGGTATAGAAAATTCCATCTCTATTGAATAAGAATAAACATCTATGAAGGATCCATTGATTTGGGTCCCCTCATTAGGGAGACCACCAAAGAAATAGATATGTCCCCCTTCAATATATGAGTCAGATATATGAAATGGACTCTACAATTCACGGACAGTATTAGAACAAACGCTTCCGTTGTGCTCAAACATATCCCTTACACATGTTATAATCTTAATATTGGATACTTTCAGATCATCATCATATTTCTCTAGATCTCGATGATAGAATTCATGAAACCTAATGAATACTTTTACTGACTATGAAGTAACATGACCCATTTGGATTTTCATAGATTCACACATAAAAGGGGTTTACATAAAAAATATTACACTCTTTGATTATGAAGTAATACACCCTAGTTGTCATTGCATAATTTATCCCACAAAATGGATTTTTCAACTAATGGTATCTTCATCCTCAGGAGAAGACTCTCCTGTCCTTATGGGACTTGATGAAATTATGTTGGAACCTATAATTCAAATCTAGTTTATGGTTATTCATCACATATATTTCCCATATCCATATTCTTGATATGAAAACCCCCAATACCATGCTTTAAAATTTCCTCTCTCATGTACAAAGATTATAAGAAGGATTTAGGTTTTTAGGCTACAAATGACTTATCATTTCCATAATGTTGAGGTCATATTTCTATGACCTAAATAACTATAGGGACTATATTACCTATTTTTGGTTCAGATCTAAGTAGGGAACCTATTGCCCAAATTATTTGGTTATTTTGACTTGAAATTATCCTTTCTTATTCATGTACATTAATTACACAATACCAGACTCTATGTCCTGGGAACTCTGAATA
Organism: Viscum album; assembly: GCA_963277665.1. Taxonomy (NCBI): domain Eukaryota; kingdom Viridiplantae; phylum Streptophyta; class Magnoliopsida; order Santalales; family Viscaceae; genus Viscum; species Viscum album. The sequence goes on along the minus strand of OY728127.1, from coordinate 512,133,054 downwards.
TCCATAAACTTCCTTCGTCTATGAGCAATAGAAACTAAGAATTTCTGAAAAATCATTCTCCTGCCTATGTTGTAACATGCACTAGTTGGGTTTTCATAATTTATTCCACAAAATGGAATTTTTCATCCAAAGGACTCTGCTATTTGACTATTTTATAACATGCCATATTTGGTTTTTCATAAAAATCCCAAAAATTATGTTCGTTAATTAGAGTTAACTTCATCCTATAGAGATACCTCCTCTATCACCATAAGAGAATTTTGAAATACCTCCCTTTAGATATGAGGATAACATGATTACATCATAAAAAATTTCATTCTCATACTTGATAGTGATAGTACATTACTACACAGATTACAATGAAAGGGGATAATTTTTAAACTTTCTGTGAATGGTAATGACTCTAAATTATATCCCACATAAGTTCATTGTTGTAAGATATTAAACTTCATAGCATAAAATCCAATTATAAGGGAGTTAAAATGCATCAAAATTTACTTCTTATAAGACATTAAAATTCATGATAAATATCATGGACGCATGACATTAAACTATACAATGCTACAACCCTTGTTAGAAAGGGGACTTTATCCCCTAGAATTAAAAACTTATAAAATAGAGCCTCTTTACAAAACCCAAAGTCATGTAGGAGAAGTTTCCCATTCATGGAAAATAGAAATAAAAATTATCTATTCATTCGCATACATATTACATTAGAATAACCACCCATCATGGTCTTGAGAAATAAAAAACATTATTGACATCCAATTTTTCATCAGTAATATAACGTATAAATTCTTGAGAACTCCTTTGTCTGACTATGTTATAAAATTCCCTATTTAGGTTTTCATATTTTTCCCACAATATTTCAATGTCTGTTAGCCATAGGATTCCACCATTAGACTATGTAGTAACATTTCCCAGTTGTATTTTCAAGAACTATCCCACAAAACTAGTTTTTTAACTAGCTATAGATTTATCCAAATGAGAGACCACCTCTATTCATGAATATCATGATTTAGATAACCAATCCAAAAACAATCATGTATCCCGATTCCCTGATGAGAATCTGAAAATTATTGGAACATTATTAGACAACAAGCCTTGTATATCTCAACATTTCAAATCTTATGATCAAATATTTTCATCATAAAAAACCAATCTAATTTGTCCAAATTCCACGAATTTAAATTCCCATAAAAAGAGACACAATATTCATCATATTGAAAACTATCAAAAGGAAATCTAAAATTAATTTGTGTCATAGATCACTAGACCCACACTCTATATGGCTTAGGTAGAAATCAAGTAGTGTATATAAATATGAACAAAAATTATTAGGTTGAAAACCTGAAAATGGCCTCCTAATAAAAATACATGTATTTGATGCTAAGTCTTCTCAAACCGTACATAAGTCAAAATTTGGTCAATGAATGAAAAGATAAAAAAAATTATATGTTTTCTTGTATAATATTACAAATTTAAATGTTATTATCTCTAGGGCCCATTACATAAGAAAAAAATTATATTACTCTCTCACCCTTATCATTGTAATTATAACACGATGACTTTAATCCAAATTAGTCATTTTAAATTTTTTTATGAATATGATATTGAAAAAATGAATGAAAAAATTATTGAAAAAAACTATTAACATTTATGATCCAAAACACAGGGAAACTTCCTCATGTTGGAGAGCCTCTTCTAAATTTTACAGATTATCCTCCACATATTATTTGAGAAATTGAATCATACCTTGAGAAATTTACACATCTTTCCAAAGCATGAATTTTTTTATAGTACTGTCCCCATCATGATTATGGAGCTTCTCCTTCTCTACACCAACAATGTTCCTTCTTCGAGCCAAATCCCCAACCATGGATCCTTGAAGTTGGACTACATATTTCTTTATGAAATTTAATTACTCTTAAAGGTAGAAAATTTGGAGAGACTTCTCATCAAGGTGATCATGGTACTCTTCCACCTTCTTGGTGTGGTGGAACTCAAATTGGGTCCCAGAATCTCTAAATTCCTCAAACTATCTCACCATCTACACCATAGATTACTATGATATTTACACCTCTTCCCATGGACGAATGATGGAATTCACCATATTATGGATCTCATGATAATTAGATATTCCATATCCCAATATAGAAATCTTGAATATAATCCAGTGATTTCATGAAGGCTTGTTTTCAAGAAGCATAACCCCGATAATCTTCCAAATATCCCTCTAGACAATATAGTTTGCTGAGAAAAAATCCCCTTGATTCTCTATATCATACTTTTAACCACTCTTACAGTGAGATATATAATTCATTCTTAGTGAACTCAACAATCTTCCTTATTCCACTCCCCCTAATATAAACTCATCTTTACCAATTGATGTTAGTGGAACTAGCAAGGAAGCCCCCCACTCAAGCCCAATCACTGAAGTCAATGAAACTAAATTGGAGGTGAAACTTCTCATCAACATCAGGAGGTCAATAGGAAACAAAGGAAATGATGTTACCAAAAAATTTGGTAATTTTATCCCATTGTTGGATTTAGTGTTGGAATTGATGCCTATATAGTGGTATAACCTCTAATCTTGGATAAAGAACCCCCTAATGAGGAACATGCTCTAGATATTCCTCACCAATTGTGATCAAAGGCTCTCAAGAATATCCCACTTTAGGTTTCTCAATCATCACTCCCTCAAAAATAGAAGCTAGTTTTACTTGTATTCCATGTTTACAAAGTCCCTTGAATATTGTTTCTACATAAAAAGATTCAAAATTTGACCTTTTTTGTTGGGAATCTAGTGAAAGAATGATAAAACTCACATCCATCAAATTCCCTATAGAAATACTTAATCTCCTTGATGGAACATGAGATATGTATGTCTGGATTAAGTGATTCTATCATTTAATGATACATGGTTTCAAGTCTCATATAATCCTCACCAGTAGGGGTATCCCAGATGGATTTATTAGTACCTAAATTGGCTCTTCCATCAATCCCCTCTTCTAGCTTCTCAGTCTTCATGACATCATTAGCCCATACGGAGTTAGGGTCAGAAACAACAACTACATTGGATTGTCTTAGATCATTATTAGCCCCTTGCGAGTGATAATGGGTCCAATGTTGATCATTACAAGGTCCTATAGGGTAGAAAACATATCTGAATTATCATAAATATAGGAAGTTCATAAACAACACATTACACCTAAGGGAGATCATATGAAATTCATGTGGATCCCTCCCCTATCTAAAGGAATGGGGGCTAAAATGGCGGCATATCTTGATACATCATCCATAAAGATGATGGATTCATCAACATGGGTCTATGTCTCCTCCAGGGTGGCCTCCTTGATCTTGAAGTGCCAGTTTTAGACCCCTTAAGGGAGGAAAGCAATGGAGATTCTCAAAATGGGAAGCATGGTCAGAAGAGTATGTTGAGAACTTCATTGTATCAAATGAAAACACAAAGACTTACTTTGGTGCATGAATTTAGCCAAATTTATTGCCTTATTTCTCTTCCTCTCCAGATATGGTTAAGATATCAGATCAGTTCTATTGGTAATAGATACTTGAGGTGATAGTAGAGTAACTTACCTCGCCATTTACATTATCATGGTTCTCTAGACTGGGGATAGTTTTGGGTATCTAAGGCCCTTTTTCATTATCTCTATTGGGGTTCCAATGATCCTATACTTCAGAAACTCCACTTCCACTTCAATTATTTCATGTTCTTCTTCATTTCTTCTAATCGAAAAAATAGTGTCTCCTAACATTAATATTAATGGATGAAAGAGGAAGAAAAGTTATGGTAAAAAATAGATACATCAGCAAAGTCATGGTATTCATCCCATTCCTCTTTTGGATGACCATCCACCTCATCATAATATCCTCATCCCATCATGATATATTCTCTCTTTTTAATCAGGATCTGATCATTTGTTTCACATGTCAAAGCCTCCATCTTCAGAATAAAACTCCCCACCTAAACCTAATCACTATCATGGTGGAGATCATAGGGTGATATGATATCTCCCAAATATGGTATTTTCATTCCAGTCTAGAGAAAACATTCATGCATCTCGAACAACATGACTTACTCTCAACCAAGATTAGATATCAAAGGGTCACATGTAATTTGGCTCTGATGTAGCTAGCTACGAGGAAGACCAGACACCTTTTGACATGGGATCCGATTTTGGGTTATTTTCTCTCAGAGAATAATGGGTGGACAGAACATGATTGTCCTTATGTTGGTGAAAACCGACTACCTTGGAATAAGAGATGTGGTTTTCTCAACCCTAACCTCATGGATGGTCGTTGCTTGAGATGACCTTAAAGGCTTTGAAGCTTCAACATCATCACATTCAGTTCTATTCTTTCTATCATATAGACCACAACCAGTAGTTTACATGGATGTGACCTGGTAAATGCCTTTCCTCAATACCCCTAAGGTTAATAAGAGATCCACACACTACAATACCTGGCCTCCAACCCAATTAATGCATCCTATAGAGGAAGTACTATTGAAATTTTGGATACCTCCATAGACATCTGGATCCATGAATTTTTGTGCTGCCATCATATTTTTCTCAAGCATAACATGCATAAGGGTAAATAAAGTTGACTACTATAGACACATTAACAAGAGAATAAATTGATATAGAGCATATGCCCCACAGATGATCTTACTCTCAAAGTGATGTACCATTATTCTATCTCTGAATTCCATCATGTACGACTTCAGTGTATATATATTTTACTTCTTTTCATCAGTAAGTATCCCCATTAGTGGGTTATCTTATGGGAAGAATATGAATTCAATCGATATGTTTAACATCCACATAACATTGTCATTTGTGAGGCTCATAGGATAGATTCTAGTAACAGCCTAAACAAATGGGTAAAATCAACTGGCTTAGACATTAACTAGTATTATAACTACATATGAATTAAAATTCAAGGCAATCTTCCCCACATCACTTCAAACGGCACTGTGATTCTAAGTGGATTCTTTCCATTGTACATATATATAAAGCACTAGTAAATTCTTGTTTGGACAGGGGAAGCCAACTTTATATATCACCCCTCTTCTAGTTTGGTTGTGATAAAAAAATTCCATGACCTAACACCACCATTGGATTCATAGAACAGAAGACGGTAAATGCTTAAACACATTGCGAGGAATCCCTCTATGCAGGTCTTCCTTCAAATTTATTACTGGCCTTATAACCCCCAATGAGTATAGTAGACCATCTCTAGTGTAGACCAAAATTTACAAGGAGCACCCCGATTCTCAGAAGTGAGGAATCATGTAGGGCACTGCAATGTGGTACCTTCCCCAAATGGATTGAGAAATGAATTTATGCATGTTATAGGATATATTTCACCATTGAGTAGATGATCTTTATTCTGTAATTTCTTCCCCGCCTTAATATTCTCATCAGTCAAAGGAGGTGTCCTTTAAATTTCATCCCATGTTGTCTTTAGTGGGATGAACTCCACATATATTTCCCCAAGAATGGGGGATTCCAAAATTTTGTAGACATGCCACAAGAAAATTCCAACCTCAAAATGTGTTAAATTTAAATATTTTGTCTATGAATTCCATTGGATCAGAAATTCAAGGATAATATTTGAGTTCATGTAAGCATAAGCTTTCCCTTCCCAAACAACCTCATAGATATGGATGTCCTACTACATATTTTTGAATTCTTCACAAGTCTAGTTTACCCAATATGACCACATCCACTTGGGCCTAACCTCGCCCTCTACAACAAAAATCCCAATACCCCTTCCAAACATTCATTTCAGTTGTCTCTGAAGCTAAGAAGTTTGATTCATAATAATGAGCCATCAATTCATGGATATGCAGCTTCAAATCCATAGTGAAACTTATGTGATTATGGATAAAACCAATGGGAACATTACTTTTCATAATATAAGCACACTCAGAGGAAATGTTGTTAGAAGGGTAGTTCGTGTGCTTCACAAACATGGACTTTGAGATGTTACTCCAAGTCCTAGGGATAAATGAATCCCTCAAAAGTCCATGATCATAAAATGATAGGTAATCACTTCATGGGTACCGATGATAATACAGTTCCAAAGACTTTTCCATATCTGGAAGAGCAGGCTCAACCAGGTAGTAGTAATCTATCCCAACTGCCTTGATCAACTCTGATGGATAAGAAACATCTTTCTTAGGAGAGTCCATCAGTGGATCCATTGAAAACCTACATTAAAGCTGTATGTTTTTTTAATTAAATAGAAATGGAAACTTAGAAAAGTTAAAATTTTAACATGGAAGAATTAAAAATTTTGGTAAAGGAAAGGACTCATGTAGTCCCTTCGACTAGTTCTCACATGAATGCCCTTTGACCAAGATCCAAACACGTGTCCTTCAACCATGTTCCACATGAAATCCCCCGACTACGTTCTTTGTAAAGGCTCCTAAACAAGTATCTCACTGTGGAGCACCATTTCTCAAGTGGTTGCATCATAGGAAATTATTATGGAGATCTTTTTGAAAAGAGAAGAGAAGAACTGTAGGGAGAATAACCTGCATGACAAGAGTAAGAATCACCAACACTAAATTGGAGAAGTTAGTAAAGGGGATAGTGGTATTTATAGATGCCTCTAGCCTAGAAACCAGACCTAGGATAGGGAGATACACCATAAACTTGAACTCTGGGGTTGTAAACCCAGCCTATATCCATGACCAGTGCGGAAGTTGGACGTAGCTGACTAGCACCACATTCACAATCCTTACGCTTTTATACCTCAGGTTTAGAACCTCTTATTTCACATGGATCTAATACTATATGGTGTTATTTTTTATAGTCATTTATTCATGTTGGTTGAATTTTTTTAATAGAGCCTCATGAATTTTAAATAAGTGATGAGCCCTATGAATAATAAAAGGGACATTCCCCAGATAGCCTTCCCAAAATCCATGCACATCATAAATCATGTGTAGGCCGCCACCCCCTATGTGATAATGAAAGGCATGCCTCCCTTACACTGAGAACCTATTCCATAGACCTATGTGTAAAACCTACTTTTAATAGGGTCCCATATTTTCCTATAAATAGGACCCTATAACTCCTCATTTTCACAACTAGAAAATAGGAATAATCCATAAATCTTTGGTTGTGTAGCCCCTTCACCCAAGACATCCTAAACCCCTCGGGTAGCTCTTAAAATCCTAATAAAAGAGGGAATGAAATGGAATAACTGAGATAAATGTACCTTTAGGGTCTAAAACTCAGTACACCTACAAAAGGAAACCTTCTCCCCTGGTGGAAAACAACCTACTTGAGGCCCCTTCCCTAACTAGGGACCAATGAAAGCCTCATCTAGGAACACCTGGGGAGACCCATGATGCATATGATAAAGAATTTACCATGTTTTATTGCCTAGGTGGTTCATTTGATAAGGAATTTCCAACTCACATCATACTATATCCCCCTGGGAAAATCATTTCAAGTTTCCTCTAGGCCTCCCCATCAAAATCAGACCACCCCATAGCCACTAATGGAAAGGCGCCTCTTCCTTTGGTTCCATTTTCATAGAGGGAATAGTTTAATCTTCCACCAATTAATATGGACTTGAGAAATAATAAAATGAGGCACAACATTTTATATCCCATTTCGGTTTTCATTCATATGGTGAGGGGTTTCCCACACTTATCCTACTTGATTGTTAGGTACCTTTGGGTGAAATTGAGTATGAAATACCACTGTTACAAGTACCCCAACCCTTGGGGATGTGTTAGGGAACTCTTATTATTGTATACCAGGTTCAAGACCATGTCCTACCCTAGGGGACACTAAGACTCAAAGCCACCAATTCTAGGAAGGGAGGGTGAGGATCACACTTTCTTTTTTCCTTCGACAAGGAATCTGATTCTCTTACCCTACTTTATAACCAATTTTTGTGCATCCCTCTATGAGTAATACACTACCCATTCATTTAGGATTCCCCTGCTTGATTCCATCCTCATCCATACCCATGGACTATTTCAACATAGACCCCCAAATTTGATTATCCTAGTAACCAAAATAAGATGGGAGATGGGAATCTCAAAGCCCTTTGTCTATCCCTTTGTGTCCAAGGTACGGTGACTGGGGGATGTGCCATCAACAATATCTGACACCAAAGGAAGGGGTATCATGTGGTTTTTTGGATCTTCTACTTCCTCTAGTTTATCACATTCAATGACGACTCATCCTGACTCATTTGGACATAGAGGTTAGTCACAATAATGGTTCTCGCACGATCTGATTCATATTTGGGCATAGTGTCTTCCTTCATATTTTCCTCTCACCATCATTCATAAGGACTCCATATGCATGGGTCCCAAAGGCCATGTATGTAACCATAAGGAAAAGAATATTGTGTGGTTTTTCAAATAGTCCACTATATCTAGTTTCTCAAACCGATCATGACTTGTGTGGGCTGAGAGGTTAGTGGTGATCATGCAATCCACAAAATCTTGCACACCAAGGTAATCATTCCAAGTGTGATTACCAATTCATCCCCACTTATAAATAAATTCAAAAATCCAGCTTCTGGGCCTCCCACTTGGTATATTCCCCAACTATATCATCATACTCATCCATATCCTTGGATGATGATATAGTCTAGAGCATGCCACAATATGGCTGAAACCCAGCATCATTGTGATAATGACAGAATAATATCTAATAATTATATAAGAGTACTCCATCAATGGAGAGGATCAGATACATACATATATACCCATTGATGAAGAACCTAAGATACATACAACTTATTCAAAGTTATATACATGTGAATAATTGATTTTTAATTCAAGGGAGACCTACATCACACTTGGGTATCAATAAAGGATTCCAGAACATAAATTAAATATATAATAAATTCTTTGAGTTGGAATGAATTCCCCCCGAAAGGGTGTGATGAGCCAAACCACTCATCCTTTCTACCAATGTGGGTTCTTAATCATCATTGGAAAAACTTCCCAACGAGTGTATGCCTTTGGGATGAAGGTCCATCATAGATATAGAACCATTGTGTGTTTCTTGTTCTATCAATCAACCCATTGGAAACTATTCAAAAATAGTGAACTTGTTGTAAGTGATTATAGAAAACTCAACCCCCCATAATTTATCATCAGGTGACATGTAATTACATATATCTTCATAAATAGTGAGGTATGTATAAAAAGGTTCTAGTTATAAAGAATGTATCGAGAGATGAAAATTTTAACTTATGGAATAGATTTCATGTTTTCCTATTTTCAAAGGCACTAAACTATTATGGAATTTAAGTGTGTGTTTCTATAATGTAATGAACATTAATAAAAATTGTTTGTAATATATATGTATGATAATCATGTGTCACTATAACATAACATTAGATGTGTATAATATTTCATTCATTAACTTTTAACATTAATAAGTTCAAAAATACTCTCACTAGCCTCAATGACACTATATTTTATACAGAATATCCTGCCAAGATGGAGAAATATTTATGTTATGAAATAAAACATATATATTTAAAGTAGGAATATTTAATAATTATACTATATAATCCATATCAGATCTAGATTTTTATGCATTCAGAGCACTTCTTTCTGAATATTAGACAAGTAATTAAAAAATGACACTAGTGGGTGGTAGGGACTTATTCCCTCATATTTTAAAAAATATTTTTGATGAACAGTTTATAACACCCTGATATTTCAATATTAAATTATCCTTTAAATGAATAATTTTTTTGATAACATATTCCACATACAACACCAATTTTAATCAAATCAGGATATTAAATATAAATATTATTATTTAAATATGACCATTATAACCCAGCCATTGGATTGAAGATTATGAATATGAGTATGTAAATTATTAAATATATATAGAAAATTTCTCATAATAAAAATTTATTAATTAATTCATGAGAAATAAATTCTAAATTTTCAAGGATGAAAAAACATATAAGTTTAAGGGAAGTTAAAGTTTAAGGGGTCATTTTTCTATAAAAGTGGTTTTAATGCTTATTTTTATTTTCATGCCAAGAACATTCAAGGGACACCATGAACCCAATATAGATCAATACGCTACATAGGGGATAATATTCCAATCATACCACAATACCTACAGATACAGGTTGTATGATGGAGGATCAAAATCCTTCTATGTGAGGTTTCACCAATTCCACAACCTCCAATTAGGGAACATTATATGATATAAGAATGCATTCCAATCTCATGGAGGGACACAATACCTCTATATGAGACTTGACCACTATAAGGGATCACAATCTAGGGATATAGATCTCATTCTGCACTGTATACTCAAGGGAAAGGACCAATGGAATGTACTCAACCTATAAAGCTATATCATATGAAAATAAAGATCCATATGTACTATTAATGGGGTAAACAACATGAACTAGGGGTAAAAGGTGTGTCCAGATATCGCTTTTCCTAATCGGGTGGAAGATCCTTTGAAGACATTTAGTCTCTAAATACACAAAGTGTAGAAGGAGCACATGACATGTAGAGACACCCAATATCTAGACCGTGTATCCTAGTCATTTCTATGTACCAAATCAATGTCCATTTACCTACCAGTGTACGCATTGTCATGTATATGTATAATTATATGGAATTCCATCTAGCGATGTACTCAAACCAATGTCTATGTGACCACCAAGGTATACGCTGAGTCATCTGGGAGGGCCACATGACGTGGGATAGGGGTCACACACCGTGTGATCCCTAACATCTTCTGGAACCCAAGTAACAAAGCTAGTGTGCCCACAAGGTGTGTATTGCTACATTATATGTTGTATTGATTGTGATTTCCTAGATCCATTCGGCATTATCCCATGCCTCACCGTGGCCTGTGACCTTTCTGGGACCTATAAATCAGGGTTATTCCAGACCATTCCCACACTTATCTATGGAAAGCTATGCTTGAATCTGATTAGAAAATGGATTTACACATGATTCTTCTTCTTTTTTTCCAAAGAACATATAAGAACATGTAATTGGGTATCCAAAACCAAACGATTATCCACCTCTTCTGTAATTGGACGACCATCGTGTCTTTACAATCCTAGATCTACAATATCATATCTCTGCATTGAGAAATTGGTGTGGAACGATTGATTGATTAGGATATATCAAACCTCGGGACAAATAAATAAATCCAATGGTGAACAACGAATTGAGGGAGAAATCACAAGAAAAAATGATAGGAATGAACCTTGACCAATTTTTGTGTTGATATCATATTATTTGTGAGAATAATAAAAATAAATCCATAATCCAAAGTAAATATCCAAAAATCACCCTATAATAAACACATCCTACAAATACACATGGCCTATTGATAATTCTGTTAGTCTATTGATCTTTGTTCATCATAGGAATCAAGAATGTGGATAAATACATAGTATAAATTCTTTAACATGAGTATTGATTTATCATTAATGATGAAGGGTTGTACATCAATCATCCAAATGATCCACAGTCTCCATTGGAATGACGATCCACGATCTGATCCTGATATGTCATCATTTTAAAATAAAATCTCTCCAATGGTTTGTTTGAAATCTCTAAGGATTGAGTATCTTACCCAGAGGAATGTCTATAAAAACATAAATAAAGAATAAAACATATCACTATAAAAAAGAAATCAAAATAAAATAATTATTTCATTCAACCTGTGATAATTTTTCCACCAATGATCCACACCGAAATTTTTTTTCTCACACCACTGGTAAAACCATCGTTCAAAACTCAATAGTGCTGTTGGATTTTTGATTCTGGCCTCTTTTAAGGAGATATTATAATTTTTTAAGAAATATGTGTGTAGGATTAGTTTGATATTTTTAATATATTTCAAACATGTATTCTTGGCACACTATTCTACAAAATCACATGTCTTCTTACCATATAGTCTAAAAAATGATCCATATAATTTTTAAAAATATTACATGTAAAATCCAAGTCATTAAAATCTCTCCAACTTATGGATTTACCCCCAAAAAAGCCAAAATAAGGGCTACACAATGAGATGTTGGTATTGAGCACAAATATGAGCCATCCCATCCCATGTGCTCCCTTGAAGATTCTCATGATACCATTGGACACATCAAAGGTAAATTGATTACCCATGAAGGATCCTATCCTACTATTCTTTGATAACTATAAGGCATTATACAAAGGTATATCCACCCCTGATGTCTATATCACACCATTTGATAACATGTATTGGTTCATGTACACTCTTCCTTAGTCACGACACATGGAAGACATTGTGTACATGGTCCAACTATTGTAGTAGAGATAAGTGGTATTCCACCTCACCATCTCTATGAAGTATCTGAAAGGGACTAATGAATCTCAATGATAATTTTCCACCCTGGAAAAATATCCTCAATTCCCATTGATGTGAGACTCTTAGGAACACATGGTATCACTCCTCAAACTCCAAAGGTCTTCGTCGTCAGTTTTCAAAAGACTTATGATGGATTTTTGAAGTACTCATATTCTCCAAGATGACCCACACCTACTCTGTAGTGGCTTGCACTAACTCCAGGCCCTTGTGTTCTGAATCTCCGAGATCAGTCCAACTTATTTGTGACATAAAAGGCCACCCATATAAATATTTGAATGGTTCCATACCAGTGGGAGAATGACATAAACTTTTGCACACAAACTCTGCAAAGTGTAGGTGATCCTCCAAACAGTAACCAAAGTCTAACATGAAATCCCATAACATATCCTACAAGAAAAGGATGTTAAACTCTGTATGACCCTCATTCTAGGAATAAAAATCCAATATCAAGAATAAGTATGTCATAATGACTTCCTATAATCCTCTCCATAACCAACATGTGATGAAATAATCCTGGTCAGAGGTGATTGTTGAGATAAATCCATGGAGTCAAAATATCTCATGCACCTTGAGGCATCCCATGTTCTCTACTAAAATAATATCTCAGATATAAAATAAGTGCTCTGGATAGGTGAGTCATTCTAAGATAACTCAAAGGGAATCTTGTCCCCTAGACATATGTGGTAATCCTTTCATGAAGTCTATGTATATCCTTGCCCACATCCACTCCAGCACCTCCAGGGGTTGATCTAAACTCACTTGACATGGTTCAAATCCTTCACTTGTTAAGTAGTAAGGCACCAAGATATGAACTTTTCAACTCCCTTCGTCATACCTAGGTACCAAAACTAACATCAGAGGTCCCAGTACATCTTTATCACATCAGGATATACTGATAAAGGGGATGAATAATACTACCACAACACCTCCTATCCCATAGTCAAATATAACATTGTCCATCCATTGAACAGAATTATATGCTCCCTACCTTTGGAATATCCACCAGGTTCTTGTATTTCTTATTCCCAAGTTGTGTTTTCACTATATTTTTTTTCAATAGACAAGTCTTTTAATTATGTTTAAGGAAGAAATAATATTGAAAAGTTAATTAAAATTTGAATTGAAGAAGAGTTATTGAAGTTTCCTGTTGGATACAAAATCAGACAGAAGATAATTGCATTAAGCATCAGATCCAGGAAATCATCATGATTCAACATATTTAGAAAATTGGTATTCAAAATTTCTAACTCAAAAATTGTATTCAGGAATATTGACTCAGAAATAGTATCGATAAATTCAAACTCAATAATTGTTTCATAAACTCATAAATTTTTTGTGTGTATGGAAAGATTGAAAAATTCTAGAGGAATTGGAAATTATAATACTTTCCATCATAGACATGACAGTGCTTGTCTTATAATGGAGTTCTCATAAAACCCCAGTTTTCTGTAATGTTTTGATGCATGCTTGTTGAATGAAAAGGGTAAAATAAGTGTTTCAAATCATATTGATATTAGTCATATCTTGGTGGAAAAAAAATTTAAGTGGATGACAATAATATTAATCTTAGTCATAATCATGTCAATCGTATTCAATCATAGATGGAAAGTATGTTGGTTACTATTGAATTAGAAATTCAAAATATATTCCACTATAATTAAGATGATGATGAATTCAATACTCAACAAAATATATGTCATGATGTAATTCATGATATATTCTAAATATTATGAATGAGAAATTTTAGTTAAGTCAAAGTTTCATAGTCTGATGTTTATAGTAATTAGTTCATCAGAGTCAAATTGGTTTGAAGAATGAAAAACGTTTTGGAAAATCTGTAAAATCGGAGGTACTAGTTTCATTCATACCAAAAGAAAAAGGGTATAAATCTTTTAAGAAAAAATTTCATGAATTTGAAAAAGGAAATTCATGAAATATTGTTGGTATCGTATTTATCAAAGAAAGAAGTTTTTGATGATTGAAGTTGTTGATACTAGTTCATCAGACTTGGAAACCCATCATAATCATCAAATGAATATTTTTTTGATGGTATTTATTGGTACAAATGATAAAGAAAATTATTCAATGGCCAATATGAATATAAATTGGAATTTTACTCTTTGTTAGTCAAGAAAAAATATGAATTTGGTGTAGAGAAATGAATTAAGGAAACTATTGTTTTACATTCTTCTACATCTTAATAAGACATATCATAATGGAAATGGAGAATCAGAATCATACTTATGGTTGTGGAGAATGTCTCTAGAATATATGAAGATATATATAAGAAGTGAGAAGGTATAAGAAGAAACGAGAAGAGTTGATAAACATTGAATAAGTAAAGTTGCTCGTGAAATTCAAGGAAACATTTAAATTCATGTAATTTTGTTGAGTGGGAAAATTTTTAAGAATCCTACCCCACCATTTTTAGGGTGTGTATAAATGGAAAGAAGTAAATCATAATTTTTATAATAGATTTATTATTTATAGAGGAAGAGAGAAAATATCCACATTTATAGAGAGACAAATTTTCATTATTGAGCTTTGTTGAAGAGGTTTTACCATACGGAAGTAAAAGAAAAAGAGGAAACATTGTAATGTATCCATTTGATCATCGTATTTAGTGGATCATCACATTTAGATGATTTATTTATTCTTCTTGTAATTGTATTGAAATGGTCATCGTAGTGGGATATACAATTAAAATGGGGTTATAGTATTGGGTTTTCCAGACTGAGGAATAAAGTGATCAAAGTTGTCTCAAATGTATTATGAAAGAGTTATATTTTCATATTGGGAAATATAATTGGGAAAATAAGACATTGAAATCATACTAAAATCAAATTCATCAATGTTTTTACCAGCTTTTGTGTAAGAAAGTGATGAAAAGTATTGAATTTTATTATTTGTGAAGGTTGACAAAGAACCACCATAAAAATTTTTGTTACAGTTTTTTTGTTACATCATTTTTTATAGAATGAGTACACACACTATTGGATTGTTTACATAGTGATTCAAGAGTGTAAGGGTATATCCTACACGGTGCATTCCAAACAAAAAGATTGTTTTCTAGTGGATTGTGTGGTATTAGGTCATTTCTATACCATACCAAGAATATATCTATTCTTGTTAAATAGTGAACCTTATAAATAGTTTTGTTCATGTGGATGTGTGTAGGATTTTTTTCTGTAGGGAAATAAATATTTTACATGAGAAGAAGTCTGTTTCTAAATAAAAAATTAAAATAAAAAGGTATCACTAATTCACCAACTCCCCCTCTCAGTGATACAACTATCCTGATTGGGCACTCAAGAGTGGTATTAGAGTCAGGTTCCTTTAGTTTATTCTTTTATAATGTTTTGAAGAGGATGAATTGATGGATAATCTAAAATGTGTGAATAGTAAGGGGATTCTGATCATAAATTATTGTAAACAAAAAATCTATAAAGGAATAATTCTTCCATATCTTATGTCTCTTGGGAATGATGTTTCAAGAGCTATTACAGACGGTTTTTATTTTTTGTATTGAGAATGATCCACTCAAAAATGATTATATGGAAAAACATGAGAATGATAGAAAAGAAATGAAAGATTTACTCTCATTTATTTCTAAATGTTTGTTTCTAATAAAAAAATGAGTTTCCCTAACCAACTATATCTGCTATTAGATGTACAACTTTTATGAAGGAAATACAAAAGTAAAAAAGTCCAAGTTAAAAATATGGAGATTGAATTCTGAAGATATGAAGACAGGTGATTATAAATATATTGGTTACATCATTACCAATGTGAATGTAATTTTTATAACTGTCATATATCTTTATTAAGAGTTAAAAAATTATATTATTCTAGAAATAATCTTGAGAATTCTTCCTAAAAATTATGATACCAATGTTTCTTCATTGGAAGATAGAGATTCTGATACTTTATCTCCAAATCATTTATATAGTACTCTAATTATATATGAAATTAGAAAGGAGGTTATGAAGTTAAAGAACAAAAACTAATTGAGAAATTTCTTTCAAATATGCTAAGAAATAAAATGTTAATAAGGTTCCTGGGGAAGATGATTCTGCTGACTCTAACTCTAGAAATTACATGTGTAAAAATATGGATGAAATTTTATTCTTGTTTTATAAAAAATTTAAAACGGGTAAAACAAGGTCGGAAGGGAAACATCCATTAAAATGCTTTGGATTCTGATCCATTTTTCATTTAGATGCCAATTTTCCTTTAAAATTAAATAAAGAATAAATTAATGAAGAAGAATGTGAAGATGAAGATAGAAGGTTAATAATATCTTGGAAGAAAAAGGTGATAAATAAAAAATCAATTCAAAGTGGAAAGATAAGAAGATATCCAAATCCAAAAGGATAATAGTTTTTTCTGAAAATGATTACCGCGATGAGTTTACAAATGGTGTTTAGGAGAATATGTTTATTGGAATAGTTATTGATGAATGTTTTTCTGGCAATGAAAGTAGTTGTTATGAAGAAGAAAAACATGAACTTGAATCTGAAAATTCTATTATGCATACAAGGGAGAATACATTAACTAAAAAAATAAAAAAAAGAATTCGAAAAAAATAGTTCCAAAGAAAAAGAAACTCAATAAAATTATCATCTGAAAGAAGAATTAAAATAATTTTTAAGGAATATTAGAGACATAGAAAGTAAATTAGGGAGTTAAAAATTGAAAACTCTTCAACCGAAAATCAATAATGTTTTCTTAATGAAAAATTCAATATTATAGAAGATATTAATGATATGAATAATTCTATTGTGTTAGAAAAGAATTATAATGAACATCTAGAAGTGATGATCAAGGGAAAAGAAGAGAAGTTGGAACCCCTCCAACAAAAACATTCAAAACCTAAACAAAAAGGCACGTGTTTCAAAAACATGATCTCTAAAGTGGGTGTGTGTTCTTATAAGCAAAAACTTGGGAAAAATTAAAAAAAATGTTACATTAAAAAGTTTATAAGAAATATGGGAATGTTATGTATGTGGCCAACACCAATAACATTAAGATATTAGAAGTTGCAAAACATTTTATGTCTAAAAATATTTCTATTCCTTATAGTTCTCATAATGTAGAAAATAAAATCAAGCTGAAGATGAATGTTCTTCTTGAAAATAAAAAAGTTGGGTATCGTGAAATATCTGTTGAGAAGACTACAAAAAATGTACTCACAACCCCTATCAGTATTAAAGATATAGAAGAAAATAATATTTCTTTGGATACTGTTGGAATTGTGGTGGATTGGAAAATTCACCTAACATGTTTTGGTCCAAACAACTATATTACCACTATTTTAGAAGTTATATAAGGAAGTGTTTTAGGGGGAGTAAATCCCCTCAAGGGAAGAATTTCGGGAAGGATGTTAAGAAGAAACCTTAAAAGGTTCATGTGAAAATTGAAAATAGGATCCAAGTAGAGGGAACTATTCATAAAAGGTGTGAACAACCTTTAAATCCTTCAACATTATTCCTTGTTTTATAACAAGCACAACAATAGATTCTAAAAAATTCTCCGAAGACAGATGTTTGGAAGTTAAGAAAAACAGTCCCCCATAGTCTGAAAAAATGGTTTTTAGTAATAAACCTAAAAAATATCGACTTCGTTATGATTTTAGAGGAAACAAAAAAATCATCGATAGAAAAGGGGAAGAAATATACTTCTAAAGATAAATTCAATGTTAAAAATGGTATTAAATGATTGAGTATATGAGCAATAAAGTCATGATTTCAAATGTTTGTCAACAATGTTTCAAGAACAAAATATTGGCATGGACAAAATTTAATAAATAGATTATAATAAATATGTTACTAAAGGTGAATAAAATTCTAAAACCACATCAAAAGAATATATAGATAATAATATAGTTTTTATAAAATCTGATAAGGATGAATAGAAGGATGAAAGAACATCGAGTGAAATATCGATGAAAAAGAAGAGAAAGTCAACACTAAGAGAGGACTCTCAGTCTGATTGTTGTTTCTAATAAATAATTGAGGATCCTCCATATTACAAAAATATTTGTATACTAGTACTAACTTACAAATAATTGATGTAGTGGAAATATGGAAGCTGGAATTGATGTGTCTCTTACTATTCATTCAAAAGAAATTATTGAGGTTTTAAAAAATATAAGGTTTTTAAAAGTTGTATCTTTATACACCTAAAATTTATTATTTTTTTGTTGATATGGGTGTTGGGTATTTTTATATAAAAAAAATTCTTTCATAGATGGCCTAAATCATTAGAATGTTGAAAGAAACATGAAAATGGAATTACCTGAAATTTGTGTTATGGAAAACATTGATCAACTTTATTATAAACTCTTTTTTCTTTATCGGGTTCACTAATGTAAACTTAGATTTTTTTAGATAACATTTATTTGTTAATAAATTCATGTGCTACCTATGATGAAGAAAATTTTCAAGACTCGGAGATGAAAAGCTCAAACCCAATGAAATGAAATCTTTTGTCAATAAAGATGAAACTTTTGATGATGGTCCCTTTGAATTTGATTGTTAGTAAGGGAGAGAGAAATTATAAAGAGGAAGAGGAAAGAAATAGGTAGAGAATGAAAATAATGGAGAAAATAAGAATTCCAATAATAAAAGAATACCAATTATTATTTTCAAGTGGTTGAAGTGGGTATTAACAACATACATAAAGGGGAGATTATTGTGACTAATTTTTTTTCATTGTTTTTTTTTCAATAGATCAATCTACAGATTATTTTGAAGGAAGAAATAATTTTGAAAAGGTAATTGAAATTTCAATTGAAGAATAATGAGTAAAGTTTTATATTTTATACAAAAATATAATGATGAGAATCATATTTATCATCGGATATAGGACATCAACACGAGTTGATAGAACCAAAAAACTTGTATTCAGAAATTCTGACTTTGAAATCATATTCATGAATTCTGACTCTCAAATTTTATTCATGATTTCTAAACTAGAAATCATATCCTAGAATTATGAATCAAAATTTATATTCAGAATTTCAAACATGCTTGGTATGAATAAAAAAAAAGAAATATTCTATAGGAATTGGAAGTTCTAATAATATCCATTTTATATGTGACGATAGTTTGCTAATATTAGTGATCTCATAAATTACAAGTATTATGTAAACTTTTCGTGCAAGTTTGATGAAAGAATGTGTAGAATGTGTTTCCAATGATACTGATATTAATCTTATCTTGGTGGAAAAATAAATAAGGGGGTACTAATCATATTCAACCGTATCATAATGATTTCATTCATATTATTGCTAAGTTGGAAAGAATACTGGTCACTGGAGAAAGGGGAAGCCACAACACATTCCATTGAAATTCGTATGATGTTATAGTCGATCCTCATTAAAATAAAATCCATGAAGTACATCATTATACAAGCTAAATTTTTAGAATGAAGAATGTTGATGAAGTCAAAGTTTTCCAGAATAATTATTTTTGTAATGGGATCTTCATATTCGTATTTTTTTAAGGCTATGAACCTTGTAAAAAATGTGAGAAAAAATTCTACTAGTCTTCAGTCAGACCGAAATACAAAAGATATAATTCTTCCTTAAACATATTTGATATTTTTTAAAAAAGAAAGTAGTTAATTATCATTGGTATCATATTCAGTAGATAAAAATGTTTCTAAAGATTGAAGCTGCTGAAAAGGGTCTTTCAGACTCAACATACCATCAAAATCATCAAAGGTAGATTTGTTTTCAATTGGGAGTTGTTGGGATGAATTATAAAGAAAATTATGTGGTGGCCAATATGAAATTAATATAAAATTTTATCCCATGTGGTTCAAGATAAATAAATAATTTGGTTCAGGGAAATAAAATGAGCACACTATTTCTTTACATTAGTATTCATCCTAATGAGATGGATCATAGTGAAAATGGTCTATCGGAATCGAACTCATAGTTCTGAAGAATGTATGAAGAAGGAATGAATATTGATAGAAGATTCTATAATTATGGAGAAGAAATGATAAGAGTTGAGAAACATTTATGATGTTAAGACGCACCCAAAATTCAAGGAATCTTTCAAATTTTGGTAAGTTGGATGAGCAGAAAAAATTTCAGGAATCCCACCCAAACAATTTTTGTGGTGAGTATAAAAGGAAAGATATAAAATGTACATTTTTTATAGAATTACAGTTCAAAGAGCTATAGAGAGAATTTAGGAATTTATTGAGAGACTAAGTTTCCATATTGAGATTTGTTGCAGAGGTTTTTCTGGACATAAGTGAAAGGAAAAGAGAAAAGATTGCAACATATTCAGTTTATCATCATATTAAATGGATCATCATAATCATTATATTGTTGTATTTTGTCTATCATCATATTTAGTTGGCCATCACATTGGGTTGCATAATCAGAATGGGGTTATCACATTGGGTTTTATGGACTAAGAAAGAAAGTGATAAAAGTTGACTCAATTGTATTTTGACTGAGTTATATTTCCAAATTGAAAAATATGATTTGGAAAATATAAATGAGTTTTATTTTAGTGTCCTCTAATTTATTTCCGTTTTTTGGGAAACAATGTGAAGAAAATTAATGAAAGTTTATATTTGTATTAGTTGATAAAGAATCATTGTAACATGTTTTGTTACCAAAAAATGAATTAAATCATTTATGGTAAAAATAGAACACATATTATTGGATTGGTTATATAGAGTTACATGAGTTTATTGTAATATACTACTCATTTTATTCTGCAGAAAGGAATCTTTTCTAGAGTATTGTGTTGTTTTAGAAAATTTCAATACAATACAAAGGATGTATCTATTCTTGTTGATTAGTAATCTAAGTAAATACTTGGGTTCCTATGGACGTGGGTTTGATTTGTTTTCAAAAGGGAAGGAAATATTTAACAAGAGGAGAATTTTTTCTCTTAAGAAATAAACCTACAAGGAAATGTGTCACTAAGTAAACCCCTCCCCTCTCAGTGATACAACTTCCTTAACTTGGAACTGAAAATCTGGTGGATATCTAAGAATGTATGGTCTCAGAGTAAGAATATCTTCACTAAAAATCCCTATGAAAATGTAAATGCAAGGGGGTAACAACCCTCTATATACGATTTTAAGAAACTTTTTATCCAGAGAAACAACTATAATGGGGATAGAAACTCTGAGGCTTCATTCAATAACTGAGAACTAAATCACCTAATGTGAGTGTCTTCCACCACATTCACCTTCCATTAAGTATAGGCATAATCAAATTCATAATTCTAGAGGTACTCTAGCCATCTACATTTTCTCTTGTTAACATCCTTATGAGACAATATATACTTGAGACTCTTCTGTTCAGATTAAATGATAAAATGCTCTCCTATACAGTAATATCGCTATATCTTCAAGGAAAAGACTACCGCTACTAACTCAATATCATGGGTAAAGTATTTCATCCCATGTGGTCTCAACTATCATGAACATTATGCAATATATTCCTACCATTTCACCATAACACATCCAAGTATAGTGCCCAATTAATCATAGAACACTATGTACTCAACACCCTCCTCTGGATATATCATGATGGTAGCACTTGTAAACTTTTATCTCATCTCCTAAAAGTACTATTGGACCCTTTCCATCCACACAAAAAATTTCCCCTTCTGAGTCAATAATTTCAAGGGTGTTTTTACTCTGGAGAAGGTAGGTAAAAACATCTGATAGTACCATTCCAACCCAAGAAAATTCCACATCTTGGTAACCCTCTTGGATTTCCCCGAATCTAGTACTGCCTCAAATATCACCAGGAACACTAATACTATGGCCTCTAAGATGATGTGTCCCAGGAATTAGAACACTCGAATTAAAAACTAACACTTCAAGAACATACTATAGAGATGGTTCTATTAGAGTGTGTTCTGGTCCATCCTGAAGTGTCACACGTGCTCCTCCTCAGATGCTGAATACACTAGGATGTAATCGATGAAGACTACCATGATATGGTCCAAGAAGGAATGAAATATCCAGTTCATCAGTCCCATGAACATTGATGGGGCATTCCCCATGCTGAATGATATCACCATGTACTCATAGTGATCATAGAGACATCTGAATGCCACATTTGGTATATCCTCGTACCATACTCTAGATTGTGATTGCTTGACCAAAGTTGAATCATTGATAACCATAATGCCCCTCCAAATTGATCAAAGAGAAAATCGATCCTTGTTTGTGGATACTTATTCTTCACAGTCACCAGTTGTTAGCACTATTAATCTAGACATAGCCTCATGTTCCCATATACCTTCTTGGAAAACAGTACTATGGATACTCAAGGAGAAACATTGGGTATCAAAAATCCATTCTCCTGTAAGTATTCCAACAACAACCTAAACTCTCAAAGCTCTATGGGAGTCATTCTATATGTTGGTGAAGATAATTGTGCCATCCCAGGATGGAATTTGATGAAGAATTCCATATCTTGGAGGGGAGGTAAACCTGGTACGTCCTCAGGAAAGACGTCATTGTACTTCAACACTACTACAAGAAACGGGTGGCCCAAAGCATCCACTAACTAATAGTCATGATATCCAACTTGTGAGTAATAGATTGCACTATCCTATTTCTATGATCATGCTTCCCAAACAATTTTTCATTTTCACCCACAAATAAAATCCTCTTTACATTAGTATGGACACAATGAATCCTATTTCTAAAACAAAAAATATTGATATGAACTATATACTACCATTACATATCTAAAATTACATCGTAAATCCTCATTGATGTTATAATGTCATTCCATAAAAAAACTCTCACCACTAAGTGTCAGATCATACTATTGACACTGGTGCATAGTAGCTATGTCATGTTCTATCAGAATCTCCAACCACAAGGGTTGAACCAATGGTTCTAGTGGAATCAATATTCCTCAAACTAGATAAGTGGAAAGGATGAAATTGGTAAACCCTATGTTGGTCAATATTGAATCTAAAGAAGAAAATTAAAATATCATACCTCATGTCATCCATGTTGCCTCATGTTCATAGGCCTTCATAGCCTATAGCAAGTTTCATCCCTTGCCACCAACTCCCTAAGCCTAGCACGGACCACCTTGGGGTGTTGGTGGAAATAGGTCAAACCTTTGACCACCCCCACCTCCCTACCAGACCTTCTTACACATCCCCCACCATTCATAACACCCTGCTCTTGCCTTTATTACTTCCTCAGTGGTCCATTGACCATCTCATGATCGGTTGTATGATGGGTCAGGAAATCTGGATCCATATGTCCCTGACCATCATAGTAGAAACATTTCCTACCCCTCAGCTGATTCAAGCCACCCTGAAATCCTTGCACCAGTAGCACTAAGTCATGGGATCACCCCTGAAGAGTCATTCATTCTTGGATCACGGTATCTTATGTCGACCACCTTCTTTAAAGGTATCAGCTTCTAGCTTACCACTTCTAACACCCACATCCAATGTTTTCCCCTCCAAAAATCAATGTATCGACAAGGCACTCTCAACCACTCCAGTATAAGTGAATATAAAAAGTGATACCATTAACGCCTTGATGTCCCAGTGCAATACCAACACAAAGGTATGAAATATATAGAATTTTTCCTACACCATATCTAAGGAGTAATGCGAGAGATCTATAAACCACATTGAATACTCTACCATGGTCATACTTCCCTTTTTTAGATTAAAAATATCTTTATTTTCATAACAATCACTACATAACTGGATAAAACTCATCTCTTAAGACACTGATAAAGTCTATCAAGGATAGAGATGTCTCATTATATGACTTAGTCCCCAAGATCTACCATCACCCAGGATATCCTGGAAAAAACTCACTGTGAGGAATGCCATCTGATCTACTGGCATCCTCCCATGGAATAAAATGTGAGTGACTACCTCTAGCTAGTCCTCACTAACATGAGGGTCTAGATCACTGCATAACCTATGAGGCCAATACCTTAGAAAATCGTTCAATGAACTCAAACCATGTGCATCATCAATTGGTGATGCCAATTCTAGAAACTGTTCAATGGGTGGTGGTACATATGGCAAACCGCCCGAAGGTGTAAACTTTGGTACATGCCCCTATACTGATTCCCCCTAACTAGATGGATCATTTGCATGATCACATAGTGTAATCCAATTTTTCTATCTACGTAGAGGCATCCTAAAATTAAAATATGATATATGGTGGTCAAAATAGTATATATGGGGAGCTGACTCGAGAAGGAAATGGGAAAAAGCCATTACTATATGATGCATATACCAAAAAGTTTCCCTGCATCCAATGTTTATTTTTACTGATTCGGATGGAAGGTGATCAGAGTCCTCTTGTATGGAAATGTTTTCTCTCAAACCAACATTGGATTCGACAGCCTAGAATATGAACACAAAACACTAAACATTATTGACACAAACCAAACTCACCGACTCTGATAATAAGGTAGAACACTCCTATGATACCACTCCTTCATGAACCAACCCACTGAGGTATAACATATGACCACCCCAAGCCCACCTCTAATATCCTAGGGATGGGTAACCAGCCCTGAGAAGGCATATCCCAAAAATTGGAGGCATTAGCCTAAAGTAATTGAACACATTACCACATATCCAAGCTCACACAATGCTGAAATGTAAAACAACTAAAACAATATAGGAATAAATCTAAGATCCCACAATTGTGGAAAAATAAAACTACTAAAAGTATAAAAATGGAAAAAATAATAGCCCAACCAAAAATTGTGAATGTCCAACCTACCCCAATGGAGTAGACTATGAAAATTTAATATTCCGGTAAAATAACTATGTCTTTCAAGCTCTAGATAAACTCCAACCGCTCTTTGTCCACCCAAGACACCATAAAAAGGGTTGTCGTCTACATAAGACATGACACATATTGGGAAACCCCATAAAGGGGTGATTATAAAAATATATATTAGCACACCCTGAAAATAATAAAAATGAATAACCATGTATGATCATCTCAATAAAATATTTAAAAATTAATGTAAAATAGAAACACCCAGTTATTCTCAATAAATACACCACTCCACTAGTCATTCATAACCACCTTCGAGCCACAAGATTCTACTTGAAGCTATGCTAGTTCTAAGAGAACACAATCCACAAGCCAAGCTATCTCAAGAGATGATCGATGATAAGGTCTATCTCTTTGGGACCCACCCAATAAATATTATTAGTATGAAAAAACTATGATATATATATGGGGGTTCATGCCTAGAACCACCAGTGGAGACCACAAACTGAATCTTGATCAACCTATTAAATAGGATATCATAACCCATTGATACCACAAACCATATTGATATAGATGTAATTACAAATAGTAAACTTGAGGCAAAGGACCAATGAAATGTACTCAACCTATATTGGCCCAAACATGTAAAACAAAGATCTACAAACACTCTTTATGGTAGTACACGGTGTGTACCGAAGGGTATAAGTCGGGTCCATCTATCACTTTTATTTCCTCTATGGAAGAGCCTCAAATGACATGTAGTCTCTAAAAACACAAAATGTTGAAGGAGTACATAGTGTCTAAAGACACATGATATCCTGCCCATTTCATCTGGCAGTGTCCATATACCAAAATCATGTTCGTGTATCGGCCCATGTATGCCAAGTTGTGCGCATGTATAATTACATTCATGCCATCATGACATGTACTCGAACCTGTATCTAGGTACCCATTGTGTCTTAGGCTGAGTCAATTGGGATGGCCACACACCATGTGATAGGGGTCACACACCACAAGATCTTGAATTTCGGTCAGAACTCTAGTGTCATATCAATGGGGCCCACATAGTGTGCAACATTGGATTACATGCCTTTTCCCCCCAATTTCCTATATTCTCTCAGTGTTATCCCATGCCTCTCTAGAAAATCCTCTATTATTGGAACCTACATATCAGAGTTTTTCTTAACTGTTTCAATATTGATCCAAAGAAAAGTAAGCTTCAATCAGCTAGGAAAAGGGATCTACACGTCATTATTCATTACACATTGAAGGATGTCAAAGAATAAAAAATCAATTATCTAAAACCATTTGATTCTACACCGCTTCCATTATCACACCACCTTCATGTCATGTTGATCCCATAACTACATTATCATATCTATTCACTGAGAAATTGGTTCTCAACGCTTGATTTATCATGAAATTTTGAACCCTTGTGAAAACAATGAATACCTGATTTGAATGATGAATTATGGGAGAAAAGCATAAGAACAAACAAGAGGAATGAACCTTGATTGATGTTCATGTTGATATTAATTTTTACTTGATAATAACAATGATGAAATCAAAAATCTAAAGTAAATCTCCCAAAATCACTCCATTATAAACCCATCCCACAAGGAGGCATGATCCACAGATAAATCCATTGGTTGATTGATCCATTCTTGTCATAGGAATCAATAATTGGGATGAAATTCAAACAATAAACTCCATACATAGTTTTTTGTTCAATCATTTAAAAAGGTTGACTGTGTTATTGTTATTTATGGGATTCACAATCTCTTTTGGTGCGACAAAATAGGTATACACATTAAAACAAAATAAATAAATAATTTACCTAATTTATTTTATTTTATTTCACTCGTGATAACTTTTTCACAATTAGACCGAGCTGAAATAGGTTATGTCATTCCGTTGGTAAAACCCATATTCTAAATTAAATGGTTCCTTATATTTTTTTAAGACCCCCATTTACGAGTCATTAAACTTTTTATGAAAAATACATGCATGTCCTATTTAAAAATATTAATATATTTGAAACATTTATTCTGGATACTCTGGTCCTTGAAATCACACACCGTCCCAGCACATGGGGTCGAAAATAATATATATAATATCCAATAATAATAAATAGAAAATATGAGGCATTATATTTTATGAGATAAAATATGGCATCAATATGATTTTTGGATCATAAGTTATAAGCCCTTAATAACTTTAGAGCTTATTATGTTATGGATAATTATTTTTATTTTTTATCGAATCAAAAGAGTTTAATACAAGGTGAAATGGTTAATGATACCTCAATATGTATCCTCCTCAAAATACAGTTTATTGTGATTTTATTTGGTTTACTCATGCTAACAAATTATCATTTTGGTAAATGGACAGAACTAGTGGCAACTAAGATAAAAAAATGGTGAAGGAAAATCCATGGGTTTTTCGAATGAGCAACTGATTTTGATAGGTGCTTGAATAAAAAATATATTAATTATGTATGATAATATATCTAAAGTTATGATTAAAAAGATAAACCAATTTGAGTTTCTTAACATACTAAATAAGGTAAAAAATAGAGTTTCATTATTTTTTATGTGATAAAGATCATGAGTGTAAAAAGATTCAACTTGATATGAATCATAAATTATGGAAGATATATTGAGTTAAATTTCATAATGGGGGAGGAAGATGTTTCATATGCCTTAAATTATGTCATAGGGAATTAAATTTCAAATGAAAATTTAATTGAAAAACATAGGGAAACAAATTTCATCTTAAAGTATCAATTAGATTATTTAAGGGTAGTTAGTATGTGTATTATGAAAATAAATGTCTAAGGTAGAAAGATTAGGAAGGGGATCAACAATATCATATGAATAAAAGTTTAACAAATTCATATTATATACAGATAAAATGAAGAAACTATGAATAATATATAAATGGTACGAATTATATTAATAATTTTATATTATGTTTAGACTAATAAACTTGATTAGATTTAGATTGTAAATCTTAAGAAAATATTCATATTTCTGATTATCAAAAGGATGTATTAATGAATAAGATGAAAATTCTTAGTTAAAAGTTTATTAAGGAAGTTTAATGATTTAATTGACTACATATATTGTTTCAATAATCATGATCTAAAATAATTTTATTTATTAGTTGATAAATTTAAGGATGATCATTAATTTGTAGGTATATATATTATTTTTGAGGAATAATGTGATTTCATTATAAGGTTATTAATGAAAACTTGGTAAGTTCTTTATTAGATTTTAATAAAATTACATGATTAAACCTGGTTAGACTCATATGTTATTTGATGTTGTGGAAATTGGGGAAATTAATTAATTGATTTTGTGAATATATGTTAAGAATACCATGGGTATTGAAAATTAAATTTGTGACTATGTTATTAATGATTCTTTAAGTGGTTTTTATTTTGGGGGTTAATATATTATTGATGTATATATGAACCTTATGTTTATCATTTAACTTATATTGAATTCTATTTGGGATTAGTGTTATTATTTTAGAGATATAAAGACAAAATTTATGGTTAATGTGATCTCTGATGTTGATGTAATTATAGATAATTGGGATAAAGATTTGTCATATTATTAGGACTATTATAGGAATATGGTGAATGGATATTGTTTTGGCTAAAATGGGATTTTATATAAAAATTGATTGATATTGAGAAACCTTTTGTAGGTAAATATGATTTTTTATGGTATTATGTCATGGTGATTCATATTATTTTGGGAAAAGTTTATTATATTTTAGACAAAACATGATTAGGGAATATACATTTTGATATATGACATTATGAGTGATTGAATTTATTTGGAGATAAATTTGAAATTCATCAAGGAACATTTTTTTGTTAATTTTTTTTAATATTTAGTTTTCATTTTTTGATCAGAATTTTTTTGAATATTTTAAAGGTTAGTTATTTATGGAAATATTTATGTTGAACATTGGGTGTTATTTTTTGTGTTTTTGGATATAAATATAGTATTTATTAATTTTATGGTTAATAAATATCAAATATTACCATATATTTTGATTAAAAAATCATTTTGGTTCATATATTGAAATTAAATAAATAACTTATCATCCATTTTTGATATTGTGAGTAGTTTAATGTAAATTTTAATGATTCAGGGATAAAATTTTCATCATAGTTATTTATCATATAATATCAATATGAGTTGGAAAACAGCTCAAAACACAATCGACGGATAAAATTAAGCTTATGGAATGGAATGAAATTGAGAAATTGTGGTTTATAATTATCTACCCTAATGGTAAAAGAATAACCTAATTCAAACAAGGGGAAGATATAAGTATTCATCCTTATCACTCTACAATCAAGGTATGATTTTAGAGACATATTCACAGGAATGAAACATATAATTTAACATATATGGTTTTAGAATTATTTAAATGATACTTGGCTTTAAATTACTAACTTGTATATTCCGTATCATGATAAAGTTTACATATAAGATTATATCTATGTCATGAAACATTAATTTTGGTGAGAACAAAATAAAATTGAGAGGATATAATTTTTCCAATAGGGGGAGAATATATCACTTAGATATTTCAATATGTCTATATCCATTAAATTAAAACAATTTTTGATAAATTATACCTCATGAAACACTAAGATTAAATAAACCAAAAAATACTATAGAAATGTTTTTATTTAAATATGTTTATTATATCCTACCTGCTGGATTGACATTTAAAAATAGGAGTAATTATATTATAAAATATATGTACATTATCCTCTAATCGGAATTTATTGACTAATTCTTAAGAAATAAGTACTGATTTTTTAATGGTAAGT
This sequence comes from Viscum album, assembly GCA_963277665.1. Classification (NCBI taxonomy): domain Eukaryota; kingdom Viridiplantae; phylum Streptophyta; class Magnoliopsida; order Santalales; family Viscaceae; genus Viscum; species Viscum album. The sequence continues at coordinate 512,103,024 of OY728127.1, read as the reverse complement.
ATAAAACAAAATATTTATAACAAGAGTTAATATTTAAAAATATTATTTTTCAATAGAATCATTTTTTTATATAATTTATCTTTTATTATAAAAGAAAAAATTAATAAAAAAAATTATATTGTATTTGATAAAAAGGATATCGTTTTCGGTTTAAACATATAAAAATTATCTTATAATGATGTTTTGAAATTTTATAGAAATAGTTTATATTTGGGAGAATAGTGAGAAATGTCAATTTTACAAATAATGTCGGTTTTTTATATTATTATAATATAAGAATAAATTAAAAAATTATGAAAACTTTTTTTGGGCCAAATAAATATTTAACATTTAATATCATTCATTTATAAATATAATGTTAAACAAAGAAATATATGATCAATAATGTGGACATCTATGTCATGATTTTATTCTAATAAATACTATTTTTTGTACTTCTATTTTTATCAAATGTTTTACAATGTAACACCTAGAGATTATAGTTTATATTTCTCTTCAAATAAATTTAATTTTATCAATACCTTACAATACATGAAAACCGAAGTCTAAATGGACCGTAATATAGTATACCATTATAACCTAAATACTAAATTTTCATTTTGGATAGGAAGAACCACAATTTATAGTTTATATATTATGCATTTATATAAATTAGATATATTTAAAAATTACAACTCAAAATTTTGGTAAATTAATTTTATTATTCAAAAAAAATTCTTCAAAAATGATTTGTATTAATTTTTGTGAAAAAATATTCATATTAATTTTATGGAAATTTTAGAAATTTTTTTTTATAAAAATGCTATAATTTTTGAAATAATCATATCAAATATATATTATGATGATATTTGAGATGTTTATGAAATGTTTGACTTTCTAATGAATAGTGAAAATAAAAAATTGTATATAATTTTATTTTATTTTCAATTACTTAAAAAGGAACATTGTATTTTGGATTATTTTTTAAATTTAATTAGTTTATTTTTATGAATAATAATCTGAAAAATTTTATTGAAATCTAAATTATTCTTTAATTTGGAATAAAACTATTTTTATACAAAAAAAGATATTTTTCTGGGAAGTAACTTTTCAACACATTTCACCCGTTTAATTGGAAGTTGAAATATAAGAAGTACAAGAATTTATTTTTATAAAATGGATTACATATTAAAACTGGGGTCTAATTTTGGTAAAAAGTTTTCTTTTAATTTTTCTCATTCAAAATAGTAACCTTGGTAAATATTTGTCACCTCGGTAAGGGTTAAACAGGTAATACAAGGTAAAAACTTTGGGACAAGGCATAATAATATTATATAACAAATGAATTTATCCTAATGAATGAGTTTATTTTGACCATTATCATCCAATTTGATAAAATATGTTCACTTGGTTCCATTTTTCTTTGATATCAACTTATATATTATTTAAAGGAATGAATAAAAACACAATGTCCCTCTCTTGACTTTAATATCTATAGTATTTTTTAAAAAAATAATAAGAGTTTATGATTGGTTTTAAATATTTATTTTAAAGGATAATTATTTTTTAAAAAGAAATTTTTTAATTATTTGTTATTGAATAATTACTTTAAATGCTTTTGAAACAACAACATAATATTTGTTCAAGTAAAAGATAAATAAAATAAATAATTTTAAAAATATTAAAAGTAATACCATTTAGATGAATTCTAATATTAAAATATTTTTATAGGTATATATAACATATTTGTTATGTTTTCATATATTATAATTTAATTCAAAAAAATTCTTTATGTATTTAAAGTTAAATTAAATGAATAGTGTCAATATTGATATTAAGGATATTTTAAGAAAATAATATTTTATAAAATTATTTAAAATTAATAAAATTTATATATTTCTGTAATTTAAAGAGATATGGTTTAAAATATCAGACATGATCCATTTATGGATCCCTTATCCTTTTATGGTTCCCTTATTGACCATTAAAGAGTGAAAAAAATAGTAGTTCTCTTAATGGAAAAAAATGTTAAATGTGGGTTTAAACTAACATATAAGGGTTAATACATCACCTAAAATAGTATAAATGTTATTTTATTAGAGTATATTGACTTATATTCTTCATATATTCTAAATATGTCATTTTCTATCCAATTTAGTTTAATAATAAATTTATATTAATTTTATAATTTAACTAACTCCAAGAGTTCCCTTCCAATCACTTATAAAGGGGAACATCTTATCCTCTATTAATTGCACATTTTAAGAATTATATATCATATAATAAATTCTATAATAAATTATTATATTCCTTTCCCAAAATATAGATATTGTTTTTTTAATATCATCCTTCAAAGGATTAATGTGGAATCCAAAAAAGTATTCACAATTAATAGGTACAACTCTTTACCGAGTAATTTAAATTTTCTTTCTTATTATATATGATATAAATATATTGTATCCATTACAAATAATTATTAATATATAATAAATATAATGATATTGGTTTTTATTATGGTACAACCATTTTCTACCATTTTTTCTCCACTACAGATAGAGAAAACATCACTTTTTTGCTTGTATGACCTACCGTCTCTACGTAGGGATGTAATACATTTTTCATCACCATATATAAAGGATGGTTGTTAATATTATTTTAATAACTAAATATTATATTTATTACATAATTATGATTTTTTAGTGATAATATCACATTTCTTCTTACTTTCCCATCCGTTGTAAAATGATAATGTCTCTTGTATGTACGTGTGGACTACCACCTCAATGAAACAATGTTGTTCATTTTTAATTTTTTATTTAAATGGATAGTTATAAGGATATATTTAATTAATATATGTATATATAAATATATAATATATAATATATAATAATGATTCTAAAAAATTGGATTATTATTTACCTTTATTTTTCTCCATCCATCCAAAAGTGAAAAGAACCTTCATGTGTATGTATGTCCAATCTTCCCCTGGTTCAGTGTAATTAACTTTTCTATCTATATCTATTATGGATGAAAATATATATATATATATATAATATATGTGATATCTATTAAATATTTATAATTTTTGATATTTTTTATGCATGATCAAAGTACATGGACCAGAACTATTGAAGTGAAATTCATTTGAAAAATGAAACAATTAAAACATGGAAATGTTGATTTTTTATTAGGAATTGTTAATAAATGGGCATTGAAATGTTTTATATAAATCACATATGATATTATATATTTATAAATTACTTATTTATATATGTATAACAAATTAAAATTCATTATAAATAATTCTAAAAGACCATTTCAATAAAATTGAACTCAAAAAATGGATTTTTTTATAATCTAATTATTTGTTAGGATTGTTTATGGTTATGTTTTAATGATTAAATATTGTGACATATCAATTAATAAACTGATGAATTTTATTATCCTTTATATATATATATATATATTACATTTTTACATTTCATTTTCCTTTCTTTATATATTTAGAAAACTGATATAATATTTTTATGTAAATCCGACTATTTCCCTCTTTAGTCAAAAATTATTTTCCTTACATATCCATGTTTTTTAAAAAAATCTATAATGTTTTTATAATTCTACTAGTATTTTTTTAAAGTCAATTTTATCCATTTTTTAATTTTCTAAAAAAATTAAAGTTAATCATATTTTTTTAACATGAAACTTTTGATTTTTCATAGATATGTGAAAGGAAAATTTGTTTTAATGTACATATAATGGATGTGATTTTTAATAACTATGATCTATCAATTATTTTATTACTCCTTTAAAATATTCAAATTTTATTATTAATTAAAATGTTTTCAATAATATTTTTTAAATTTTTTTTAAATATTTTTTCTCTAAATAAGTGTTTTAAAACATAAAAGGTAATTTTCCATATGAAATGTTCGATGTGATATTATAAATGGATTTTATTCTATGATGAAATCCCTTGATGATACTTTTGAATTATTAGGAATATAATCCAATTATTTCGTAAACTATCATTGTTTGGATATATTATGATGATGTTTATTTCAGTTTGATTATATAAAACAATGTCCTTTCCCATGGATTAATTATTTTAAGATTAATCCTTTATGAAGTCCATTTATCTCCACAAGTTATACTTTGATTAAATGATGAAATGTTTATGAAATAAATTTATTTTATACAAGTTATGATGTGAAAAATGTTTTATTATATTTTTGAATATATATGTATGAATTTCATTATGTGATGGGTGAAATTGGAATTATATATGCTTTCAGTGCGATCGATAAAGAAAGATATGTCATGATATAATAAGGATTGGAATGCGGAGTCAATTGAGTTCAATAAGGGACTCTATCCATTTTGATATTCTTGGGAGTTATCCTTGAGTAAGGATATAATATATTTGTGAGTGAACCCAATCCAATATTATAGTCAAGTTATTTATCCATTACTAATAATGAAATGATTTTTTATTCTCATGTTTATGACACAAACATATTCCATACACAAATTTTATGCTCTCTTGGATCATTCTCCTTGAGTATTTTATGATTCGTGCCTTATGAACTTCCATTAATTATTCCAGGATTCAAGATTATGATCCATGATATGTTGGGAATGGATTTTAAAATATACTTATCAGCTTTTTATACCCTTATTATCATGTTATATTTATGTGGTCGTTGATATTTCCCTTGTTTACCCATACTATGAATCTAAGCATGCCTTTTCTTATTTTATCCTTTCCACAGGTTTTGAAAAAAGGTTTTTAATAGGGTATGTTTAAGAATATTACTATGTGGGCTGATCTTAATGGAAGATATTGAAGATCTTTTATGAACTAAGAATATTGGGTATCTTGTATCCAAATACACTAAACCTTTACCAGCTGCAAGCATGTATTTGTAATTTATACTAAATATTTAATGATTATAATGAAATATATTTGTATTAAAATATTATGATTCTATAGTTGGTTTCATGGGACATTTTTTTAATAGTTTGGGATCTGTATTAGAAAACTTTAGTGAAAACCATAGGGGAATTTATAATAATAGGATCACATCCTAAATTTTTAGTATGGTAGAGATTATGTGGTTCCCCAATAAATATATCCATGCATGGATACTGAAGACATATATGGTTTTGGAATAGATTCATCTCAGGGAATAAACCCCAAAAATAGTTTTTCGAGTATATCTTAACCATTATCATAGTTCTTGATGTGTGCACCCATACAAGACACTAAATTTTCCACTCCTAGGGGATATGATTAGGTAACTTAAAATTTTATTTCTAAACAATTTTGAAGGATTTTAATAGATTAATATCATGGATAGAATAGGTTAGACCTAAGGTTTAAAAGATTTAAAATAAATTGTCATGTCATAGATATCTTTTAAATGATCTTCATGATTATTTTTAATTCTAATATGATAATTTTTATTCACAATATGATCATGAGTTTTATTCAATGGGTGGAATCTGAAGGAACCATATAATTCTAAATATGAAAAAATAAAATGATTTTACCCCTATAAAACCAAATTTTACAGAAGATTGAATAAAAAATACTACGGTTATACTTGTAAAATTTTATCAATATAGGAATCATGTTTAGATTATAAACTAGAAAATAAGGTAACAACATTCCATTGACTCCTTCAGGAGGAAAAATACATATTCTTTTAGTGGATTTTCTAATCCACTGGTTACTAAGAAGTAGATCAGTACAACTAAAAAGATATTTTACTTTTTTATTATTTGTAATAATAATATTATATTACGATTTTTTATCATTTGGAAGGAAAATTAGTTAAATGGGGGGTCTCTTATTTTGAACATGAGGCAATGAGAAGAAATTGATTCCATGGACTGGGATGACTATTGTAGATTATTTTTCTATATGTTCTTTCCTCATATTATTCAGGGGAAAATGGAAAAGGAATTCCCTAATACAAATTAGAAGGATGATGAATCTATCCATACTTATGAGGAAAATTTTACCATGCTTGTAGTGTACATTTATGGTATTGTCATTTATCCTCAAAGTAAGGTTTATCAGTTAAGTAGTGGCTAAAAACCAAGTCTGTAAAGGGTTTCTACCGAAAGGGACTTTTATACCTCTGAATAAATTTTTCAATGTTCTATTAAGGTGAAAATAGTTATTAGAGTTCACAAAAATTCTGATAGTTTTGATAATAAAATAAATATGGATGTCAAAGTAAATTAAAAAATCCATTATTAAGAGAAGTTAAGATTTACTTTATTATAGAGTTTTAGAAGTAAACATGGAGAAAATTATCTTAAAGTAAATGGTAAATTTTTTTGTATGATAATTTCATTATGAGTCTATGATTGTTCTTTGATAGATATTTTTTGGGATATTTCTTCCTAAAAGCCGCGTTATTATCCCTCTAGATTAATTTGATGTTATCTTAGGAATATATTGGATTTTTTTACCTAATTCTCACATAAATTTACCAGGAAGTAAAGTTACATATTATATTCAAGACCCACCTATAATCCTCTATCAGTGAGATAATAAATATGAACATCTGATGGTAATAATATTTATTATATAGGGATCGATCCCTATTTAAAATGGATGTTTCTAAATGTCGTTTGGGGATAAAATCAAAAAAAATTAATATTTTATGAGATTTTTTAATTCCCTTCTAGAAGAATTTCCTAGTCTTCAATTGAATCATGATGTTAAATATTTAATTGAACGCACACTGCGTGCAACACCTGTTTCAAAAAATACTTATATATTGTTATTTATTAATTCGATGTAATTTAAGTACGAAGTTAAGTAATGCCTTTATAAAATATTCATTTGGAAAAAAAGTTCAACTTGAGATGAACCTAATCTTATTATTAAGAAGAAATATGGATCAATTTGAATCTATATTTATTATTAGAAACTTAATGATACCACAATCAAGAATTATTATCCTCTAACTCCTGTTGATGATTTTTTTGATCAATTATTCAGAGTTTAATATTTTTCAAAGATTTATCATTGATATGGAGACTATCTTTTCAGGGTAAAAAGTGAATATATATCTAATAAAACATTCTATATGAGGTATAAGAATTATGAATTTAGTGTGATTCCATTTTTTCTTTCAAATTCTCCCTCTTTCTTCATAGATTTGATGAAAGATTCTTTATATTGTACCTTATTCAGTTTTTTGTAGTCTTTATAGATAATATTCATATATAATATAATAGAAAATAATTGTATGATGATCACTTTAGGATAATACTAAAGAACCTAAGAAATGAGAAGTTGTATGTAAAATTTACCAAGTGTGAATTTTGGCTATAAAAAGTTTTATTTTTTCATATAATATCATGAGATGGTATATATATCATTCCATCAAAATGGAAATTAATGAACTTTGGCCTAGACAGACCACTATGAGCGATAACCATAGTTTTTACGTTTTGGAATGATATTATCAAGGATTTTTATTTATTTTACAATAAATTTACAGTAAACTCAATAAGCAAATTTATAAAGGAGAAAAAATCATTTGGACAAATTAATCTGAGGAAAATTTCAAGAAACATGAGGTATGGTTAGGTTGAACACCTATTCTTACACTGACCTACTGTAGAAAAGGTTTTTTGACCAATGGTGACACATTGAATATGATATTGGGATGAATCCTCTTGAATAATTATATGTTCATAGTTTATTACTCAATAAAATTGAAGGTTCATGAGAAAAATTACCCCAACTCATTCCATATAGTTAACTCTTGTAATTTATTCATTAATTAATTGGATACATTGTGTTTATGGAAGAAGTTGTGACATATATAATGATCCTAAATGATAAATGTCTATATTGAATCAGAAATAGTTGAATATTCATCATAGAATATGGTTGGATTTGATTTAAGAATAAGAAAGCTCATTATAGTACCACATTGGGATAGAAAATAAGGTGGATTAAGCTTTGACTCAAAATGATAATGATATCTTATCTATGATAAGAATAACATAGGATCCAATATTTCTATATTTTGAAAGGATATGTCTAGAAATATTTATGTATGGGAGAAATCATATCCTTCTCAAATGAGTGTTCAAACATCTATTCATGCAAATATTAAAGAAGCATGTGAGGAAGATATACAGTGGGAAATGTTCATGAGTTCAGCCTTTATAACGATGGAATGATAAGTTTTAGGAGCCTTTGATGTCTATTACAAACACAATATTTTAATAAGGAGCTTGTGGGTAAAGCCAATATATCAAAATTCTTTATCCATTCTAGAAATATGAATTTATATATAGATCAAAAAGGGTATTTCATGATGGAAAAAAAGAAAAGAGATATTACATAGTATATATCTCGATTCTTGGAATATCAAAAGGTTAACACTAAGAGAAATAAGTCTAAGGGTATATTAAACCCATTAATTATTCAATAATAGAAATGACAAAAAAACACAATTGATATTATCATTGGACTCCCGAAAATGTCTACAAGTATAAATCTATTTGGATTATAGTTTATCACTTTATAAATTCATCACACATTATTACTATTAGATATTATTTATCACTTGATCAAATTTTATGAATATATATTTATTATGTGTTAAGGTTGCATGGAGTAAAAACTTCTATTGTATCAAATCTAGATTCGAGGTTTACCTTGATGTTCCAAATACCAATACTATAAGATTTTTATTAATAGTTGTATTGCAACAACTCCTATCATCCTTAGATATATGGTTAGTATAAGATAACCATTCCAACACTGTAGTATATATTGTGGTCTTGTTGTATGGATTCCAAATCTATTTGGTATAAATACCTTCCTCTAGTCATGAATTCTTACAATAATTGTTTTCACTAGAGAATTCATATGGATCATTATCAATCCCACTATTAATAGAAGTATATAAATCCAAAATTATTGGATCTGGTTAGAGAAAAAAACTATTGGGACCTGATATAGACGAGTAAACAGAAGAGAAAGTAATACCCATTTAGTATCCCATCAAGTATTCTCATTGTCGATTAAATGTTATACCGAAAATAATTGGATTAACATAGAATTAAAATTTGGTGAGAGTGTATTCCTATGAATTTATCCATGTAATGTGGTTATGAGATCCATAAATTAGGAAAATCCATTCCATAGGTATATTATCCCCTTCGAGATATTTTATTGAGTTGGGATGATATCTTATCACTTGAAACCTCCACTGAACCTCTCAAAAGCTTATAATATATTTCATGTATCTACCCTACAGAATTATATACCTAATATTACATTTTTACTAAACTTATAGGTTTTACCAATGGATCATGATCAGTTATCTTAATAAAAACATTTAGAAATATTCGATCATTGAGAAAAAATTTACGGAACAAGACAAGTCACCTAGTTTATGTTTTTAGGAGGAATTGGATTTTCAAATAATACACTTGGGAAGATGAGGATGTGATGATACATAGATATCCACATTTTTTGTATCATAGTGAAGAACTTTAAATGGCTAAATTCATTTTAATGGTGATGAAATGTAATACCCTAATATTTTATGATAAATTTCGCTTTGAAAAAAATATTTCATTGATAGCTAGTGATACATGAAAAATCATGTATAAATGAATAGTAATATAGTATACCATTATAACATAGTTGTTAATTTTTTAGAGTGAATAGGAAACCCATATTTTAAAATAATATATAAGTATTTTAGAATAAACAAATATATTGATAAATAAGAACAAAATTTTTCAGTGAATTCATTTTATGCTTCAAAAACATGTTTTCATCAAAAATGTTTTTTATTTATTTTTGTAAGAAATAATTATATTTAATTCAAGGAAAGTTTAGAAATTGTATCAGATAAAAAAGAAGTCAATTTTTTTGAATAAAAATATAAATACTATCTTAGGTTTAATTTTTTGGAATTTTATAAAAGGTTTGATTTTTCAATGAATAATGAAGATGCTAATTTTTATTAGAAACAGTCTTTTAAATTAATGTTATTAAAATGTAACATTATATTTTGTATTTTTCAGAAAATTTAACTAGTTCCTTTTTATTAAACCCAATCCAATAAAAGTTATTATAATCATCATTATACTAGAATTGGGTGTAAAAACATTTTTATATATAGAAAATAATTTTTCGGGAAATTGATTTTCATCACATTTCAAGGGTAAAATTTTAAATTAAATTATTCCACTTATTGGAATTTAATTTTATAAAATAGATTTAAAATTTTTATTCGATAGTATTAAATTTGTAAAATATTCTATTTTTATTTATGATCATTATGAATAGTAATCTTTTAAATATTTTTCACCTTAGTAATGGAAAACCAAGTAAAACATGGTTAAAAATATGGATTATGGAATTAAAATATCAATAACACTTTCCCTTATCCAATTTAATGATTTATGTTTCACCATTATCATTTAATAATAAAAAATATTGTCACATGGCTTCATTTTTATTTGATATTGGCCTTTATATTGTTTTAAGAAATGAATAAAAAATGTCACTCTTTTGACTTTAATATCTCTAATATTATTTTCATGAGGATAAATAGATATTTTGTTCGGTTTTAAGTTATTATTTTAAAGAATAATTTCTTTTATGATGGTAATTTATTCTTAATTTTTAGTGACTAAATAATTATCTTAAATACTTACATAAATCCGACATAATATTTGTTCAAGTAATAATAAATAAAATAAATAACTGTAAAAATATTAAAAATAATTAAATTTTAATGAATTATTGTATTATAATAATTTTATAGATATATATAACAAACTAGTTATGTTTTATTGAATAATGATTGAACCCTATATTTTTCATGGTGTCATTAAATTCAAATTAAATGAATAATGTCAGACATGAAATTGAAGATATTTTATGTAAATGATATATTATTGAATTATTTAAAATTAATAAAAATACTATATTTGGGAATGTAAATGAGATATGGTTATAAATATAAACCTTTTTCTTTTTATGTGTCACTTTTCCGTCTATTTTTATATCATATACCCTTTAAGAGTGAAGGAAAATTACAATGCTAAAATTGTCAAAATGGTTAATGGGTGTTTAAAGTTAATAGTTAAGGGTCAAAAAATCACATTAACATATCTAAATATTATTTTATAGAAATATTTAGGATTATTTTCATATTATATTCTAAATATATAAATTTGGTTCCAATTTATTTTTAAAATTAATTTATATTTTAATACATAAACTAAGTTCAAGATATCCTCTCCCCTCACTTCTAAATTAGAACCTCATACCAGATCTTCTTCGCACCTTTTTAGAATTTTGTATCATCCAATAACTACCATAATAACTTCATATATTCATTTCTCTTTTACTAGATATTATTGTATTTCTCAAATACCATACTTTTAATAATTATTGTGTAATCCAAAAGAGGTTTCTCAACAATGAGGTACAACTCTAAACTAAGTACTTTCAATTTAATTTATTATTATACCTCCTATAAATATGTGGAATTTTTTTAATATAATTAATAAATTATAATATATATAGATAGATATTATAATTACTATGGTAAAACCATTTTCATCCTCTTTTACATCCTATATACATAGAATGCATCGATCGTTCATATGTACGGCTTATAGTATCCACATAGTGGTGTAATTCATTTTTAATCACCATATTTCACAGATTTTCATTATAATGATTTTAATTTTTATATATTATATCTATAATAATATTAGCCTCTTTTAATTATAATATCATATCAACCCTCTTACCTTCCCATATGTTGGAAAACCCTAATGTCACTCATATATAAGTGTGGACTACCACCTCCAAAAAGCGAGGTGATTCGTTCTTCATTTAAACTTTATGTGGATGATAATAATGATATCTTTAATGAATATATATGAAATATATGATATAATATAATATTTTATTGGTGAATTGTTATTTACCTTTCTTTTTTTCCATCCGTTAAAAATTGAAAACAACATTCATGTGTATGTACAACCAACCGTTTCCATGAATGAGGTAATTATTTTTTCTATCTCTATATTTTATTGATGACTCTATATATAAATATATAATTAAAATATATGATATTTTTATCAATAAATACATTATGAAGATTATTTAAGCATGATAAATGATCATAGACTAGAAATACTGATCCAAAATTCTCATGAAAAATGAAACAGTCCACACCTAAAAGTAATGATTTTAATAATTAATTTTTAATTAATAGATGTTTAATTTTTTTAGTATATAATATAAGATATTATAAATATTTAATCTAAACTAGTATATAATTATTAAAATTTTAAATTTACTATACAATAGGGTAAAATATATTTCAAATCAAGTCAAACTCAAGGTAATATATTTTTCTTACAATCTCATTGTTTATCAGGATTGTTTGTGATTATATTTATAATGATGTAATTTTATGATCTAAATATTATGAAAATAATTAATATTCTTATCCAATATTAGTTTCTAGATATTGAATTTTTTTAATTTAATTTTTATCTCTTAATTTATTTCAGAGGTTGAAATAATATTCTTATGGAAATACTCATTTTTGTCTCTCTTTGATCAAAAAAACATTTTTGTCCATATCTTTATTTTTAAAAATGTTTTCAAGATTATTTTAAATACATTAAAATTATTTTTTAAATTCAATTCTACTCATGTATTAATTTTTATAAAAACAATTAGGCACTTTTTTTACCACAAATTTAAAATGAATATTTTTTTAAAAGCACAACTTTAAGGGAAATTACAAATACCATGAAAACTTAATGATTTAATTATTTACATAAATCATTACAAGGTTATTTTAAATTAAAATTATTTCCTCAATATTTTGGAAATATTTTGATTTTAAATAAGTGGTTTCAAAAAGAAAATGATATTTTTCTCAAGAAATTATCCAAGTGATATTTTAAAGGAATTTTCATCTATGATGAAATAATTTGATATTACTTATGAATTACTAGTGATATGATTCAATGATTCTATATAATTTAATTTTTTGGTTGGATTATAATGATAATTAATTAAGGATGATTCTATGAAACTCATTTCTCTCCCATATGTTAATTAAGTTATGATGAAACATTTATGAATCATGTTTCTCTCCATAGGTAATGATATGATGTAATGATGAGATATTTATGAAACCCATTTATGTTCCATATCTTTTGATATGATGAATGTTTAATGACATTATGGCACACACATCTATTACTTTGATTATATGACAGGTGGGATTTGAATTATATATCCCTCCAATGTAATTGGTAAAGATTTATATATCAGAAGATATTAAATAATGGAAGGGGTAGTGGAACCCATTCATCAAGGGACTCTTTCAACTATGTTTTCCTTTACTTAGAACCTTGAATAAGGATAAGATATATTATAGAGTGAACCCAATACACTATGATAGTCCTAAATTGAGAATTTAATACTATGAAATTCTTTTATATTCTTATGTGTATTCCACAAATTTATGTATTATGACATTGTTATGCTCTCTTGACTTATGTTATTTCATTATTTTATGATTCTTTTCTAATTAATTTCCTAGAATTATGAAATGATTGAATATTAAGATATATCACATGTTAGTTAGGGATATTCATATGTTAATCTCATGTTCTCATACACGTATTCTCAAGTAGTTTTTTTATCATTGATATCTCCCCTATATACCATTAGTGGGCATTTGAGCTCAACCTTTCTTATTTTTCTTTTCCCCAGGTCATGAAGAATGGTTTTAGGTAGGGTATGTATAAGGAGAGTACTATTTTGTTATATCTTTATGGGATATGATTAAGATATTTCATGAAATAAGAATATTTTATATATAGTATCCAAATACACTAAACCTCTACAGTCCTCTATTGTGTATTTGTAATTTATTTTTAATATTCATCAATTAAGATTTAATATCTACGTATGAAAATTTTAGGTCCCAATACATATGGTAACGTTTATTTTTTAATTTTTTTGGAAGAAAAATTACTATCATTTTATTAAAAACAAACTAATGATTTCAATGAGAATTAAAAATATAAATTATTTTGGAATAAATGAATTTTTATTCTTAAAGAATCATTTTTATAAAAGCTAGTTTTTATAGTTTCTTGAGAAATTAGGTTAAAATAAATTTCTACTGGTTATAGAAATTGAATATTTAAAAAGGTATAGAATTTTTTGAATCATTTTATTCAAATTATGTAATAAGTTACTATAATTTCATGGTTCTAGGTGCTTCCCAAAGGTTCCCCATACCCGGTTGGTCACATGGACTCAAATGAATTTCCCCAAATGCCAAAGTATGTTGACTAGCAGTGAGGGCCTTTGGTGTAATAGTGGGGAAACTATTCCCTCAGTGGCTGAGTAACATAGTGGAAACAAACATATATCAATAGCAGAAGTAGTAATGCTATACAATAATTAAACAGAGGAAGACTGAAAGTAACTAAACAACTGCAACATATATATGTAAATAACGATTCATGTCACAATTATCTAAGAAAGAATCCCAATAAGTCCCTATGATGGAATACAGGACGAAACCAAAGTACAAGGAAAAGATGTAAACTCCCACAGCATCGCAAGCCTCAGCTTGGTCCCATGCTTCCCATCTCTACAGCAGTCAGGTACCTAAAGTAGAATGGCCCTTACCCTTATCAATACATGCAACATTATAATCATTTTGGGTCCAAAATCATGACCCAAATAGGGTGTGAGACGAATACCAGTAGGCAACCACCCAAAGATCTATGTCTATCTGTTAGTTAATTTATATAACAGGGAAACGTGAAATATGAATTAATAAACAAGGAAGTACTCAAAAGTAAACAGTCCAATAGTTTCAACCACGATCATTTACATTTTCAGTTATTCATCCAAAAAAATAGGAGAAACCCATTGGGAAATTTCACATAGTCTAACCCGTCTATTTCAACTTATACAAATAGGATATAACGACCCTCTGAGCTCACATAGTGTAAACCCTTTAGTCTCGGGAAAACAAAGACTCTCTAAAGAAGTACTCACTGTCAATTCCCCCTACAGTATTTTAACAATAAACTAAAAAATCTCGGAGAAATCACTCAAAGTCAATTCCCCATGTGGTCTCATAACAATAACTATGGACACTCTGATGGAGCACTCAACGCCAATCCCTCTTATTGTCTCGTAGCATGAAATGTACAATAGATTCTCTGGGAAACCCTTCAAATTCAATTACACATAGTGTCTCACTACACCAGGTTCCCATAACCTTGGGTAAAGAAATCATGCATAAATGATATTTAGTATCCAAATTAAATCCCAACTACTTGGCTAAAAGGCTTCAAAGCATAAAACAAGCATGATAGATAATACCACTCCATCCTAACAACACTAGTCCTAGAAAATAGATCGGCCTAATAGGAAATTCTAGCCCAAATGGACAATATTATATCAAACATGGGCACCACAACTATAGAATGATAAATAACCATATTTACAACAAAAAAACCCATACTCAAGAAAACATTAATAGAAGGCATTAATAGGGTTAAATTCTATAAACACGCAAAACCCAAAACAAGGGAATTGGGATGTTTTTTCAAATATAATTCAAAGACAATCTACGAAATGAAACAACCGACATACCTCGGCATTTTTCAATAGATATAGTTGATACTCATCCTATGAATTGACCTAGAACATCGTAGATATACAAAAACCTCTAAGATGTTCAACCATTGATATCTCAGGAAATACTAGGAACCAAGAGATGAGGATCGAGAAGAAAGAAGAACTCACCAATGTGTTTCCAATGAAACCTATGGAGTTTGATTGAGTTCATAGAGTTTTCTTCGGGGCTCAAATAAGAATGGAAAATCTTCAGTCACTCCTAGACAAGACTGATCCAAAAGAATATGTTTCTATTAATGAGACATGACATCAGTTCGATATAACAAATAAATATAAAAATAAACTACGTGTTACATAAGGATACATGGTGTGAATAGGCCTTTACCGGGCCCTTCCTTAAGTGGCCCTACCATATCATCACATGGTTGTGTATGTGGTCGTCACACGACCAAACATGGCCTGGACACAGTTCTAGAGTACACAGTGTGTACAGGGAAGTACATGGCATGTAATCCTAAAATTTTACTTCTTCCCTTTTTCCTCAAAAGATACATGAAAACAAGATCCATACCTGAATGGAATATCCATGTTCTTACAAACTTCCCCCCTTAAATAAATTTGTCTTTAAATTTCCCTACTAGGGTAGAGATGAAGAAGAATCCTCAAACTGCTCCAGCCACTGTGATTGTACATCAGCCTCCCTCTCTCAACTCTCATTCTACACACACCTATACTGCAATAGCACCCATACCAGAGGAACAAACCATCCATCGAGAACCTTCAGGTTGCGATCTAAAATCCAGATAGGATGCTCCTTTAACGATGTGTCCTCATCCAACTCAACCTATCCAAGTTAAAAAATATTATATGAGTCTGAGAAGTAACATTGTAACTGGGAAACATGGAAGACTTCGTGCATAGCCTGGTACCTCTGAGATAACTGCAATTGATTGGCAACCGACCCGACTCTCTCCAAAACCTCAAACGGCTCGACATATCTCGGTGAAATATTACCCTGTCTCTTAATCCCCTTGTACCCCAACCTCGGTGTGACATGTAGGAATACATGATATCCGACCTTGAACTCCATAGTTTGTCTCTAATGATCAGCATAAGACATCTAATGTGACTCTGTATTAGTCATCCTCTTCTGAATCAACTCCACCAGCTCTATCGTCTTGTGGACAAGACGAGGTCCTAACATAACTGCCTCTCCTGCTTCCATCCAACATAAGGGTGATCGACATGGCCTACCAAACAAAACTTCATAATGTGATATCTGAATAGTTTTTTGAGAACTATTATTGTAGAAAAACGCCACCAGAGGTATGTTCTTATTCCAAGAACCTCCAAAATCTAGGATGCATGCTCGCAACATGTCCTCCGACACCTAAATTGTACACTCGGAATAGAAATCTACCTGGGGATGGTAAGTTGTACTCAGATGTAAATGTGTACGCAAAGTCCATTGTAGTCCTTTCCATATCTAAAAAGTGAAACAGGCATCCCCATCTGAAATGATGGAGTGTGGAACCCCATTTAATCATACAATCTCCCAGATGTACAATCTTCCCAGTTCATCAACACTAAAGGTCACCTTAATCAAAAAGAAATGTGAAACCTTCGTGAGTCAATCAATGAAAAACCAAACTACATCCTTCCTTCAAGTAAACCTTAGAAAACCTATCACGAAGTCCATCAAGACATCATTCCACTTCCACATGGAAATGGATAACTACTTCAAAAGCCATGTTGGTGGTTGATTCTCCACCTTCACCTGCTTATAGGTGGAACACCTCATCCCTAAACTAGAAACATATCTCTTCATATTGGTCCACCAATTATGATGGTGTAGATCTCGATACATCTTGGTGACACTAGGTTGAACTACCAAAACTAACGAATGAAAATCCTGTAGACGCTCCTCACGTATATCTATTAACACCCATATGTGTCCATGGAAGCACAAGATCACATCCTTTCCTATGGTCCATCCAGGACTAGGGTCCTCTCCTAAAATATTATCTCGTCGAACTAGTCCTTCAGAATCTAATAGTTGCCTCATTTTCTCTCGATCAAGAAGATTAGAGGTAACAACTACATAAGTAATAAATTTCTTCCCCTATCTATCATTCACCTACTAATGCATCTTAGAAAACTTAGCCATAATCTTCCACTCACGGCAGGCCTCCTCAACGGCATATAACTAAGTCCTCCATCTCAACACATCATCCAATACATTGACCTTCCCAGTCATGTAGGCAAGCTCAAAAGAAAAGGACTGAAGGTACTCAACCCACCTTCGTTGTCTGAAATTCCGATTGTGATGAGTGAAGATATACATGAGACTTTTTTGGTCAGTGAAAAACACAAAATTCTATCCTAGCAAATAATCTCTCCAACAATGAAAATCTTGAACAATAGTACACAACTCAAGATTGTGCATCAGGTAATTCTTCTCATGTCATCTCAATTGTTGATACTCATATACAATGACTTCTTCTCCCTACATAAGCATTGCTCCCATCCTGATACCCGATGCATCACAATAAACAATACAACTCTTTCTTGGATCTAGAAAAACTATTATCGATGCTAAAATCAACCTCCCTTTCTATTCCTGAAAGGATGAATCACATGAATATATCCCCAATAAGTTCACAACTTTCTTAGTAAGTCCCATAAGTGGTGTTACTAAGCATGAAAATTACTATATAAAACATATGTAGTAACCATCCAGCCCTAGAAAATAATGTTCCTCAAATACATTCTATGGATTCTCCCAATAAACTACTGCTATCACTTTATCTTGGTCTACTGACACTTCTGTCTTCGAGATAACGTGACGCAAGAAGTGAATCTCATCCATCCGAAAGTGGAATTTTGAGAGCTTAACATATAACTTCATCTCTCTCATTGTACTAAAAACTATATCAAGATAGGTATCATGGTCATGTGTAGTGTGAGAGTACACAAATATATCATCTATGAAGGAGTCAAAGTATGGATGGAACACTTGGTTCATTAGTGCCATAAAAACTACAGGGGCATTCCAGAGACCGAACTGCATAACCACATACTGTTATAGGCCTTAACTATTATGAACGGCTATAGGAGGTATATAATATGGTCAAACATGAAAAAGATGATAACCAGATCGCAAATAATTCTTTGAGAACACCCGGTCTCTTCGAAACTGATCAAAGAGATCATCAATCCACAGTAAGGGATATCTGTTATTGACCGTCACCTGGTTTAGCTTCCAATAATACACACAAAGTCTGAGGTTACCGTATTCCTTCTTTGCAAATAGGATAGGTGAACCCTAAAGATAAGTACTAGGTCATATGACACCCTTTTCCTTTAACTCCTCTAACAGCTTATTTATCTCCTGTAACTCTATTGTAGCCATCTTATAAAGAGTAATGGACACAGGTGCTGCTCCTGGAAAAATATCCATAGAAAAATATACCTCTCTCTCCATAGGTAAACATGAAAAGCCATTTGGATAGATATCCCTGAAATGATCCATCACAGGAGGATTGTCCATCTATGAAATCCCCTGGTCATCCAGATACCAACTTGAAATCTGGCTTATAACTCCTCCCAACACATGATGCTCGGGTCCTATCCTACTCACCTAGACATCCCATTCTTCCTTATGTAGCAACAAACCACCCTCTGGAGATGTGAAACTCACCCTACGGTGATTGGGATCGACAACATCTTGGTAGGAAACCAACCAGTCCATTATGAGAATGACATCATATCATGTCATCTCTAAGACATAGAGGTCCCATAATATGTGACACCCACCAACTTTAAGAGGTGACTACTGGTACTAATGTACACAATCCATTCTAATCCCTAACAGAGTGTCTCGTGTCAATATATCAGCAGAAGTAATGATACAAAGCCCAAGGATCTCCACAATAGAAACAACTATTAAACTATGGGAATCCCATGTATAGAAAAGTCAAGAAGCTAAAACTGAGGAAAATAAAATAATACCTCTAATTGTAGAGGGTCTGGGATCCTGGTCATGTTGGATCAGTTACACTCTAAAATTTTGACCTATAATGTGGCCCTATGAACGTTCCTGACCACCTTGAGTTGATCCAACTTATTGTCGCTGAAATAATGCCGACTAGCTACCACGTTCATAACCTATACCTCAGAATGAATGTTCAAATGAACTCTAATTCTTAGACTAATGAGAAATCGGTGGTCCTGCTCCTGAATGAGGAGTCATAGAAGATCCTCTCTCACGAGCTGATGGTGAGAAAAAACTGACAGAAATGCTGAAGATGACCCATCTTCCGACAATATCGGCATCCAACTGAGTCTCTCAGGCAATGTATCCTTATATGCTTTCCTTTCCCACACTGGTAGAATACCACCTAGCTATATGAAGGTGTATCCCACCTAGTCGAATCTCCCAGTGTAGACTCCCTATGATGCTTCCTACTATAATCCTGAGAAGCACCAACTCTAGATGTTAAACCGCTCTGTCCCACAGCTCTAGAATCCCTTAGGTTACACTCTATGATCATCACCTGGTTGACTATGGAAGATATGGTCATAAACGGGAAGATGTTCACCTGATATCATATGTCATGTCTGAGAACATACTCAAACATTTTCACTAATAATAACTCATCACACCCCCTAGAATTGGTGTGAACATTGTAGCTCTATGAGGCGAGAATAATACTCTATGACCAAGAGAGTGCCCTTTTCTAAACTCATGAAATCTCAGGCTCGATCGGCACTCAGAGTCTTCGAGTAGATATAGTCCTAGAAGGTACTTTGGAACTCATCTCAAGACATAAATTGATAGTGTTCCATAGGTGATATCACATCCCACCATATCTTGGAAGAATACCAAAGCATGTAAGTAGAGATCTTCAACCTCCTTTCTGGAGGCATCTCCATATGTTCAAAGATAGATAGCAAGGCTTCTAACCATGACTCGGTTGCCCAAGGTCCTCCATCCCCTGAGATATTGGTAGGATCCTACTGTTGAAAACCCCACATCAATTCTTCCATAGATGGGCCATGAGGTACTGCTCCATATAATGTCTGCATAAACCTCATGAATCCCTCTTGAAACTGTGAATCAACACTTATATCTAGGATAATAGTTGGTGCGACGACGTGAACAATGGGAGGATCTTCTAGTAGTCCCAGATCTACCATTTTTGGTGTCTTATAGTAGCTCTGTATCTGGCATACAATCGGAGGATGTCTCAATGGCATGACTCTGCAAGGTCAAGCACGCACCATAGATCAAGTCTATCATGGACTAAAACTTATAAGTTAAAGAATGGAACAGGAGAAAGAAATTGTACTAGATTTTTCAAAACATGGATACACAACATGTACAACCCCTACATGGTGTGTTTCCTTAATCCTTCACATGGGCGTATACTTCATCCCACACTGGTTGTGTAACCCCCCTCACATAGTGTTTTCTTCCCAAGGACACGGTGTGTACTTGAATCACTTTCCCCTACTCGATTTTGTCCATATGGTTAAACCACATGGTTCTCATGGAACAAGAATACACAACATGTTTGTGCCAGACATGGCATGTATCACTTAAGATTCAACTACTCGTTTTGTTATTCACTTGGTTAGATACATAGTTTACTCTACACAGCGTGTTTATGCCAGACACAGTGTGTACTAGAAAGATTTCACTGGCTCATATCATTTGTCACACGGTCGGATATATGGTCTCTACAAAATAGCATGTGCATCTGGTACATGGTGTTTTCCATTATTGATTTATCAACCCCATGTCTGTAACCACATAGGCAGTCACATGGATAAAAACTTCATGAAGTGTACTCAATGTATACGGTGTGTACTTAAGAAAATGTGTTCGTTCCCAAACTGAAGGATACATGGTCTGTATTCAGAACTACACACTGTGTATTCTAGGTTTTTTCAATATTAATCCTCAAAAACTACTTTGGAATCCCATAAATCACTGAATCAATTGATTAATGTGCAAAATTCCTTATCCATGAGGGGCCATAATCCCCACAAATCAAAGCTCTACATCATATACATGTATATTATAAGGAATAATATTGCAATCAATCACATGATCAACCAAATTCTGATCCATGAGGGCCCATAACACCTCAGAGACCAATGTTTGAAGTTCATCCAAAATAAAAATTAAATATTAGCAATACCTTATCAAAAAGAAGGTATTCTTTCAAGGAATCTATCACAAACACATGCTTATTTAGCACAAAATTTACCACAACGACATGCAATCGGTAATATCAAAAATAACAATAAAAAACATGTGAATCAAACAATGGGGAAATCAAATCAATTTTAAAATTTCAAAACATGAAAAATTGAAATAATCGAGGTTATTTAGATTTTCCCTATACACGGGTTAGCTACTCCCAAGAACATCTTATTACCAACTACATATTCCTTCCTATTCCTGTCTATAGGCTCCAAATTGTAAGTCTAGAAGAAACAAATTCCTATTATACCACTTTGTAACTTCCTGGTTCCAGGTGTCTCATAGAGGTTCCCTGTACCCAGTTGGTCACAAGGCCTAATGCATATTTTCCCAAATGCCAGAGGCTACAGACTAGCAGTGGGGGCCTTAGGTGTGGTATTGGGGAAACTATACCCTCATTGGGAGAGTAAAATATCATAAACAAATAGATAATAGTAGTGGAAGTAGTAATGTCATACACCATGTAAACAGTGGATGACCAAAAGTAAATAAAAAACTGTAGCATATATATGTAAATAATGATACATGTCACAAGTATCAAGGAAATCATCCAAAAAAGTCACAATGCTGGAATACCGTACTAAAAAAAATTATAATAAGCACAACTAAACTCCAACAACATCATAAGCCTCATCTGGGTACCATTCTCCCTAGCTCCACAGTAGTCAAGTACCTGAAGTAGAAGGGCACTTTCCCTTATCAATACCTAAAACAATATAATTTTTTTGGGTCTAAAATCATGACCCAAAAAGTGTGTGAGACGAATCCCAATAGGCAACCACCCAATGATATGTTCCTATCTGCGAGTGAATATATTTAACACACAAAAGTGGAAAATAATGTAATAAACAAGGATGTACACAAATTTAAATAGTCAAACAATATCAACTACAATCATTTACATTTTCAATTACTCATCCAATCAAATACAAGAAACCCTCTTAAAAAGATAAAATGGACTAACCCCTCAAGTGAAACATATAAATATAAGATATAATGACCCTCTGGGTAATCTCACACAGTCTAACCCCTTTGGTCTCATGCAAACATAGACTCTCTAAGGAATAAATCACTGTCAATTCCCCCAAAATTCTTTTAATGATAAACTACATAATCTCTGAAAAAGCACTAAGTTCCAATTCCAACTGTAGTCTCATAACGATAACTAGAGATACTCTGAGGGATCACTCAAAGTTAATTCCCCCTATGGACTCACAGTATGAAAAATACAACAGACACTCTAGGGAAGCCCTCAATGTCAATTCTTCTTATGGTCTCTCTACACCAGGTTCCTACATCCCTGTGTAAATAAATCATGCACAAAAGATATTTAGAAGCCAAAGTAAATCACAACTACTACTTATATAAATGGATAAAATCATAACACAAGCATAAAAATTATATCACTCCATCCTAACAACACTGGGCATGGAAAACAGAGCATCCTAATAAGTAATTCTAGACCCAACGGCCAAAATCAGATCAAACATGAAAAACACATCCATATTAAGGTAAATAACCTTATTTACAATAAAAAACCCATACACCAGAACACAAGGCCTAGAAGGAATTTATAGGGTCAAACTCTTTAAACACGCAATACCCTAAACTAGGGAATTGTGCACTTTTTGTACACATAATTGAAAGAAAATCTAAGGAAAGGAAGAAACTACCTACCTTGACATTTTGTTATCGATATAGTTGAACATCAGCCTCTAAATCATCATAGAATGCTATAGATCTACAAAAATGTCTAAAAAATTCAACCGTGGATATATCATTAAAGAGGCGGAATCAAGAGATGAGGCTTTAGAAGAATAAACAAATCATCGATGCAATTATAACGCATCCAATGGAGTTTGATTTGGAGCACAGATGACGGCTTGGGGGATCGGAGAAGAATCGAAGATCTTCGGTCGCTTCTGGTCGAGACGGATCCAAAAGACAATGTTTATGTAAATGAGATGCATCCCTGGTACAATATAACAATTAAAAATAAAAATTCAAGATGTTTTCCCTAAATATACATGCCTTGTATAGGCCTTTATAGGGCACTACCTTAAGCGGCCCTGCCACATCGTCACACGGTCGTGCATACGACCGTGACATGGCCAAACACAGTCTGGACTCGGTGCCCGAGTACAGGGCGTGTACTCCTAATATTTTACTTATTCACTTTTTCCTAAAAAGACACATGAAAACAATATCAATAACTGAAAATAATATTTGGGTTCTTATAGTTACATTTAATTTTTAGTCCAAATGAATAATAACCAGGTAAAAGTTTATCCCTATAGTAAAGGGTAAAAAAATTTAGGGGATAAGATCAAAAAATATTATCTGACAATATTTGGATGTTTCTTTATTGACACCAACTTTATCCATGTTATTTTTTGATCCATTTTGGATCCAATTGTCCAAATTATGACAATCCTTTTATATTAATAAAATTATATTTATAAAAATGTAACTCTATCTTTTAATATCTTAAATATGTTATCATGGTAAGGATAATAAAAAATATAAATTATGAGCAATCCAATATAAATATAATGATATTTAATAAATTATTTTCATTTGTATATTTTTTTGTTAATTTTTAAAAATAGTATAATTTTCTAAAATGTTTACACGATGTTGACGCAAAAAACAGGTAATTTTTTTAAAGACATAAAAAAATATTATTAAATGATTTAGGGTATTAGTATAATTTTTAGAAAATTACATAGTGAAAGTGATAATTTATGTGTTTGTATTATAATTCTATTGTTTTATTGATATTTTGAATGTAATTTTTTTAATAGTACAAAAATGACCATAAAATATATGAAATGTTTAAAAATTATTTTTAAATCATTATAAAATCATAAAAATCCTTTCTTAACTCAATTGGATATAACAAATTATGCCTATCATGAATTTACCTTCTATGTTCCATTTTTAATTTTTAAAATTACATTCATTACCCATATAGATTGAAAATTTTTGTACATCCCATTAATTTTATTTCCTATAAAAAGGGACACACGTAATCATTTTTAAAAAAAAATAATGTTATTTTTTCTCTAAAAGTAAAACCAAATAATTCTATAAATATCCATTACAATGTCACTAATCCCTTTGAGAGACCATATACCTCCCCTTCAATGAACTTTATCTCAATCGAAAGGTGGATATTGAAAGTCAATTTATATGTATTAATCAATATCTTTAAAGTTTATTTATTCTTTTACCCCCTTAAAAAAATCATAAAAATTATTATATAATCAAATAACCATTTAAAATGTGATAAATGTTATTATTTTTATCTTATAACTATCTATTAACTTCTTTCATATCCAATGAGAAATGAAAGCATCACTCATGCATACATACAAATTACACTCTCCATGAAGTGAGGTATTTCATTTTTTATCATTTCCTCTCATGGATGGATATAATGCTGAATTTTATGTATTTATACTATTTTTTTTAAATAATTATGATAATATAAATATTAAATAACACTTACCTTCTTACACACTCATCCACTTCAAAATTATTACGTCGCTTATGCATACGTGTGGACTACCACCTCCACGATGAGAAGTGATTAGTTTTTTCATTCATGATTCATTGATGGACATGATGATATATTTAATGTATATATATGTTAATTATTATATATTCTCTATTATATAATAATATATAATTTTTACCTTTCCTTATTTCTATTTATTTGAAAAATGGAAATGTCACCCATGCATTTGTAAAAACTACCATCTCCATGAAGTGATGTAATGCATTTTTTATGATCGCCTTACATGGATTATTATAAAATTATATTAAATTATTAAACATTATAATTATTTTTTTTGTATTCTACAGTTGATGTAACCATTACCCCTTCATGGTCAACATACCAAATCCCTTTTGGAAATTAACAATTGACCAACCTCAAATCATATAATTAAAATTTAAACAATTTAGTAACGAAATGAAATACTATAATTATTGAATTAAATTATCTTATTAAAATATTGAAATTGGTTTTTATAATATTTAGTTTTTAATATAATTATATTATTCATAGTTTACAAATTGTATGAAATAAATTGGGACTCAATGTAAGAGGTTTTTCTTTGAAAATTTGTTCTAAATATTTAAAACTTTTTTCCTCCATGACTATGTTCGTGAAATATTTCAAGAATGATATTCTTTATGATAAAAAGATGTTTAAATATCATTTTCAACTAATTTTAATTTTTTTAAAAAGTTTTAAATTGTAATCATTTTTATATTTCATGTATAATTTTTTTTTTACTTTTTCCAAAAGTAAAATAGAATTTTTTATAATATTTACCAAATAACCACATATTACCCATATCCTATCTGATATTAATTATAAATATTCATTTATATGATTCCATGGGTTTTCAAAGAATTTTCAAGTTCTTTTATTATAGTATTTTTTAGATTAAATTGTTTTTCTATGTAAAAGGATATTTATTCTTGTTTTCAAGGTAAAGTTTAATTGTTATTATAGTGTTTTCTATCTATAATAATATAATTTAAAGATTATTCAGAATCTCCAAGGATATGAACTAATAATACCATCTATTTTATTTTTTGGATGGTTTATGATCAGGTTTATCTATTTATTAATTGAGAAAAATATTGAAATTTCATATGCTAGTTTTCAATATGAATGTTTTTTTGTATTATGAATTGTATTTTTTATTATATATTTTTTATATAAGGAACACAATTTATATAAGGAAGTAATTGGTGAGGACTAATATTAGGTATCACCTCAATGTGTTCTTATGTGTCATGAGATAAACATTTCCAGGTTTTTGATGTTTATCTAAGCAATAATTTATGATGTCTTTAAAAAAGTCCCTATAGATAAGATAACATTGTCTAACCTTATACATTCCATCATTATAAAATAAGTTATTATAATATAAGTTATTATTTATATTATTATTCTTGAAAATATTTAATTTCATGTTATTGATGGGTTTCTTATTGAAATAGTTTGATTTAATAAGATAACAAAATGAGCTTATTATTTAAAATAATGTCTATTATTTCATAAAGGTGAAAGGTTTGTTTTAAAGGGAAAGTTTCCATGTTTTCAATGAAACCCTAATCAATTATGGTTTTTACTTTATTATTTATTTTGATTTTTTTTATAAAAAACTCTTTGAAATATTTTTTTAATAATATGTTACACTTTTGAGCACAATTTTTTTTATGTGAATCGAAAACTTACTTATGTTTTTTCATGCATTTAAAATGGATTAATGAGCACCAAGTATTCAAGTTACTCAATATTTTTTTGGTCTACTGTGTGATGTAAGATAAAATTTGGGACTCTTAAACTAAAATCAAATCTACGATGTAAAAGTATTAACATTAGCACCAAGTGTTGGTGTATGGGTTTTGATAATTAAAAATATTATCCAAGATTGATTTTTATCCTTTTCTCTTTTTTCAAAATATATTATAGAACCTGGTGAATCATAATCTTGGTGTATAAACTTATTCAAATTATTTTATTCATTAATATTTTTATTTTTAAAAAAAATATTATCACATGTGGAACATGTGAGGAAGATACATATCCCATAATTGGATTCATTTGAGTTTAATTTACATTCAAATCTATGAAGATTAAAATATTTAAATTATCTACTAAATGGAAACTATAAGAACTATTAGTTACTCCTTTGTACATAAAATTTTGTATATTTAAAATATTTCTAAATATTAAAATTAGTATCATATACACTTTAAATATGAATAATCAATTTATATAATACCAATACCCGACATTAACATTCCATGGTGTTTTAAAAAATATTTTTGGTATCCTGATCAATTCATAATGTGGAATTATGACTCTATACTTCCTAATGTGATGTATAAATGTTAATTCATTTCAAATTATACATAAGTTAACATTTATTAATCTCCAAAACTATCTTTTGGGATGTTTTTCAAACCTTTACCCATTTATATCATCTAAAACCCAAATGAACTAATAAATCACATGTCTAGTTCATATATTCTAAACTATTGAAAATATTTAATAAAATACTCTTAAATTAATTCATTTTGTTGTAATGTTTATATAAATAAAAATATATAGGATTCTTTAAATAGAATAAACGGTGATGGAGACTATAGTCTCACCATGTCTTTATCTTACCCAATCATGTTATGTATATGAGTGAAGAATAAAAATACTTAGGTCATTCTATATCAGATTCATTAAACATATTTTTTGAAATATTTTTTTTATAATAAATCATAGTAACCTACTAAACACTTCAACACATAGTTACTCATGAAGGTGTTTCTATAAAAAATAAAATAAATCCTTATACTTAAAAACAGTTCTCGAGTTAACAGCCTAATGAGTTTATTACATTAATCTTATCTTTATTTAGATTAATCTCAATGTCATATTTTATGTCCATGATGATATTATCATTAGTAAAAACATTTATCATATTATTATCATGGTTTATTAGCATTTAATGATGAATTTCATTAATTGGGTTCCCACTAAAATGATGAACCTTATTAAACTCATCATTTTCATAGGGTGACAAGTTCTATATTTCATTGTGACTAAATGTTGTTTTGGAACATAAGTAATATAGGAATATATCACATAAGAATCACTTATCAATAACATAATATATATAAATTATGGATATTTGAGAGGAAAAGTCATTTTCCAAAAAATTAAGTGGATAAACCCAACTTTATTCCTCTGGTATAAAAACTGTTACGGTTTCCTAGATAAGTGTAACCCCGATAAAATGATAAGAACAATATAAAACATGAAAATATAGGGAAAATCAGCTTTATAATGGCCTAATAATTTGATAATATAGATTACCCATTACATTAATTCTTTACATAAGATAGTATAGGGGACTTGGATTTAGCATGGCCTACCCAATTAGACGATCGAGTTCTTGACAAGCGACACCTGTATAACACTTTTATTTTATAATTTTTTTTTAATTTAATATATTTTAAAATTTTAGAAGTTTTAGACATGAAATATTGTTTTTCTTGAAAATTTCCCCTAACACATGGTTAGTATAAGTGGTTTAGTAGAGAATATATAAAATAGTGAAGGTATGTATATTTCTAGTTTATTTTTTATTAGATTTCAGATGCATGAGTAGTGCATAGTGGGGTTTATCCTATGAGGGATCCATCAAAAACCACGTTAATATTTTTGTTCATGGGATTATTGTCACATGTATTGTGCTTAGTTAAAAGAAACCATCTAGGTGGTCATGAAATACTACTATAGTGAATTTAAGATTCATTTTTCATGGTTGAACATGGTTTGGTAAACCATTCAGTAAAACATTTTTATTATGTTTTTCTTTTCCAATGTATTCACTATAGTAGGCACACATTTTACCAAATAATGCAGTGAAAATACAAGACTTTCTCAATTGTACTTATAAAATTATTTTTCTACTTCTTAAACTCTTTGTTTTTTTGGGGTTTGTCTTCCCACTCTTCCTCACACATTCGACCGATCCCTATGTGCACACAAGATTCTCCCCCTTTTACCTCACTAATGTTATGTCTATCATCCTTGGATTACATATGGTTTCACTATGGTAAACCATTTTTTCATCTATATAAACCCATTCCCCTTACCATTCCTTTCATCTACATTAAGTTCATCATCCACCAATGAATGCTTGGAGAATTCGGGCTGAGATTTGTGTCTGAGAGAGGTTCTAATTTAGGGATAGGGTTTTTTTGGGATTCTAGTACTTTTTTCTCCACTTTATTGGGCCTTCAACATTGAATGACACAATTTATGACTTGTTGTAAAGGGTTTACACAAGGAATGAGGTAGTTTTCTTAGTACATTTCATTTTTATGAGAATATTATTATTGATAAGATTTTAAAATTAATTTTTTTATTAAATAAATCCTATATTTGACAGACATAATACATATTATAAATATTTTAAAGGTTTTTATGACCGAGAATAATGATTTTTTATTGAATTTATCATTTATAAAATTATTCTTAATACTTATTGCCTATAAAAATAAAAACATGGATTTTTTTGAAATGTGATTTCTATAAACTAAGGTTCTCTGAAAATTCTTGGGTCTTAAAATAAATAAAAGTGTGTTTTTATGCATTCATAAAAAATTAATGTGATACTGGGAACCTTTTGATTTATTCAAATTAAATGGGAATTAGTTCCTCAATTGTTTTAAATTTATATTTTAGCCATTTTTTATATAATTTTTCTATGAGTGTTTTCTACTATTTATTTCAATGAATTTTGAGGAAAAATTAAATGGTGAAAATATTATTATAATTCCATGACGGTTTATAAAGAAATGATTTGTTAAAAATTTGTAGGATGTTGTTCTCAAAAAATATGAGACCCTTGATTGATCCGAATTTTTAATATTTTATGATATTAATTATTTAGCCCAATGGGGAGGTTATCTATCCTTATTATATTTTATAATGATTATAAATTTAAAAAGAGGTTGTTTCATATGATAGTTTTAGAGGTGAAATATGCGGTTTATTAATCATCCTTCACAATTAAACATGTGATGGTTTATTGGATTTCTTGTTTTCTCAACTCCATTAAGTTATATAATAGGAACGTGGATAAAAATAAAAATTTTAGATTTTTATTACACTACTATGGTTTTCACACACCAACTTCTACCCAAGGAGAGTTTCACTATCATAGGGGTATGCATTGTACCTTGTTAGCGAAAGGGTTTGTGAATGGGATGTTCTAGTTTCGCTAAGGGGCCCATTGAGAGAGGAAACTTAGGAAAATACGTATAATTTTATTCATGTTGGAGACTATTGTTCTTCCCATGATACCTTGATTTCATCAGGGGTAGTTTAGGGAATCCTTTGTTATTGTTTTCATCACCTATCCCATAATTGTTTCATTGTATGATTTCCTAGGTAGTTTATTTTTTTATGGTTTATTGATATGTGGGAACCTATTGTGTTTTCATTCCATTTTACTTATGTCTTTGTTTTATCTTCCAAAAAAATTTTAAAATGGTTTGGAATGTAGAAATTTAAAAGGAAAGCATTATGTATTTTTATAAAACAAATTTGAGAAATTTTTAAAAATAGAAAATTACATTTGGTTAGTTTTTGTACATGTGCTAAAGAATTATAATTCAATGGTTTAATGGTCTATAATAAAAGTGAGAATATAATTTTATTAGTTAATTTTACTGTAACACCCCAAGCTTCAATGGTACATTTCCCTTTGAATAATGCAATAGCTTTCATTATATGCAACTTCGAGGTTCTACCACACCGCAACCAATCAAACTAGTCGTTATGAATAGTAATACCTACTTTTTGAAATTTTCTAAATTTTATTTTTCAATATGGACTTCATTTTTGAATTTGGAATAATAAAATTAGATTTGGGTGAACTTTTTTTATTTTTCTGAAAAAATTCAATTTTTGATGAACAGTGAAAAAACATTGCGTTATTGGTTAACACCAACTTTTTATTTAAATAATTATTATTTTTATTTAAATTTATTTTAGGTAAAAATAGATACATAATACCTATATATGTTCAATGTAATTCATTGGAGTCGTTTTATAAAATGTTTAGAAATATTAAAAATTTATTGAACTTTTTACCGTCTTTCATCATCCTCTTATTAGCATTTGAAAATTTGAATAAATCTTAATTTTACTAATTTTGTGAGTTTAATTTCAAAAATTTGAGGGTCCCTATTAATATTAGTTAGTAAAATTTGGTTCAATAAGATGAAAAAAGTTTTTGGGGAATAGTAACTTTTGACTTTTATTTACCACGGTTAAAAGTAAAATGGGTAATTAAGGGTAAAAATGATATCATAATTACCATAACACATGTTCTAATTATATTGGATAAGTATAATTTGACCAAAAACAACCTTAGGAATAAAATATGACCCCCTTTGGTACACTTGGATTTGATAGGACATTTATTATTATTTTATTTAAAGAACAGTTAAAAGAGTTAAATTAAATGTTTAATAAGTAAACCATTTTTAATATATTTTTAAACACAATATAAATTAGACTATAAATATTAATTAGAAATATAAAAATATTTAATACCTAATGGTATTTTATTTATAATTTTTAGACGTTAAATAATTTAATTTATTTACGGCACAATGATGATGTAGTAATTACCTTATTAATGAAATATTAAAATAATTTATATTATAAATATCTAAATAAATGTAAATTGAGAGTTATAATGAAATAAAGTAATTTTATAGGTTAATATGACATTATATGTTCAGTTAAATAGATTTTATTCTAAGTGATAAAGTTTTAATGGCTTTCAAAAAAAATCAAATACTAAATAGTGTCAAAATTTACATAATTGAGCTTTTAAAATAGATACTATATTATTAGTTGATTTAATATCCTAAAAAATCTATGGTTAAAAAAAAGGACTTATATAAGATTATATATATTAATAATGAACTACTAGGGGTTCTATTGTCTTTTTACAGTAACTTTATTAACTTTATAATATAAAAATACAAAAAGACATGGTAAATGACAAACTATTTAACTAAGAGTAAAATATAAAAGATAAGGTTAATATGGGGACATAAACCTATCTAAAAACTATTGGTTGAGTGTTTTAATACCAATAAACACCTTATACTCAAAATAAATCATTTTTCATCCATCCGAAACCGAAAATGATTATATTATAAAATAATATTTCAGGATTTTTCTTAAGTGACCCACACCTGTTTTATAAAATGGCACGTCCCCTTATCTTAAAATCACACCTCCAAAGAAATTTTGGATCGGCCAACCTTAGAAAATTATCCTCCCAACTTATCTCCCTTCATCTTATAAGCCTTCCTTTGGTCATAAATCCATCCAAAAGATCCTTTTTGATCAAATCAAAAGGATGAACCCGAAGAAGGGGTAAATATTTCATCACCTCTTTCAAGTTATCTTCTTATTCCACTTCCTCTTTCTTTGTTGTTTCCATACCAAAATAATAAATCCAGAAAATTATACAAACTATGATGTTATTATAAATATGGTACAACCATATTCGTTATTCTATCCATCCTATAAATGAAAAATTCATGATACATGCATACGTACGGCTTACCGTCTCCACGTCGTGGTGTAGTTTCTTATTCAAACACTTCATTATTTGGATGGGAATAATAATTAGTATAACTAATAATAAATATAACATGTTAATTATTATTTATATATAATATACCATCCAATTAAATATTATTTCTCCATAAATATAATTATATTTTTCGCTCGTGCGTACGTATGGATTATTGTCTCCACGAACGTGATGAGATTCATTCCCCAACGTAATATTTCAAGAATAATTTTCATTTGATGGTTAAAAATAATTTTTTAGAACTTAATATCATTCTGAATAGGAATCAAATACATCCTATCCATAACGAACATGGCTAACATAACAAAACATATAAAGGAAAATGAATCTGTTAACACCTGAAACTACGATAATACTAAAATATTATTAACAAAGTAATATTAGAAGGACATATATTATATCATATTTATGTATATGGTTATTCTATAATTCAATAACAATGATTAAAATATTATAAAGTAATTTAAAGTACCCTCAACCAAAGATAAGTACAAGTTAAGGGATAATTCTACAATCTCTTTATTATTCGAGGTTGTTTTTACATAAGTATCTACTAGGACCGCTTTATCATCCACATCCATGTTTTCTTAAAAATGTTTTTGAAAACATTTTTATTATTTTCTAGACTATGGGTTAATGTCATTTATACCTTTATTTGACCTTATATGTTTAAAAAGGAATCTTTCTATCTTTTCTCAAACAAGTTACTTTATGACCATTTCAACCAAATTAAGGTAAGAATGGTTTTTACCCCATATGGAAGGTGTGGCTATTTTCGGCCGTTATAACATCATTGAAGCTTCCCTTAAAATCTTATATAAATATTTTCACAATAAATGTTTTCTTTTATAATTGTGTGACTCTTAAATGGTTTCAAAATAAAAAGATGTATTTGTTTCAAATAGTTTTCATTTCATCTATGTCAACAACCTATGATGGATTTTAAACTTGTGTGAAGTTCATTTATTATGATAAAAATAATCCATATTATATTGAAAGTTTTGTGATATGTTTGACTGTAGATGTTTTATTTTTATACCATTCATGGTTTATGGTTAAAGTATTGAAATCTTGTATGCTAGTTTTAATATGAATGTTTATGTTATTCTTAAAATGTTTCATATGAGGAATGTTCTTGACTTAGTATGTGACGACTGGAGCTTGCTGTAGCTCCTCGGTGCATTGATAGTTCTCATGAGACAATTAGACGTGGAATTTGCCGAGGCCTGTCCCAATTTGATATATGGTTTTGGCCGAGGCCTAAATCATTTTTTGACATCTTGGTTGAGGACTGGACAAGATGTTTTAGAATATCCAGCATTATAAATTCCCTCAATATGATAATAATAATGATGTTTAATGTGGTTATTCAATTAGTAGAATACCCATGACTGTGTTTTATTATGGAATTATTTACTCAGCTCATATTCCTGTATAAAGTGTTCATGTTTATTATTTGTAAAGGCATCTGTTTTTACTAATTCACCATGCCTAATGTTTATGTTATCTTCCATTATATTTCTTACCCTTACTGAGCATTTGAGCTCACCCCTTTCTTAAGATTCATTTTCCCAGGATATGAAGAAGTTAGTTATGAGTGACTTGTAGGCATAATCTAGGAGGCTTGCATGTTTCTAATTGAATAAATTATTGTTGTAATTTTTTCAAGTCGTAATGTTGAACTTATGTATGTAACTTGTTTCCAATAATACTAAACTGATCGGTATTTCAGGACATGATTCCTTGTATCATGCCAACGTTATGTAATAAAGCACCGACTCTAGGTAATTGGGGTCAGGGAATTACAATTGGTATTAGAGGAAGTTTAGTAAAAACCTTGGAAACTAGATTTAGAAAAACACCGCTTAGAGAACACTACCCTAAGACATACTTTGAGGATTCGTATAGAAGAACTTCCTATAATTTTTGTACTCTATAGATTTTGTGAGTTTTCCAAGTAATAAATCCATGTCTGGATATGAGCATGTAGAGGCTACCCGAGAACAGATATACCTAGGGGTTAAACATGGAAACACCGCTTTGGGCTAGACTCAAATTGGAACTGATGCACGACAACAGGCCTTGCTACACTCATGGTTACGACACTCCCGGGGGATATGATTAGGATAATTATCATTATTTTACCATCAATTATGAAGTATTTATGAGTATATACCTCCTCAAAGAAATATTTCTATGATTATGGATTATATCCATAGACTAGTCAATTTATGTTAAGTGTTTTACAAGTTTGGAATTATGTACTGTGATTCATAAACTAATCTATTATATACCATTGTTTGGAAATGGAACCTAATGGAAGGAATGGAAACTGTATGAATGTATGTAATCCATGTAGGGATTTCCCTCCTACTCAAGATAATTATAGTGGAGCTGGTGATGCAACTGGTGCTTATCAACTTATCACCATACTGGGACAACTCACACATGTTATGAATAATAACCTTACTCGAATGGAGAACCCTGATCCACAACATGGATGATCAATGTTAGACCACTTTGTGAGGCAACAACCACCAACATTCAATGGGTTTACAAATCTGTAATTAGTTGAGCAATTGAAAAGTTCCTTAGAGAAAATATTTCGTTCTTTGGGGAGTAGCGAAAGGGAAAAAGTTTTCATGGAAGTTTATCGCCTCATGGGAGATGTAGATGAATGGTGGTCATTAATTCAAAACACAAAGGAAGATTAAGAAGTATCAAACATGGAATAGAGGGAGTTTAAAGAGATATTTTTAGAAAAATATGTTCCTTGTGACCATCAAGTGGATATGAAAGATAATTTTTGAGTCTGAGGCAGAAGGAGGATGAGAATGTCGCAAAGTCTGAAGCTAACTTTAAAAGGTTAGCAAGGCATGCTACAGATTATATACGTAACCCAAGAAGTAATATTGATCGTTTCTTTGATATATTAAAACCATTTCTCCATTGACCATTAGTCTCGCCATCCTTCTCATCGTATGAAGATATTTTCTAATGTGCTATCATGGCAGAAAAGGAATTCTCTAAGTCTTACAACTTTAATGCAAAGAAAGATAAGAAGATATCTATTGAACACTCTTGGAAAGGAAGTAAGGAAACAAGGAATAAGGGAAGCATTAAATTTCCACCCTGGGATAATTGTGTAAGGAATCACCCTAGTGCATGTCTAAAAGGAAAAGGAGTATTCTACATATGTGGACAAAAAGGACATCTTGCTAGTGATTGTAATGGGAAGAATGAATCTACCAATGTTTAATGCTACAATTACAAGGGGATGGGACATTATGCAAAAGAATGTCCTAAAAATCCGGGAAACTTACCCCAGAAAGGCCAACAGATCAAGGCCAAGATTATGTGATCTCTACTGCTATGGTTGAAGGTCTAAAAGCCATGGGGGTAGGTAATTTAATGGTTTCCTCAAATTTATCCAATGATTTATTTGATTCTAGATCATCACATTATTCCACATCTTCCAAGTTTGCTAAGAAAATTAGGTATTTCCAATTTTATTTAACAAAGGAGTTGTCAGTCAAAACTCCTAAGGGAAGTATCACTACAATAATGTTTTGTGAATCAGTCCCCATTAAGGCATATAAACAATATTTATCTTCTGATCTAATCATCATATTCAGGATTGAATTTCATATAATCCTCGGTATCATGATGCAAAAATTTATTATAATAAGAAAGAGGTTTCAATTCTCAATGATAATAATAAGTACCTTATCATTAGAGCAGAAACGTCACGATCTAATTCTTATCTAGATCCACCCCCAGCAAATCTAGTAAATTCAATTATTGGGGAGGATGAGAATGAAATAATTATGGGTGAGGAAAAATATGTTCGAATAGAAGATGCACCTATTATGAAATAATATGTTGATGTGTTTCTAGAGGATTTACATGGAAATCCTCTAGAATGAGAAATTAAGTTTTTCAATGATTAAATTTCTTGTTCAAGTCCCATATCGAAGACCCCATATAGAATGGCCATTATAGAATTAGTGGAAATAAAGAAACAACTAGAGTAAATGAGTAATAATGGATTGATTCACCCTATTGTTTCTCGATGGGGATCTCCTATCCTTTTTGTTAAGAAGAAAGACGGTTTTATGAGGTTTTGCATTGAGTACAGGGAGATCAATGCTATAACAATAAAGAACAAGTATCCCCTACCTCATATTGATGATTTATTCGACAAACTTCATGGAGCTCAATATTTTTCAAAGATTGACCTTCGATTTGGATATCAATAGTTGTCTGTGAAGATGGAAGACATTTCAAAAATAGTATTTCGAACTAGGCATGAGCATTATGAGTTTATATTAATGCCTTTTGGATTGACTTGTGTACCCTCTCTCTTCATGGATCTAATTAATAGAGTTTCAAATAATTTCTTGCTGAATTTCTAGTGGTATTTATTGATGATATCTTAGTATACTAAAAAATATACGAAGATCATGAAAATCACTCGCATGTTTTTTTAAAGACTCTTAGAAGAAATTAATTATATGTGAAGATTATAAAGTATGAATTATAGCTTTAGGAGATTTGTTTTGGACATATTGTCTCTAAGGATGGAATCTCTGTTGATCCTTCCAACATGAAGGAAATCCATGAATGGACTACAACAATGAGTATAACTGAAGTATGCAATTTTATTGGTTTAGTAGGTTATTATCGAGGTTTCGTCCAGAAGTTTTCCCGGTTGGATATCCCATTAACCAAGATCACACGTAAAGGGGTTAAATTTTTCTGGACAAAAGAGTGTGAAAAATGTTTTAAATAACCGAAGAGAAGATTAGTTAATGCTCTTGTATTGACTCTACCATTGAGGGATGATGGGTTTTTTATTTAAAGTGATGCTTCAATGAAAGGACTTGATTGTGTACTTATGTAGAATGATAGAGTTATTTCCTATGCATCATGACAGCTAAAAATTCATGAGCAAAACTATCCTACTCATAATATTGATTTAGCATATGTAATCTTTGCTATGAAAATATGGAGACACTATATCTATGGTGAAAAATGTGATATTTATACTGATCACAAGAGTTTTAAGTCTATTTTATCACAAAAAGAAATCAACATAAAGAAAATGTGATAGCATGAACTACTCAAGTATTATGATTTCACTATACACTACCACCCGGGGAAGGAAAATAAGGTGGCAGATGCTTTGAGAAAAAAGGATCATGGAGTTTTAAACAAGATGAGAGTTTAAAAGGATCCTATATACATGGATCTAGTAAAGATGGATATCCAAACCATCATTACTATAAATTTTAAAAAGTTCTCAAAATGATGATGAGAAATTTCAAAAGAAAATTAAAGCTGTGAAAGATGGGAGATTAATCGACTTCATATATGGAGACGGAATTTTGAAATTTGGGAAGAGAATTTGTGTTCCCAATATACCTGATCTAAAAAGGGAATTATTGAATATTTCTCATAGCACCAATTTTTCAATACACCCTGGTAGCACTAAGATGTATAAATATTTGGTATAATTTTTTTGGTGGGACAAAATGAAGAGTGAGATTTCTGATTTTCTGTCGAGATGTATGGTTTGCCAACAAGTGAAAGCTAGAAGAAAAAATCCAAGAGGATTCATGGAACCACTTCCCATAACTTTGTGGAAATGGGATGGT
This sequence comes from Viscum album, assembly GCA_963277665.1. NCBI lineage: Eukaryota > Viridiplantae > Streptophyta > Magnoliopsida > Santalales > Viscaceae > Viscum > Viscum album. The sequence goes on along the minus strand of OY728127.1, from coordinate 512,064,207 downwards.
ATTATAATGGAATTTTTCATTGGACTACCAAAGACTCCTTGAAGGAATGATGCAATATGGGTCATTGTCGATCATCTTACCAAGTCAGCAAATTTTCTTACTATAAGATAAGATTTACCACTTGAATGTTTAGAAATAATGTATGCTAATGAAGTGTTAATACTTCATGGAGTACCCATATCGATTGATTCTTATTGTGATCTACGTTTTAAATCAAGATTCTGAAAAAGTCTTCAGGAATCCCTGGATACTAAACTTCATTTAAGCACTGCTTACCACCCTCAAACTGATGGACAATCAGAAAGGACTATTAAAACTTTAGAGGACAAGTTGAGATCTTTATCACTTGACATTCAAGGTATATTGGATCAATATTTACCTTTGGTAAAATTTTCCTATAACAATACCTTCCATTCAAGTATTCTGATGACACCATATGAAGCGTTGTATGGAAAGAGATGTCTCACACCAACTTGTTTGGATGATGTGGGTGAAATAAAACTATTAGTCCTAGAACTTGTTGAGGAAACAATGGAAAGGTGAAGATTATCCAAACCCACATCAAAGAAGCCCAAAGTAGGAAAAAGAGCTATGCTGATAACCATAGGAAGGATTTGGATTTTCAAGTAGGAGAACATGTTTTCTTGAAGGTATCTCCATGGAAGGGTGTTATATGTTGCGGTAAGAAGGGTAAATTGTGTCCAAGTTACATCGGACCTTTCGAAATTATAGAACGAATTAGAGGTGTACCTTATCGTTTAGAAATGTCTCTAAGTATCTCCAAATTTCGTGATGTGTTCCACGTATCACTGTTGAGAAAATACATGCCGGACCCAATGCATATACTCACCTATGAGGAATTGAACGGGAACCTAATCTATCTTACTACGAAGAGCCTATCAGAATTATTGATACTGGGGAACAAGTGCTGAGAAACCGGATGACTTGTATGGTAAAAGTTCTATGGAGAAATCATAAGATGGAAGAGGCAACGTGGGAACCAGAGGAACCTATGATGTAAAACCACCCAAATATTTTTGTGTAGTAGTATTCAAGAAATTTCGAGGATGAAATTATATGAAGGAGGGAAGAATGTAACACCCCAAGCTTCCACGGTATGTTTCCCTTTGAATAATTCAATAGATTTCATTGTATGCAACTTTGAGGTTCTAACACACTAAGACCAATCAAACTAGCCTTTATGATTAGTAATACTCACTTTTTGAAATTTTTAAAATTTTATTTTTCAAAATGGACTTCATTTTTTAATTCGGAATAACAAAATTAGATTTGGGTGAATTTTTGGTATTGTTCTAAAAACATTCAATTTTTTATGAAGAGTGAAAAACATTGTGTTATTGGTTAAAACCGAATTTTTATTTAAATAATTATTTATTTTATTTAAGGTCAAAACAGATAAATAATACCTATATTAGTTCAATGTAATTCACTGTCGTCATTTTATAATATGTTTAGATATATGAAAATTTAATTATCTTTTTACTGTCTTTTTCCACCTCCTAGGAGCATTTGTAAATTTGCATAAAACATAATTTTAATTCCTCTGTGAGTTGAATTTCAAAAATCCAAGAGACAAAGTTAATATTAGTATGTAAAATTTGGTTTAATAAGATGAAAATAATTTTTTGGAAATAGTAACTTTTCACTTTTATTTACCACGGTTAATAGTAAATTGGGTAATTAAGGGTAAAAATGATATCATAATTACCATAAAACAAGTCCTAATTATATTGGATAATTATAATTATACAAAAAACAACTTTAGGAATAAAATATTACCCCCTTTGGTCTACTTGGACTAGATTACGACATTTATTATTATTTTATTTAAAGAAGAGTTAATAGAGTTAAATTAAATGTTTAAAAACTAAACCATTTTTAATATAGGGTTACACACAATATAAATTAGACAATAAATATTCATTAGAAAGATAAAAATATTTCCTACATAATGGGATTTTATTTACAATATTTAGACATTAAATAATTTAATTTATTTATGACACAATGATGATACAGTAATTACCTTATTAATGTAATATTAAAATAATTGATATTATAAATATCCAAATAAATGTAAATTGATACTTATGATGAATTAGACTAATTTCATAGGTTAATAATAAATTTTAGGGTTAGTTAAATAAATTTTATTTTAATTGATAAAGTTTTAATGGATTTCATAAAAATCAAATACTAAATAGTGTCAAGATTGACATAATTGAGTTTTTAGAACAGATACTATATTATTAATTGATATAATATTCCTAAAATTATAAGGATCTGCCAAAGAACTTATATATGGTTATATATATTAACAATCAACCACTTGGGGTTATCTTGTCATTTTATAGTAATTTTATTAACCATATAATATAAAAATATAATGAGAGATGGTAAATAACAGACTATTTAACTAAGAGTTAAATCTAAAAGATAAGGTTAATATGGTGACCTAAACTAGTATAAAACTTATTGGTTGAGTGGTTTTAGACCCATCCCCACCTTATTCTCTAAGTAAATCATTTTTGATCCATTATAAACCGAAAATAATTTTATTATAAAATAACATTTCAAGCTTTTCCTAAAGTGATACTCACCTCTCTTATAAAAGGTCATTTCCCCTTCTCTAAAAATCACACCTCCAAATCCATTTGGCTCATCAATCCTCTTCCCAAATTTCCCCATAAATTTCCTCCCTTCATCCTAGAGTCCTTTCTTTGGTCATAAATCCAAACTAAGGAGCCCTTTTGATCCAATTAAAATGAAGAACCTGAAGAAGAGGTAAATATTTCATCACCTCTTTCATGTTTTTTTCTTCTTCCAATTCCTCTTTCTATGTGGTTTCCATAACAAAATAAAAAATAAAGTACCTTCTCCAAACTGTGATGTTATTATAAATATTTTACAACCATATTCTATATTCTATCCATCCTATAAATGAAAAAGTCATCATACATGCGTACCTAAGGCTTACCGTCTCCACATCGTGCTGTAGTTTGTTATTCAAACAACTCATTATTTGGATGGGTATAATAATGAGTATTACTAATAATAAATATAACATGTTAATTATTCTGTATATATGATATACCATGAAATTACATATGATTTCACCATCGATATAATGACATTGTCACTCGTGCGTATGTATGGATTACCATCTTCACGAACGCAATGAGATTCATTTCCCATCATAATAATTCCAGAATAATTTTCCTTTCATGATTAAAATTATTTTTAAGAAATTAATATCATTCTAGATATCAATAAAATACATCATATCCATAACAAAAATATCTTACGTAAAAAAACATATGAAGGAAAATGAATCAGTTAACACCTGAAATGACAATAATACTGAAATATTATTAATAAAGTAATATAAGAAGATCATATATGATATCATATTTATGTATATAGTTCTAGTATAATTTAATAACAATGATTTAACTATTATATAGGAAGTTAATGTACCCTCGACCAAAGATAAATACAAGGTAAGGGTTAATTCTACAATCTCTTTATTATATGAGGTTATTTTTACATACGTATCTACTGGGACCTCTTTATCATCCACATCCATGTTTTCTTAAAAATGTATTTCAAAAAAAATAATATTTACTTGACTATGGTTTAAAGTAATTTATACCCTTATTTGACCATATATTTTTTGAAAAAAATATTTCCATCTTTTTCCAAATAAGGTACCTTATGAACTTTTCAAAAAAATTAAGGTATGAATGTTTTTTTAACTTATATGGTGGGTGTGGCTAATTTCTGCCATTATAATATCATAAAATATTACTTTACATGCTTATAAGAATATTTTAAAAGTAAATTTTTCCTTTTATAATTATGTGACACTTAAATGGTTTCAAAATAAAAAGAGGTATTTCTTTCAAATAGTTTTCATTTCATCTATGTCAACATCCTTTGATGGATTTTAAACTTGTTTCAAGTTTATTTATTATGATACAAATATTCTATATTGTATTGAAGGTTTTTTGATATGTTTTATTGTGATTGTGTTATTTTTATACCATTTCTGGTTTATGGTTGAAGTATTAACATTTTTTATTCTAGTTTTAAAACGAATGTTTATGTTATGTTTCAACCATTACATATGAGGAATGTATTGGACTTAGTATGTAATGGGTGGAGCCTACAATAGCTCCGCGGTGCATTGGTAGATCTTCGGAGAAAATTAGATGTGGAATTGGTCGAGGCCTTTCCCAAATTGATATATGGTTTTGGCCGAGGCCTAAATCATTTTGAGACATCTTGGTCGAGTCCTTGACAAGAGGTTTCAGAATGTCCGGCATTTTAAATTCACTCATTATGAAAATATTAATGACGGTTCATGTGGTTATTTGACTAGTAGAATACCCATGACAATTCTTTATTATGGCATTCTTTACTCATCTCATATTCCTGCCTTGTGTTCATGTTTATTATTTTTAAAGGCATGTGTTTTTAATTTTTCACTATTTCTAATGTTTATGTTTTTGTCCACTATATTTATTACTTTCCTGAGAATTTGAGCTCACCCTTTTCTTATGTTTCATTTTCCCAGGGTATGAAGAAGTTACTTATGAGTGACTTTAAATCATAATCTAGGAGGCTTGGATTTCTCTAATGGAGTAAATTAGTGTTGTATTTCTTTTCATTTTTTAATGTTGAACTTTCGTATGTATCTTGTTTCCAATAATAATAAGTTGATTGGTCTTTCAAGACATGATTCCTTGTATCATGCCAATGATATTTAATAAATCACCAACTCTAGGAAACTGGGGTCAGGGTGTTACATTTACATACCTGAGAAAAAACTTATTATATATATATAATTTAAAACCTCATTTATGAAATGAAATTTTAAATTAAATGGATAAAAATACTTTGGTGAAATCCTAATGCACATGTTTAGCTCATACCCCAAATAAAAAATTGGGTGGAAAGAATAATTATAATTTTTAGCTACTCATTTAATATTATTCCTTATATTTGGTCATAAATTTAGGTCTTAGGTATATGTTGTAAAATTATAGTATGGTTTGGGACTTAATGAGTTCCCCTGAGTCACATGGGGTAGGCTTGTAGTTCTTTGAGTTATATTTTCGTTTCTCTATTTGTGATAGTTTTGTACTGACCAGTTCAACCATATTTATTCTAATTTCTAGCTTCCATTTCACATATTTTAATTGAGTATGTTTTTTTGTAATTGTTATAATTTTTTGTTGTTATTATTATTATTCAGGTGAATTTATCTGATTGTATTTTTTTGTTTTGAGTAAGATAAATTTTATGAGTTGTATTTGACTATATAGAGGGGTCATACTGGGTCCCCGGTTGATTTAGTTTTGGTTCATTGGATCTAGATGGTGAAATTATTCTTAAATCATTTATTCTTGATACCTAGGCACTTATTTCCTTCTTAAGGGGATAAAAAATGATCTTCAGGCCATGTGGTGAATTGGGTAAGGTGGCATGTTGGGTCATCCCAAAACGATTAATAATAAATTATACCAAATACTTAGTTATAAAGAAATACTTGGTTCTCAAAAAACACCTTTGATATTTTAGAATTTCGGTAATATGGAGATAGAGATGTTTGGATGCGGGAGGTTTGTGTGGGATGTCTCACAAGATCTTTCTCGTTTTGTGCCTAGATATACCATGGTATTCAGGCTCTGAATATAGATTTTATGATTATTATCTTTTATTCTTAATGTGTTTGGATGTGATATTTTGGTATTTTAATCCACATTGACCATGTATTTTATTTTTAGGATCTCCTTGAGCTTTTTGGGAGAAAATGGGGAAATAAACAATATTGTATAGTTTGTTTCAATATCTTGTAAAACTATTTTAATCCCATCAAGATAGTTTTAAAAACCACCATAGTGGATATTTTATTATTGGTGCATTATTCACTAACACATGTGGATAAATTGTTCATAGCAATAATTTTTCCTTGAATTTTTCATATTAATTCCCTTGTATTTTGAATTTAATATAATGGTATATTCATTTGATATGAAGTAAATTAGTTGAGTTTTATAGTGATTCTATATTATTATAAAATATATTAATTGATTTTATGTAGCACTTTTTTTGTCCAAGAATTTTCTAACATTGTTTTTAGGTTTTGGATAATCGGTTTCTGGATATAAAAATGAGATTTAAAGGGTAATTTATTTTGGAAACTGGTTTTATGATTGAATGAAGGAAATATTAGGGTTCATGTAAGAATGTTTGATAGTGAGTAGTATTTATGTTTTTTATATATTTAGAAGAAATGTTTTTAATTTAAAGGGAGGTCTTTTAGGGGAATGTTTTTTAAAATCTGACTATATAGGTTGATTGAAAAATGGTTTTTAAAATCATGAGAATATTTCAAAAGTGGTTGATTTTATTATAAAATTTGAAAATAAACTATTGTAGATAATTTTTAAAAAAAATATAATTGATATTCATGTAATCATTATTTTTATAATAAAAATTAAGAAATGTTTTTGAAATAAAAAAGGAACTTTGAGTAGTTCAAGTGGGTTTTTATTCTAAAAAATTCTAATGATTAAATCATGTTGGTGCTATTGTGTAATTATTTTTAATATTTTTTAGAATATGTATATTTTAATGAAAAAGGGAATGTATATGAGCTTTCCTACTCAAATTAAAGGTTCTAAGTAAGGATTGGGTCATTTTCTATAATGTATGGAATTTAAAAAATGTGTTCAATACTCCTTTTTAAATTGAGACTGGTTAAAAGGAATGGATGTTTTCATGGGTATTTTACAGTATGTTATTCCATAGTGGATTTTTTTATTTTGATTCATTCCCATTGAGTATTGGGACTATTAAGTATGACATATGAATCATAAATAGTTTAGATATATTTTTAAGTTATTTTTGGCATTCCTCTCAAAAAACCATGAGATAATTAATAAATATTGTCTTATAAAATGATTGGTTGGTTGATTCCTCTTGTTTCATGGGTGCATTTTTATCTTGTTATTATATCAATCCTCACTTTGAGTAGAGTGTTAGAAATAAATTTATCTATTTTCTAGGACTACAATAGACATATTCCTCTCTTCAATAGTGATCAGGGTCCTCTTTTGGTAGTGGAGTCGATAGGTTATTATTCTAAATCTCATGTGTTGAAAAACCAATAGTAGTCTTGGCTAATTAATTGTTTAGAGATTTTTTCTCATTATTTTTATAGTGAATTGAGTCTCCAGAAATGTTTTCCCATGGATGAATTCTTTTATTTTTTTATGGTTCCTCACTTGTGATGTATTGATTGTGGTGGTTGTGGTTAAGCCTCGATTATAAATTTTTTATCTTAAGGATATTGTAAAAAGATTTATATGGATTAATTATGATGTTTTGTACATTGGAAGTCCTTGGGTGCCTAATTTGGTTGTTTAGGATGGATGTGGTACTGGTTGGTATTATCCTCTGGTTAGAATTTATTTCTATATTTTTTGGTTCACCATGTTATGGTTTTCAATTTATTAGTTCCTTGATTACCCATTTTATTCAACATTGTGACCCAGCATTAGATCATATTTCATTTATTATTAAGGAATTAAATTTATTGTTCCATCTTTTAAAATATTGTAGGTGAATTGGATAAACTTTCTAGTTAATGTTTTTGTGAAATTTGGGTCGATTCAGGGATGGTTATAGTGGGTTATGTATTATTTTTATATTCTTTTTGGAGATTAGTATTTATTATTTATATCTTGGGAGTATTTTTTCCATTTATCTCTATAAAAAAATTATAAAAGGGGGTGATGCCTCTACTTAGTCTTTTACTTCTCAGTTTCATAGAGTCTGACATATGTGTGTTGGTTTTGTATTGAAGATATTTGTTGCCGTATCAGGATTTTGTATCATGGAGTCATGTGTTTAATTAGTCCCTAGATCTATATTTTGACTGAAATTTATTTTTATGACGCTTCCTACTTCTTTGATTCTCTCTTTTATTGACTTTGATGGGGAATAAAGTGGCATGGTGTGGATAATTTTGACACCCACACATCAAAGTTAATTTAAATATTATATTATTTTGGAGTAATTAAATTTTTTTGGAGTATTATAATTAAAAAATGATTTTTAAAAAAATTTCCTATATCATATTGTTTGTATGCATAGTTTAGTAGAGATATTTCATTATCATAATAATATGTTCCCTTGTAGTGCATTTTATTGTTACATATTTTTGTTTGAAAGAGTAGTGCAATGTTGGGTCTGGACCACGAGTAATCGAGCATAAACTATATGAGTCATTTATTCTTAAGAGTTTTGGTGCATGAATTTAAAATTAATAGGGGATACTATGTAGGTGTCTGTGAAATTGTATTATAGTGAATTGTAGGGTCATTTTGTATAGTTGTCACATAGATTGGTAAACCCTGTAAATGAGTTGTTCTTATCCAATATGAGTTGATCAATCATCAATTTACATGATTCACTCTCAAACATTTAAGGAGACACTTTTCATCTTATTAAAATTGGTTACATTTTGTAATTATGTTGGTTTTTTTGTGCATTTCATTTTTTATTATCAAATAATTTTTGCTTGGTTTTTCAAATTCAATTTATTATTAAATTAATCAAGTATGTGATAGACTTAGTGAATTTTACAAAGTTTCTAATGGTTTTTATCACTTGGTATAAATGTTGTTCAATGATTACCAAATTTGAAAGATATTATTGAATGATTAGTGTTTGTGAAAAAACAAAATGAATTATTTGAAATGGATTTTAGATAATTAAACAAAGTTGACTCTATTTGTTTCTTGAAATAATTAAAGGTGTGATCTTCAATGTGTTATCTGAAAATGAAAGGGATATTGGGGATATTTTTTATTACTTAAAAGAAATGGGGAATATTTATTTAATAGTTTTTAATATATATTTTACTTGAATTAAATTTAAATTGTTTTGGAATTGTATTTCTTTGACTGAATTCATTGAATGTTTTAATGAAAAATGTAAAATGGTGGAAAATGTGTCAGAATTTTGAGTCAAGTTTGAAAGAAAGGCTAAATTGTAACTTCGAATGTAGTAAATTAAAAACTATTTGAGACCCATGATTGAGACCCCAACTTTATATTGATTGATATAAATTATGGATCCCAAATTATAGGTTTTTTATCCTTATAAAATTTGATGATGCTTATAAATGTAAAAGGGTTTGTTCATTCAATGTTGTTGGATGTGAGATGAGGGATTTATTTGTTGTGTTTTATTACTAACCATGTGAAAGTTATTTGTATTTTTAGTTTTCTCACCTCTATTGTGGTATATCATGGGAACATATAAGCTAATATGAGGTCTAGAATCTTGATTCTCAAGTATGATGTGTGCTCACTAGCTAGTTCGTAATCTATTTCCACCAATGGGGGTATTTATTCTATTAAGTGGTCGTGCGGGGTACCAAGTAGTATGTTCAATATTCTATTAGGGAAACCCTATATAGGTTTCACTGAGGAAACAATGTCTAGTATAATTCATGTTAGATCCTAATTTTTTACCCATGATACCTTTATTGAATATAGGATTATTTAAGGGATTACATATTCAATATTTATATCCCATAGTATATGATTATTACTTGGAACCATTTATCTTTTTATTTTTTGTTGTCATGCATAACTGATATTTAGATTCCCATTGGATTTTTTTTCATTTTATTTATTTATTTTGTTAATCTTTAAATAAATTTTTAAAGTGGTTTAGATTATGGTATTTTAAAAGGAATTTTATTTGTACTTTTATAAAAAGTGTTTGAAAAAATTTTTGAAATGGAAGTGGAATTACGGTTGGTTTTAATAAATATATTACAACTTTTTTTTATAATATTTAAAGATATTTTATAAAAGTGACCATATAATGTTATTTTTTTTTCTTCATATACATGATAAAAACTACTTTTCTATTTATAATTTAAAATAAAATTTTTGAAATAGTTTTTGAAAGAATATAGAACAAAATCTTTGATAAAATTCTATTGGGTGTGTTTATCTCACACCCTACATACATCATTTCTTGTACAAAACTCTTATGATTTCTTTTAGATTCATAGTTTATGTTCACTATCACAAGTGGTATATTTTTGGGGGGTTAGGTGTGGATTGGACTACTGAGTTATGATTTGGGACTTCATGAGTGACCATGGGTCATACAGACTTCAATTTTAGAAATTTTGGTTGTATTCTGATTTCTTATTTTGGGATGGATATATATTGTTCAGTTTAGACTTGTGTTTTCTTATTTCCTATTTTTTACACCTGTTTTATTAGTGCATGAAATTTTTTATTATTTTGATGTTACATTTTAATTATATGTTTTGTTGCATGTTACTATAATTTGTTTTCTTCTCTAATGTTGAGATTGTTTATTATTATTCTTGGATGTCTGTTATATAGAGGTGTCATATTGGAACCTTATTATTTTTCATGTATCTTATTTGGATCTATTATGTCAAATTGTTCAAAAACATACATTATTGGTACCTGAGCGGTTGTTTTCATCTTATGGGGTTGAGAATTCCCATTGGGGCCAATGGATAATCTATTTGGGTGACATGTTGGGTTATCCTGAGCTAATTTGTTACATAACATGTATCACGTTCGTAAGGAATTTGACATAGAATATTTAATGTTGTTTTAATTTCGTCATCTTATCTCATGCTATTATTCTATTTTTATACATTATTCTTAGGATTCAGTTTCGGAATACTATTCCCTCCACCAAAACTATATGTGCAATCCATATTGATGTGAAACTATTTTAATTAAACATGGTTATTGTTACTCACGAAAATATAGAATCCAAACATATATACATATATCTAAATTTATTTTATACCTAAGTTTCTTTTACTACACATATAAATGATTATAATTATATAAGATTGAAAATCTCCACATGAGTAAGCCAAAAGACATAGATAGCCAACCCCCACCATTCTAGATCAAGGCATAAGCCTTTTGACCTGTTGGAAGTTTGACCCAAAGTCCCTTTACCTAGGGATACCTTACTCGAGGTATAATACAATATAATAAAAATATGATAACAAATATGGATGAAATATTCCCAACAAATAAATTCAATAAAATATCTTCAATTAATAATTGAGGTTAAGATAGATGAAAACTAAAATTTATATTGATGTACCAATAATGTAATACAATGAACCATTTAAAAAATTTAAACTAAATCATAGACATATTCATATTAACAAAAATTATAATCATGAATAATAATAAGAAATTTACTTAAAATATTTTAAAACATTAAATATCTAAACATGAGATAATATCTACGAACAATTCATAAATCAATTCTTAATCAGAAGACATTTATAATTTTAGGTAATTATCAATGGAAACTGATTAATTCCAAAATATAAACACTCTATATAAATTTAAAAATGTTAAATTTTTAGATTATTTATTATATGGAATTTAAATTTAATTTAATTATATGTGATATTTAATAAATTCAAAATATTTTATAATCTAATTATTATTTTGAAATCTATTTACATAATTATATATAATATAACTAACAATATCTAAGACATCGTCATATTAATCATCAAAGATTTTTTGATTTGGTTTTAAATAATATTCTAATTAGGACATATAATTTAAACTATTAAAATTAATTATTATGAACAAATATTGACTAAATGTTAAATATTTAAACTTTGGCCTTATTTTTTAATTTATAAATTCCATAAAAATCACACCTTATAATCATTAAGTAAAAAAAATATTTTTAATTCAAAGGAAATTCTATATAATTTTGGTAAATGTTATTTAATATTAATTATTAATTATTTAAGGAATTTTTTATAATAAATGTCTCATAAATATTAATTAATTAATTACAATACTTTTATAAATACCTATTTTTTAAACACATTAAAAGTATATAAATATATAGTAAACATTATTTTATTATTTTTTATAAAAAATTATTTCAATTTATAATGGAATATAAAGAATAAAAACATTTCCAATTTAATTTTTATTTAATGATTCAACCGATCATAGGATATGAATAGTAAGTAAGCCTCTTGAATTAAATACCAATAATAATCTATAATTGATAATTTTAATCCAAAATACGATTCATTATGGTTTGATTACAATCATATTTTATATTATAATCTCTTAGTTGTGGGTTTAAATGAAAAATATGATTCTTTAATGATAGAAAAGGATATCTTATTTGAAATTTAATTCTTTATTTTCAGGAAATTGCATAGGAAATCATATTCTAAAATTTGAGGAAGTAATATGATTTGATATTTCAAAAATCCTACAGTTTAAACAATGTCATGAATTATGATATAGTATATCGTATTGCATAATATTAGTCCTACATAACATATTATAAGTTATATTTTATGACTTATTATACCCAATGTAAAAAATATATATAAAAATTTCAATCCTTCCATTATTTCAAAAATATAAGGAAATTAGATGCTTTGATACAACTAAGTTGGTTCTAAGGTGTATTTTGACAACTAAAAAAGTGATTGAATCCTGAAAAAAGTTCATTTTTCCTTGAATATATCATACTTATGTAAAAACTAGAAATAAATAACTTGAAATCCATGTGTACCCTATACTACCAGGACACTCTAATATTTATATTCCCTTTTTATATGCTTGATGAAGATCACTGAAGAGGAAAAAAAGTTCTAACACCTCTATAGGTATCCACAAGTAGATTGGATCCAAATACATTCTTTCACAATTCTTTATTATCCATGTTGTGATAAAAACTAATTGTGATAATAATGAATAATATGAGAGAATTTCATTTTGGGGTTTTTTCCAAGAGTCTTAAATTTGTACCAACTGCCATCACATAGTGAATATTTATGAAACCCTCCCAAATTCTCCATAGGTAATACAATATTTATTCATGTTTTATAATACATGAGTAAAGTTATCATCTTTCATGCCTAATATAAATTAATAAATGAAATCCACATTTTTTTTATCCCATGAAATGGTATATTAAATGATATCCATATGAGGAAGAAATCTAAATGTTAACATGATTAACAAGTTACTACCACTATACACAGCCTTTCTAAATTGATAGTAATATAAATTTATAGGAATTGAATTTCATAGTGATGCATGATTTTATGGAAATAACATATAAAAAACTATACTAAAACAATAATTGATTAGTATTATTAGGGCATGTAGTGATAAGAAATATCATTTCAACCTTCCCTTAAAATATACCCAATACTACTACATGATTAAGTAAGATAATGGGTTAACATGAAACATTTATCCCTATTTCCTCACCCTATTATAGCCAATAATTATCTTAAATTAAACACATGAAAAAGGATTAAGGATTTAATGCATATACAACTCCATTAAATATATATTCCCACTATTTTAATATTGAGAACTGTTGATTAGGTGGCTAGGTTTATGTAAGAGGTTCATTATGAAACATTATATATTGTATTTTTAATATAAATATTCATCAAATATGTTGAATTCATTAGACGTATTATTTTTTGGGTGGGAATCAAAATTATATATATATATATATATATTACATGCATAGGTAAATCTCATGAGACAAACTCGATTGGGTTTTTGGTATATTCCTGCCAATTTGTTATGATGTGTTGGTAGAGGCCTTGATTGTCACGACCCGACCTCGGGGCCCGTGCCGTGACTACCCCAAGCCCGCCTTCCATAGGCCAGGGGCTGGCGACTAGCACCAAGGCGTAAAATCCCGGTAAACAGGGAAGGCATTGCCTTTATAAGTAACAACCACCACAGAGTCAGCAAGCGGAAAGTAACTACCAAGTGCAGAAAAGTAAAGGGGGCCGGAATACAAGCCCAACTGAAAGTACAACTGAAAAGGTAAAGAACAGCAACTGAAGAAAAGATGGCGGCCTCGTGTCGTCCACTGGCAATCCCACCTGAAGGGTGGGTACAGATAGCCTCCAGGCTCCTCGGGTCCCACGTCCGCTCCGAGCACGTCCCGCCCAGTGGTCCGCCTCCAGGTACCGTCCTGCTCCACGCCCCAACCGAGATCAGCGTTGTCCGTCGTCTGCATCCAACACAACAAGGTGCGGGCAAAGCCCATGCAGGGGTGAGTATAAACTACTCAGTAAGGACCCCGAGACCCCCGAAGGTCTCCCGAAATCCACAAAGGATATAGCACAAAAGAAAGGGGCAACCACGAAGAAACAACTGACTCGACTTAGGTATATGCCCATACATATACCTAAGTCCCCAATTCTAGCTCTGCTCTCGAGCTCAAGGTCAACTCGATCCACACAGGAAATCAAGACTCAAATCCACCAGGGAGAGTAAATAGTAAATCCACATAGGATAGTTCAACACAAACACAAAGGAGAGTAACATAAGATTCAGCTCAACCAGGTATACTTTTTCAGATGACGACAAGATGATCACCGAACCATCTAAGTCGTCGGTCCCACGAAGGATCGATAGGTACTAACCTCGGCAATGACCCACACAGGATCGGGCCCACACAGGACCTGTAGCAATGGCTCACATAGAACCGTAAGAGATGACCCACACAGGATCGGGCCCACACAGGACCTGTAGTCAAGGCTCACACAGAACCGTAAGGTGATGACCCACACAGGATCGGGCTCACACAGGACCTGTAGCACTGATCCACGTAGGATTGCTGAGTGCAGTAGTCGACGCAGTCCACTGAGGATCTCTGCACAGTCGTCGCCGCAGTCCACGAAGGATCTCTGCTCTGTCGTCGTCGCAGTCCACGGAGGATCTCTGCTCTGTCGTCGAAGTCACAGCCAGCGCTAGGGTTCCCGCACACAGCGAGCTCGTTTAGGAGGGTCCTCTCCACGAGCCGAGAGGCTGATACATCAACTGACACGTAGTCCGAAGTTGATGTATCCAAAAGTTCCGTATCGACAACAGGATCTCAACGCAACAGACGGCGCGTCAATCGGACGCCCGGTCTGAGAGTTATTGGCATTTTCGTCCCAGGGGCCCGGTTGGTTTTTAGGGCAAAACCAACCCGACGTACTCCGCCTGTGTCCGATCCTCGGGCAGAGTATGCCAAAAGTTCCGTCTCACTTAGAGGAAACCTCCCCAGCTGACGGTACGTCGATCGGACGTCCGCAGCTCGAGTTATGAGCGTTTCCGCTCCGAGGGCCCGGTTGGTTTCGCGTACGAACCAACCCGGCCGAACCCAAAGACTTCCGAAACCTTGAGTGTAATAAACCGAAAATACCGTCTCGATCCAAGGATCGCGTAGCCGCTGACGGTTCGTCAATCGGAGGTCTCAGGCCCAAGATATGGGCAAAAGACCGAAGAGGGCCCGAAAACGGGGGGTTCTGGGCCCGGGGCGACCCTGCCCGAACCACCCCTGGGTCGGCCGAACCGGGTCGACCCGACCCGGCTAGGCCGAGTCCGGTCCGGCCTGGGCGCGGCCCGGCCGACCGGACCGGCCGGCTTGGCTTCGGCCGAGCGGCCGAAGAGGGCTGCCGCGGGGCGCCCCCCCCCCCCCCCCCCCCGCGGCTCGGTGGAAAACGCGGCCCCGCAGGGGGGGGGGCGCCTGTCACGCGGACGCGGCCGGGCCGCCGCGTCCCTCCCCGGTTCCGCGCGGCCGCGGAACCGGCCGCCGCCGCCGGGGCTTCAGCCGCGGCGGATTCCTCCACGGCGGCGCGCCGGGCGCCGCCGCCTTCCGCGGGGCGCCGGAGTTGCTCCGGTGGCCCGTTTTGCCTCTCGTCTGCGCCATTGCTCCTCCCGGGGGCCGATCTTCACTGCGGGATCAACGGATCTCCCCTATCACACGGTTCGTCGTCGTCCGCCAAATCCGCACAACAAAAAGATCGGAGGAGGGTTGTCGGGTCTTGTTCGTTAGACCCGCACCCTCCGCGTTAGTCATAAAATCATCGGGAGGGATTAAGGCAGCCACAATTTTATCCAAAAATAAAATTGTTCAAGTTTGGTTCTTTAATTAAAAAGAACTAGATCACGAGAACGAATCACCAAGAAAAAAAAATCCCTACCTCGATGTCGCCTTCGGATGTGAGGTCATCGCGGAATCGCTCGTCGCGGAAGGAGGGGATCGTCGCGTCGTCGCGGAAGAGACGTTCGTCGCACCGCGGGAAAAACGTCGCGCCGACGATCTCCGGATCTAGAACAAATGGATTTAATTAATTAAATCCGTTGTCATTGAAATTAAAAGGGAGAATTAAACGATCCGTTTCTCACCTTAGTTGCCGAACGAGGATTGGCCGCGGAAGAAGAGGCGTCGCCGAAGAACTTCGCGGGTAGAGCTCGTCGAATTCCGGTCGCCGGCGTTCTTCGCGTTCTTCGCGTTCTTCGCAAGGAGGGTGGAGGCTCAGAGAATTCGCACAACGATAGCAATCCTCCAAAATAGACAAGTTTGTCTATTTTATTAATTTGCCAACGAACGCAAACGCGTAAGTAACGACCCATTAAATTCGTTGAATTAATTCAACGAATAAAACAGCCCATTTAATTCACGAAATAAACCGCCCAATTAAATGGTCTGTTAAGAATTAAGGAAAAACGCGTCGGTTGACTTTTCAGCTACTTGACGGGTTTTCGCAGGTGCGTTACTTAGCGAAAGAAACGGCGGGGCTCGTGCGGGCCCCACCTCACAAATATCCTACCAAGGGGTAGGGTATTTTCGGATAGCACCCTATCCGCTTTAACTCAGTTCAAGTGGCTTCCAAGTGACTTCCAAGCGGCTTAAGTGAAATAAAATAAAGTTGTCGCACAACCTTTATTTTATTTCCGACTTAAAGCCCAAAATTTTTAAAACCGCGGTTGAGCAAACGCAACTCCGGAAGAGGCGTTTCTAAGCAAATACCGGCGCTGAGATTTCATCGGTGCCCTCAGAATTCGATTCCGGGCACCGGTTCAAAAGATAGACAAACCCGCTCGTCCGTTCACTGAACGTACCCGAGCCAAACTTCGGAAATTGATTCCGGGCACACCGGGCCTCGGAATCAGGTGCCGTCTGAAGCTGCGCTCTTGTAAAATTCCAAAGAAAATTAAGAAAAAAAATTCCTTGAAATTTGCGGGTCTTTACATTACTCCCACCTCAGGGCTTTACGTCCCCGTAAAGATACATCAAAAACTAGGGGAACAAATGGGGGTACTGAGCACGCATCTGAGCCTCCCGCTCCCAAGTGCTCTCCTGGAGGTTCCCGTGCTGCCATCTGACGCGCATAAGAGGAATCGACCGCCCACGTAGGACCCGCTCCTGTCGATCCTCGATCTCCACTGGGACCTCCGCAAAAGTCGCCCCATCGTCCACGTCCAGCTCCCCAAAGTCGATGATGTGCGTCGGGTCGTTCACGTATCTCCTCAGCTGAGACACGTGGAAGACGCCGTGCACCCGGTGCAACTGAGGTGGTAGAGCCAGGCGATAAGCCACCTCTCCTATCCTGCTGAGGACCTGGAAAGGCCCGATGAAGCGTGGAGACAACTTGCCGCCTCGGCCAAATCTCCGTAAACCACGTCGAGGTGAGACACGCAAAAGGATGTGGTCGCCATCCTCGAACTCTAGTGGCCTCCGCCTCCTATCAGCATATGACTTCTGCCGGCTCTGAGCTGTCCTCATCCTCTCCTGGATGATCTGGACCTTCTCTGTCGTGGCTCGGACCATCTATGGTCCCACGAGTGCTGACTCCCCATGGTCTGTCCAGCACAATAGTGATCTGCAGGGTCTGCCGTACAACGCCTCGTATGGTGCTGTCCCGATGGTGGAGTGGTAGCTGTTGTTGTACGCGAACTCCACCAAGGGTAGGTGGTCCTTCCAGCTGCGACCAAAGTCGAGAACACATGCACGGAGCATGTCCTCGAGTGTCTGTATGGTCTTCTCCGTCTGACCATCCGTCTGAGGGTGGAAGGCTGTGCTCAGATGGAGTCGCGTCCCGAACGCCTCCTGCAACCCCTTCCAAAGCCGGGAAGTGAAACGAGCATCTCGATCGGAGACGATAGAAGATGGCACACCGTGAAGCCGTACGATCTCCTGGACGTAAAGACGTCCCAAGCTCTCCACTGAGCCCTGCTCTCTGATGGGTAAGAAATGTGCCGACTTGGTGAGTCGGTCGACAATCACCCAAATGGAGTCGTGACCTCTGGAAGTGCGTGGTAGTCCAGTCACGAAGTCCATAGATATCCCGTCCCACTTCCACTCCGGGACCTCCAAGGGCTGTACCAAGCCTGCTGGTACCTGATGCTCTGCCTTCACCTGCTGGCAGGTGAGGCATCGTGAAACGAACTCTGCCACAGCTTTCTTCATGCCCGGCCACCAGTGCTGTCGACTGAGATCCTGGTACATCTTTGCCGCTCCGGGATGTACCGCCAAGGGAGAAGTGTGAAACTCTCTCAGCACCTCCTCTCGTAAAGAGACTGGTACAAAGGTACGTCCTCTTAAAAGGATGTCGTGCTCTGCTCCAAGGGAGAAACCATCAGGCGTCTGACCTGAGGATATCAGTGCACGCCGGGTCTCACAGTCAGCGTCCCCACGCTGAGCCTCTCTGACCCGCTGTAGAAGTGGAGGAGAGACTGTGGGAGACTGAAGAAAGGCTGCTCCGTCTCTATCCACGAAAGATATCTGTAAGGAGGCTAGCTGCTCCGTCGCCTCCTCAAGTAGCTGAATGCCCGTCCTCCTGCTGAGGGCATCGGCTACCATGTTCCCCTTCCCAGGAGTATAGACTATCTCAAAGTCATAGTCCTGGAGGAACTCAAGCCATCTCCGCTGTCTCAGGTTCAGGTCCTTCTGAGAGAAGATATACCTGAGACTCTGGTGGTTAGAAAAGACTGTGAAGCGCTCGCCCATCAGATAGTGCCGCCAAGTCTTCAGAGCGAAGACCACTGCTGCTAACTCCAGGTCATGAGTGGCGTAGTTCTGCTCATGCGGCCTCAACTGACGTGATCCATAGGCGATCATGGCCCGCTCCTGCATCAGGACGCACCCGAGTCCAGTCCCTGATGCATCGCAGTAAACTACGTATCCAACTCCCTCCTCAGGCAACCTCAAGATAGGTGCGCTGGTCAATCTCTGTCTCAGCTCCTGGAAGCTCTGCTGACATCTGTCTGACCACACAAAGGGTTTCCCCTTCTTTGTCAAGGCTGAGAGTGGTGCCGCAACTCTGGAGAAGTCTGGCACAAATCTCCGATAGTATCCGGCTAGGCCCAAGAAGCTCCGCACCTCCGTCACGCTCCTGGGTGGCTCCCAAGCTAGCACTGACTCGATCTTCGCGGGATCCACTGCAACTCCTGCCTCAGAGACGACGTGCCCCAAGAAATGGACCTCTCGTAACCAGAACTGGCATTTTGAGAGCTTGCCATAAAGCTGGTGCTCTCGGAGTGTGTCTAGCACAACTCGCAGGTGGTAGGCATGCTCCTCCTCAGTCGTCGAGTATACCAAAATGTCGTCAATGAAGACCACGACAAATCGGTAGAGGTATGGCTGGAAGATCCTGTTCATGAGGCTCATGAACACTGCTGGAGCATTGTTTATGCCGAACGGCATAACCAAGAACTCATAATGGCCATACCGACACCTGAAGGCCGTCTTCTGCACGTCCTCGTCTCGAACTCTGAGCTGATGATAGCCTGACCGGAGGTCTATCTTCGAGAACCACCGCGCTCCCTTGAGCTGATCGAAGAGGTCATCGATCCGTGGCAGCGGATACTTGTTCCTCACTGTCACCTGGTTCAGGCGACGATAGTCGACACACAGTCGCAAGCTCCCGTCCGCCTTCTTGGCGAACAAAATCGGGGAATCCCAGGGTGAAACACTGGGTCGGATAAACCCCTTGCTCTGCAAGTCCTCCAACTGTACCCGCATCTCTCGAAGCTCGGCGGGGGCCATCCGATATGCTGGAGTAGATATCGGGGCTGTCCCGGGGTACAAGTCGATGTAAAAGTCTACCTCTCTACGAGGAGGTAGCCCTGGAACATCGTCGGGAAAGACGTCCACGTACTGGTCCACCACTGCAGGAAAAACTGGACTCCGCACGTCCACTGCTCCTAGGATGAGGCTAGCCAACTGATGAGAGATGGGCTGCACTCTCCTCCGCGGAAGTCCATCCTGTGCTGCAAAGGTTCCCTTCTCGCCGGTGAAGGTAAACCTGCTCCCGTCGGTGCGAACACATCGCACCATGCGCCTAAAACAGTCGATCTGGGCATGAACCATGGATAGCCAATCCATGCCCATGATGACGTCGTAAGGCCTCGACGCTGCTACAAGGAGATCCCAGCCGAAGCTCTCACCTCCTAGAGTAAGCTCACACTGCCGGCACCAGTGCGTAATCGTCGAGTCTGCTCCCGTAGGAGTCTCTAGCCGTAAGGATCGAGCCAACGGCTCAGTCGGAATCTCCGAGATCCGAACAAGGGCAGAGGCTATGAAAGAGTGACTCGCTCCTGTGTCTATAAGTACTGCAGCAAGGGTGGAATAGACACAGATCGTACCTCGAATCATCTCTGGCATGTCGGGGTCGTAGGCCTCCACTGCCTGAAGCTGGGCCTGTCCCTGCCCGCCAGCTCCCTGTGGTCGAGGTGGCCCTCCTGGTGGTGGTGGGGGTAGAGCCTGGAAGCGTCGCCCACCACCCGCTGCTCGGCCAGCTCCTCTGCCTCGTCCGCCTCCTCCCTGCGGACCGCCACGGTCGACCCTCTGCCTCTGCCTGGGTGGCCCCTCCACCGTCTGATGCTCCTCTGGTCGGCGAGTCGGGCAGTCACGAGCCATGTGACCCTGCCCGCCGTAGGAGTAGCACTGCCTGCCTCTCGGAAGGCTGGCACTCCGCTGCGTGCCCCGCACTGCTGAGCCGGTGTCCTGAGGCCGTCTGCGTGGGGGTCTGGTCTGCCTGGACCCGAGAGTCATCCGTCGGCTACCTGCTGCCGAAGACTCAGCTACCTGCCGCCATGCGCTAGGTCTCGCCGCTGAAAAAGGCTCTTCCAGGAAGCTCTCGATCAGGAGGGCTCGCTCCAGCACTCCCGCCTGGGTCGGAATGCTGAGGGAGATCAGCGATGCCCGAATCTCCTGCCGCAAGCCCTGCTCGAAGGTCCGGGCCCGGAAGAAGGGGTCCCGTACCATGTCGGTCGAGTAGCGAGATAGGTCAGTGAACCTCGCCGCGTACTGAGCGACCGTCATGCTGCCCTGGCGCAGCTGGAGAAGCTCCTGGATGCGCACCGCTCGGAGGGTGGCCGGGACGAACTCAGAGCGGAAGAGGCTCTCGAAGTCCGTCCAGAGCAAGGATGCCTCATCGTGAACCTGGAGCATCAAGCTCCACCATCGTCCTGCCGCCGCCTGCAGGAGGCTCGCCGCGAGAATCACTATGAGATCCGCTGGTGTCCTCACTAGCCTAAAGATCCGTACCACCGCCTCTAGCTAGTCCTCGGCGGCCTGGGGGTCCGCCTCACCGTGAAACCTGGGCGGTCGCTGGCTCTGAAACTCATGCAGTGCCCTGAGGTGACGTGCATCGTCAGCGTCTGGTACTGGTAGCATCGGTGGCTCGGCGGGTAAAGCTACCGCCGGTGCCACTGCTGGCAAAGGGCCCTGCACCGAGGCCTCGTCGCTCGGTGGGCTGCCGTCGCGCCCTACACTCGGAACCCTAGCTGGCTGTCGTCGCGGGGCCGTCCTGAAAAGGAGAACAAGAGCACCACAGTCAGAACAATATACCTGGTGAGCTGGCACAAGTAATCACAAGGAAAACTTGAGACTTTCATGAAGCAGATTAGTATACCTGGTGAGCTGACACAAGTAATCACAAAGAAAACTTGGAACACACACGCAATCAATGTTTTCTTGCATTAAGTCGGAAATCAGGAGTCAGGGCCCTGGTGTATGGATACATCGGCCGCCGCACCAACACTGGGCTCCCTGAACTGATAACCACACTCAATACACTAAACACTATTGCTTCATATAGAAAGAAAAGACGATCAGAGTCTGCGGTAGAACCGACCACCTTTGATACCAATTTGTCACGACCCGACCTCGGGGCCCGTGCCGTGACTACCCCAAGCCCGCCTTCCATAGGCCAGGGGCTGGCGACTAGCACCAAGGCGTAAAATCCTGGTAAACAGGGAAGGCATTGCCTTTATAAGTAACAACCACCACAGAGTCAGCAAGCGGAAAGTAACTACCAAGTGCAGAAAAGTAAAGGGGGCCGGAATACAAGCCCAACTGAAAGTACAACTGAAAAGGTAAAGAACAGAAACTGAAGAAAAGATGGCGGCCTCGTGTCGTCCACTGGAAATCCCACCTGAAGGGTGGGTATAGATAGCCTCCAGGCTCCTCGGGTCCCACGTCCGCTCCGAGCATGTCCCGCCCAGTGGTCCGCCTCCAGGTACCGTCCTGCTCCACGCCCCAACCGAGATCAGCGATGTCCGTCGTCTGCATCCAACACAACAAGGTGCGGGCAAAGCCCGTACAGGGGTGAGTATAAACTACTCAGTAAGGACCCCGAGACCCCCGAAGGTCTCCCGAAATCCACAAAGGATATAGCACAAAAGAAAGGGGAAACCACGAAGAAACAAGTGACTCGACCTAGGTATATTCCCATACATATACCTAAGTCCCCAATTCTAGCTCTGCTCTCGAGCTCAAGGTCAACTCGATCCACACAGGAAAGCAAGACTCAAATCCACTAGGGAGAGTAAATAGTAAATCCACATAGGATAGTTCAACACAAACACAAAGGAGAGTAACATAAGATTCAGCTCAACCAGGTATACTTTTTTAGATGACGACAAGATGATCACTGAACCATCTAAGTCGTCGGACCCACGAAGGATCGATAGGTACTAACCTCGGCAATGACCCACACAGGATCGGGCCCACACAGGACCTGTAGCAATGGCTCACACAGAACAGTAAGAGATGACCCACACAGGATCGGGCCCACACAGGACCTGTAGTCAAGGCTCACACAGAACCGTAAGGTGATGACCCACACAGGATCGGGCCCACACAGGACCTGTAGCACTGATCCACGTAGGATTGCTGAGTGCAGTAGTCGACGCAGTCCACTGAGGATCTCTGCACAGTCGTCGCCGCAGTCCACGAAGGATCTCTGCTCTGTCGTCGTCGCAGTCCACGGAGGATCTCTGCTCTGTCGTCGAAGTCACAGCCAGCGCTAGGGTTCCCACACACAGCGAGCTCGTTTAGGAGGGTCCGCTCCACGAGCCGAGAGGCTGATACATCAACTGACACGTAGTCCGAAGTTGATGTATCCAAAAGTTCCGTATCGACAACAGGATCTCAACGCAACAGACGGCGCGTCAATCGGACGCCCGGTCTGAGAGTTATTGGCATTTTCGTCCCAGGGGCCCGGTTGGTTTTTAGGGAAAAACCAACCCGACCGTACTCCGCCTGTGTCCGATCCTCGGGCGGAGTATGCCAAAAGTTCCGTCTCACTTAGAGGAAACCTCCACAGCTGACGGTACGTCGATCGGACGTCCGCAGCTCGAGTTATGAGCGTTTCCGCTCCGAGGGCCCGGTTGGTTTCGCGTACGAACCAACCCGGCCGAACCCAAAGTCTTCCGAAACCTTGAGTGTAATATACCGAAAAGACCGTCTCGATCCAAAGATCGTGTAGCCGCTGACGGTTCATCAATCGGAGGTCCCAGGCCCAAGATATGGGCAAAAGACCGAAGAGGGCCCGAAAACGGGGGGTTCTGGGCCCGGGGCGACCCTGCCCGAACCACCCCTGGGTCGGCCGAACCGGGTCGACCCGACCCGGCCCGACCCGGCTAGGCCGGGTCCGGTCCGGCCTGGGCGCGGCCCGGCTGACCGGACCGGCCGGCTCGGCTTCGGCCGAGCGGCCGAAGAGGGCTGCCGCGGGGCACCGCCCCCGCGGCTCGGTGGAAAACGCGGCCCCGCGGGGGGGGGCACCTGTCACGCGGACGCGGCCGGGCCGCCGCGTCCCTCCCCGGTTCCACGCGGCCACGGAACCGGCAGCCGCCACCACGGATTCAGCCGCGGCTTCAGCCGCGGCGGATTCCTCCACGGTGGCCCGTTTTGCCTCCCGTCTGCGCCATAGCTCCTCCCGGGGGCCGATCTTCACTGCGGGATCAACGGATCGCCCCTGCCGCACGGTTCGTCGTCGTCCGCCAAATCCGCACAACAAAAAGATCGGAGGAGGGTTGCCGGGTCTTGTTCGTTAGACCCGCACCCTCCGCGTTAGTCATAAAATCATCGAGAGGGATTAAGGCAGCCACAATTTTATCCAAAAATAAAATTGTTCATGTTTGGTTCTTTAATTAAAAAGAACTAGATCACGAGAACGAATCACCAAGAAAAAAAATAAAATCCCTACCTCGATGTCGCCGTCGGACGTGAGGTCATCGCGGAATCGCTCGTCGCGGAAGGAGGGGATCGTCGCGTCGTCGCAGAAGAGACGTTCGTCGCACCGCGGGAAAAACGTCGTGCCGACGATCTCCGGATCTAGAACAAACGGATTTAATTAATTAAATCCGTTGTCATTGAAATTAAAAGGGAGAATTAAACGATCCGTTTCTCACCTTAGTTGCCAAACGAGGATCGGCCGCGGAAGAAGAGGCGTCGTCGAAGAACGTCGCGGGTAGAGCTCGTCGAATTCTGGTCGCCGGCGTTCTTCGCGTTCTTCGCGAGGAGGGTGGAGGCTCAGAGAATTCGTACAACGATAGCAATCCTCCAAAATAGACAAGTTTGTCTATTTTATTAATTTGCCAACGAACGCAAACGCGTAAGTAACGACCCATTAAATTCGTTGAATTAATTCAACGAATGAAACAACCCATTTAATTCACGAAATAAACCGCCCAATTAAATGGTCTGTTACGAATTAAGGAAAAACGCGCCGGTTGACTTTTCAGCTACTTGACGGGTTTTCGCGGGTGCGTTACTTAGCGAAAGAAACGGCGGGGCTCGTGCGGGCCCCACCTCACAAATATCCTACCAAGGGGTAGGGTATTTCTGGATAGCACCCTATCCGCTTTAACTCAGTTCAAGTGGCTTCCAAGTGACTTCCAAGCGGCTTAAGTGAAATAAAATAAAGTTGTCGCACAACCTTTATTTTATTTCCGACTTAAAGCCCAAAATTTTTAAAACCACGGTTGAGCAAACGCAACTCCGGAAGAGGAGTTTCTAAGCAAATACCGGCGCTGCGATTTCATCGGTGCCCTCAGAATTCGATTCCGGGCACCGGTTCAAAAGATAGAAAAACCCGCTCGTCCGTTCCCTGAACGTACCCGAGCCAAACTTCAGAAATTGATTCCGGGAACACCTGGCCTCGGAATCAGGTTCCGTCTGAAGCTGCGCTCTTGTAAAATTCCAAAGAAAATTAAGAAAAAAAATTTCCTTGAAATTTGCGGGTCTTTACATTGATAGTATGGTTATGATTTCATATATTAAGCATTTCATACCAATGAGATTATTTATTATAGTCCTTATGATTACCTATTTATATTTCGATTTCATCCATGGATACATTATTCTCATTTAATATGTTATATGACATTATTTTGTTGTTTATTCCTGTTAAATTAAATATGTCTCATTGATGTTGTGATGGCTTCTATTGTATTCCACCATTTACCGAGCACCTGATTTCACTCTTTATAGTTGTTCCCCATTTTCCAAAGAAACCATTATTAAAAATGTGAATGATAGATGGATAATAAATGGATGAATAATAATATGTTAGATGTTGTAATTAAATTTACTATGTAATATATTAGTTTTTCAAGTATCTAGTCTCTTGGGACTACTAAACTTTGGATCTCCTATAACACAATATATATAATCTATCTATTGTAATAAAATAACAACTATCACAGGGTTACTAGAACTGAGGTTCTTATATTCGATATGAGAGAATGTTTAGTAGAAACCTCGAGAAATATATTTATATAAATATTATTTGTGAATATGACCCTATAAAAACACTTAGTAAAGTAATGAAATTGATCAAGAATAAATGGAATTATATATTTGAATTTAACTGAAATACATTGAAATTATATTCTATAATTTTTTATTCATAGTTTATTTTATTATGTAATGAAATTTATTATCTTATTTTGAAATGGTGCCTAATGGATGGACCAAAAACTTTGTCAACACCCACAACTAGTATATATATATTTTTCTAATCAAACTAATGAATCCCATGATAGATAAGATTATAGTATCAATATATTATAAAATTTTACTCAAATTATGATGAATATATTTTACAATATAAAATAAAAATTATCTCATTACAAAGGTTAAATAGCTCTAGATTGTTTTATGTAGAGAGATCACCCATATTTCTATGGAGTAACAAATCGATTATTGGTAGATAAGTTGATAATGTATTTAAATTAGATATTAATCATTTTGGAATATAGTGAAATGGAAAATATTATTGTATAGATATATCATCTCAATGGATATTCTAGTCATTGGTGGTCATTAATTCAATAAACATAGAGTGAAGATCATATCAAAGGAATTGAATGGAATCCTTTTAAAAAATATTAATTTAGAATTATTTTTATTGAGAGAAATCGATGGGACAGAAAATAAATCCCTAAATTTAATGTAAAAGGATGAATGATATGTTGTTTATAATGATGATAACTTTAAAAGGCTTCTAATATATGAACTATACTATGTGTGAAATCCTAAAATAAATATTTACCACTTCTTTGATGTGATAATATCAAGCCTTTGATTGAAAATAGTGTCCCAAATATTTTCCTCATATGAGAAGATTATGTGAACTAGTTTCAATACTAATCAAGTGTACTAAAATCTTTATATTTTCAATGGAAAACAGGAATAGAAGGCTATTACTAGGTAATGGAATTTAGTAAATAATAATAAGGGAAGGGTAAAATTTCTAGCAAGTAACTATTGTTTAAGGGGACACCTTGGGGATTTCTTAATGGTCTTGGTATTTCATAAAATGTATGAAGATAATTTATATCAAGCTCATTAATGTATGTCTAAGAGAGAAGACAATAATTTCAAATATTTCAATAGTAAGGATATGGGGTACCATTCTAATCTATTCAAAAATCATCAAGGGAATCAACATCAATAGAGGATAGTGGAGAACGTTTAGTATAATGTTATTACTAAAAACGAATTTGAGGCTCTAAATGATGTGATAATAGGACCATTGATAATAAAATAAATTTTTTATAATACATTATTTTATTCTAGATATATTTATAGTTTTATATCATTCAAGTCTTCTATGACCATTAAATCAATCCCTAATTCTTTAAGGAATTAATTTTAGTTAAATATACTACTTAAAATATTATTATAAGAAAAATATGATGGTCTGTATTTATAAAAGTTCAGGGAGGTTTCTAGTTGAAAACCTAGTTATTACACCAATGGTTGACTTTAACATAATTCTTGGGATGTATTTTATCTAAATATATAATAAAATTATTTATTTTCATGAAAAAGATGTTATAAGATTTGATAATGACATAGAATCCCTTTTTTAATTTTAGGATTCATTGCATATGTATTGTCTAAGACCACCTCCAGTGGTCCAGGTTATTGATATTATTTGAGATGAATAAGATAAAATAAAATTAATAATTTAGAAAGATATCTTATTTTTATATTATATATCTATTATAAAGGTATATCCCGATGCCTTTATAAATGAATTACCAAGATAGACTCCTGATTATGATGTGGAATTCTCTATTTTTCTCATACCTGATGTGATTCCCAAATCCAATACATCCAATCGAATGCCTCTAGTTGAATTGGTGGAATTAAATAAGTAGATGTAACAGATTTTTGATAAAGGATTCATACCCCATAGTGTCTGACAATGGAGATAACTTATCTTATTTTCAAAATAATATGGTTCTATGAGTCTTTTCAATGATTTTATGGAAATCCATGCCTTCACTATTTATAACTTGTTTCCTTTTCCATGAATTAAATTTATAGTGAATCAACATCAAAGAGATCAATAATTTCCAAATAATGACATTAATTTTGGTAATCATCAATTAAAATTTAATAAAGATGATATTAAAAGAACCAAATTTTCTATAATTCATAGACAATATGAGTGAACATTAATTCTTTTTGTATTTAAAAATCTATTATATTTGTTTATGGATATGATGAATAGAGTATTAAAGGATTATCGTGATATGTTTTTTCATAGAATTTGTCAATAATATATTGATATACTCCAAACTATAGGAAGAGAATTATATCATATTATATATTGTTCTTGAGACTCCCAAATAGTAGGATCTACATGATAAATATAGTATGTGTGATTTTTTGTTTCAATAAAATTATTTTCTTGCCCACATTATCTCTATGTATTGAATATTTACTGACCTTTAAAAAGTAAATGTGGTCAAATAATGTAGAAGAATTAAAAATATAACTATAATAAAAAGTTTCTTTTTATTAGTTAGTTTTATAGATTATTCATTGAAAACTATTCCATATTATGTAACTTATTTACCAATTTGTTGCTCCTAGATATCAAATTCACATGGTTAAAGGAATGCCAATAATTTTTTTGGGATCTAAAAATGAGATTAATCAATGCATTGGTATTAAACTTACCACTAGGTAAGGAAGGATTTATGATATAATGTGAAGCCTCAAAAAAAGAACTAGAGTGTGTCCTTATACAAAATGATATATTTATTGGTTATGAATTATGGAAATGTAACATCTACGAAATTTTATTCATTTAATGATCTTGAGTTGGATATGTTAATATTTTCCTTGAAGATATAGAGACACTCTATTTATGGATAAGGATGTGATATATATATATATATATATAAATATTGAAACATATTAAAGTATATATTCACTCATAATGTTATCAACATGAGACAAATGGGATGGCAAGAACTGCTCAAGAATAATAAATATTTAATATATTATCACCATGCGAAGGGATAAAAGTTGTAGATGCATTGAGTTAGAGGGACCATTGACTTCTATCCATGAATATTATGTAAAAGGATCATATACTATTGAATTTAGTACATGTGGACATGAAAATTATTAGGTATGGGTAAACATTATTCCTTTTCCATGTAATTTCCTAAATAACTTTTCTAGATAATATAAACAAGTATCAACTAGTTGAAAAGAGTTTTGAAAGGATGGTCAATGATAGAAAATATGGGAGACTTATGGACTTAATATGTGAAGATAAAGTTTTAAAATTTTGAAAGAGGCTATATATACCATCAATATCTAAGATAATGGGAAAAATAACCATATGAATCGCATTGCTCAAAATTCTATACACACCATGACAACACCAAGATGTAAATGGATTTAAGAGAACATTTTTCATGGGAAAATATTAATAAATAAATTACTTTCTACGTATCAATATTCTTTGTATGACAATAAGTAATGGTTATGAGGAAAATTACAAACTGTGTCAAAAATAACTACCAGTACAAATATAAAAAATTAGAAAATATAACAATGGATTTTATTACTCATATTCTTAAGTAATCTAATATGAATTAGAAAAAATTGTTTATTATGGATCTATTTATAATTTCTATAAATTTATTATCATTAAGGGGTAATCTAACCCAAAATATTATTTCATGAATCTATATTAATGAATTTGTAAGGCTTCAAGGTGAACTTATATTTATTACATAAAATCATGGACCATGTTCCAAATTAAAATTATGGATGATTACTTGAAAATATATAAACAATGATACACATGTTCTCATATAGAGGGTAAAGAACCCATCCTATCTCTCACATTATAGACCTGTTAGCATGTGTCATTTTCCCTATAAAATCGTTGCAAGTACTATCAACATGAGGTTTTCCATTTTCCTGCCCTGATGGGTATCAATTGAGCAACATGGCTTTGTGAGGGGGAGATCCATACATGGAGATATTGGCCTGATGCAAGAGCTTCTTAGAGATATCAACTGCAAGACTCATGGATCTAATATGGCTATTAATCTTGATATGAATAAGGCGTACGATAGGGTGGAATGGGGGTTTATAAACAGAGTTCTGGCCAGCATGGGGTTCTCTTCCAAGGCACTGGATATTGTTTTCAAATGCTTTAGCTCCCTGTGGATGGCTGTCACCTTCATGGGGAGAACTCACGACTTATTTAAGGCGGCTCTAGGTCTATGTCAAGGAGACCCTGTCTCCCTGACCATTTTCATTCTTGTGCAGGATACTCTTAGCCGCCTGATCAACAAAGCAGTTTTGAGTGGGAGGATCCTGCCATATAAGAGGAAAAAGAGCATACCCACCATCTCTCAATTGATGTTTGCTGATGATAATATCATTTTTCTAATGCTGGAAATAGGTATGCACATGTCATTAAACAAATTATTGAGGATTATTTCTTTTGGAGCAGAAAACTAATCAACCACACTAAGAGTAATTTGTATATCTCTAGAAAATGTGCTATCAACAGAGTGAATCACCTGTGCAGCAGGTTGGACAGGCAACGAGGCCAGTTTCCATTGGAGTACCTTGGAACTCCCATTTCTTCAGGCCGCATGCGAATAAGGGACTGAAACCATGTGGTGAGTAAGATTAATGGGCGGGTACTCAACTGGAAAAGTCACCTTCTATCCTTTGGGGGGCGAATAGCTTTGGTTAATAGTGTCTTGTTTGTGATTCTGGTGCATGTGTTGGCTGCGACCCTTGTACCGAAAGGGGTGATCAAAGCGATTGATAGGGTGATGGATGGTTTTTTATGGGATAATTTGGACGAAGGTAAGAGGAATTAGGTTGCTTAGGAGAGGACGACCAAGCCCATACATGAGGGCAGGAATAATGTTCGCAGTTTAGGGTCCACGATTACAGGAATGCACGCGAAATTGGCATGGGAAGTGATCAAGAATGGTACCTTATGGGGAAGAACTATGTCCCACAATTACAGTCACAACACGAGGGATAGAAGCTTCTAGGGTTCCCCCCTTTGGTCCAGGATTCTCCCCCTCATTCAGAAGCAATGGATTGTGGGAGAGGGGGATATTCTATTCTGGTACCAAAACTAGGAAGGTTTTGTGACTGGTTTTCTGAGGTGTCCTACTACAACCATCTCTTTCAAAAAAGAGAGCCTTCACCCGGCGTTCATCAGGGCAGTGTTGGATAAGATCCAACAAGAAGTTTATGATTTGATCTCCATTAATACGGAGCCAGACCAATGCATGTTTACACTGTCCTCCTCAAGAAACTTCTCGATGAAGGATTTTCGTAATCTTGGATCACCTACAGATCCCGGTGATCAATGGAGCGAGATTCCGTGGTGCAAGAGGGCTCCAGCCAAATA
The DNA here is from genome assembly GCA_963277665.1 of Viscum album. NCBI lineage: Eukaryota > Viridiplantae > Streptophyta > Magnoliopsida > Santalales > Viscaceae > Viscum > Viscum album. The sequence goes on along the minus strand of OY728127.1, from coordinate 512,032,811 downwards.
TAACTTCCTTATCTGGAGGATCCGACATTATGCAGTTCCTACAGATGACAACATTAAGAATGTTGGGATAAGTCTCACATCTTGTTGCAGCTTTTGTGAAGTTAAAAGTGAAGAAAGTGTGTATCACATCTTCTTCAAGGGCGAGTGGGACAACGTGGTGTGTAGTTTCATTGGCGCCTTCACAGCTTTCTCTTCCACCACACCTCATGATGTGAAGTTCTTGGAAAAATGGTTCCAGGGGTCATCAGACTCTTTCCCGGAAAGATCGGTGTGTTTGTTGATTCTGAGTACCGGTTACTGGTGCCTTTGGCAAGCGAGAAACCAGGCCAGATACGAGGGGTCCCTCACCACAGGTAGGTCCATTATTTTGAAAATGAAGTTCTTTCTGGTGGATATGGTGAATTTCATCGGCAATTGGAGGGAGGCCCCATTGCTATGACATCTGTACTCCAGTCTTCACCAGGTCATGTCGGCGGATCCCATGAAGCAAGGACATTGGGTTCGTTGGCTTCCCCCTGAAAACAGACTTAAATTAAACACTGATGGATCCTATGTTTTGGGTTTTATGTGTGGAGGTGGGGTGGTGCAGAACACCGGCGGGAGCGTACCTTTGGCCTTCACTGCAGGTTATGGTAGTGGCACTACGCTTCTGTCGTAGGTGAATGTAGCTCTTACCGGCCTCCAGCTTTGTAACCAGAACAACATGGTTTTGACCCAACTAGAAACTGACTCTAAAATTATCCATGACTCTTTGTGCAGTAGAGGGACAATCCCTTTTTCTATTACTTACCTAATCAAGAAATGTAAGTCCCTCCTCTCTAGGAGCATTTAGATAACTCACATTTAGAGGGAAGGCAATAAGGTTGCGGATCACCTCGCTTCTCTGGCAGTCCATGGGTCCAGTGTCACTTTTATACCTAACATTACATTACTTACTCCTGAGGGAGTCAATTTGATCTAGGGGGATGCACTTGGCCTTCACTATTTTAGACCTCCCTAGGGTGGGGATCATTTTGTTTGTTTGTTGTTCATGTGGTCTCCTTGTTTTTGCAAGTGCCTTGTACTTTTCTTTCAATAAATTTAATGATGATGATGATGAGTAGTTCCATAACTCATTAAAGATATAATTGAGAATATATGAGCTATTTTGATGCACACCAATATGAATCAAAGAAGTTAGAAAATTTAAACATATAATAATAATAAATACTGGGTATTTCATGTAGGAGATCATATCTTCTTGATGGTATCTCCATGGATAGAGGATATATGGTATGGTAAGAATGGTAATATAAGATCATGGTAAATAGGAGAATTTTATATTTTAGAAGGAATCGGAGTTGTGGATTATCATTTGGCATTGAAAGACCAACTTTCTAAACTGAATTTTGTCTTTCAAGTCACAATATTAATGAAGCACATATCAGATACAACCAGCATACTCTTCACTACATAAATTCATAATGTTCATAAGTTTTTCTATAATAAATATATTATACAGATTCTTGGTATTAGAGAGTTTGTTTGGTGGAATTAGGCAGCATTAGTGAAATTGATTTAGAGAAATCAATAGATAGTGGTAGCAATGATGAGTAATTACATGCATTTTTTCATGGATTAATGTATGCAACACATTTTTAAGAAAAATTATTTAATGGGGGAGGATTTAATACCTAATATTCTTCAATATGTTTTTCAATACAACACATATTTTTTTTATTTCATAATATTCGTTTAATGTAATGTTCTGGACCCAAAGGTCACTCAACAGTGCCCTGATCTTAATTGAATACATGTCCTAAATCATATTTCCCCAAATTCTAGAGGGTGATGACTAGTTGTAAGGGCCTAGGTGAGTCAATGGGCATATTATTCCCTCATTACTAGATCATATCACAGTAGAAGTCAAACACATTAAATAATGGAATCTAATAAACAATAAGAGAACTGAAATATATAGAAAGACAAGAATACATATATAATCTAGAAATGTCACATATTCAGTGAAGAAGATTATACATTTATCTAGAATTTATCTATATAAATAAAATACAAAACAAGTTTCCAAAATAAACAAAAATACCAAGAAGACCTAGTATAATCACAAGCCTCATCTTGATCCCATGATCTCCTACTCATAAGAAACTATCAACAATCTATAGTGGGAAACTTTCCCCTACCATCACCCGCAACCATATAACATATTTAGGTCCCCTAGGAGGCCCAAATTGGGTGTGAGATAAACATCCCAGTAGGGTTCCATCAAAATATCTATACAATTCTAAACATCAATATAAAACATTCTTGAAAGTGTAAGTAAAAAAATAACATAAGTGTAAATGCCCATGGCACAATTCTACTACAACAATTAATAATAAAAATCCACTCAAGGCACCCTACAATAAGTTTGAACTCCTATAAATTCTTATATATCCAAAGTAAACAAGTTACACAAACTTGTCATTCATATATTCATATTAAATATCCCTGACCACGCCATATAGGGAAGGGTATCCCAAATCCACGACCTTTCCATAATAAGAAGTCAGCATTCCAAAACCTTGTCATATATTTAAGTCAAAAAATAAACCCATGGCCTTACCATATAATGAATTGTAGTCCATTAAGGCCCAGGTCCAAGGTGTACAAGACATGGGATTCCTCTTCAATCCCCATGGGCATTCCAATGGAAACTAGGTCTGGGAACTGTTTGGAGTCCAAGGATCTTGTGTACTGTGAAATCCTATGTGAATCCAATAATTCTGGATCCATGGTGTAGCAAGTCCAGAGTCATCCCACAGAATGAAGTCCTAATTATCATAATCAAGCCAAGTCATCCACTACCATGTCCCAAATCCATGGAGGGCCATCCATGTAATCTATCAAACTGTTCATTCATTCACACAATTTAATAATTTTAATTCCATGAAAGTATACCCACTAACATAAACAATTACATAACATGTGTATACAAACTCATGTAAACCATTTCACGTTAACATGTCACATGGGTACTCCCACCCATAACCACTGTTTTCATAATAAACCAGTCATGCAATTTAAAAACATCCAACGAGTATGCCCACTCATTTAACCAATTCCATTTTATCCATTTAATCAGTATAATCATGGCATGACATAATAAAACAAGGCAAGGAGGAAATACATCTCCTAATAAATCAATTCCATTCCATTTAATTATAAATTTGTGTCCACTAACTAGGAAATCACAAGAACAAACACCTTGGGTGGTTTAATAAGGAATTTCTGAAACAAGCACCCTATGAGTGACATTGACTTGGGTCACAGATTCCAACACATCACAACAGAACCTATGGGAATCCTCAATAGGTCTTATTACATCTACTACATGTAACTTACTCAATAACAGGGTTTCACTAGAAAGTCCAATGGGATACATAATGATCGATCACTCTGAAAACACCAAAATATAAAAGAAAAGTATTGACCACCTACCTTAGCTCTATAGTATTGTTCTCATCCTATATCAAGTATTGATTCTCCTTAGTTTAGGGGAAATATTATAAATGGATGTATAATTATAAATTAGAGAATATCTGCCTAAATCCAAATAGCACACCCATTTTTTCAAAGAATAAAAATTGGATTGATGAAATTGAGTACATATCAATGTGGTACCAACGTGATCAACGATAAATGTATCAGATCTTGAATGAACACTAGATCTGAAAAACAATAAAAGAGGAATTTTAGGCTTAAAAACTACTTCTGTTCAAAAAAGATAGGATAATGACACTTTTTAAAAAAACATTTGGGAAATTACACGATGTGTAATTGCATTACTTGGTGAAAAATTCTTGATTTTCCCTTCCGGATGAAAATACCATACACATCGTGAAACGTCCTAACTAGACCATTATATGTTGGGAAATGGGATTACATGATGTGTATCCCCCTTTCATGATGTGTAATAGGCATGCAGCCTGCCTATAACCTTCCAATTACATCATTCCCATAAACAACCAACCAGTCCATCACTTGGTTTAGAGTCTAAGACAAAAGGGAAACGTAAACCAACATTTAACTAAAATTGTCAATATTTTTACATCAAGTAAATCCCATGATCTTATAATCTTCCCCCCTTACAGAATTTTGTCCTCAAATTTATCTATGAATGGTGGTCATGATTCATTTGAAAAAAAACTTTGGAAACTAAACACGTGCATTGTCCTCCCAATCCAAAGTCTCATATTATAAACAATGGTTCTTCCACAACACCCATCTTAGAGGATAGATAATCTTTTTTCTCCAATCAATGATAACAATTTTATGCTCCTCAATGAATGTTTCAAACTATAACTCAACCTCCTCCGAATAAAAAGAGTGAGATGGTTCTGAATGGTAATGGAACAGTTGCGATACATTGGAGACGTTGTTCATGGATTAGTACCTCTAAGGTAACTACAACTGATTGGATATCGTCCCAATTATATGAATAATCTCTAACGGCCCAAAATATCACATTTAATTCTTACCTTGTCTCCTAATTTTTATTTTTCCTATCCTCGATTAACCATCCAAGAAAACCCAATCCCCGACCTCAAACTCTAGATGTATTTTGTGGAGGCTAGCATAAGACTTTTGATGAGACTGTGTAGTAGGCATATAATTTTGAATCATCTAGACCTACTCATAAGTCTCCTATATGGGACATGATCCTTATAAAGATGCTTCACCTACATGTAACCAGTATAAGTGTGATTAGCAAGACCTAACATATAAAGCCCAATATTATTTCATATATATCATCACCTGATAACTTTTATTATAGGAAAACTCAACCAGGGGAATGTGATCGTCCCTAGAGCCCCTAAAATATAAGACACATGATCACAACATATTCTCTAGAACCTATATCATATGATCTAATTATCCATCAGTTGGTGGGTGGTATTTTGTTCTTGGAAGTACCAATATACCCAATTCCCTCTGAAAAATATTCCAAAAATGAGATGTAATATCGGAATCCCTATCTGAAATTATAGTGTGAGGAACCTCGTGAAGTCATACTATTTTATGGATATACAACTTTCCAAGATCATCAAAATTGAAGTCATTCTTGATCAGTGAGAAATGAGAAACCTTTATGAGCCTATCAACAACAACCCACACAACATTGTCACATCGAGGAGACCATTGTAAACCAGTCAGGAAATCCATCATGACACCTTTCCATTTCCCCTTCAGAATAGGTTACTGCTGTAAAATCCCAACTGATCGCTGGCATTCTTCTTTCACCTACTGATAGGTGGAACGTTTCATAATAAAACAAGTAACCTCACACTTCACACTGAGCCACCAATACTAATGATGCATGTCACGAAACATCTTTGTGGCTCTAAGATTCACTACCCAAGCTGAGGCATGAAACTCCCACATCAAATCCTCACATATATACACTAAAACCCAAACATGTCCATGTATACGTAGGATCTCATCCACGCATATGGACTAACAAGGAGGTGGGTCCCAACTTTCCACACTTTCCCATAGAACTTGGACCATAGAATCTGACAGTTGCCTCATCATAACTCTATTCAATAGGGTTGAGGTCATACCTTAGAATCATAGATAAATATACCCCTAACTATCATGAATATCTAGATGCATCTTAGAGAACAACTCTATAATAATCCACTCGCTACTGGCCTGCTGCACTGCCTGTATGGGAGTCCTTCTACTCAGTGCATTGGCCACTGCATTGCCTTTACCAAGTGTTTAGGTATGCTTAGTGTCAAATGACTATATGTACTCTGCCCACCTTCAGTACCTTAGATTTAGATTATGCTTTGTTAAATTATACATGAGGCTTTTTTGGTTCGTATAGACCACAAAATACTCTCCTAATAAATAATGTCTCCCATAGTGCAAAAATTAATCAACTACTACAAGATCAAGAACATGCATTGGGAATTCCTCTCATCAGACCTCAATTGCTGAGACCCTTTTTCCAGACACTATCCACATGCATCTGCACTACCCCCAGTCCAATTATTGATGCATCACAGTAAATCATGTAGCTTTTTTCCTTCTCTGGTCGTATCAAGACTGGTGCTGATGTCGACCTTGCCTTCATCTCCTCAAAGGTTGTCTCCCAAGAATCTGACTATAAAAACATCAAAACCCAATCTGTCAAGACTATTAGAGGCACTGCTATGGGTGGTAAGCCCTGTATGAAACACTGGTAGAAATAAGATAGCCCCATGAAACTCTATATATAAAAAACCTTCTTGGTCTATTCTTAGTAAACTATTTCTCTCACCTTTTCTGGGTCCACTAATAATCCTATCTCTGAGATGATGTGAACTAGGCAGTGAATCTGGTCCATCCAAAAGTGGCACTTTCGAAGCTTAGCATATAACTAATTCTCTATCTATATATTCAAAATGATTTCAAGATAGTTTTCATGGTCATGCAGATTGTGAAAATACACAAAGATATCGTCTATGAAAACCACAATGAAGCAATCCAGGTAAAGATGGAATACTCAATTCATCAAATCCATGGAAACTACTGGGGAATTCGTGAGGCCTAACAACATAACTAGAAACTCGTATAGACCATACCTTCTACAAAAGGATGTATGGTGTATTTTGGTAGGTCTAGAATGAACATCATTATATCTTGACCTCAATTAAATTTTTGAAAACACTCAGGCTCCTCAAAAGTAATAAAACTGGTAATTTATCCATCATTAGGGATAACGATTTTTAACCATTAGCTGGTTCCATTTTTGATAATCCATAAATAGAATATGAGTTTCATCCTCATTTTTCACAAATGGATTGGATAACCCCATAATGATGTACTGGGTCGAATAAACCCATTCACATCCAAATCCGCAAGCTACCTCTTGAGGTCCTAAAATTCTATTGTAGCCATACTATTAGAAGGAATGGATATTATTGCATCTCTTGGTACTATATTGATAGAGAACTCAACCTCTCTCTCAATATTTAGACAAGAAAATCATCAGGAAACACAAACCTAAAGTGCTCAACCACTGGAGGAAAGTCCGCCTAACTCAATCCCTGATCATCAAGGTAAACACTATCTATATTGGCTATCAGTCGAACCATATCCCAAGGCTTGGGTCCATCTCGACTTTCCTGGACATCCCATTCACCCTTCTGAGTAAACAATACACCCTCTGGGGATGTGAATGTCACCCTCCAGTGACAGCAGTCAATATAATACTGATAAGCTACTAACTAGTCCACCAGGATAATGACGTCAAATCCAGTCATCTCGAGAACATAAAGGTCCCAAATGAAGTGACACCCACGAACCTCAAAGGGGGACTCATTACACTAGTTCACATCACTTTTCTGATTCTTGATGGTGTGTTTAGGGTCAAAACACCCCCAGAAGACCTAACAAAAAGCCCAAGGATTTTCACCACCGGAGAAGATATAAAACTATATAATGCACCTATATCAAAAAGATCAGATGCAACATTAGTGTCTACTAAGATTATAACACTCATTGTAAACAGTCTAACACCCTACTCATCAGGGTTAGGTTGTACATAATACAACTCGCCCACACCATGGCCCTGTGATAGAACCTCACTACTCAGAGTAGTCCCACTCTGATTTCTATGTGTGATTGGAATCTGGCTATCTCTTCAACAACTACCACAAATTCATCTTGAACAGGAAGAACTATTCCAGCTCCCTACTTGATGTGGAGCTAAGGAACCTTTTCCTAAACCTAATGTCAGAGATGACCCCTTACCACTCAGAGTTAGACATAAGGTCCTGAAAAACCATGGCATATGACCCTTCCTATCATAAGCTCGACACTCCACTGGGTCGCGGTCTCACTAATTCTTCATGTGGCCTCACCTACCACATTGATGAAAAAACACCACGCTACAAGAACACACAACCTAACTCAAACGCACCTCATAGGAAGACTCATAATGGTGCTTCCTACCTAAAGTCATAGATTTGTTGGGTTGAGAAACAGCACTTCCCTACTCCGCACTCCCAAATTCCCTTAGGTTCCACTATGAAATTAGTGCTTGATTCACATTATCAGTGATATAATTCAATCTGAACACATTGATCTGAGACATGATATCATGTTGGAGACCTTAATCTAAGAGTATCAATCTAGATATCTCATCAGCAATGTACATCAACACAAATTGATACAACTCTGTAAATCATACTAAATACTCCACAATCATCATTGCATCCTTCTCTAGATGCATGAACTCAATCTCTTGCTCTTCTAATATAGTTTCGAGGAAGTAGTAGTCATAGAAGAAGGTCAAAAAAATTGTATAACCATTACCTCTCATCCCATCATCCTAGATAATAACATCCTATCAAAACATTGTTATTCCACGTATCATATAATTCACGAACATGAACTTCCTCTCAGAAGGCATCTAAAAATTCTCAAAAATATCAAACATCATATCAAGATATAGCTTTGTATCATGTGGACCGACATCCCCCCAAAATGTGGGAGGATTCTTCTGTTGGAAGACCAGCGTTATCTCAACCATACACAAGGCAGGATGCATTTGTCCCAAAAAAGGAATGCAAATAGAGAATGAAGGCCTTGTGGAACTATGGCTCGACACCTATGTCTAGAACAACCTATTGTTCCAAATATGGCACTAAAGGAGGATCAACTAGTATCCCATGGACCACCACCTCCAGGGAGTGGTTTCCTCCACCCTCTAGGCATACCATTGGAGTTCATCTTGGTGGAATGCATCTAAAATTCTAAACACACACCTCAGAAAAAATGATATAAAATCCACAACTCAAAAGCATAGGACTGGTCAAAACATCCTGAAACCAAGTTATAACCCATATCTTTCTCCTAAATCCAAAACTACATAAAGAAAATCCATCGAAACCACTAGAAACTTTTCCTCTTTCCCAATAAAAAATTATCTCTTGGTCAAGTCTTAATTCATTATTTCACATTTCCATTTCAATATCACATTTTAATTATTCATGAAATTCAACTAAGGGTTTACCAATTAAAAATCCATGAGGACCCATAACACCTCAAGAACCCAAAAATTGGTTTTCAGTCATTTCACACATTTCATATTTCACATTATAATTTGTATTTCATTGGTGAATATTTTACCAATCTTTAATGGACCATAATCCTCATGAATTGAAATATTTTGTCACTCCTCTATCCTCTACACAATGCTTATCACTACAGCAGGTTAAACTATCACAATATCTGTCAAAAATAGAAGAAAATAAGTAATTTAACCAAAATGGAATGGTATAATACAAGGGATGTGATTTGTAACATGTTCATATATGATTCATGAGATGGAATACCCACATATCATATGTTTTCAATAAAAATAGAACCAAAATCAAATCAATAGTAACAATGTAAATCATTTGAGTCACCTAACGGTGAATTAAATCTACATCAATAATAAAAATCTAGAAAATTAAAATTCCGTTCAAGGAAATTTGGGTTTCCCATGTTCATCGGGTAGCTAATCCCAAGCACAAGTTATTACCAAATTACATTTCCTTCTTATCCCTGTATATCATCACAAAATAGTATGATAAATCAAAAAAGAAAAACTCTTCTTATATGACTTTGTAATGTCTCATTCCAAGATGTTACTTAATAGTTCCCCTAGACTAGTTTTCTATATTCCCTCAAGTGCATATTTCCAAATTCCAAAGGATTTCAACTTGAATAGAGGACCTTGGTGAGTTAGTGAGGTTACTATTCCTGTATGAGAAGAGTATATCACAATGTAAATCAAACACATTCAATAGCATAATAGGATTAAAAAGCAGACAACTGAAAAGTAAAGAGAGATAGAAATACATATATAATAAATAAATGTCACATATATAGTGATTTATATGATACATGTATCTAAAAATAATCTATAATATTACATGGAAATAAAAAACAATACAAGTGTCCAAAAAGCAAAAAATGACCACAAAGTCCCAGTAGCATCATAAGCCTCATCTTGGTCCCATGCTCTCCTTCTCCAAAGAAACTGTCAAAAAAATGTAGTAGGGCTATTACTACTACCATTACCTGCAATGATATAATCTCTTTGGGTCCCCAAGGAGGCCAACATAGGGTGTGAGAAAAACATACCAGTAAGTTTGCACCAAATGATCTATATAGTTCTAAACAAAAAATATGCGTCATGGTAGAAAGTTTAAGCAAAGTAGTAACGTAAGTGTAAATTCCCATGGAATAATTCTACTTTAAAAAATAATAATAAACAACATTTCAAGGCTACTTGAAACAAGTGTTAGATCATAACAAAGAAGCTATAATAAAATTAAACAAGTAACACGACATCACTGTTCGTCTATCCATATTAAAAATCCATGGCCACAACATATAGTGAAGTGTTTCAAAAATCCAAAGCCTCGTCGTAATAAAAGATAGGTATTCCAAGAAATCACCATATAAATAATTAAAAAAATAAAACCACATCCTTACCATATAATAAAGTGTTGACCACAGTGTGTTGGATCCAATGTGTAGAAGACCAAGGCATACTCATCAAGTCCCATAGGCATCCTGGTGGAAACTTGGTATGCACACTGGACGGAGTCCAAAGTGCATGTGTACTAGCATGTCCTATGTGAGACCAAGAAAGTTGGATCCAAGGGGTATAAATTCCCAAGGAATCCTATTGAATCAAGATGTAAGAGGACTAATCAACCCATGGTGTCCACTACCATGTTCGAGATCCATGGAGAGTCATCCATGGCATGTATCAAACCATTCATTCATTCTCAAAATTTAAACATTTAAATTCCATGAGAGTATACCAACTTGCATCACCAATTACATCACATGATTATACCCACTAATGTATTCCATTTCGTATTAACATGTCACATGGGTATATACTCCCATTCCTCACCATCTTCACAATAAACCATTTATGAAATGTAAAAACAAAAAATGCGTATAAAAAATCATTTAACCAGTTACATTTAATAAATTTAATCAATATAAGCATGGAATGGCATGATAACACAAGTCAAGGAGGTATTACATCTCATGATAAATCAATTCAATTCCATTTAAGTATAACTTGTGTTCCTATAACTAGGAAATCAAAAGAATTCACACCTTTAGTGGTTTAATAAAGAATAACTAAGGCATTTCCAAAATTTGGACCCCATGGGTAACCTTGATTCCGGTAAGGGCTTCCAATTCTCCACAACATAACATATGGGTATCCTCACTAGGTCCTATTACATATACTACAAGTAACCCTCTCAAAAACAGGGTTTCACCATAAAGTATGATGGGAGGAATAATATTTGATCACTCTAGAAACACAAAAAGGGGAAAGAAAAGTATAGTCCACCTACCTTATCATTGTAATATAGTGATCATATAGTATCAAGTCCTAATTCACCTATGTTTTGGAAAATTTTGAAAATGGATGGGGAATGAGAAATTAGGGAATATAAGCCTAAATCTACATAGTACACATGTTGTTCCAAGGAATCAAAAATGGATAAAATAGAATATATTACTTACAGATGAAATTACAATGTGACCGATGGTGGAAGACATGGAGATCATATGACTTCTTGATCTGATAAAACTTTTAAAGAGAAAATTTAAGCTTAAAAAGCATCTTATTAGCATAAAATATAGGCTACTACCTCTTTTTAAAAAAACTATTGGGAAATTACACGATGCGTAATTGCATTACAAACTGTGTAATGCCCTATTTTACCTTCCATAGGAAGATCCCATACACATCTTCAAAGATCATGTCTAGACCCTTGTTATAGAAAACCTTTCCTTTTACATTTAACATTACATGATTCTAATCAAAATTATACATCACACTACAAGCCAAGGATCGTAAAGTTTATTGTATTGGAAGACTAGGTATATAAAATAACATTATAGAAACAACTTTTTATTTAAACTCCATAATGAGTTCCCATCCATCATTGTGGTCATACATCTTAATAGGATAACCTAGGGATAAAATGAACAATGGGATGAGCTAAAATTCCAGAAATGGAATAACCATAAGAAAAATGCATTAGCACATGGGATAGAAGGCACGACATGATGATATAAAAAGGAATGTAACATCTCATAACATATAAACATGGGATAATTTAAACATGGAATCATAGAAATGTAGAAGTAGCCTAAAACATGAATTTATTATGAGTTAAGGCTAACCGCCAAGACCTTTTCCCATAGTAGCATGATCCAAGGCTAACCGCTAAGACTGTTGCACATAGTAGCACAAGCCAAGGCTAACCACCAAGACCGTTGCACATAACATCTCATGAGAAACAACTTTAACCAATGCATTAGAGCGCTATCTAGGTGCACCAATTTTACATATCTTGAGTATTTTTTTCACGTAAATAATCATAAATAATCAATCTTACTTAAACATAAGTGTTACCATGGAAATAACTAGGTACCACAATCATGGAATAAAGCATAACCAATGGTCTTATCATGAAAGTGTCCATGATAGAAAGGAATTAGAACATACATTGCCTTTAATAAGCTAAAATAGAAATATATAATGGTAATTTATGAAATTATAGGTGATAACATGTAAGAAATATATTTTAGAAATTTATTATTTAAAACATTTTTTTGTGGTTTTAAGGAAAATACTATAGAGATTTCAAAATAGAAAAGGAAAAAATATTTTATATAAAATAATAATTGAACCCAGAAGGTTTTCATAATAAAGATACCAATTTTATAAATACAATGGTTTCTTAAAATATATTATACAATGAACATGAAATTGGGTAAAAAATATGGAATTTACCTTAAAATGAGTTTGCTTAATGGGAAGTATTGAGGCGGGACTCACTTAAAATCATATATATCCATAAAAGAGAATGAGGTATGGATACTAAAACCTGAGATTGTATCATATAAAAATCATGAAAAATTTGTAAATAAAAATAAAATACAACTTCATTTGGCTTAAAATTAATATTGATCAACCCGAAAAAATAAAGGAAATTTGGGTGGAATTATTTACAGATTATAGGCATGGTATCAGGTGTACGTAAGAGGGATTGATGAGAGTTAAAGGGGTTTCTCATCACTTATAAATCATAAGTTAAGTATTGGGTTGGAGTAAAATCACACCCCATCATTAGGGATTACACATAAAATGAAATAGCATAGAGGACACTCTTGAATAAAAGTGAAATGGAGAGGATCACTTACCATAAGTCTGATGTTAGTCTTTTCTTGAAAAAAATGACCTGAAATGTCAAATTAGGTTCATTAATTAATAATTAAATATCCTATAATATATGTAAAATATTTATTATAACCTTATTATTTTCATTTATAACCATTTTGATTGGTTAAGATGTTCAATTTCACTTTTTGGGTCGGTTTGCTTGCTTGGTTTTAATGATCATTTCATGTTCGGATAAACATGGATGATGAAGATTGTTGTCCAGAATTGAAGTTATATTTTATTATTGATCATCAATAAAGTTACGTGGTTGAATACTTAATTTTTTTACTTAAATTCAATTTTAATCATTATATAAAACATTAGTGACATCCTTTTGGGTTAATAGGCAGTTTTTTTACGACAAAGAACACATTTTGTTTTATAAACAAAAACCATGTGTAAAAAAGGATTATAGAACCATATATGAGACATAATAAATATTTTATGGTCTTTTTCAACCATGATAATGGTATCATGACCAGAACTGAAGATAGTAATTTAAATTGATAACCTTTCATCCTTCATTGAGATAAATTAACAACTCTCAAACGGTGTTTTCATTTATTTCAAATAAAATATGGGGAAAGGATATAAGATAATGAATTATTCCATTAGAATAATACAATTCCAATACATGTATGTTACTAGAGAAATCATACCATTTGGGTTATGGGAGGTGAGGAAGGAAACAATAAAATAAAAGAACTCAAAAGAAATAAAAGAATTGGAAAGAGGAATTTACCTCTTGAGTTTACATCCATTGAGAGCCTCTTAAGGGGAGAAGATTTGGTATATTGAAGAGACTGGTGTATTTTGGAAGTGGGGACAGTTCATGGGAAGAGATTTTGGCTGAATATTGGCAAGATTCAAGGCTTGATATGAGTGAAGAGAAGAGGTAAGGATGGGTTATATTTATAGTGGTGAGGAGGAGGGTTTTCATAATATTATAATCATTAATTTATTATTTCTTCACAAGACAAAAAATAGTTAGTATTACATGACCTAGAATAGTAAAAAATAATAATGTGAGTTATATATTTGGGTAATTACATCACTTATGATATCAGGAATAGTAGAATTAAATTATAATGTATTTATACAGTTAATTAATGTATTTTACTATTGACTAAAAATTCAAATATTTCATAAAAATCCCAAAAATACGTCCAAACCCTTTTTCAATGTTTAGAATGCAAAAAATGAAATCCATTTTCAAAAACTAATTTTCAAAATATGATTAATATAATATTTAATTAAATTCATACTTTATTCGAAATAACTAACAATTTTAAAACATTAATTTTCTTATTCCAAGATATTGGTATATCATACTCCCACTTGAATATTATTTATATACTATCATATGAAAGGTTACTACTCATTATGGTATGTGACTATTCATAAGGTTAAAATTACTATTTATAAAAGTATTTTACTATTCAACAAAATTATGTTGGTAATATTGTACTCCAAATAAGTTATTGATCGCAACCGTGTATGTCAGATTTCTGAAATTCAAAACACAGAAGTGAAAAACTTTTGTTTAAAGGTCACATAGTAATTAGTAGTTCATTGTATTGTTATTTTATGTGATTATATTACATATTTATAAGAAAGAAATTTCCACTGATAAAACATTGAGTCGTTAAATTCGTCCCCCCTTATGAAATTTCTCCCTCGAAATTTTGTTTCACATTCTAAGCCATAAATATGTGAGGGTACTTTTCCTTCATTACCTCCTCCAGTTCCCATGTTTCCTATTCATACTTTTGGTTCTTCCTAAATACTTTTTTAACACCCGACCCTCTAGACCAGAGCTAGTGATTTACTTATTACATTGTCATGGTTATAAGTAATGAAATCCTGATGGAACTATCAGTTTATTATTCTGGTTGATACTAGATACATAGATTTAACTCTAATTACGTTGGAAAAGGATACAGAATACAACACATAACAAAAAATAAAAAATGCATCCATAGAAACTCAATAAAGGATATCCTCTTCATAACCTGTTGAAGGTAAAAAATGAAAGGGGTGATCTCAAATTCTTAGTTAGGGTTACAAATAGTGGAAGCATGAATCATTAATAACTAAATCATAAAAAAATATGGCATGGTGAATAAATGAAAAACATGGGCCATTAATAAACTGAGAAAGGGCATGCATCCATAGATTTTGTAATAGTGAAAACCTCATGGAAATTAATAACTAATAATGAATAAATAGAATTCTTATTAATTGGACTTCATTTATCTGTCACATGATACCATAATATTTTTAAAACGGATTAGTTCTGTGGGTATAAACCTGTCTAATTTTTTGGAAACAAACTCAAAGGGTTGTGGAGAATACAAATTCACTAATATTTCCATACTTAAAATAACTTTCCAAATTAACATCATATGTGAAAAGGGGTATATGGCTTAAGAAAATAATCATATCCATGAAACCAGATTACGGATACATAATATATTTACAATTTCAAATGAAAAATTATCTCAAATGGTTATTAGGTACACCACATAAGAATTATTAGGTGAACAATACAAAGTAGGTCACAACGAAATGGAAAATTGACACAAATCCCATTACCACATTATAAACATTTGTTTCCTGTGGACAAGAATTAATAACTATCAAATGAATCATTGATTACCAAGAACAAAAATAGAATCATGATATTTTATATCAAATTTCTGTACAGATATACCACAAACAATAAATAAGTGGAGAATAGTGGAAATCACACAGAAATGAATGTGATATGAGAAACCCCTTAACTTATACTCGAGTGTGTTCTTCATTTTTTTTAATGATATGAATAAAAAAATTTAGCTCAATTAATTAATAATTAAATAACCTCATATACATTTAATTTATTTAATATAACCTTATTAGGTTAATTTTTGTCCCTTTTTATGGGTTTAAGAGGTTCAATTTTATTGTTTTGGAATCATTTTCTCCCTTGGTCTTCGGGATCCGTTTATTTGTATTCATGAAAGGTAGTTCGTTTGATTTGTGGTTAAACATCAAGATTTTTTAGTAAATCTTATTAATAAAATTACCTAGATATAAATGATCTTATAATTATTTTTGGGTTATATACCATGATGATGATTCATTAGTTAAAAGTTAATTACAAATGTTTGGATTAACTTGGCAGTTTTGTTCATAATGAACTTGTTTTGTATTATTATTTTATATTATGAGTGTGTAAGGATTAAAAAATTTTAATGATGAGAAATACATATATTTGGATTTTTTTCAACCATAAAAATGGTTTTGTGACCATAATTGAACATGGTAATGAAAATTGAGAACCTATTGTCCTTGAATGTGATAAATTAAGACATCTTGGATGGTGTTTTCATTTTTAGTATAAGAGGAGGGGGAAAGAGAGATGATGATGAAATATTACATTATAATAATATAATCCCAGTTAATTTAAGTAAATGGAATTATAATAGAATTTTGATGAGGGGAGATGGGTAAAAATGTATAAAAGAGAAGATAAAATGTAAGAAAATTGAGAAATCTCTCACAAAAATTCGGCAACCTAACGATGTCAATCAAAATTTCCTAAAATTTTCTGCTGAGATAATGGGGTTATCTAACAACTATTACATAATATGTATAGAAAGGGGAATATTGAATGACAATCCCAGCATAAACCAATTCAAAATAAAATAGAAAACATAAAATTAAAGCTTAAGGAAAGAGAAGGGTGGTTGATTTTCTTACCCTATTGAGTAACTCCCAAAAAATGAAGGTTGGGACCTTGTGGGTTTGAGGAAACCTTGGGGGGACTACTAGGGAGATAATAATACAAGATATTTGAGTATAATGAGTTTGGAACGAATGAAAATGAAGCTGATTGAGTGGGTATTTATAGTAATTAAGAGGGAGTTTTTTTAAAATAAAAGGGACACCTCGTTAGTGGTTTTTGAAAAACCATGGGCTTGACCATGGTATTTTCCCATGGTTTTAGCCAATATGGATACCTAATGTCCTATTTTACTGTACACAAGTCGACCAGCCTTTTATATTTAATTATTACATCATTGTGATGACATTAAAATACCGAAAACTCAAAATTGTATTTTTACTATTCACAAATATTCAAGTATATTATAAAAATCCCAAAAATTCACCCTAACTATTTATCGATGTGTAGAATTCAAAAAACAACACCATTTTTTGAAAATAATTTTCTAAATATTATAAATTTAATTTTTAAATAAAATCATAATTAATCTGATAAAATAACAATTTTAAAAAAAATACGTGGTTTTATATCGCATTAAAAATTATTTAATATATCATTATAATATTACCTTTAAAAATTAAAATATTGTCATTATTTACTATTAAAAAGGGTCAAATTACTATTCATGTTACTATTCATAAGTGTTTGTTACTATTAATCAAAGAAATCAAGTTGGTTCTATCAGATTCTAAATGACTTTCCAGTCAGAACTCTAGTTGACCATTTTTTCGAAATTCAAAACAAAGAAGTGGAAAATATATGTTTAATGGCTAGGTTATGACTATTTTTTAAATAACCAAGTGTTTTTCAAAGGAACACAATGCTTTATGAAATATGTGCTATGAATAGAATGTGTTTTAGAGAAGCATACCAAAAAATGTTTGGGGTGTTATATTATTCCCTCCCTTGGAAATTTCATCCTCTAAATTTTTCAGGAATAAATACCTCTAAAAAGATATGGGTGGTTCTTCTTCATAAGATCCTCATGTTCCCATGTGGCTTCTGCCATGTTATGGTTTCTCTAAAGAACCTTTACTAGAAGAGTTGTCCGATTTCTCAATACCTACTCCCTTATGTCAATAATCTTTATAGGCTCTTCAGAGTATGAAAAATTAGGTTCCAAATCTATCTATTCATAGGTGAGTACATGCATTGGGTCTAGCATGTATTTATTCAACAATGAAACATGAAACACATCAGGAACATTGGAGAGCCTTGGTGGCATTACTAAAAAGTAAGCTATAGCTCTGATTCTTTCCAGAATTTCAAATGGTCGGATGTACCAAGGGATTAGTGTCCCTTTCTTATCGAACCATAAGACGCCCTTCTATGGAGATACTTTCAGAAACGCATGATCTCCCACATTTAATTCCAAATCCTTTCTCTGGTTGCAGCATAACTCTTCTACCTACTTTGGGATGCTTTGATATGGTATTGGATTGTATTTACCATTGTTGTGGTCTCTTTAATAAGTTCCAGGCCTACAAGTTTTCACTCACCATCTTCATCACAACAAGTTGGAGTTTGACATCTCTTTCCATATAGTGATTCATATGGAGCCATTTTAATACTAGAATGGGAACTGTTGTTGTAGTAAAATTCCAAGAAAGGAAAGTATTGATCCCACATACCTTCAAAGTCACAAGAGAATGACCTCGGCATGTCTTCTACAGTTTGAGCAGTCCTTTTAGACTGTACATCGATTTGGGGGTGATAAGAATTACTCATATGATGCTCAGTTTTCAAATCCATCTAGATACTTTTCTATTCTTTTGATGTAAACTAGGGATCTAGATTAGATATAATTGACAGCGGTGCACCATGAAGTCTTACAACTTCATTAATATAAAGTCTTTCCAAGCGATCAAGTGGTAAATCCACTCTTATAGCATGGAAATGTGATGATTTTTTGAGACGATCAACAATTACCCATATTGCATCATTCCTTCTAGGTGTCCTCAGTAGTCCAATGAAACATTCCATTGTAATGTAATCCTACTTCCACATAGGAATATGTAGAGGTTTCATCACCTCTCTAGGATTTTGTCACTCTACCTTCACTTGTTGATAAACTAGGCACCTTGACATGTAGTCAGCAATTTCCCACTTCATATTATCCTACCAAAAATGTCCCTTCAGATCTCTATAAATTATTGTTCTACCAGGGTGTATAGGGAAATTTGAGCTATGAGAATCATCTAATAGTTTCCTTTTTATCTCAGGTACCGATGGAACACATAATATTTTCCCAAATATTAGAACTCCTTCCTCATACAAAAAGTCTTCATATCTCCCATTCTTACCAGCAATAATTTTCTTCTGTAGATTTTCATCATCATATAGAGAGATTTTTATCTTCTCTAGTAAATATGGTTTATCAATCATTTGAATGAGGAAATATTTTCCCCATTCCTTAACAATTCCCATATCCATGTTTAGTATATCCATGAATATAAGATCCCTATCAATCCTCATTTGAGTCAGAAGTCTATAATCATTCTTGCTTAACACATATCCACCTTATTTGTCTTTCCTGGGTGGTAGTGTACTGAACAATCATATTCTTTGACTAACTTGAGCAATATCCTTTTCCCCATGTTGAGTACTTTTTTTGTGAAAATGTATTTTATACTCTTGTGATCTGTGAATCTCTCACATTTTTTACCATAAAGATAAGTTCTCCATATTTTTAGAGAAAATATTATGGCTACTAACTCCATATCATGATTCAGGTAATTCTTCTAATGAGTCTTCAACTGCCTTCATTCATATGAAATAACTTTTTCATTTTTACTAAGTATTCAACCCATCCCATTCTTAGGTGCATCAATTTATATTACAAATCCATCATATCTAGATAGAAGTGTCAAAATTTGAGCGTTGAGCAATCTTATTTTAAATTATTCAAAGCATTTGTACATTCCTTTTTCCGCACAAACATAAATCCTTTACATGTGTGCTTGGTCAGTGGGTTAACCAGTTGGGCACAATTCTGAACGAAACTCTGATAGTAACCTCATATTTCAATAAAACTATGTACCTCGGTTATGTTTGTTAGTTTGGGCTATTCACGGAATGTTTTTATCTTCACAAGATCAACCAGGAATCCATCCTCAGAGAAAATATTTCCTAGAAAAGAAACTGATTGAATCCAGAATTTGTACTTTCTAAACATTCCATATAATACATTTCTTCTAAAAGAAATTAGAATAATCTATAAGTGATTCTCATGGTCTTCATAGATTTTAGATTATACCAGGATATCATCGATAAATAGAAAAATGAAGTTGTAAAGATATTCCATAAAAAATATTTTCATTTAATCCATAAAAATAGAGGGTTCATTATTATGTCCCAAAGGCTTCACAGTAAACTCATAATGATCATACCAGGTTCAAAATGTTGTTTTAGGAATATATTCTTTCCTCACACACAACTGATGATATCTAGATCAAAGTTCAATCTTCAAAAAATATTGGGCTCTCTAAAGATGATCAAATAAATCATCAATTTTTGGTAGATGATACCTATTATTTATTGTAATATCATTGATTTCCATGTAATCAATGCATTACCTCATGGATCTGTCTTTCTTCTTGATAAAGAGGATAGGGGATCCCCATGGAGAAACACTAGGTCGAATAAATACTTTTTCACTCAATTCCTCTTGTTGTTTCTTTAGCTCCACTAATTCAACAGTGGTCATTATATGGGGGGTCATTGATATTGGTATTCCACCAAGAATGAAATCAATAGAGAACTCAACTTCCCGCTCTGTAGGATGTTCGGGTAAATCCTCTGGGAATACATCAATGTATTCATGTACTATATGTACATCTTCAATTTTGAGATTTATTTCTTCACCCATATACATTGAGTTCTCTTCCTCTCTAAGAGTTGCATTCAATAGAGCTACCAGGGTGGATCTAGATAAGAACCATATGGTGAATTTTCTGCTCTAAAAATTAGGTAATCTACACCATTTTCAAAGATTGTTAGTTTATTCTTATTTCAATAAATCTTCGCATAATAATTTGATATCCAATTCATATCGAGAATCATATCAATGTTATTCCTTGGTATGATAATAAGTTTAGAAACTAAAGAACGTTTATCTGTCGTGAGGGGGACTAGTCGACATGCCGTTGTTGCAATGATAAATCCCCTAGGAGTTTTGACTGATAACTCCTTTATTAAATCAAATTGGACATGTCTAATTTTCATTGAAAACAGGGAATATATAAATGAATGCGATGATCTAGAATAAAATAAAGTTTTGTCTAAGTTTGAGGAAACAATTAATGTACCTACCACCACATCAATAGGGACTTCAACCTCCACAGTTATAATTGCATAATCTTCCCCTTACTCTCGTGGCCTTTTCTAAGGCAAGTTTCCTTGTCACTTAGGAAAATTATTTGCATAGTGGCCCATATCTCTATTATTGTAGCATTGAACATAATCAAATTGTTTCTTCCCCTTTCATTCACTAGATCGATGAACCTTTTCTCAACACTTGTAGGAAACTCCCATTCCTTTAAAGAATTTCTCTTGATGATTCTTTCCACAGTTCTCACATAATGGGAATTTCTTCCCTCTATTGTTCTTCATTGGTGATTCACTATTTCCTTGGTTATCAGAGTACCGCTTCTTACCATGGTTTCCCTTAAAAATTTTGATCTAGAAAATTCTTTCTCTGTTTTGATATCACTTGATACATTTTCGACATACGTTGAAATGTTTTGAGAATCCAGTGCCCTTCGAATACATGGCTTAAGACCATCAACAAAATGATCATATTTTTATGCCGAGTCACGTAAAAAATATATGGCACACCTAGCTAGCCTTGTGAAGGTATCCTCATACTCTTCAATACAATCTTCGTCCCTTTTCTTTAAGACAAGGAATTTCCTCTTCATTTGTTTAGTTGCTCGTGAGGGAAATATTTGTCAAAGAATATTTCCTTAAAATTCATCAATTCCATATCTTCTATTTCTTCTTCCTCCATGGTATTATGGATCAAGGACCACCATTAATCAGCATCACCCTTGCGAAAATATACTTCCAGTACTACCTTTTCATTTTCATTGCATCTTAATGTCATGCACTTTTTTTGAAGGGACTTAATCCGTAGCTCAACATACGCTAGATTAGTAGTCCCACTAAAAGATGGGGGCTTCTACCACATGAAATAATCCAACACAAGTGTGGAAAGGTTATTTATTACAACCTGAGTAAGTTCTCACAATATGGTCACGATCTGATCTACTCCAACATTGACTGTATTGACCTGCTCAGTGGGAAAATCCATATATTGTTCATGATAATTGATTCCCATTCATCCATTAGGCACCATTTATAAATAATGGAACACACTAAATTAGGTTATGAATAATAATTTATAATCCCATCTAGATAATTACTTAGAATAAATTAAAATCCAATCCTTATCTAATCTCATAAACATGTTTTATTTGAGGAAAAGTTTACATTAAACTTATTCATAATGGCTTGTAAAGAAAATATAAATAATCCCAAGTATATCAACCGAGATTTTCAATACCAAATGTGAAATAAGGCCCATTGTCCTGTAAAAGGATACCCCAGGTCAAGCTCGAAACACCTTGTTGGAGATTTCACACCTAGGTACAGTTATGCCAGAGCCACCTCTACCTCTTTGTATCGAAAATTAGAAGTATTTTCTAGATAGATCCACATAATATATTTCTTACCAAAATATCAGGAAATTCTGGTATGTTTATCCTTAAATACTACCTTAGGGCTTTGTTCCCTACTCTACATTTTCTACTCAGGTTTCCATGTTTTCTGCTAAACTTCCTCTCATACCAACTACAAAAACCCGACCCCTCTAGACCGGAGCCGGTGCATTACTTATTACATTGGCATGGTTATAAGGAATGAAATACTAAAGGAACAATCAGTTTTGTAGTATTGAAGAAACTAGATACATATATATAACTCAAATTACATTGGAAACGGTTATAAAATACAATACATAACAAAAACTAAAAATTGCATCCCCAGAAACTCAATAAAGGATCTCCTCTTCATAAAATGTTAGACGTAAACAAATTAAAGGGTTGAGCTCAAATGATTAGTAAGGGTAACAAATAGCAGACACATGAATCAATAATAACTGAATCATAAAAAAATTTGGCATGGTGAATAAATAAAAAACACCTGCCATTGATTAACTGAGAATGGGCATGTATCCAAATATTTCATCATAGTGAAGACCTCATGGATAGTAACAGCTGAAAATGAATAAAAAAAATGATTACTAATTGGACTTCATGTATTTAGAAAATGATACCATAATACTGTTAAAACAGTTTAGATCTGTGGTTAGAAACCAGTCTGATTTTTTGGAAAAAAAACTCGAAGGGTTAGTCGCCAACTGATTTGTCTCAAGAGACCTATTGATGCATCGAGGGGCTATAGTGGGCCCCACCTGCCACTGCAATTCAAAATCATTCTTTATAAATAGATTTAATACAAGTACAATCTTCCCTCCCAATATTTTTATAGAGTAGATAATACGAATTCATCAATATTTCGATAGTTAAAACAACTTTCCAAATTTACACCGTATGTGAAACCGGGTATACAGCTTAAGACAATAATCATATCCATGAAACTAGAATATATATATATATATATATATATAATTTTCTATTTCAAATGAAAAATTATCTCAAATGGGAAGTAGGTACACCACATAATAATTATTAGGTGCACAATACAAAGTAAGTCACAATGAAATGGAAAATAGACACAAAGCCCACTAACACAATACAATCAATCATTTTGTCTGAACAATAATAAATAATTATAAAATGATTTTTGGAATACCATGAACATAAAGTGAATCAATATATCTATTATATATACTAAATCTGGCTTCTTCCAGCTTACGTGTTATATGCATTGGCTACCACATCACCTCAATAAATGTTATCCTCCCTCCAATTTCGGGCTTCCCTCGAGTGCATAACCTATTTCCCCCACGCATCATCTAGATTTAACTCATCTTCTCCCTCCCATTCCCGAATTCCCTCCCTGAATCCCCTCTCCCCGCTCTAGGGTTCCTGCTCCCCTCTCTGAATCCCCTATAGTTTCCACTCCTCTCCATGAATCCCCTCTCCCACTCCCTTCCCGGTTCTCCCCTCCAGCCCACACTTCCCCCGTTGGAAATTTAGGGACTACACCTAGTTTTGGTTTCCAAATCCTTGCTCAAACTCCACCGCCTCTAGAACCTCCACATTTGTTAGCTCTACTTCCTCTTGCTCCACCTCAACCTCCTCCGGGCTTCCTAAAAAACCCTAGGTTGGATTATTCTCTAAAAAATATTCTCTTTTATATAATTAAATATATTAAAAGATAACATTTGTTTCACCTCCTAATTTATATCCGACTCCTTTAAGGTCTCCCTCTTTCCCTACCATATTTCATCTCCTCTAAAGTACACCACTGGACTGTCTAAATCTCATTCTGCATTGATTTTGATTCTATGGTTCTAGATCTTTGACTATATTTTATATTTTATAGAATTTGTAGGATCTTAATTGGGTCATTATTATGATTTCCCCCCACTGTAAATGATTTAAGATGATTTCTTTAAGTCCTTTCACTGGTTTTTTGTGATCAATTTTGTTGGTTGCAGCCAATGTTTTTGAAGATTATTCTTGGGAATAATTATGGTAAATTCAAGTTCATTGAAAGGGTTTTCATGTTTAAAATTTTGGATCTATGTGTATCATGAAAATTGTTATTGATATGGAGAGATCGATTCCAGACGAGGAAGCTGGGTTGGGGTAGAAAACTCTTCGAGCAGTAGAATCAGTGTAGCTCCACCAATGGTCATGACTATAAACCCACATTAAATTTATGAATTGAATTGTGTCTCAATGTAGGATCACTTATGGAAAAGTAATGGTATTGTTTTCTTTTTTTTACTTCTGATGTATGGGTTATTTTGATTTCAGGAGTTGGGTTTGCATTGAAAAACAAATATTTTTATGGAAGGTGTTGGTTCAACTGAAATATGTACCTGTAAATTTAGTTGGGACTATCACTTCTTACAATATATGATCATTCAATCTTCTAGATATAATATTAGTTTGAGATTTTTTTCTTTTAGAAATCTCTCATCACTTTGTTCTTGGTTTTATGTGTAAATGCATTCTGGATTTTTTGATTCATTTGTCCCATATGTCTACTTATTGGGATTTTTTCCTTTCTGTGGTAACATATGTGTGGACTCTATTGATTTTTGGGGATGAGTTCTCATTGAAGAACATGTTTTTTTATGTGACCGTGTTGGTTCAGTTGAAGTTTATACCTGGAAATCCTTCATTATATTTTACTATGTCAGTTTCTACATCCACATGCAATTATCCTATTAACTATACATTAATTTTTTCATCCTCATGTAATGAAGAAGATAAATCCAGATGAATATGCAAGGGCTTATGGAATGAATGTATTCTATTTACATGTATGGTGGAGGATAAGCATAAGAGACATCTAATTTATGGCTCATGGAGGTTTGATCCTGTTGTTTTTCTACCAACTAATTCTTCATCCTGATTTGAATTATGGTTAAGGACTCCCCAATTTTATATTGTTTAGAACTCAAGGGGTTAATGATACATCGATAATAATGTACTTCTTGATTTTTACAAGATAGTACTTGAATTTGGCTTTAATGAGTAGGTTTGTGTTATTTTGGTTGTTTTTGCCTATGAAAAAATGTTCAATTCCTATTGTTCTTTTTTGTAAGCATGTGAGGTTTCCTATTTTATCATCAATATTAAAAGCTCACATTTACTTTGGTCTTTTGTTTTTTTCTGTATTAAATTGAACTAGCTTAATATGTTTGGAATGCCAATATCTTCCAATTTTTATGAATTTTAATGAAATATATCTATTATCTATACTAAAGCTAGAATTCTCTAGCTACTGTGTCACCCTAGAATGCAGTCACATCACCTATTTATTTCAAACCTACCTCCAATATCATGGAACCCCTAACCGACAAGGCCTCACTCCCATTTTCTATCTGAACTCACATCCATCTAGGTTTCCACTTCAATCTCAGACCACTCTTCAATCGCCTCCATCCAGAATCACAGATCCATCTTCAATCCAAAATAAACTCTATTTAGGTTTCCTCTTCAATTGAAAATCACTCCTCCAACTAGAATCATGGATACCTCTTCCATATTGGTTTCCTCTTCAATTATCATCCTCCATCCAAAATCACGGATCTGTCGCGACCCCCAGCTACTATCTCGACTTTCTAGATCTACATCGCCATCTCACATTACTACTCGCCTATCTGAAGCATTCTGTGATCTTCCCTTTATCTAAGGGTTTCCACATCTATCGCGAACCACCGTGGCAGTATCTAGGTACCTTTATCTACATCTATGTCTATCTTCTTTCTTGCAGAACCCATCAGATCTTCCTCTTCACCTAGGTTGCCGAATCTGTCAACATGTGCATACAACTGGCCATTCATTATTGCTAACTTCTTCTGTTCCTGCAACAATCCGCATGATGTAATTACCTTTGGATTATTTGATGCACATTCTGCCAAATGAAATATTATTCCTGATCTTTACTTCTAATATACATTACATGACTATTAAAATGGTGTTGAATGAATCTACATGTATACATTGCTTCAGGTATCAGTATCACCATCTCCTACTTTACAATGTAATGGTATCAATTATTCAAGGTAATTGAATCTAACTATTATTTCTATTTCCATTTTCATAATGTTTCATTTATAGTTTTGTTGTTTGACATTAAATTTTTTTTGATACATTATTATACATCTTCCAGGAAATTAATTTTTCATGTACCTTTTGATATATATATATATTTGTTTCAAATATTGTCTACTTTCATTTCATACAACACTATTTATAAGAGATATATTATTTGGTCCGATTTGGTAATTTGGAGAAGCAATCAGGTCTAGACATTCATCTCAGAATCGGGCCTTATGTTTGTGCCCAATGACATTTTGGGTAATTTAGATAGTTTTTAGTTTGTACAATATATTAATGAGTTTCAATCCAAAAACATTGACTGTTTTTTATTTCATTACAAACTACGGGGGTTTCCCTATTTGGCAGAAATATGTTCCAGGATCATATTTAGAACCGGTAATGTTCCGTTCAAGGTTAGTTTTTCAACATATAATGGTCAATTCAAGAACTTATTCTATAATTTGTTTTCATTGTGCAATATATTTTTCACAATTTTTTAATCTTTGTGCATATTGATCTATGTTTTTCATTTAATGAACAGTTTTGGATTTTTATTAGTTTATCTATGAATTTTTAATATACCTGCTTAGATGGTTTTTGAAACCCTTGGATTTTCCCTGCTCTACTCCAATATCCACCCAACAACTAGAACACACACCATGTGTATTTTATTTTCCTCAAAAAAAATATATGCCTTTGGATGTTAATGATTATCATCTTGGATAAGTATTTACTAAATATGGTTTGGTATTTAATGCATGCTTCATTAATAGGTTAGAAATGAACATTCATGAGGGGTTTGATTCATCATATTGTTGAGTATTTGAGAAATGAATAATGGATTTTCTGCTCTTGATGACTATGTGATACGATTTTTCCTTTTTTAATTTGAGGTTGCATCAAGAAAAAATTTCCATTCTTAGTTTGGTGTGATATTTTTATAATTGTAATTATTGTGTAGATTTAATATATAGGTCTATGAGAGTTACCATCGTATAGTAGTGTTTAGGGAATGGATCTTTCTTTTGATAACATTGCTTAAGAGGTTTTCTCCTTTTTGAATCTCCCATGGAAAGTATAGGGAATAATTTATACACCTCTGAAAAACTGGAACATGTTTTATATTTTATTTTTCTAAAGAACATGGTATATGTTAAACCTGATGACGAATATGGGTAGAGAGAATAATTATATTTTTCATATTTTTTATAAATTTAATCTGTTCAACTTTTTTTTCTTTCTTTAGTTTATGTCTGTCATGAAAAAATTTAGAGAGGAACAATAAATAGTTTAATCCCTTGATAAAAAACCTTTCAATAACTTCCCCCTCTTCTCACAATGCTTTTTTGATTTTAGAAAAGACAAATCTCTTATTTTTTTCACTGATAAAAGTATATTTTGAACTATATATAATTGGAATGATTCAATGGGTTAATTGAGCTACATATTCCATATAAAAGACCATATTATTCAAAATTTCTATATTTAATATAATATATTTAACCATATCCATTTTAAAAATATTCATGTTGATCTTCATATTTTGAACGGTACATTCAATTTCCATGTTGTCAGTTATTTATTATATTTACTTTAAATTGTACAGTTGTTTACCATTCTTTCACAACATATGACTACATTTGCACCCCAATTACATGGTTATCTTTTGGAATTTATTCTATTACATATACTGAGACTGAGTTGTCTTCTACTCCTATAACTAAAACACTAACATCAATTGGAAACATACAATGAGGAATACATTATTTAAAAATGGGTTTTGGAAAATATTTAATAGGTACATTTCTTTACTAATATAATTTCTTACATGATATGATTACTCAACTAATATTTAATGCATGTATTTAAAAATAAATTCTACACAAATACAACTCCCATGACATACTATTAGGTTTTCTCATTCTCCATCACATACATTACACTATTACAATTGATACTATCTTTCATAATGTTATTATGATTTTCTAGTGTTTTTAAAATTATTCCCATATTTTACAGAAATTATAGGACATCTACATCACTCAAATCCAGTACAATTTATGGGGACTACTACCAAAAAGATGGTAATTGTTTTAGGGGATGAGAGGTTAGAAATCATGTCTTCTTACTTCACTTCTGGTTTATTAAAATTAGATACATTTTTTCATTATTTTCTTATAGTGAAAAGCTTCAAAAATAAGTATCATGTCCCCTAATTTCACATGTGCAGTTTTAATGGTTCAAAATAACAATAAAATTGATGAATTATACACAAACTGTTATTAATAACGCTTTATATTCTATATTTATTTGGTCGGGGTAAATCATTGGATCACAATTCATGATTCCACCAAGAAGACATTCAAATAGGTCTATTATTCATATTATTTATTTTCATAAAAAATAACCGATTTATTTTATACTTGCACTGTCAAAGCACTGGATCTTTTGGAGTTAGTTTCAACTCTGAGAATGGGTTTGTTACAATGTCTAAACATATTTCATCTACTCACATATATGTTTCTTATCCTCGTTAACGGATATTTTTGTGACATCATTTGAACTAAAAATACTGCATTTATTCATGTCATTTTCATTTTCTCAATGATTATAACATATAGTTTATTTGTTCTCAATTTTTAACTGGTAACCATCCGATTTATGCCTCAATGATTTCAATTGTAATTATTATTTTCTACTTATTCATTAAAGTCAATTATTTATATAGGAAAATCGGTTTGGTGAGTTTGATGTTGATGATGCGGTGAAATGTAATTTTATAATGTCTAAATATTTTGAGGAAAGAAATCAATGCTAATGAACTGCATCCCTATATAAAGGAAATCAGAAACTAAAAGAATAAAAATAATGTTTACAATTTTGTGATGCAATAAAAATATAATTTTAAACCCTCATTGATTCTGTTATTTTCATAGTATAGCATGTTTAGGAGTCATCTGTTGTAGTGATAATGGATTTTCTACAATAATTACAAATATATCATCCACTCAGGTACATGTTTTCTTCCTTCATTGTCTTATTTTAATTACATCATTGGAGTAAACAATAATTATTTTTTCCAATTCCATTTACATTATGATTAAAACATAGTGCAATATGTTCTTCCCAACTAGAATTTCTTAAATATCATTAATTCAGCTCTAATTATTACTTTCCTCAAAATTTATGGCAACATTTTGATTAATGTAATTTATTTATGCAGAAAAATCTATTGATGAGTTTGATGCTGATGATGTGGTCCAACGAATAGTTACAATGTCTTGATACGATGCAGCATCAACCAACCATGCTAATGAACATCATTCCTAATTACAATAAATTATAAACAAGAAGGCCAAAAAATTGACTAACTTTAAGTGTCCCATTTTCAATGTATCAAAAAATCTTTATTTCACTTGTACTTTTTAAATTAGCTTATACATATTTAAATAAACTTTTAATTAAAATTTTATTATTGGTTACAGGTAACCAGTTATAATAAATATAATGCACAATCATCCTTTCTGATTAGTATAGGTGATATACTATAAATTTTTCAGTTTCTTTTTTATCAGGTATATTAAATAGCTTCAAGGTGCTTAATTACGGTGAAACTTCTTCCATATGTGGTCATAAATTTCAATATAGAAGGAAACATATAGAGGGTTTTGTGAAAGATGGATGATGATTTATATGTAATTTTTACCTCTACAATTTACCCAGTTAACAGACGATGATTCAATTTAGAATTTCACTGTTATTGTATAAAACATATACTGCTGTAAAATATTTATTTTTAGTTTATTTTGTTTCAAAAAATATATGTTATGTTAGTCATAATGTCAATTAACCTATTTCAATGTTTATTATTACTATTTATTATTTTAAATGTTTTATACTTATTGTTTTATTTTTTCTCCATAGTGAAAATAAATTCACATTCATTTCATATAAAATTATGTGTGTTTCTATTGTGATTTTGTTTGATTAAAATTCGAAACTATTCCAATGAATTACTTTATTGAGTCTAATGATTTTCCAATTTTATACAAACTTGTAATAATGAAACATAATAATGTGTGGACAATATATTATATTCATGCAACATAACAGGGTGAAATTGTAGAATGTAATATTTTTTTGTAATTTTAAAATGAAATATTGATCTTTAAGATGATAGTAAAATATTTTACTTCTTTCAATTTTCATTTATTTTATTCTATTTTATATACCTTAAAGGTTATGGTTAATTTCAATCACATGTTTATATTCATAAATTGAGAAAATAAATGATTTATCCTCCCTCTTAAACATGATCTTAACTAGGAGAATCACATGTTTTTATCTCCTTAATTGAATAGAATTTTTTTTACCAATGACTATAATAATTTTTTTTTGATGATTCTAATCACTGTTAGTGTTAAATTAAATTGTGAATTATAAATTTTGTTCTATATTTTGACACATCCGTAAATAAATTATTCTTTCATTAATCATACATAAAAATTCACATTTACACATGATTAGAATGAATGATTGATTTTATTTGTTAAATGAATATACAATGATCAGATTATAATATTTCTTTTTATGAGCTATATTGTCGCATGACACTATTTTATAGTCATTAGGATGTGATAATTTCAGCAACAATGTGATTATTATAGCAATGATGGAAGCATTCCATGAAAGCACTTTACAGTAATTAACTTTTACAAATTGTAGTCCTTAGGATGTGGAGCATATTTTTATGCTTTATATGGATAAATGAGAATATGAGGATTGCAACAATGACATAGGTCACTTTTATCTGGCTATTAATAATAGTTATTTTCATCACCCTATCATTACGTGGTGTAGCACACATACTCTAAAAAAAGTACCCAATGTTACTTTGTTACCCATGTTTTTGCAAAGAAAACCTTCTCTATAGACTTGTTTTATTTTTCCTCGATTTCAAAACAATATGTAATAAGTTACTATCATAATTTCAATTTTAATGACTCAATGTTAATTTTTACAATATATTATTACAAATTTATGATACATCATGTTTTTTTATTTCTCCATGGTGAAAATAATGTTTCATTCATTTTTATACGCACTAAATGATATGTCATGATTTTCTAGGTATCTTTTTATATCATGTTGTTTTATTTTCATTATTTTTCATAAATATTTTTGAATACATGTTCTTATTTTTCATTTCTTTTAAATATTATATATAATGATAAAAGGTAAATTTAACATATTTTTAACTAATTCTTATAATAAACATCTCAAAATTTTAATACTCTTTTGAAAATTAGATTTGAATTATGGAAACATGTGTATGCATTGGTGCGGTACTAGTTATATATCAATTGTTAGTACACATCTACCATATACAAGAAATAAGTGGAGAATAATGGAAATATCACAGAAATGAAAGTGAGATGAGAAACCCCTTACATTATGCTCGAGTGTGTTCTTTGTTTGTTTTAATAACCTGAATAATAAAATCTAGATTCATTAATTAATAATTTAATAACCTAATATAAAATTAATTGATTTATTACAACCTTATTATGTTCATTCATTACCCTTTTTATGGGTTTAATAGGTTCAAATTTATTGTTTTGGAAGCATTTTCTCCTTTGGTTTTCATGGTCTGTTTATTTGTATTCATGAATGGAAGTTCGTTTGATGTATGGTTAAAGATAAAGAATTGTTAATATATCTTATTAATGACATTACTGTGATATAAATTATCTTATAATGATTTTTTGTTATATACCATGATTATTATTCCTTAGTTAAAATTTAATTACAAACATTTTGATTAACTTGGCAGTTTTGTTCACAACGAACTTGTTTTCTATTATTATTTTATATTATGAGTGTGTAAGGTGTGTAAGGATTAAAGAACATTTATAAAATGAAATAAATATATTATGATCTATTTCAACCAAAAAAATGGTTTCATGACTATAATTGAACATGGTAATGAAAATTGAGAACCTATCGTCCTTGAATGTGACGAATTAACACATCTCAGACAGTGTTTTCATTTTTAGTATAAGAGGAGGGGGAAAGAGATATGATGGTAAAATATTAAACTATCATAAAATAATTCCAGTTCATATAAGTTAATGGAATTATCCTAGAATTTTTATTAGTGTATATGAGTAAATAAGTATAAAATAAAAGAGAAAATATAATAAAAATTGAGAAATCTCTCACGAAAATTCAGCAACCTAACAACGTCACTTAAAATTTAATAAAATAGTTTGATGAAAGAAAGGGGTTATATAATAAATATTAAATAATATGGATATAAATTTGAATATTTAATGACAATCCCAATATAGACCAATTGAAAATAAAAGAGAAAACATAAAATGAAAGCTTAAGAAAATTGATGGGTGGTTGATTCTCTTACCATGTAGAGTAACTCCCAAAACATGAATGTTGGGACATTGAGGGTTTGAATACACCATGGAATAAAACCTAGGGAGGTAGTAATACCGGATATTCATGGATAATGAGTTTTTAATGAAATAAAACTAAGGGGAGTGAGTGGGTATTTATAGTAATTAAGAGGGAGTTTTTTATTAATTAAAAGGGACACCTCATTACTGGTTTTTGAAAAACCATGGGCATAAGCCAAGTATTTTCCAATGTTTTTAGCCAATTGGTACACATAATGTCATATTTTATAGTACACAAGTCTACTATCCTTTTATATTTAATTATTACAACATTATTATGTCATTAAACTACCAAAAACTCAAAACTGTATTTTTACTATTCATGAAAAGGTCAAGTATTTTAGGAAAATCCCAAAAATTCACCCTAAAAATTTTTCATTGTGTAGAATTCAAATATGAACTCCATTTTTTGAAAATAATTTTTTAAATATAATTAATTTTAAATAAAATAATAGTTATTTTAAAAATGAAAATTTTTAAAGGTATAATTAGTTTTATATCACATTGAAAAGTTAATTAAAATATCATTATATTATTACCTTAAGAAAATAAAATTTTATCATTATGTATTATTCATAAGGGTCATATTACTATTCATATTACTATTTATAGTGTTATGTTACTATTAATTAGAAAATCAAGTTGGTTCTAGCAGACTCCAAATGACTTACTGGTCATAACTCTATATGACTATTTTTTGAAATTCTAAACATATAAGTGGAAAATATATGTTTAATGGCTTGGTTATGACTATCTCCTAAATAACCAAGTTTTTTTTCAAAGTAACCTAGTTCTTTATGAAATATAGGCTATGAATAGAATGTATTTAAGAGAAGCATACCATAAAAGTTTTTGGGTGTTATAAGTTTTACTAGGTGAGTAGTCTTGTTACGTAGAACATTATCTGTACGATCCAAGATCTTCACTGGCTGCTCCTTGTCAGAATGATCTTCCTCCAACTTTACCATATTTTATGAGATTACATGTGAAGTATTTGGTATGTAATTCCTTAATATGGATACATTGAAGAAATCATGTGCTTTGGCCATTATAGGTGGAAGTGCTAGTCGATAGGCCATAGCCCTGACATAATCTAGAATCTCAAAGGGGCTGATGTACCTAGGACATAACGTCCCTATATTTCCAAAACTCATGACCTTCTTCTATAGAGATATTCCTAGAAATTACATGTTCCCAATTTTGAAAACAAGGTGTCATCGATGACTGTCTGTATAACTCTTCTGTCAATATTGGACTGCCTTGATATGCTGTGGAATGGTTTTCACCTTCTCCACCATTTCCATGACCATTTCGGGTCCTAGTTGATTAATCTCATATACTTAATCCCATAATTCTTTTGTTCTTCACCTTTTCCCATAAAGGGTTTCATATGGAGGCATTTTGATGCTCTAGTGGAAACTGTTGTTGTAGGAGAATTCAGTCAGTAGAAGATATTGGTCCCATCCTCCGTGGAAGTCAATAAAACATTCTCTCAACAGATCATCTAGTGTTTGAATTGTTAACTCAGATTGGACATCAGTTTGAGGATTATAGTCTCTACTGGTGTTCAATTCATTACTTAGATCATGTTTGAGAATTATCTAGAATTTTGATGTGAATCTCGGATCATGATCGTATACAATAGAGAGTGGTACTCCCTGAATCCTTACATCTTCATTGATGTAAATAAGTGCATATAGTTCCAATGAGAAGTCCTCTCAAATTATGATAATGTTATATTTCATCATAAGACACTCCACAATAACCCATATATATTTGTTTCCTTTGGATGTCCTTAGAGGTCCGATTAAAAAATCCATGGTGATGTTCTCCCACTTCCATGTTGGTATGGGCAGTGGTTGCATTATCCCCTTATATTTTTCCCTCTCATCCTTTACTTACTAAAATACTCGGAACATTGATATATATTTAGTAATATCCCTTTTCATATTGTCCCACCAAAAGTTTTCTCAGAGATCTCGAGATATATTTGTGCTGCCTAGGTGAATAGAGAAGGTCAATCTATGTGGATCATTTAAAAGAACCTTCATTATCTATGGATCAAATAGAACACATAATCATGAACCAAATATTACAACTCCATCCTCATCAATCATGAAATATAAGGATTTCCCATTTCTGATATCATCCATACTTTTTATAATTTCCACATTTTTTCTTTGAGCATCCTTTATTTTCTCCATGAGGGATGGTTAAGCAATCTTTTAAGAGAGGATTCATAATGTTCCTCCCTTAATGATTCCCATGTCCATCCTCTATAAATCTAAGAATATCATATCCTTCATAATTCTTATCATTGATACAGATGCATGATCCTTTCTTCTTATAGAATCTTCCACCTTATTTGCCTTACCGGGATGGTAGTGGACTGAGCATTCATAATCCTTGATGAGCTCTATCCTTGTTCATTGTTTAATATTGAGCATTCATAATCCTTTATTATGTCATTTAAAAATTCTATAGACTTTTACTCATCATACATATTATAAGCAGTGAAATAATTATTCAAAGGTGAGGTGGGAGGAAATATTTTCTTGGTTTAGTTTTCATTCTTCTAATTCACTTTATTCTATATGGTGAAATGATTAAAAGATAACGTAGATATTTTTTCTATAAAAGAAAATTTTATATATAATGGAGGTACATATATATCATCAAACTCTTTGTTAAATAGAGTACCTTTACACATATCTATGTGTTTTATTAATTAATATCTACAAAATTCTATAAAGTATGTGTATCCTTTCTAAACCTTGTAACCAAATACTTGGAAAAAATATCGAACATATTTTGTTAAAGATAAACATTTCATCAAAGTTTATAGTTCCTATAATAAGGATTATAAAAAATATGATGTGTTATAAAAGATATAACCACATTTTGTTGTGAATTAGAACAAAAAAATATTTTCATTTATAGGAATATTTCAAAATATAAGTTCTTGCATAGAATCCACCTCAAAGTATTCCTTAGAATCCAAAGTAAGATATTCCTCAAGAATTTTCTTATGTCTTATCTAAATTTTAAAGAAAATATTTTGATTCTGATCAATATGAGAAACCATTTCTTAATGTCCTTTCAACATAATGAAATATTTTAAAAGATTCATCACTAATTTCTTCTTTGTAGAGACAAAATTATACTTAAAAAATATAACTAGATCATGAAACATTTTATTTATACTTGGAAAATATTTTAATTGAAATCCGGATCACTCTAGATCATAAAAGTTAGTTTCTATTGAATTTATTAAATAATGACCACAGATAATGAATCATGATGCATTAATGATAAAAAATTAGTTAATTTATCTATGGTGGATGAAACAACCACTAATTGTTCCTCAAATGAACTTAAAAGAGATGAAGGAAAATGTGAACTAGTATGAATATGATACATAGCTTGATCACATAGGTCCTTTTCATAGAATCAAATTGAGAGATAATCATCTTGTTAATGATACCAAAAACATCAATGGAAACCATTTAATCCATAAATGTTTTTATTTTTGTAGATTCATTAATATTAGTTCTTAAGTTATCCATTTTAACCTTCTATTGATTTAATTCATAAAAAAATTCTCTACAAATTCATAAATAAAACTATCTGATTAAATGATTTTAGGCACATGAACTGGTGGATTATTGCCTACAATTTCAACCAACTCATACCCCTCATACATATACTCCCCCTCCTAATCCTTTTCCCCCTACTATTATTCATCATAGGAGGTTTTATCATCTATAAATCATATTTTAGGGTTCAAAACTAGAAAAGTTTTTTCCATTTTTTATTTACCAAATGCAGAAACTTCTGTGCAGACAAAGAATCATTTTTTAACATTCACTTATCTAATTGGTACAACTTTATTTTCCATGTTATTATTATTGTAGGTATAAAAATAATTTTAAAACCCCCCTTGAATAAGGCAATATTCATCATCTTATAAATTTCCACAACAACCAGTCCTCTGATGGTTGGAAATGATTTAGATTTGATAGGAGATATGGGATCAACATGATCAGATATATTCTCAGGATCTCTAACCTATATAAAATTATTAGATAGAACTTGAATCTATTCCAAATATCCACAAACATTCTTGACATGATAAATACATAATTGTTCTATTAGTGTTCCGTCTTCTAAAATACTGGCTCTTTCTTCAATAATAGTTTCAACCGAAACCAGTGTTACTATAGTAGTAGGGGAATGAATCTCATTATAGTTTACCAACATTATTCTCCTTATTATAAAAATAGTCCCATTAACTATCATATCCTTTGTGTTATCTTTATTAGGAACACTAGAAGGACAAACTCCAGAACTTCCAACAATAGCTATAGCCCCAAAGAAATTCTCCCCCTCAACATGAATATAGTTAGCTTCTACTTTTATAGTGTTAACTTCAATAAGCATTATCAATGTTGGTTTCTAAAAATACCCACTCCTTTTAATGACTCCTTCACATAGATTGATCGTGTATTGGCTCTTATTTTCCATTACTTTAGTGTTTCTAACTTCAACTCTTTTGAAAATAAGAGTTAATATTTTTATAAAAGAAGGAAATCTAACACTCTTATGTTCAAATGGTACATATATATTGGAATTTTACTTGGAATATTTACTTTAAGTTTAATCAATAATATATATATTTATAAATAAAAAAATTTCAAACTCTCTAGTAAAATGAACAACAAAAGTCTGAATGAACATTAACAAGAACATTATACCCTTCTTGAGGATATTCAAATCCTTCTTCTCATTATGTGGTTCTCCAAAGAGATAATTATTTATTTATATAGTAATTCATATATGAGAGGTATTGAACTCAAAACTTACTTTATTATGGGGAAAACTAGATCAAGATTAATGATATGTTATTACTATTTTTCTTTGAAACTACATATTCTTCATCATCATCATAACTAAAATAATAATTTTCATAAAACTATATAGATTCATTCTCATATAAGAGATAAATTATTTTATCATAAATATGAAATCATATATTTTGAATTTGAGAAATTCATTTAGAAACATATTTATCTAGTATAACCACCAAAAATCCACATATTTTCTACTAAGAACCTTACATAACACCTTATCATTGTTCGAGATTCCAGAAGTACTTTAATTTTTTATTCACATATACACTATTCTTATCAAGAGAGATATGTTTTAAAGGTATAAGGATTGAGTTATTTATGAGAGGTTTTGTATTTGTGAAATAAGATACAATGTGGATTGGAAATGTTCAAGGTTTATATTAAAAAAATTGATATATTCTCTTACATAGAATACAATGAGTAACTGATAATGATGAATTAAATGTAAAGTATAATAAATTCTAAGAATGAATAGGGTTTCATGTGACATTTTGACATGATAAACAATTAATAGAATAAATCATAATTGATATATTGGAAATAGCTCATCAATTATTTATTATTAATAAATACATATTTATAAAATAATAGAAATTACAATACTTAGTTAACTAACATAAGCTGATAATTGGAATAATAT
Source organism: Viscum album (assembly GCA_963277665.1). Taxonomy (NCBI): domain Eukaryota; kingdom Viridiplantae; phylum Streptophyta; class Magnoliopsida; order Santalales; family Viscaceae; genus Viscum; species Viscum album. The sequence goes on along the minus strand of OY728127.1, from coordinate 511,993,937 downwards.
TGTTAAAACAAACAAACCAAACTCACATTTAATAACTTCCAATCAATTAGTAGACAAAGGATTTTTAAAAATTTCTACTAATTAATTATTAGTACAAATAAACACTTAAGAGATGTCCCCTTTTTTGAGGAACCCCTTAATAAATTATGACACAGATGAATATTCTTATCCCTTAAATGGATAATTAGATTTTTTAAAATATTGATTTTATATGTCTAATAAAATGTAATCGTTATATAGTTAAAATTAAATCCAAAATCAAACATAGTTTGTTTCATCCACAATACTAAACAACATTTACACGCTATAATCTACTGATATAATAGTTGATAATGAGATTTTGTGATTATTAGTATGAAAATAAGAATCCAATTATATTCCTAATAATTTGAATGTTCCTAATATTCTCGTTATTTTTAACTTAAGTCCTCAAAATCTAATATTTTAATATCAAATTAAATCAAATACATAAGTTTTTAGAAATAGTATAGATAGAGAAATAGTTTCTTTCAAATATTTCTAAAATTATTTTTGAAGTTATTAAATGTGTCTATTTTTTATTTTCTTGATATATATAACATAAGAATAAAAAAAATATCTTTGGTCTAATAGAAGTCAGTTATTGAAAACATATAACAATAATTTTATATATCTTTTTTTCTACTGCTTTACAAAATTGATCCAAATATTGTTTATTATTATAATTCATATGAATATCTAGTATCTTAATATTTTCATGTAAAAATACATTTAATAAATAATATATTTATTTTATTTTATTTAATAAATTTCCCAAATCTTTTTGATAAAATTTAACACCATTGAAAAATATTAAATCATCCATTATTCAAATTTTTCATGGGTTTTGAAAATTCATTAAAAAAAATTTTATTTATGGAGCCAATAAATTCCTCATAAATATAAATTTAAAATAAAAATTATTTTTAATGATGGTTTATTAAACAATTTGTTGTATTCCTAGCCCATAATAAAACATATGATAAAATAAATGAACTCAACCTTTCATACCAAGATCAAGATGCCTGCTTTAGACCATAAATAGCATTTGTAAGTTTAAAAATACTATATTGAAAATGAGGATTTTAAAATCATAGTGGTTTTTCAAAAGAAAGATCCTACATTAAAAACCCATTTAATAAATTATATTTTACATCCAAATGAAATAATTTAAAATTAATATATGATGCATATGCTCAAATGATACCAATGGATTCTAATCATGAAACAAGGTAAATGTTTTCTTTATAGTTCATTCCTCACTCTTATTCAAACCCACTATAAACTAGACTTTCTTTACTATAATGTTGTAATATTTTATAGGTGTTTCCCTTAAAATAAACATTAATTATTCAAAATATTTCTTTACACACAACTCTAAGTCTATATGAACCACGATATAGTAAACAGTTATAAACATGTCGCTAAATTGATAGGTATAAATGGTAATAACCACTTTATTAAAAATATGTTATCGGGTTAAAATAATGAAAAATTATGGATGAATTCATAATAAAAAATTACTCAACTTTTATTAAATTTTTATTATGTTTCGACAATATGTTTTCCTTAAAAACGGTTTTTATCACATTTTCACATGAAAATAGTATAATTAATTTCAAAAAAATTTAGAATTTTATTAGGAAATTTTTATCATTTATAAAAAATCAAATAAATATTATATAAATGTGAATTTTTAATTATTTTCTAAAAAAATTGTTTTTCAATGAATAGTTATGAAAACTTATTTTTGAAAAAAATATCATTTATTTTCAAAAAATAGTCTAATTATGTTATTAATTTTATCTTCAATTATAATAATATTATTATAATTTCAAATAATATAGTTAAATACATATGAATCATAATTTTACTTTATTTTGGTATAAGTTCATTGTTTTCCTATAAACACATGTTTTTGAAAATAGTTTTCATGTGCACAATGTTTTATCTTAATAAATAAAATTCATATTAATTTTTTAATATTTTTAATGAAATTTATATATTATATATTAAACATAATATTTTAAAATTAATTATATAGTTTATACAAGGTAATTAATGGATGTAAATTATGTTTTATGCTAAAGATTTCATTTTTCTAAATGCGGTTTCCATTATGGATTGTGATCTTATAAAAAATTAAATTATTCTACTAGTAGAAATGGAATCTGTTAAAATGGATTCAAAAAATTTAATAAAAAAAATTTATATAGTTTAATATGATCAATTTAATTTTTAGTTCTACTGAAAACTGAAAAAAGTATAATTATTCTACAATAGTTATGGGTAATATATGTTTACCAAGGGTTAAACCCATAGATAATGGTAGGATTTCCACCCACACCTATAGAATTGTTAATGATTTAATATATTTGAACATTTTACTATACTAACATGGAATATATGTCCATTAGGATCTACATTCCCATGAGAGTGACCTTATATCATATAAATATTTTAAGAAATTACATGTGTGTCCCTCCCCTCAATTATAAAATAGAACCTCTTATCCTCTTTTAATCAAACCATTTGAGACTTATATATCAGAAAGATCATACTCAGACACCTTCCAAGATTCCTTCCATTATTTATAAATCTTATTTCATTATACTAAGACCAATCCTTCAAGGATTACAGTGTTAACCAAAGGTTGTCTCTCAAAAAAGTCGTTTAAATATTAACAAAGATATTTCAATTTTAATTCTTTTTATACTTACTATAAACTTGTTTTATCTATAAGAAATTAAAGTATGATCAATATACTTATCTATTATAATTATTATTTCACAACTATTTCACACCTCTTCTCCATAAATAAGGGGATGAAAGTATCGCTCGTTCATATGTGTGGACTACCGCCTGCAAGAAGAGATATGATTCATTTTCCATTACCCTATTGACCAATTTGAAATAATGTTATATTATATATATATATATATTATTTATGATATAATTATGATTTTTAAGGGTGAAATAATTTCCACTTTTGTTTTTTTTTTTGATTTATTAGAAAATGTAAACCTCACTGACGGATATATATAGACTATCAACTCCACAGAGTGATGTAATTAATTTTTCATCACTTCTTCATATGAATAGTTATAAATATTTATCTAAAGAACATATATGATATTTATATTTTTATTAACATCCATTATATGATGTGTCCACTATCAATTTTCAAGGATCGTAACCATTTAACCAAAAAATATAATAATAATGAAGTAGTTAATCCTAGAAATGATGATGATATTGAATGATTCTTAAATAATGGGTGATAAGATGTTTCAAGTCAACCACATATGATATTATATTTATTATTATGGTCATATAAAAGAGTTATAATATATTTATATTTATTATATAAGAGGTTGAGGTGCTTACTAAAAAATGCATACATGCTGTAAGGTTTTCATGTTACCATCTCATTTTTACCACAATTATTTATTCATAATATTTTTTAATGATAAAAATTTATAATATATATATCCCAAATAATATGTATTTTGTTAAAATATTTTTATTTTTTGATATTGCATCTTTTCCTTACATTTTATTCACTTTATGTTCTCAATATATGGAAATATTTTTTTATGGGAACCCGATGTTATTTCTTTCCTCAGTTGGTAATATTTTAAATGTATATATTTTATTTAAAATGATTTCATGATTTTTTTACCATCCCATAATGATTTAATAAAGTAAAATTTTATATGTTTTTGAACTTATATAAATTATTTTAAAGGAATTTTCTCATCTTTTTTTAAATGAGGTACTTTTGTTTTTTATGAAAAATGTGAAAAAAAAATATTTTACATATACTACATGAATAGATTTCCTCACTACTATGAATAAATATTTCATTAAAGATTAATTTATAGCATTATTTTAAAAAAAATAATATGATTTCATTAGTATTTTATAAATTTTTAGATTCTAAATAAGTGATTTCAAATGAAAAGGGTATTTTTTCAAGAAATGTTCTATTGATATTTTATAGGTATTTTTATCGACAAAAAATCATTGGATGTTTCTTATGATATAATGGTGATATGATCCAATTTTATCACATTAATTTATTTTTTGGAGGTTTTATGATTACGATGAATAAATATATATGAAACGCGTATCATCTCTAAGGGTTATGATTTGATGATATGATATATGTTTTATGATCTTATGTTACACATATATATGGTTTTTATTATAAGAGGGGTGGGCCCAAAATTATATATCTCTAAAATTAATTGGGTATATAATTATATATCATCATATAATAAGGACTATAATGGGGTGTGAACCTTTCTTAGTAAGGGACTTTGTCCAAAATTATAGTATTGTAACTGAACCCTGAATATGAAAATGATGAAATGGGGAGTGAACCCAATCCACTTTGATTCTATTGGTAGTGTTCCATGGAAATGGAAATGACTATCTATGCTTAGGTATATCCAAAAAAATATGACTTATGTTTATGATATGCTCTCTTGGATAATGATTTATTATTATGATATCACTCTATTATTTCTTATTTCATTTAATTGATAAATATTTATGGAATCATTCATGGTTATGATATATGAATTCATGGGCATGGTTTTAAATTGTCAATGTCATGTTCTCAAACTTCTATGCTTATATTATGGTCACCTATGATCATTTATTTATATCTCTTACATTTTCCTTTCCTATGAATTTTACCTCACCCATTCTTGTGTTTCCCTTCGCAATGTTATTGGGAAATTTTTTGAGTATTTTAATCTAACAATAGTGCTATTAGTGAAGAAATTAATGGGAAATGATATATAATATTTATGTACCCATTTTTGATATGTCCAGGTTTCCAAATAAACTAAAACATTGATGTTATGTCATGGATGGTAATGATATATAATGAATACAGTACTAATAAAATGTAATAATTGTCAATGAAAATCAAGAGTTTCTATAGTTTGGGTCAGAGTAACGATAAGTTACTTTCCAAGCTAGGATGATAAACTTTAGTAAAAAATCTTATGATAAGATAAATTATATGAGAACATAATATGTTATGGTTATTTAAGGAGTGTGGATTTCCTAGAAACACATCCTTATCTAGATACTATAGGTGGATGTGGTTTTAGAAAAGATGCATCTAGGGGTAAAAACCCAAAAAAGAGTTTATTGGGTATATCTAAACCATCATTATAATACATAGTTAGTGGGACCTTGTTGCTCAACTAGTTTGACACTCTTAGGGGAAATTATTTTGTTATTTTACTTCTTATTTAATATTAATTATGAATATTTAAATAGATAATGACCATTGATTTCCAAGGATACACCTATGGTGTCATAGATTGAAAAGAATGTTTTATGATTTAAACATCCTATAAATGGTTTTAATGATTACATGATTTCACACTATGATTATTTTTTCTCATACTACAATTTTTGGTTTCATTAAATGGATAGATCTAGGCATAACTATGTTAACACTAAATGTGATAGATAATGGAATGATCATCATTTTGAGAAATTGAATGTTATGGGTGCGGGAATGAAAAAAAAATTCAATTTTTAGGCTAAATTATGAATCCATATATCACACTGTTCTCAAAAATGATAAAATCAAGGAACAATGTGTTGTTGATACCTTCATGAGTTAACACCCACCATCTTTTAGTTGGTCTTCTTAAACAAAAAAATTTATGAAATGGATTAGTAGCACTAAAAATATATTTTATTTTCACTAGTTGTTGGGAAATGGGAAGTTTATCATAGTTTTTTATCCTTTGGAAAGTGAAACTGATCCATGGTAGACTCTTATCAAGAATTTTAAGCAACGTGAATAAATTTAATTCATTGAGTGGTATGAGTTTAATATTTATTTTTTAATAATTAATTTCCATGTATTGTTCATATGAAGATTGAGAGGAAATTGCTTATGATTGTGTAAAATGATGATAAATCTTTTCATACCTATGAGGAAAATTTTACAAGATGTATGAGGTACTTTTCTAGTATTATTATTGAATTTTAATGTAATATTGATCCATTCTTAACTAGATTAAAAATAAGTATTGGAAGGGTCCTATCTTTAAGAGAACTTAGTTATTGTGAATAAATCTTTCGATGTACTATCAAGGTCAAAATGGAGATTAGATTAAACCATAAATATCATAGGATAAATAATAAAAGAAAGATATAATTCAAAGGAAATTATTATAAAAATATGTATGTAAGAAGATTAGTTTTATATTATTGTAGAAGTGTGGAAAAAATCATGAATAAAATTATATTAAGGGGACTATTAAATTCTTTTAGGGTTGAGAATAAGGCCACCAAGAAATCAAATTATGAAGTAATGGGAAGAATTTACATAATTAGGTAAACAGATAGAAAAAATTATAAAAACCCACACCCACACTCAAATACTATAATTGTAAGGTGTATGGATGACATGTTTTCCAGCTCTCAAAACTGATGGTTAATGATGTTGATAAATGTCAACAACCTCTTAACCCAAGAGACAAAGGGAAATCTCATATGATCACTACTACCAATATGAGGTATAATAATGAAATGTTTAAAGGTTCACTTCCCCTCCACTCTACAATTAATAATTAATTATTTTATTCTTGTTCTTACCACACTTTTATACCTGAAAAATTTTATAATGGTACCACATTAGGACATTAATAATTATATGTAAAAATAATAGTAAAAACCTTTAATGGTACAATGATCATATATCAAGTTTATGAATATTCACCAATTTAATTTAATTGTAATTTTTCTATGGAAATATTATTATAATCCTCTTGTTGAATTTCATATAATTTTGGGAATAGGATGACTTTATTTAAATGAATCACATATCAATTTTTGAGGAAAGGAATTAATATTTTATATTCTAAATCAAACAATGATTTTCATTTTGTGTGATGATAAATATGAAATCCTAAGAGAAATTATGTCTTTTACATGATACATTATTCCCATTAAAAGTGGGTATGTATCTAAGATGGTCAGGGAGAAACTATACACTATAGATATACCAAGCACACGAGTATTTTTTGATATATTTCTGGGAGAGTTACATAGTACTAATAAATTTTTTATGTTGAGTTTCCAATAGAACTCATACCTATTACTACACCTACTTAATATAATTCTATATATAACAACCCTAATTGTGTTTTAGAAATTAATGAATAATACCTTGAAAATATTTATAATACATTAATTTTTAGAATTATATCACTATGAGGTTAACCACTACTTTTTGTTATGGAAAATATTGATCAATGTGGGTCTGAATTGATTATTGGGAACATAACAATATCTTGACCAAGAATATGTATATTTATACCCATATTGTTGACTATTTTGGTCAATTACGAGGAACTCAATATTTTTTGAATATTGATCTCTTATCTAGACACTATCTATCAAGGGTCAAAAGTGAATACATATACATGACAACATTCCATTTGTGGTTTGGACACTTTGAATTTTTAGTGATGCCATTTGGTATTACTAATGTCCCTTTTATCTTCATCGATCTAATGACTAAATTATTAATAGATTAAATTTATTTGTTTTTTATTGTCTTTATAGATAATAATCTCATATATTTTAAGAGAAATAAATATAATGAATATCACTTGAGGATTATACTAAAGGTCCTATGGATGGAGGAGTTGTATGTATAATTTACCAAGTGTGCACTTTGGATATATATATTCATTTTTCTGTAATAAAATTTAAATACCAAAACTTCTCATACATAGATATTGTGTCTTTATAGATCAACATTAAATAAATTTCACAAATACACACCCGTGGACTATATGGGTTTAGTGTCTTTGGAGCTAGACACAAAATATTTTTAGCTATTGATTAATCTTCAACATAACCCATTAATATCTTCCCACATGGTAAAATTCTTAGACCTACCCTTCCAAAAACCATTCTACATAGGCTAGGGAAATTATACATGATAAATGGAGAGATCTGTTTCTCTGTAAGGTTAAACATGGGACATATTAATATAACATAATTAAATGTTAATGATAACACAAAAATAACATTTCAAAACCACGAACTATATGTCATAGATACTAAAAATGGGTCCTGAAATAAATCATGCTAGTTTATGATATAAGAATAATAATATAATCCAAGAACATGAACTATTAGAATATAACATTGTCATAATACATAGATTTGTGACATATATATATAATCATAGAAAACCATTTTCTTAATTGTCACTGATCACTACCAAAACTATGTTAGTAGAATGGATTCACTCCATAAATAGTTGTAGAGTGAAAGGTTCACTCACAAAACTATCATATTAGATAGAGTCTCTTACTGAACTGGGTTCACTCCCTATTCTAGCCATATTTATCTCAAGGTATATCTATTTTTACTGAATGCATTGGAGGGAGAATGTAACACCCCGATATTTTTTGAATTATTATTTTGAAAATAAAATTAAATTTTTGCTTAATTTAAAATACACACAACGCCACATTTGTCATTTATAATACACAACATTTATTTTATCTTGTATTACACAGAACACTAAGTGTATATTGCGTTACATGTAACACTGAGTTTAAGATTAACCTCACAAACTATTAAACAATTACTATTTAAAAAGATAATTATCCCCTATCCATTTGAATGGTCAGTATCAATAATATTAACTAAATTATTAAAATATATTCCATATAATTTTATATAAAATAATTTTTTTATAATTAATTAAAAATATATGTAAAACCAATTTGAAAATAAAAGAAATATTTCCCTATAAAGTAATTTTATGAAAACAAACACGTATTACATCACAAAATTAAAAAAATCGAATTATTTGAATAAAATTTATATACTATATATTCAACCAAATGTTTAAAATTTATCCTATGCGTTTTCTAGAAAATAGATAAGTATAAAACCAATTTTACACATAAAAACTGTACTTTTTCAAAAAGCATCTTTGTCACCTTTTGTTCAATTATATTTAAATTGAATTTCCCCAAATTTTAGAAGATTTATTTGAAGGAATGAAACCTATTTTTAAAGAATCATGTCAAAATTATATTATGGTTATTTTTTGAGAAGTTTTTTGAGAAGAAAAATTTTAAATGAATAGTGAAAATATAAGTTTTTATTTTAAATTAAATTTTTTTTTAAAGAATTTGAAAACATAAAAAATATTTTAATATTGTTTTTAAAAATAAAATTAATCCAATTAAATATATTTTATTCCAATTTACGTCATTTTAATCAGTTTCATATTGAATATTGTGTTATGGGATGGTGTATTGAGTTCTTGGTGGCTTCTCCCTTGACCTCAAATGGAATTTTTGGGCTGATGGTCATGCATGTTCAGGTTAGTATTCGAAAAACAGACCTTGGAATGAATGAATTTTTTCCAGTTCTCCAGCATTCTTGTAATGCTTTAATCTATCTTGTCGCTCTAGTGTATTTATGAGAGCATGTATTTCTCAATGTTGTTATGTTGCCTCACCAAAAAAACTCTTTTTTGTACATTTATGGTATGATGAGGATTTAGGATCTACACCAAAATTGTTTTACAACTTAAACATATGTGATATTCTCTTGCTTCTTCACATTCAATTTATCTTTCCCTTTACTTTTGGCCTTCACTTGTTATGTTCTTTCAATGCATTTCTGGTACAAGAAAATTTCAACTTGTGTAATCTATTTATACCCTTCATTTATGTCAATAAATTTTAAGGTTTGGGTTTTTTTACCAACTAATTCTCAATATTTATAATAATGATATATATTTAATTTTTTTATAAAAAATTTCTAAGATTATGAACATTTTCTTTTTGGAAGGTAGCTTTTCTCATCGTGTTTATGGGGTTAATTTTAAATTAAGATTTTCATCTTATATGAGTGGAATTTGGAAAAATGTATTCAATATGTGTAATGTCTATAAATTGTTTTATCAAATAAATTGTTTACCAAAATGAATAGAAAAAAAAATTAATTTCCAAGGTCAACGTGAAAATGGGTTTACTGGGGGTTAAACCAAAAGGATAATAATTAGATGAACTAGAAACTTATCCAAAACTCATTTTATGTCCATATTTAGGTTGTTTCACCTATAAGGTTCTATAATGAACCATTATAAAGCCTTTTCACATATGTAAAATTTTCTTTTCAAAAATTACGTGTGTACCACTCACCTCACTTATAAAATGTCACCCCCACTCCTCTCCACTTCACACTATCAAAATAATCTGGTTTGTAAAATTAATGAAAAGATAAATAACATAATCCACAACTATAATCATATAATCCTTATTTAAGTCTTAAATCCAACCTAAGAAGCCCTTTGATATAAGCCAGGAAAATTTGTCTGAAAAAACATGTAACATCCTGAACCGAGGGGTTTATCTTATTTATTCCACTAACTTCTTAAATAATTAATAAAATACAATGATATAATAACCTCAGTATAGTAAGTGTAATTATAAGTTATTGTTTTATTATAATAACCAAAAACCTTATCCTCTTACATTAAATAAGATTCTGAATCGTCATTCATGTGTTTGGAGGACTACCACCTCGCGAACTGATGTTATTCGTGTTCCATCACAAACTATCATCGATGTATATAATGATTTATTTAATTTTTATATATGATATTTATGAAATTATTATGCCTCTATAATTATAATACCACCTCTAAATTCTTACCTCAAAACCTTTGTAAATAAATAACACTACACAAGTGTACAATGGACTAGCGCCTTGTGAACTGATTTGATCGGTTCTTCATTTCCATTTTACATGGAAGTAGATAGTGATTGATTAAATAAATATATATTATATTGGTAAAATATTATTATTTCTATAATTATGATATCACATATACCTGCTTACATTACATTCAGTGACAGTATGTTAAAATCACTAATGTGTATAGTAGAATTCCGCTTTGCGAATTGATGTGATTCGTTCTTCACATATGATATACATGGAACGTAATAAATATATGGTTGATTAAAAAAATATGATATATATATATATATATATATTATATTACAAATATTATGGAAAGTTAAAATATAATTTAATTTCTTTCCTTTAAATACATCAACAAAATGGAAACAATGTTCATATGTATGTATGACCGACAGTCTCTTTGAACGGTGTATTTAATTTGTATCCCAAGATTTTAAATATTAATAAAAATAAATATATAATTAATATATTTGATATTAATTTAATATTTAAAAATTATATATCATGTAACTATGATAAATTAAATCGAATATAAAAATAACAAATCAATTTATACATGAAAAACAAAGTAGTTATTTTATGAAATTAAATTTTAACAAGGAATTATTAATAAACACCTAATAAATGGTCATAAGTAAATAAATATGTGGTATGATATATATATTTATGGTTCTATAATATTTTTATATTAACTTTACACTTATTTTATAGTAGATTTTAACATATAAAAAAGAAGTATAGGCTTAAGGTAATGGATTTCCATCTCTCTTTTTACCAATATGAGACACATTACATATTCTCTACCTATTTATTTTTTATTATGCATATAATATCCATTAATTTATTTTATTATTATTATACTAAAATATATTTTGATTAAAAATTCCATTTAGTATCTCCTTTCCATGGGGTTTATGATTTGAATGTTTCCAAAGTTGTCATGACCCAACCCTACCCGGGCTCGAGCCGCAACTACCCCAAGCCCGCCTCCATAGGCCAGAGGCTGGTGATAAGCGCCAAAGGCTAAACAACTCGGGGAGGCCTTGGCCTAAGTACCTATACACACACACACGTCCCACTCAATGCAGAAGTGCAGAGTAAAAGGAAAAGTAAAGTACTAACTACTATAAACAACCACAAAAGTGCATCGACCTCTAAATAGTATAAAGCAAGTGCTGATGGTATACTGAAAGAAAAGGGGAAAAACATGTGCCCAACCAAAAAAGTTCCACAACCCGGCAACATGTACAAAAAAATAAAGTGCTGGGAGATTCCCACACCTGGAACCCGACTACTACCACCCCACGAGGTCCGAGCTCCCAAACTCCTAAGCTCCGCTGAAGTCACGACCAACATGTTCATTGTCTGCAAGGGCACACCAAGTGTGGGAAAAGAACAAGTAGGGGTGAGTATAAAAATACTCAGTTGGATGCCCCAAAATCTCAAGGAAGCAACAAAGGAGGTACTGAAGAGGTGAACAGTAGATCGAACAGGGAAAAGAAAAGGAGTACAACCGAGAGTGCAGTAAAGAGTATCACTCAACCCAATAAGAGGAATGAAGTAGACTCATCCAAATGCAAGGAGCTAGAAACGGTGAAAAGATTAACTTCTCATCAAGTCTTCGCTACCTATAGTAGGAGAGTAGACTCGTCCGACCACGAGAAGCTATACACGGAAAGCACGTGGCATACCCCGCGCGTCTTTGCCTCTCTTGGAAGGAGAGTAACCAAAACCCAAGAAGTGGGTACTGGAAAAAGGTATACATATATATATGTTATGTCAAGAAACCAGAAAAATATCATAAGGGGATCTACGTCCCATATCTCAACCCAAGAAAGTGAGTAGCCAACAGTCCCAGAAGTAAACACCATCTATGCTCAGTATCTGTATGTCTGCCCCGAACTGCATGTCAAGGGGCTGAAATCACCGCACCTTGACAATATCTGCTTTGGGCGCCACTGACTAGATCGCACAGTTTTAGGTCACGTCACAGCGATGTGTCTCGGTGGGGAAAGTTCCCCTCATACATGAGAGTTTTGGGGGAAGTCAAACCACACCTCATCACTGTCACACTGTCGAGAGGACTTCTCAAAGTCGACAGGTTCCCACTACCCAGCCCCGTGAAAGGGTAATCCTCTGGGAGAGACCTGGAACCACTCTGGCCATCACTGCTGGATGGCACCCCACTGGCCATCCCTGGTGGATGGTACACCACTGTCTATCCCTGCTAGATGGTACCTTACTGGCCATCCCTGCTTGATGGTACGCCACTGGTAACCAGAACACATAGTGGGAAACACGTCACAATAGATACCGGAAGGAAGATATGATCTCGATACACAGCTGTGGAGTCTGCGCCTAGGGCTCACTGGGGGCTCCTTACCCTACTGAAAAAAACCTCCTGGGTAGAGGATCGGCGACCGCGTAATGTGTTGGTCACCCCTATTCCCAATGAACTCTACCAGGGTATACGAAGGGACATGGGGATCTCCCTGGGCCTCTTAGGGTGATCATGCTTCAGTCCACTGAGTCACTGTCGAAGAGGACCGAGAAAACTCACTCCAGAAAGTGGGAAAACACCCAAACTGTAAAAACGCACGTAGTCGTAAATGATTCTATAGTCCAGTGAAAGGGACATGATACTGAAACCCCTCATAGCTGAAGAGACAAGGGAACCCAAACAACTCTACCGGCCAAACCATCGAGAACAGAACCAGGGGGAACCCACTCAACCCTACTAGTTGAAACCATCGAGAATAGAATGACCCACTACGTCGCGAGATGTCAAATGTACGTAATGTAGAACATGACACACACATGGGGCCCACCTGACGTGTGGCCCAAACTCATCTCCAAACCAAGCTCACAACCGTTCTCAGGTAAAAACTATAACTTTTACCTCCAAGCATTCCCGTATATTCCAAGAGTATATCACATTGCCATCCCAAGGGATATCAAGCACACTTCACCCAATGTCAATGCAAAAAAGGTGCAAACATAACTTATCCAACCTGATTCTTCCACATCCCTAGCTCGGCTGACCACATCTCTTTAGACATCAACTTCACTCACACGGGAGTGAACACGATCTCACACCAAGGGTTCACTTTTGAATACAGTTAGATGAACTGCCACCGGAGTACCTTTTATGCTTCTCTATTTAATGAGATCTTGAATGAGGCTCCACACATCCAAACGGATCGCACCGTTTCGATCCTCTCGAAAAATCACCCAAGGTTGACTATTCACTTGTCTGAAGTGGACACACGGTGAAGTGGATGGAAAACACTGCCAAATCCCAAACTGACCCTCATGGGGACCACACCACCATGCTGAATTAGACCGGTCGGATTGTGCGATTGCAATTGCCCTGGAAAAAAACCCAAAAACGACTGCTCGCACGCCCCGAACGGACATCTGATGAGAAAGTTGCGAAACATGGCTCTCTACTTAGAAGACTGGCCATGAGGCCCACATCTCAACTCTGTCGTCAATGCCTAAAAACCCTGTGTCAATCTTCGTCTCTATGCCAGGGTTGCAACACCCCTGACGATGCTCAAATCGGACATCGGATGTGTTCGCGCCGCCCAAAACAAAAACCCCTGGAAAAAAATCCAAACCTACTTAATGCACGTATCATGCCACTGAACCCCTAATATCAGGAATTAAAAATTCTTGAGATGATATCAAAATCGTTGTCTCGTGCCGAGGATTACACTTCCATAGACGTCATGCAAAACAGACACCCGTAGTGAAAGTTACGGGTGTCCGAAGTTGAGGGGACGAATTCCCCTTGGGCTGGACCGGCCTAGACCAGCCGGTCCCCCCGTCCTGGGCCGGCCAGCACCGGCACGCGGCTAAGACGCGCGGCCCAGCACTTCCCACGGTCCACCCGCTGACCGGCCCTCGTGGCTGGACATCTTTCCACATGAAGGCTAGTTGAGGGCGGGTCTTTCTTTCCCCCGTGTGGTCGGGCGCTGTGACCCCAGTCTACCCACGTCAACTAGACAGCGCAGTGGGATGGTCCTCCCATTCTCCGTCGCCCCTAGCTCGCCCACAGCCACTCCACCTCAGCCAACCTCCGACACCGCTACCACATCCAGCCTAAGCGCCGAGCCGCCACCTCCTGTCACCGTTCCGGATCACCGAAAGTCCACTGGACCACCGCGGAACAACCGGAAAACCGTGGAAAAAGGCCGGGAAACTTTTTAGGGCCACCACAGATGCCCCGGAACTCAAATATTCAATCCACAAGAGGAGATGGAAACCTCAAATCGATCTATAATCAAAAATTTCCTTCTCCCAACAATTCAATTGCAATTCGATGCATGTAATTCAATTCGAAGGAGATGCGGAAAACAAAAACAATAAACGTAACCTCCTACCCCATTGGGCCTAGCCCGATGCTTCAATGATGCCTTGTCGGAGAGATGGAGGAGAGAAGAGGAGCTCCTCCTTTGTTGGGAGGGCTTGTTCCAGGGAAGAAAAAGGGAGGGTAAGGGGAAGTGGTTATGTTTAAATAGAAAAAAAAATTAATTAAAAAATTAATTAATTTAAACCCCCAATTTAACCCACATCTGAAACTCTCGACGGGGTCGAAGTTAAGCCCCCCTAGGGTAAACACAACCTCCCGAGCACAACCGCAGTCTCAGAATTTTAATTTGAGGCCTCATTCAAAATTTATAAAACTTAACGCTCGAGGCCGCTAATTTATGAAAATGGCCCTGGGGCCATTTTCCACAGAAGGGCCGCGTCTGCGAAAATTACACCCCTTCTAGGGTAAATGGCACGCTCCTGACTCAACAGTGCCCTCGGTTTTCCAATCCAAGCAACAGTTTAAGAGAAACATGAGTTTAACCATTAAACGAATAGATTAATTATTTTATTTATTCATTTAACATTCCATTAATGGGCTAGGGGTCCCAACGTTCCGTGCCGACATGTTCAATGTCCTTCCTAAGGAAAAAACCCCATTTTGGACACATCTATACTCTCAGATTTAGAATCTGAATTACCGTTTAGGAGTTATCCCATTTATTTAGTTTGCTCAGTGTGAACGCACTAAAAATTTAATTCTGGACACACCGGGGCTTCGAATCGCACGTCGTCTGAAGGCGCTGCTCTAGAATAACATCAAGAATATTCCATAGACTTTTATAGAAAAAACTGGGTTCTTACATCATTCCCTATTCATTATTTTTTTCCCCGAAAATCAAAACCTGGGAACAACTTAAGGTACTAAACCCACACCTGACTCTCCTATACCCAAAAGAACTCTTGCATAGTCCCACGTCACCGCACACAGACCAAAGGATTTGATCTGTTAATGAGAGGTATTCCCTTTCCGATGATGTGCATATGAGCAGGCACACTACTTCTCAGGTGAGTCACGTGGGAGATTCTATGCACCCAAACCAGCCTTTGGGGTTAGGTCAAGGTGGTAGGGAACCTCTCCATCCCTTCGAAATGTCTCAAATGGCCCGAAGTCTCTCGGGGGTAGCTCACCTCCCCGACTGAACCCCTACATCTCACGTCATGACTGGAATCATAGTTTGGACCTGGGACAAAGCCTGGTGATTTTCTCCTTTATAATATCCATATGGTGAAACACCCAACGATATCTGGTCACGCAAGATTTAACAGTCGATGTCCCATGACCCAGGCTCTCTTACAAGCTCGGAGAGCGAAAGAGTCAACACCATCGACTAAAGAAAAGGTTCCACGTCTTCTAATCTGCTGACACAGGGTTACAACGACGCACTGTGTCACTCTGGTAACACCTCAAGCAAGGAGAAGGGAGAAAATAATTTCACACACCGAGTATAACAATTCTACTGAAAAAAGTAGAAGAGCTGTAGAGTGTACCTCTTATCACCTCATGCTCTGCAGGATCATAGACATCCAACGCTCACAGCTGTCTGTGGTCCCAACTATCAGCTCCCAGAGCCTGATGTGGACCGCCTGGTGGTGATTGGAAGACCTCGTAAGGTCATCCTCCACTTCCAGCTCCTCCCGCTCCTCTACAAGCACCACCTCTTTGGGCGCTACTCCGATCACAACGCTTCCTCTGTCGTGGTGGTTCACCTACTGCCTACTCGATATTCTCAGCGTTCCTGGTCGAGCAGTCCCGTGCCAAGTGACCACGGCCATCGCAAGCATAGAACTGGCGCTCTTTGGGCTGCCCTGGTGCCCCCCGACGCCACTGTGATGTACGACCATGGCCCAGAGTTCACTCACAGAAGGGTCTCCTCAGCTGAGGCCCTACACATTGATGCCACAGAGGTGCATGACCACATCACCGAAACTGGTGGGTGGAAGGCCGCCTACATCGAGGTTCTGTCTGCAGACACCTGCTAGTTGCGGCAGACGTCTAGGATCCATTGTGCCTACTGCCACCAACAACTGTAAAGCGTGATAGAAACCTCTCTGTCACCAACTCCTACTCTAGAACCCTGGTATAGTGGGAATTCCCAAGAGTAATATGACAACACGAATCTCTCTACGGAGGCCCTTCTCAGACTTCTGTTCTCAAAAGTTTCCATTGTGGACCAAGTTCAAGTAAAAATGTGCACGGTCCGTGAACCTAGTCGCGTACTCAGTCACTGTCATCCCACCCAACTGAAACTGTAGGAGCTCCTGGATCCAAACAGAGCGTAAGTAGGAGGGTTCAAACTCCTCTCGAAACAGCAGCTGAAAGTCACCCCACGGAAGTGATGACACATCAAGAAACTGAATCACCAGACTCCACCAATGCCCAGCTGCTCTGTGGAAAAGGATGGTGGCCTAATCCACCATAAGATCTATCGGTGTCTACAGAAGCCTGAAGTGGAGATCCACTCTCTTGAGGCAAACCTCTGCTACCTTAGGGTCTGGCACACTACTGAACCTTAGTGGTCTCTGTCGCTAGAACTCCCAGAGCGCGCTCAAGCTCAGTCTGCTCTGCTGAAGCTGTCTGCTGCTCACCAGGTGGGGGTACTGCCACCAGCCCACCCAGAGAAAGGGACTCACATGATTGGTCCTAGAATCCGGCCTCGTAGCTCACATGGTCTTCGTCAAGAACAAAAGCTGGTATCCTGGCTGGCTGTATTCGTGAAGACATCTTGAATGTTATCAAGGAGTTCCGTGGTCAGATTAGAATATATGTATATAATAGTAACAGCAATGGGGAGCTTACTTAATAAGGATAGTCAAGACTCAATCCTATGTAATTCACAAACCAATTTTCCCTACAACAAGTGTCTCGGCATGCCAAGTCGACAAGCAGGTTATCAGGGTCCTGGTGAATTGATACGTTGGTCGTGTCACCATCACTAGACTCCCTGGCCTGAGAGCCACTCTTGAGACACGTTGACGTTGTTTCCCTAAATCATAACCAATTCCTTTTTAGGGACTTCTAGAAAACGTCCCAAGGAATGAAACACCTATGATACCACATTTTCATGACCCGAACCTACCCGGGCTCAAGCCAAAACTACCCCAAGACCACCTCCATTTTCCAGGGGATGGAGACAAGCGTCGAAGACTAATTAACTTGGGGAGGCATTTTCCTGAGTACCTGTACACACACACGCAGCCCACTCAATGAATAAGTGAAGAGTAAAAGGAAAAGTAAAGTACTAACTGCTATAAACAACCACAAAAGTCCATAGACCTCTAAACAGTACAAAGGAAGTGCTGAAGGTAAACTAAAAGAAAAAGGGAAAAACATGCGCCCAACCAGAAAATTTCCACAACCCAGCAACAGGTAAACAAAAATAAACAGCTGGGAGAGTCCCACACCTAGAACCCAACTACAACCACCACATGTGGTCCGATCTCCCAAACTCCTAAGCTCTGATAAAGTCATGACCAACCTATATGTCGTCTGCAAGGGCACACCATGTGTGGGAAAAGCCCAAGAATGGGTGAGTATAAAAATACTCAGTAGGATTCCCCAAAGGCTCTAGGGAGAAACAAAGGAGGCACTGAAGAGGTTAGCAGTACAATGAATAGGGAAAAGTAAAGGAGTACAACCGAGAGTGCAGTAAAGAGTACTGCTCAACCGAATAAGAAGAATGAAGTAGACTCATCCAAATGAAAGGATCTAGAAATGGAGAGAATATGAACTTCTTGTCGAGTATTCACTACCTATAGCAAGAGAGTAGACTCGTCCAACCATGAGAAGATGGACATGGAAATCATGTGGCATACCCCACGCGTCTTCGCCTCTCCTGGAAGGAGAGTAACCAAAACCCAAGAAGTGGGTATTGGAACAAGGTATACATATATATATGCTCTGTCAAGAAACCAGAACAAGATCGTAAGGGGATATCCATCCCGTAGATCATCTCAAGAAAGTGAGTAGCCATCATTCCCAGAAGTAAACACCGTCGATGCCCAGTATCCATACGTCTGCCTTGAACTACAAGTCAAGGGGATCAAATCACCGGACCTTGACATTATCCACTTTGGGGGGCACTAACTTGCCAGCACGGTTTTAGGTCACGTCACAAGGAAGCATCTCGGATGGGAAAGTGCCCCTCGTACTTGAGAGTTCTAGGGGAAGTCAAACCACACCTCTTCACTGTCACACAGTCGAGATGTCTTCTCAAAGTCAATGGGTTCCCACTACCCAACCCCGTGAAAGGGTAATCCACTGGAGGGAGACACAAAACCTCTCTGGCCATCCCTGATGGATGGTACCCCACTGACCATCCCAGCTAGATAGTCAACCACTGGCCATCCCTGTTGGATGGTACCTCACTAGCCATCCCTACTGGATGGTACACCATTGGTAACGGGAACACATAGTGGGAAACACGTAACGATAGACCGCGGAAGAAAGATATGATCTCGATACACAGCTAGGGAGTATGCACCCAGGGATCACTTGGGGCTCCTTACCCTACAGGAAAAAACCTCCTGGGTAGAGGATCGGGGCCCACATAATGTGTTGGTCACCCCTATACCCAACGAACTCTACCAGGGTTCACGAAGGGACGTGAAGATCTCCCGAGGCCTCTCAGGGAGATCATGCTTCAATCCGCTGAGTCACTGTCGAAGCGAACCGAGACAACTCACTCCAGAAAGTGGGAAAACACCCAAATTGTACGAACACATGTATTTATAAATGATGCCGCAGTCCGGTGAATGGGACCTGATACTGAAACCCCTCATATCTGAAGAAACAGGGGAACCAAAACAACTCTGTCGACCAAACCATCGAGAACAGAACCAGGGGGAACCCACTAAACCCTGCTGGTTGAAACCATTGAGAACAGAAGGACCCTCTACGTCGTGAGAGATCAATGGTACGTAATGTAGAACATGGAACACACTTGGGGACCCCACATCGTGTGGCCGAAACTCATCTCCAAACAATGTGCACAAACGTTCTCAGGTACAAACTACATCATGTACCTACAAGCATTCCCGTATACTCCCATAGTATATCACATTTCCAGCCCAAGGGCTGGCATGCACACGGCACCTAATGTCAATGCAAAAAAGGAACAAACATAACTTTGCCAACCTGCTTCCTCCACGGCCCTGGAACGGCCAACCATATCTCTTTAGACATTAACTTCACTCAAATGGGAGTGAATGCGATCTCACACCAAGGGTTCACTTCCAAACAAAACAAGAAGAACTGCCACCAGAGCACCTTTCATTCTTATCCATTTAATGAGATCTCAAAATAGACTCTGCACATCCAAACGGATCACACCATTGCGATCCTCTCAAAAAAGCACCCAAGGTTGACTATTCACTTGTCCGAAGCTGACACCCGGTGAAGAGGATGCAAAACACAACCAACTCCCAAACTGACCTTCCTTGGTTCTGTACCACCGTGATGAATTAGAGCCGTCGGATTGCGCGATTTCAATGCCCTGGGAAAAACACCCAAAAACGACTGCTCACACGCCCGAACGAACATCTGATGAGAATTTTCGAAATGCGGCTCGTAGATTAAAAGACTTGTCTTGGGGCCCACATATCAACTCTGTATTCAATGCCACAAACCCCTTGGAAATCTTCGACTTGATGACAATGTCGCAACACCACTGATAGCCCTCAAATTGGACATCTGATGTGTTCGTGCCACCCAAAACAAAACCCCCCGAAGAAACACCAAACTTACTTAATGCACGTGTTGTGCTACCGAACCCCTCGTCTCGGGAAATAAAAATTCTCAAGACCATCTCAAAAGATTTTTCTCGAGCTGAGGATTACACTGCCATAGAAAACATGAAAAACGGACAACCATAGAGAATGTTACGGGTGTCCAAAGTTGAGGGGACGAATTCCCCTTGGGTTGGACCGGCTGGTCCGCCCGGCCTCGGCCGGCCCGTGACGACCGGCCCGGCACCGACCTGCGGTCCACACGTGGACCGGCCCTCGGGCCCAGTCATCTTGCCACATGATGACCCACCGAGGGAGTGTCTTTGTTTCCCCCACGGGGTCGCGCACCAGGACCTCGGACCACTCGCTTCAACCGGCCGGCGCAGCCGGCCTGTCCTCCCGCTCCGCGCCCGCTCGTCGTCGCCCCCAGCTCGCCCGTGGCCGCTCCGCCTCAGCCAACCACCGACACCACTATGGCCTCCCTCCTGAGTTCTGATCCGCCGCTGCCTGAGCCGAAACCTCCACCTCCTACCGCCATCCCGGATCGCCAGATGCCTGCCGGACCACTGCGGAACTTCTGGAAAACCTTAGAAAAGGACGAAAACCTTCTCGGGGCCACCACGGATGCCCCGGGACTCTGTTTTTTGATCCGAAAGGGTCTATGGAAACCTCAAATGGATCTATAATCAAAAATATCCTTCTCACAAAAATTAGACTGCAATTCGATGCATGTAATTCAATTTGAAGGAGATGTGGAAAACAAAAACCAGAAATGTAACATCCTACCTCGTTGGGCATAGCCCGACCCTTCAATGATGATTTTTCGGTGCCACGGCGCCTTGCCGGAGAGAAGGAGGAGAGGAGAGGATCTCCTCATTTTTTGGGAGGTCCTTCTCTAGGGAATTACAGTGGAGTGGAAGGGGAGGTGGTAATGTTTAAATAGAAAAAAAATTAATTAAAATTATAATTAATTTAACCCCCAATTTGACCCACATCTGAAACTCTCGACTGGGTCAAGTTTAAGCCCCCTAAGGTAAACACCACATGTGGAGCACAAAGGCTATCTCGGAATTTTAATTTGAGGCATTGTTCAAAAGTTATAAAACTTAACAATCGAGTCCTCTAAATTACGAAAACGCCACTGGGGCAATTTTCCACAGAAGGGTCGTGCCCGCGAAAATTACACCCCTTCTAGGGTAAACGGTGTGCTCCGAACTCAACAATGCCCTCAGATTTCTAATATGAGCTACCATTTAAGAGACACATGAGTTTAACCATTAAATGAATAATTTAATTATTTTAATTATATGTTTAACGTTCCATTAACAGGCGAGTGGCCCCAAAGTCTCGTGAAAACATGTTCTATGTCATTAATTGGGTCAACATCCCATTTTAGACCCATCTATACTCTCAGATTTAGGATCTAAATTACCATTTAGGAGTTATCCCATTTATTTGGCATGCCCAGTGTGAACGCACTGAAAATATAATTCCAGCCAAACCGGGGCTCAGAATCGCACACCGTCTGATGGTGCTTCTCTGAAATAATATCAATAATATTCCAAAGTCCTTTATAGAAAAAACCAAGTTCTTGAAAAAGTGTTAAGGTATTTCTAGTGTGTCTATTTTTCTTCTCAGAGACATATGCCATATTCAACGCTTGTTTATTCTATGTGCTATATACAATGCCCCACTGAAAAATATATTAGGAATTTAACTATTTACATGATATTTAATGATTTATATGATGTTATTCTTTATTGGGTCTTACGAATAAAAATATTACCAAAGAGGTAAGATATTTTTATCTCAAATTTCCTTCATTGGGAAATATGTTATGTTATGAACCTATATTCTTTTATCAGGTTTTCATACACCCACTTCGACATGTTATATCACCAATATCCACATATTCATGATATTTAATGTCTATTTTGATGTTTTTATTTAATGGTGGTTATGATTCCAAATCTACCAAAGTGAAAAGGTTTTGATGATATGATCTCATTATTCGTCAGGATTGTGTATGATTATAATTTTGAGGATGGTATATTATGATCCATATCTCAAGAAACTCGTGAAATTATATATCCTGTGGTTATTTTATAAGAATGTTATTTCCATTTATTTCACTCTCTTTATGTACTCAATATTTCAAAATAATATTTTTAAGAAAAATCAGATTTAATTCTCTCTTTGGTCGAAAACCCTTCCTCTAAAACAATGATTTCAAAAAAAAATATTATCAAACAAAATTATTAAATAAATTTCAACCCTTGTTTAAATTTTTACAAATTTTTTTGAAAGGAATGTGTATTTTATTTTCAAAATTTAACACCCCAATATTCCAAGGTATTCTTCCCTTTAAATAATACAATAGCCTGCGTTTTACGGAACTTCGAGTGCTAGTACACCATGACAAATCAAACAGGCCATTATGAATAGTAATATCCACTTTTTAAATTTTATAAATTTTAGTTTCCAAAATGGGCTTCATTTTATGATTTGGAATATCAAAATTATCTTAGGGTGATTTTTTGACATTATTCTCAAAACATTCAATTTCTGATGGATAGTGAAAAAAACTAGGTTATTGTCCAAAATCATATTTTAATTAAATAATTATTATTTTTATTTAAATTTATTTTAAATTCAAAATAGATACATAATACATATATTATTCAAATTTAATTCATTGAAATCATTTTAAGATATGATTAGATATATAAAATTTTATTGAACTTTTTACCGTCCGTTACCCACCATCTAGGTACATTTGTAAATTTGCATAAAATGTAATTTTACCACTTTTGTTAATTGAATTTCGAAAAAATTAGAGACACTCTTCATATTAGTAAGTTAAATGGGGTTCAATAGGATGAAAATAATTTTTGGTGAATAGTAACTTTTGGATTTTATTTACCATGGTTTAAAGTAAATAGGGTAATCAAAGGTAAAAATGATATAATAATTATCCTAAAACATGTAAAAAATCTATTGGATAAGGGTTTTTCAACAAAAATCAACCTTAGGAAAAAAATATGATTTTTTTGTCAACTTGGATTAGATTAGAACATTTATTATTATCTTATTTTAAGAAGTGTTAAAAGTTTTAAATTTAAGGTTTAATAAATAAACCATTTTTAATATAGGGTTATACATAAGATATATTCGAATATAAATATTAATTAGGAAATTAAACTGATTTTATACCTAATGGTATTTTGTTTATAATTTTGATACATTAAATAATTAAATTTATTTATGACACAACGATGTTGCAGTAATTACCTTATTATTGAAAGATTAAAATAATTAATATTATAAATATTAAAATAATTATAAAATGATACTATTGATGTATTCCACAAATTTTTGAGGTTAATAAGACTTGTTAGAGTTGATTAAATAATTTTTTTTTGAATTGATAAAGTTGTTATGACTTTCAAAAAAAGATACTAAATAGGGTCAAAATTGACAAAAATGACTTTTTAAAACCAATACTACATTATTAATTCATATAATATTTCTAAAACTCTATGGTTCAGAAAAATGACTAAGATAAGGTTTTATGTGTTAATAATGAACCGCTTGGGGTTCTATTGTCTTTTTATAGTAATTTTATTAACCATTTATTATGATAATACAAGAATACATGGTAAAAGTTAAACTATTTAACTAAGAATTAAATCTAAAAGATAAGGTTAATATGGTGACCTAAACCTATCTAAAACCAATTGGTTAGAATATTTGAACCCATACCCACCTTATACTCAGAATAAATCCTTTTTGAGACATCATAAACCTAATATGATTGTATAATAAATTAATATTTGAATCCTTTCCTAATGTGACCCTCACCTCTTTTATAAAAGGGTTCAACCTTTCTCTCAAAATCACACCGCCAAATCCATTTTTCTCGGACAACCCCAGACCAAATATGCTCCCAAATAAGCTCAATTCAACTTAGAGTCCTTTCATTGATCATAAATCTAGCCTATAGAGCCCTTTTGATCAAATCAAAAGGAAGCACCCAAAGAAGAGGTAATAATTTCATAACCTATTTTAAAGATCTTTTCTTCCTCCACATCCTCATTCAATGTTGTTTCCATACCAAAATAATAAATTCAGTACCTCATACACACTATGATGTTATTATAAATATGGTATAACCATATTCATTATTCTATCCATCCTATGAATGAAAAAGTCACC
Source organism: Viscum album (assembly GCA_963277665.1). Lineage (NCBI taxonomy): Eukaryota > Viridiplantae > Streptophyta > Magnoliopsida > Santalales > Viscaceae > Viscum > Viscum album. The sequence continues at coordinate 511,968,824 of OY728127.1, read as the reverse complement.
ATACGTCCGTACGTACGGCTTACTGTCTCCACATTGTGGTGTAGATTGTTATTCAATACTTATTTAATTGGATGGGTATAATAATGAGTGTAATTGAGGTAAATAACAAATATACCATGTTAATTATTCTGTATATATAAATTATATATGATCCAATTAAATACGATTCCACCATCAATAGAATGGTATTATCACCCGTGCATACGTATGGATTACAGTCTCCAAGAACGCGATGAGATTCATTCCCCATCATTACCATTCAAGAATTATTTTCGATTTATGATTAAAAAATAATGTATAAGAACTTAATATCTTTATAGATATTAATAAAATACATCCTACCCATAATAAACATGACTTATATAACAAAAAATATAAAGGAAAATGAATCATTTAACGCCTGAAACAATGATACAACTGAAATATCATTAACAAACATATATTAGAAGATCATATATGATATAATATTTATGTATTTGGTTCTTTTATAATTTAATAAAAATGATTTCACCATTATACAGGAGGTTAACCTACCCTTGACTAAGGAAAAGTACAAGGTACGGGGTAATTTTTCAATCTTTTTATTATCTGGGGTTATTAATACGTGAGTGTCAACTGGGACTTATTGATCATCCATATCCATGTTTCATAAAAATTTATTTCAAAACATTTTCACTATTTACTATACTATGGGTTAAACTCATTTATACCCTTATTTTAATTTTTATAAAAAAATTTAAAAGGAATCTTCCCATCATTTTCCAAACAAGGTACTTTATAGAATTTTCGACAAATTAAGGTAATAATGATTTTTAACTTATAAGGAGGGTGAGACGATTTTACACCTTTATAACAACTTCTAAACTTCCATTACAAGTTTATAAGAATATTTTCAAAATAATTTTTTTATAATTACATAACTTTTAAATGATTTCAAAATAGAAATAGATAATTCTATCAAATAGTTTGGATTTCATCAATGTCAACATCATTTGCTGGATATTACGTTTGTCTGAAGTTGATTTATTGTGATACAATATTCCATATTGTAGTGAAGGTTTTGTGATATGTTTGATTGTGGATGTGCTATTTTTATACCATTTATGGTTTATGGTTAACATATTAACATTTTTTATGATAGTTTTAATACGAATGTTTATATTATGTTTCAACATTTTCATATGACGAATAAATTGGACATAGTAAGTGACAGGTGGAGCCCGCTATACCTCATCGGTGCATTGGTAGATATCATGAGACAAAACAGTGTCTTGGTAGAGGGCCTTGACAAAAATCATATTTTTTGTCTTTGCACGAGGCCTTTACTATTTATGTGGTTGTGATGTCCAACATTACGCATTCCAGCATTATAAAATTAGATATTGTAATTACATGTGATTTTTTAACTAGTATAATATCCATGTGAATATGTAAATGAAATTATTTTATTTATCTATGCAATATTATGTTGATAAAAAAGTTTAAAAGTCTTTTGTGTTAGTATTATAAAATGCCTTAAATGTTTATGATTATTTATGATAGTTTCCACTATATTATTATCCTTAATGACTTCTAATCTCACCCCTTTCTTATGTTTTATTTTTTACAAGATGTGAAGAAAGTATATTGTGACTGACCGGTAAGGATAGTCTAAGAGATATGAGTTTGTTCATAGGGTACACAATGTTGTTGTTTTTCCATTTCGTAATGTAATGTAAAACATATGTATGTTTCTAGTAATTCCAAGGATACAAAACTAATCAGTCTTTCGGGACTTGATCTCTTATGATCATGCCAATGTAACAATAATGCACCGAATCTGGGTAACTGGGGTTAGGGAATTACACAAACCAATTCTTGTTAGGCTTTTACAGATATTGTTAATGTAATTTTTATTTTAACATGTAGGTCATAAACAATATATTACACAATAATAGCCACTAATTGTATTAAATATTCCATTATTAGTTTCAAAGTATATTTTCATGTAAAATTATTTAAAAATGTTTTATTAATTTTCTGGATTAAAAAATGATTTTAAAACTTGAAAGGATATTTCCCTTACGAAATGTTTTATTTGATTTTTAAATATTCATTTGTAGGTTTCAATTTTATTTTCACAAAAAAGGATTTCCAAATTTTTTTTATGAATTTTATAGTTAAAATAAGATATTTTCAAAAAAGAATTGGTATTTTCCTTATAAGATGTATTAAATGATTACAATTCTTCCTTAATAGGCTTCCAATATTATTTTTAAAGAAAAGGATTTTAAAACAAATTATTTTTAAAAATGTGTGTTTCAAAGTGTATAGACAATTTTTTTCATGAAACGTTCCAAGTGATATTTCCAAAGTATTTTACATATAAGATGACATCCTAAGATGTTACTTATGATATAATAGAGATATAATCCAAGGATTCCAATATTATTCTTTCAATGGATGGTTTATTTTTATAATGACAAGATGTTTATGAAACCAATTTATCTTCTATGGGTTATTCAAGGATAAAATGACTATAAAACCCTGTTCCTTTTTCCTAATGTTTTGGTTTTATGAAATGATCAAATATTAATGAAATCTTTTTCACATACTTTACGTTATTGTTAAATATTATGAAACCTATTTATTTCTTGGGTTATGAATTGATGAATGTTTTATGATATTGAGGAACATAGATGTATGATTTTCATTATGTGATAATGATTATGTTATAAATAAGGAAAATGGATAAATTATAACTAAGGACTGTTGTTATCTTATAACCAGGATGGAAGGAAAAATATGTCCCACCAATACATTGGGTAATGATTTATATCTCATTATATAAATTAGTATGAGAAAAAAATAATGTGAAACCTAAGGATAAGTCTTAGGATGAGTGAAATTATAAAAAAATATCCATGAATTTTGGTAAAGGATAGAGTGAGTAGTTTCTATGAAATTAAATACCTATCTAGATACTACAAGTGTATTTGGATATAGAACAGATTTACCTATTAGTAATAAGTCCAAAAGGGTGCATTGATCTAGACTTGATCATCAGTTGGAGCACAATAATTGGCCTTACTGCGCACTAAGTTTGACACTGCTGATGGAAATGCTTCAGATATTCAAAAACGCATTACTAACAATCAAGAAGGATTTAAATAGATGATGACTATGAATGTCCTAGGATTAACATATGGTTTTAATGTTTCAAAATATTTTTTAATGATTTAGACATACTATAATTAATTATTCATGATTATTTGGTTTTCCACTTTGAAAACTCTTACTCACACTATACATTTTGGTTATTTTCAATGATGAGAACCACCTGTAACAATATTAAAATTGAATGTGAAAAAAAATGTGTTGAGAGAATCCAAATGGGTCGATGATAAGAGTTAATGATATTGAGATTATGTGTAATATTTTATCATGATATATTATTAACAACTTTCATCTTATAGAACTCTCAGAATCAAAAAATAAAATAAGGATAGAGTATTTTAAGAGTAAAGGTGGTGGAGACTAATGAGGAAAGAAGATCTAGTTTCATATATGTCATGAATGTGGGAAGAAGCACTCCAAGTAATTTCTAATGGAATGAGAATATGTTTCATGTCTTGAGATGAAGGGAAGATAGCAAAATATTTTAAAGGAAAAATGAAAAGTTTAGGTAACTAAATCGATGAGAATAGTGGTTTACCTAAGGCATCCACAATGGTCAAATTTCATAAATGTGTAAATAATTTTAATTAAATCAATTCATGTCCAAGTGGAAATTTTATTAAGATAATAAATAAGGTAGTACAATTAAAGGATTTACTTTTGATGATGAAGAGATCACAAATGACATAAGAAATAAAAGAGGTTTTATGGAATAAGATTAATAAGCCTAGTTAATGGTTAAAGAATAAATTAGAAATATTTTAGTGTTTATGTATTATAATTCAAGAATTGTGAAATGTATAAGTATTATTCTGTATAAGTTATTTGTTATGTATTTTCAATATTATATTGAATAGTGATGATGAACAAAAAAGCGATTTAAATGAAAAGTAATATTTTATGGGAAAAACATGATTATGGGAATAAAAATCTTAGTATGTTCCTGATGTTGAGAAAATGGTGCTTAGTTTGGATAAATAGATGATTGATATAAATAAAGTAAAATGTATAATATTAATTACCTCATAAGTGATAATGATTTGTCGACATATTGTTTTATTCTATCATTGATGGAGTTATCAACATTATTAGAATTAAATAATATATTAAATTTTCTTTTTTTACTAATGGAATGAAGAATATTGTATTTTTTTCATTGAGGTTTTATGGCACTTTTAGCTATTATAGTGTTTTATAAGAATATATGAATAAGGTATTCACATATAAGGAATTTGAAAAATAATATATACATAAGGATACTTGTTGGATTAATGTTAAGTTTATTTTGGGAGATTTAATTACGGTATTAACAATGTTTTATTTTTATATGGGTCATAAGGTTAAAATATTATGGAAATGTTTATTTTGAAATTTGTACGATGTTTTAGAGATTAATGCACTAATACACCATATGATGATTTATTCATTTTTTATGACTTCCTCAAATGATTTTTTTTGATGATAACTATAGATAGAAGGAATAAAATGAAGGTTCTGGGCATAGTGGAAGCTTTGTTGGGATAGAACCCAACTTTAATTTTAAGCATCATCAATGATCATTTCGGGATCAATATGATGATGAATTCTTGTCTCCACAGAATAGAATCAAATATTTAGATAAAGAAGGAACGAGCCCAAAAACATTAGAGAGGATCTTTCACATCATGTTTATAATTAATTTAATTAATTTCATGAAGAAAGAGAATACCTGGATCTTTGATATTTTCTTCATTGATGATGTCAATCATCTGGAATGATCCTTCCAGATTATCTTGTTATGCTTCTAAGGATCTAAACTAGAATCCCTCTACCAGTGATCCACATGTGCTCTGATGACCTCTAATCGACACCGCTCATTCTCCGAGTGCTAGCGCTGTGAAGCGAGTGTCTTGTGTCAGTAGTTATTGATCAATTGTTCATCAACCATGAAGAACGTCTCATTCTAGAGAGGGGTGGGAAAAGGATTAAAGAGGAAAATTGTTTAACTCAAAAATTCATAATTCAAAAATCGTGTGGTGTGCTCCCGATGGCATAATAGACATACTTGTCTATTTATATTCCTGGAACTAAAGGTTACAATATTTAATTGCATAAAAGGAATTAAATACATTCATGAACTTATATAAAACCCATAATCATAATAACAATACAATATCATTATTTATGATGTGATAACTTGCGCAAAATGAAATTATGAATAAAATTATGCATCACAATATAATAGCAGTGTCATTATTATTTTAACTTGTGACAACTAATAATTATTTACTGTCTTGAAAATAATTTTTTTACTACCAGACTGACCTTGGTCTGATCAAACTCCACTTCTATTTATTGAACACCCAAAAAAATAAATAAATAAATTATTCTCTTAAATAAATATTTTATTTAAAAACTAGTAAAAAAATATTTATTAAATGTTCAATAAAATAAATGAATAAATTTTATTTAATTTATGTGATCATCTTAACTTGAATAAAAATATTCCATGGTCTTGACAATAATATTTATTTCATTAATTAAATTCAAATTGAATTTAACTGATACCACTAAAAAAACTGAGTGTGTGACCCTCTAGGTTTCTTTTATGTTTCCATTAGGTGGGCTTTCCTAAAGACCAAGAGTAGTATCTATAAATGGGTCAAGGACCCAAGAGAAAGAATTTAAATTCACAACAACATAATCCACATATGAACACTCATAGTGTAATATAATCCTTTGGTCTCAATATCTCATCAAATAGGTTCGTGATAGTTTCATCAACCTTTATACTTGATACGTCATTCTTTTAATATCAGGAATAAACTCATTGTTATACCATGTCCATTGAATTTCACATAACAGTTCTATTTCAATCAGAGGGTCGAGATATCAACTTACATAAATGGAAGGGAAAAATCCTTCCGTGATTTATCCATTACTTATATGTCACTCATGACGCACCCAATGTACCCAACATCTCACCAACTATCTATGTGACATGTTTCATTAGTAAATAAATGTGTGTGAGTCATGACACATATTGATGATAATATTAAAGTATAGGGATCATTACACACGCTTACAGATAGGAATATCTTATGACACCCAAACATGAGGAATTCCTACTGGTGGGTCTGTTCTCATAATATCCCATCTTAGAGATTACTATATGAGAACTTCATGAGAGAAAGTCTCATCGGCTTATGAGTACTCACACCTAACAGTCTACATGTTATGCATCACATCATGGTATTTCATCCAACCATATAAATGTATTTTAGAATATTGTTATAGAATTTCAAGCTTCTCATCATTGCGGTGAACTATCATGACCTTAACAATACAACAAATACTTTAGGACATTATTACATCATAGTCATGTAGAAAAATGAAAAATATGTAATAAGATTTTAAATATTTAAATACATTAAATGTCCATGTAGTCAAAGTACAACCGGTTGGTTCTAGGACACCAACTATTACAAACACCCAATTGGACTAGATCCAATAGTCTAAGACTTTCAGTCTACTATACCCCATATGGTGATTATTTTTCCACTGAGTCAAGGGTCTAGTTAAGGGGTCCACCACGTTGTCTCCCGTGGAAATACTGCTCACTTCAACTTTACCTCTTTGAGAAAAATCCATCAAGAGATGATTATTATGAAGTATTATCTTCGTCCGCTAATGTGACCTTGGATATTTTGTGAGAGCCACCCCTATAGTATTATCACAGTACAATGTGATGGTATATTTTCATCTAGGTATCACATAATTCTCCTCGATTAAGCTTCACATCCAAACTGCTTCTTTAGATACCACAGAAGCTGCGATATACTCAGACTCTCCTGTATAATCTGTGACCACACTCTTCATTGAGCTCTTCCAGCTCACTGTACCTCCATTCAAAGTGAATATGTACCATGTTTGCAACTTTATGTGATCTTGATCAGTCCAGAAACTAGAATGTGCAAATCTTCTGATAACTAGTTCCTCACTTCCTCCATAAACATGGAATATATACTTAGACACCTTAGATACATTAGGATAGTCTTGACTTCCATATAATGGTGGTCCCCTGGGTCCGCTTGATATCTTCCTACCACACTCAATGCATAGGAAACATCTAGCCTAGTACATAGCATGGCATTCATGACTGAACTAATCTCTTATTCATATAGAGTCCTTTCCGTTATGTTTATTTCCTCATGTGTCTAAGGACACATTTTCTTGAAAATATTAATTCCATGTGATGATGGAAACAATACCCTCTGGGATAGTTCCATACTAAATCTCTTCAGTATCTTAACAATGTATGTACTTTGACTTTGGCCCAACAATCTCTTGGATCAATCATGACAGATCTTTATCTCAAGAATATATGTTGCCTCTCCCAAATCCTTCATGGAGGAGCATTGATTCAACCATTCCTTAATAAACAGTAAGACTATTATCTTGTTTCCAGTAAGTAATAGGTCATCAACATATACTATTGGGAAAACTATTGCACTCCTACTAAACTGTTTGTAGACACAAGGCTCATATTCATTCTTGATAAAACCAAATTTCATTATGGATTTATCCAATTGAATGTTCCATGACCTGGATGCTTTCCTTATTCCATGAATGGATTTTTTAAACTTTCATACCTTATTGGCATCCTTTGGAGTCATAAACCCTTCGAGTTGTGTCATGTATACATCTTCATGAAAGTTCATATTAAGGAAGTCTATTTTGAAATCCATTTTCCAAATATCATAGTCATGGTATGTAGCAATTTACAATATAATTCTGATAGATTTTGGCATTGAAACTGGTGAGAAGGTTTCATCATAGTCAATGCCTTAACGTTGTTTTAACCCTTTTGCAACCAATAATTCCTTATAGGTGCTCACTTGTCCTTCCATGTCCATTTTCTTCTTGAATACCCATTTTCAACCAACAGGATTTACATCAACTAGAGAATCTACCAAAATCTAGACTTGGTTTTGGTACATGGAATCCATTTCAGAATTCCTGGCTTCTTGCCACTTGGAAACATCTATGCCACTTACTACTTCCTTATAGGTTAGAGGATCATTATTATCAACTAATAATGAGTCACTATCCTTGTTTACTAGAAAACTGTACGGTTCCGATTCTCTAACCTCTCTTGTACAACTATGCCACTATTGTATCTCTGGAATATTTCTTTCTCCCTTGGGACTTTCTGGAGTATATTCCTATAACAACTCTTGTGTACATTGAGCCTCAACTTCATAAAATTCAATCTTTCTCCCACTATCTCTTTTGGATATGTGATCCCTCTCAAGGAATATGGCATGTCTTTCCACTATAACATTTTTTTCTGAGGTTTTTTATAGGTAATATCCCCTTGTTTCCTTGGGGTATCCTATAAAGGTAAACTTTGTGCCTTGAGGTGCAGTTTTCTTACTTTAAGGGGACTTAACAGAGGAATCCCTTCCCCACACATGTAAATTTGATAATATGGATTTCTTTCCACTCCATAACTCATGTGGAATACCATTTATCAATTTAGTTAGTACTTGTTTTATTATGTGTGCCTCTCTTTGTAAAGCATACCCCCAAAAGGATAATAAAAGACTCACATGACTCATCATTGATCTCACCATGTATAATAGGGTGTGGTTCCTCCTTTCACTCATACCATTCCACTAGGGTATGTATGGAGGAGTGAGTTGGGATAGGATCCTAAACTCCTGTAAGTAATCAATGAAGTCTTGATTAATATATTCTCCACCTCGGTCTGAGCAGATTTTCATAATCTTATTACCAAGATGATTCTCAAATTCATTCTTGTGTTCTTTGATCTTATCAAAAGAATCCAACTTATGCCTCATTAAGTAGATATATCCATATCTACTAAAATAATCATTAAAATTTATAAAGTATGATTGTCATCCCAATTATTCAACTGAAAATGGCCCACAAACATCGGTATGAACCAATTCAAGAATTTCTTTAGCCCTTTCACCTTTCCCACTAAATGTAGCTTTGGTCATTTTTCTTGGTAAACAAGCACAACATACACCAAGTGGTTTTAGTTCGAGAGAATCTAAATATCCATCTTGATGTAACTTTGTCAAGCATTTCTCATTTACATGACATAGCCAGTGATGCCAAATTTGGGTGTAATATTACTCATGAGAAGTATCTTTTTTATATGTTTCCATTACTTGGATTTTGTAATACAACATGTAAAGTTTGTTTTATAAATGTTCCCTTCCAAAAAATCTATCTTTTTAAAAGAAGAAACATTCATTTCCAAACATGAAAACAAATTCATTTGTATATAATCTGGATATAGAAATAATGTTTTTAGTAATAAAATGCACATAACAATAACCCTTTAACACCAAGATCATCCTAGCTTGCAATGTGAGGTGGTAGTCCCCGAAAGCTACAGTAGCAGGTCCAGCTCTGTTGGTTGCTTGTAGATTTACCTTCCCTCTATCAATCTTTATAAATCTACTTGGATCCTATATTTGAATACATATGTGAGCACCCCAAGATGTATCTAATAACCAATTTATATAAATAGATAGATTTCATTCGATAACAAAAACACATGACACTTCCCCTTTCTTCTTAGGCTGTGTGCAGTTCTTCTTCCAGGGACCCTTCTTACCACATGCACAACAAACAGCCTCCTGTTCCTTTTCCTCCCCTTTATCTTCCTTATTTTGGAAGTCCGTGAAGAATCTTTCGGCTTAAATCTCTTCACATCCCTTTCCTAAAATTCACTATAAGAACAGAAGGATCTTCATGCTTTATATCTTTTTTTACTTGGAGAATGAGGATAATAAGATCAGATAGAGACTTCTCAATGTTGTTCATAATCAAATTGAAAACAAAGTTGGAGAATCTTTGAGGGAGTGATGCGAGAATGAGATTAGTGCCCAGTTCTTTGGGGAGTTTAAACCCTAGAACCTCCAGGCACTCAATGAAGATAATGATCTGGACTACATGAGGCCCAACTGGGGAACATTCTCCAAGATCACACTGAAAGAGTTCCATAGATATATCAAACCTTTCCTATATTTCTCCCTCTTGGTAAAGACCTCGGAGGTGATCGATCATGCTATAAGCATCCATGTTTTCAGGAGACTTCATAATATCACTATAAATTGATGATAACATCAAACATTTAATGTCAAACATGTCGTTCATATGTTTCACTTAGACCAGGAAATCCTCATAACATAACTCTTTGGTAGGTGGATCAGGTAATGCTGACTCTAGCACGTAAGACTTCCATTCATGACATAGGATAACCCAAAGGCGGCTAAACTATTCCTGGAAGTTACTACCGGTGAGGATGTTGACTTTATCCAGAATTGATCACACAGATAATGTGGTTGACGAGCTTCCCATTTTTATTCTACAAATTTAAGAGGAGATCATTAGTACTTTCTTGATTACATTTTATGAGACATAACAAATTTTTATAAAGTCTCAGACTTTTTTATAAGTCTCAATGTCCCTCACCATTGAACTCAGAATGTCCAGTTTCCATGACATTATTATGGAAAGGATCCATATTCCCCTATGCATAACCCCAAAAAGGGTTGTTCAAGCTATTGTAAGGAATTTAGGTAGGTAGGTATTTTCCAGTTGTGGGCTTGCAGCTCCTTGATCTATTGAGTGGACTCCCCAATCCGGAAATCACAACTTTTATATTTCCTTATCTCTTGCCTCTATTATAACAACATGTCTAGGAAAGGATACTCCTCTTGATGTAAAATCATTAATTCAACATGAAACCTTTCATAAGGTATTACTTTATAAAAGTATGTTCCCCATCAAGGGTCGGTCAAACAAATATTTTTATTGAGTTTTTCCCTTAATCATGTAACGGACGGATTCGTCTAACTTAATATTTTATTTGAGGGGTTTTTTATCTCTTATGCATGAATTTATTTTTATCATTATCACATGATTTTTAATATTTAGTGGAACTTTCCTAAGTAATTAACCATGTCTTGATAATATTTATGCATAAGAATATTTTATTTTAGTTCTATCTTGTATGATTCTTTAATTAATTAATTAATTATTTGATCGTGACAACACATCCATAATGGTAAACCATGCAACTGACAGAAATAAAATAAAATTCATGATCATGAACTTTTCTAGTGGTTAATTTATCTAGAGGTTGATAAACTAACCCTGAACTAGGAGAGAAACATCTTGAAACTTTTTCATTTGTGTTTACAGATTTCTACATATCCTCCTATGTATCTCTTGGGATTCGTTTTGTCTCGGATCTATCTTGAACCTCCTCCACTAGCTTGGGAGTTCCATCAATTACATATGCCTTTTTTTAAACTCACATGTAGGTGAGGGGTAAAAGGGGGTTTTCCATAAAAGAAAAATTGGGCATCCAGGCCCTATATATTAATGAGAAGAAGGATCACATGCCCAAAAATTTAATTTGAATAAATAATTTAAAAGAAACCATCAACATAAAAAGGTCTTGGTCTAGCTCATGATCATCCATACATGAAACGACATTTATGTATAAATAAAACTAGCATTCAATTCTTTATTCATTCTTTTTTATGATAAATCACACTCAAATCAATTAATTATCTTCTTTAATTAATCAATCATTTTATCGTAAACCCTTTTTTGAATTTCCTTGAGATTATCATCCATCATAATTTTAATAAAATAAACTCAATTAAAATTATCTTTGTACGTAACATGTAGCTTGGAGGCAACCTGGTGAATTCCTGTTCATAACTACCCAATGTGTAGACATAAACATTACACAGATGTTAAATTAAACACATATATATATATATATAACTTATCACATGTTGAGCCTCAGCTTTACACCTGAACTATGGTACATTTCTCAAGGATTTTAATAAAATAATAATAAATTTTATCAAATTTTCATAATTTAGATGAGTACATGGACTGTAGTTCCGACTACATGGCGTGTACTATCATTCACCGTCTATCCGAAGTACATGCTTGGGGACATGGTGTATAGATGTACTTTGGAAATATTTGGTGTATATGACATGTTCAGTGGGCCACACATTGTGATGTATCCACATTACACGATTTCCAGCTAGGTAAGCTGTGTATGGGGTACACGGTCCAACCCTAACCCAAAGGGACTACGCGCCGTGTCAAGTGGACTACATGGTGTGCAATCTGAAAACAATGTGTCACCTATTCTTGGTCAACACATGGAGTCATTTATGACTTAGAAAGACTCCAACACACATCTTGGTTTGGTGGACCAGTCAGATTCATCGAATCTTGTCTACACAGCATGTACTACCTAATACATGTTGTTTGTTCTGGTGTTGTACAACCAAGATGCTTTGGCACCTCTTGATGAGATCCTCTATTTTATTTCAATCAAAATTAAAGGAAAAGATCATTTTTGTAAGGTTAATGAGAACTGAAAGAGGAGGAATAAATCTCAAGATTCATATTTACAGAACAATTAACATAAATTAAAACAACTAAATTATTAAATGCGTAAGTCAACAATGAAATATTTAAATATTTATAAACTAGGATGTAAACACTCTAATACCACTAGAAGGTTTTGGCCATAGTGAAAGCATGGTAGGGATGGAACCCAACTTTAATTTTTACCATGATCAATGATCATTCTAGGATCAATACGATGCTGAATGCCAGTCTCTAGAGAATAGAATCAAAAATTTAGATAAATAAGGAAGAGGCCTGAAACCTTTAGAGAGGATCTTTCACGTCATGTTTATAATTAATTTAATTAATTTTATAAAGAAAAAGAATTCCAAGATTTTTGTTATTTTATTCATTGATGATGTTGATCATCCAGAATGAACCTTCCAAATTATCACGTTAAACTTGTAAAAAGACAAACATGAATCCATATAGTGGTGATCCATGCCTACTCTGATGGCCTCTGATCGACACCGTACATTCTTCTGGTACTAGCATGGAGAACTAAGTTTCTTGTGTCAGACGTTCTTGATCGCTCATTCTTTGACCTTGAAGAATGTCTCTTGTTCTTGAGAGGGGTGGGAAGAGTATTGGAGAGGGAAATTGTTTAGCTCAATAATTCTCAATTCACCATGTTTGTGGTGTGTTCCCTGTGGAACAATAGACATACTTGTCTGTTTATAAACATGGAACTTCAGTTACAATATTTAATTTCATAACTACAATTAAATACATTCATAAACATAGAGAAAACCCATGTTCATAATAATAATACCACATCATTATTTATGGTGCGCAAACTTGCACAAAATGGAATTATGAACAAAATTTTGCATCACAAAATAATAACAGCGTCATTATTATTTTAACTTGTTCTAACAAATAATTATTTACCATCTTGAAAATAATTATTTTACTACCGGACTAGCCTTTGTCTACTCGGACTCCACTTCCATTTATTGAACACCTGAATAAATAAATAAATAAATTGTTCTCTTAAATAAATATTTTATTTACAAACTAGTAAATAAATATTTATTAAATGTTCAATAAAATAAATAAATATAATCTATTTAATTTATGAGATCATATTAACTTAAATAAAATTATTCCACGGCCTTGGGAATAATATTTATTTCATTAATTAAATTCAAATAGAATTTAATCGAGACCACCAAACACTTAGTGTGTGACTCACTAGGATTATTTCTCATTTCCATTAGGTGGGCTTACCTAAAGTCCAAGAGTACTGTCTAGAAACTGGTCAAGGAAACCAAGATAAAGAACCTAAAGTTGAACTACGAAATCCACATAGGAACACACACTATGTAATATTATCCATTTTTCTTAATATCTCATCATGCAGGTTTCATGATAGTGTCATCAACCTTTATACTTGATATGTCTTTCTTTAACTGCCTAAAATAAACTCATCATTACACCATGGCCATGGAATTTCTCATGATAGTTCAATTTCAATCAGACTAATGAGATATCATCTTCCATAAATGGTAGGTACAAATCCTTTATCGACTTATCCATTAATAACATGGCACTCATAATGCACCCAATATACCCTACTTCCCGCGAACTGTCTGCATGAAAGTTTTAATCAATAAATCAAAGTGCATCAGTCGTGACAGGTATTAATGATAATATTAAACTCTAAGGGTCATTACAAATGCTCGCAGATAGAAATATCTAATGACACTAAAACATGCAGAATTCCTACTAGCGGGTTTGTTCTCATAATCTCTAGTCTTGGATATTACTATGTGCAAACTTAATGAGAAGATGTCTCATATGCTTATGAGTACTCACACCTGACAGTATTCATGTTATGTGTCCCATCATAGTATGTCATCAAACCATATAACTATATTTAATAACACTATTATAGAATTTCAAGGTTCTCATCATAGCGTGGATCTTCCATGACATTATCAATTCAACCAATACTCTAGGACTTTATTACATAATAGTCATGTAGAACAAAGACAAATATGTAATAATATGTTTAATATTTAAATACACTAAATGTTCATGTAATCAAAGTACAACCAGTTGGTTCTAGGACACTAACTCTTTCATAAAATATCATTATATTATGGATCTTGTGATCTGTTAGTGTTTCTAGAATAAAAAATTCATCTTCATTTCTTAGAGTAAGAGATGAAGTGAAAATTGATCAAATAATAACAAAAGTATGAGATTTTTCTTATGAAATAGAATGAAATCATGTAAGTATGTCATATCCTAAAAATTCCCCAAATTTCTGAAAAGGATCTTGAAATAAAATATTTTCATATTGCTAATATTTATGACGATATCAATGACCTTTTTATAACCTATTTAGCTTATGGTTTTGTGGATGTGGATATTCACATGATATTAAAATTTCTTGTTATCAATGATCTCTGTATCTCCCCATCATTATTATAACATTACTCTTTTCTTACATGTCTAAATATTCTCTTCCCACATATGTTATTTTATGTGGAATCCTTGTATGTGTTATTCTAGATGAACTTTACACATCTCATTCTCTCCATTGAAGAGAATTTTTTATTAACACATTTTAAAATATGGGTTTCCAATAAAGGTTCTTTCAAATGTTATACCCTTTTTACAGAACATAATTTAAAATTGAGAGGGTGTAATTTATTAGGGTAGTTGGGAGTAGAATTTAAGAACCCGAGATTTTTTGAAATATTTTTTTTCAAATTAATTTAATATTTTTTATATTTTATGTTACATGAAACAATATTTTTATGTTTTATAACACCTAACACGAAGTTTAAATTTCATTACAAGCAAATATTAGTGTATCTTTGGTTACATGAAACACAGATTTTCAATAAAACATAACATACTTTTAAAACATTATTATTTACTATGATAATTATCACCTAGTAGTTCAAATAGTGGGAATGAAAAAGAATAAATAAATTTTAGAAATATATGGTTTAAACGTGTATATAAAATTATTTCATTGATGAAATATATACTATAAGTTAAAATAAAAACTATTTGAAAATAAAGAAAATATTAAAAAAACTATTTTTATGATCAAAAAAGTGTTTTTAGGAAATAAAATAAAAAAAATTGCTTTTGGGAAATTATTTTAACCAAATGTATATATTTTACAGTCAATAAAATTTTTAATATTCATTATATGTGTTTTATATACAATATATATTTATAAAAACAATTTTATGCATAAAAATATTATTTTTCTAAAAAAATAGTTTGTTCACCTTTTCTGCACATATTATAAAATTTATTAATTTTAAATTGAATAAATTTTACATAAAAAAATTAATTTCAATTTTTATTTAATTATTTCAAGATTATTTTTATGTTATTCTTTTTGAACAATCTATGGCGATAAATGTTTTGATGAATAGTGACAAATAGTGGTTTTTATTAAGAATGCTCATTTCTTTTTAAATAATTTAAGAACATAGAAATTGATTTAATGTGGGTTTAAATGTAAAATAAATCCAATTATATATCTATGTATCCATTTTAGTTAATTGGAATTAATTTAATATTGAATTTGGTTATAAAATCATTCTTAAATATTGAATATTTTTTCTTTGCAAAACCATTTCTGATCACATCTCTAAGCTTAATTTGAAATTAATTGTTTCCAGTTTTTTGAGTGGAATTTAAAAATGACTAATTCCATATTTTTAATCAAGGTAATTTTTATTTTCTAATATAGTGGAATTTATTTTTTCCAATAGTTAATTGTATAAAAAATTAAAATTAAGTTGTGTGGTTACGTCGAAAATGATTTTAACGTGGGATAAAATAAAAGGATATGGAGTAAAATTACCTAGAAACATTTCCAACACAAAATGGATTTCTATATTGAAACCTTATCACCATTAAATTTTGATAATGCCTAATTTTTGTGCATTTTCATATGTGAAAAATGTGGGTACACATTTTTCTTTTAAGACATTACAAGTGTGCCACTCACCTAACTTATAAAAGGCCACCCCTCTCCTTTTCCTTTCACACCTAAAATTTAGTTTTATAAGGACAATACAATCCCAAAAAACTTATTTACTTCACTCTTATCATCGTATAACTCTTATTTTTGTTATAAATTTAATCTAAAAATACTTTTTTTTAAAACCAAAAGAAGTTGCTTGAATAAGATAAAACATCCCTAACCGAGAAATTTATTTTATTTCTTCCTCCCAGCCATTAATTTTTTTAAACCATGTTGATAAAATAATCTTATTATCTTAGATAAAATTATATTTTATTATGTTAATTTAACAACCAAATTCCTTATCCTATTCATTCAACTGGTATATGAAATCATCATTCATGTGTACATTGGACATCCACCTCAAAAACCTATGTTATTCGTTTTACATCAGTACCTCTCATGACTAGATACAATTATGGATTAAATTTTTATATTCTATATTTATGATATTTTTGTACCTCTATAATTATAATACTATATATAACATATTACTTCCAAACTCTTTGGAAAATAATTACATCGCTCATCTATAATGGTGATTATCACCTTGAGAACTGATGTGATATGTTTTTCATTTCCATTTTACATGGATTTTAAAAATGATAGATTAAATAAATAAATATATTATTGGTAACATATTTAATCTTATTGAATTATTATATCACATATACCTCCTTACTTTCAATTCTGTGGGAATATGATAACGCTATTTGTGTGTACGGTGGACTACCGCATCACAAAGTAATTTGATTTATTCTTCACAAATGTTGTACATAAAAGGTAATAAATATAGATTAAAATAAACACGTGTGATACATATATTATATAAAAAATATTTTACAATGTTAATATATTATTTACATTTTTTATTTCAATCCATCGAGAAAATGGATACAACTTTCATGCGTATGTATGGCCTACTATCTTCATAAACAATATATTTCATTTTATATCTCTAAATTTTATAATATTATCAAAATGAAAAAATAATGAATATAAATGATATTTATATAATGGTTAAAATTATTTATATGATTTAGCCATGATAAAATTAAGAGGACCGAATAAATATCAAATCAAAACATACACCAAAAAATAAAGCGGTTAACATCCAATACATGGTTTCAACATGGAATTATTAATAAATGTGTAGTAATATTTCATAAGTAAATTATATATTTTATTCTATATATATAATTATTATTATATAATATATTTATAACATACTTATATTTATTATTCAAGTGGTTTGAATGTATATGAAAGAATTCGAGACTTAAGGTAAGGGATTTTTGTCTCACATTTTACTCCCGTAAAACACATTCCATATTCACCAACAATTTATTTTATATTTTGTATATACTATCAATGAATTTAATTCATGATTATTCTCAAGAAAATTATTTTTATTTACATATCTATTTATTATCCTTATTTTATGTGTTTTATAATTCGTATGTTTCCAAAGTGGTACGGGGTTTATAGCCTCTCTTTTATTTCATAGATACATTTTCCATATTCACCACTTGTTTCCTTTGTGTGTTGTATATATTTCCCATTTTACAAGCTAAATAATTAATAGAATTATATTAATTATATTTAATGTTTCCTTTTATGTTATTATTTATAAGGACTCACGATTCAATATATTTATAGAGTAGTAAGGTATTTTTTCTCAATTTGTCTTTTTAAGGACATACAATATGTTATGAACATTTATTATTTTATATGGACTATATACCTTCCCATTGGCATTTTATATCCTAAATATCCTTATAATAAAGAAATTAATTTTTTTATTTTTATGTCATTCTTTAGTGGTGTTAGGATTTAAGTGTTATAAATGTGGTAAGGGTTGTTGTTTCGATCTCATAGTTCAGCATGATTGAATATAATTTTGCATTAGATGATGGAATATTTTGATCTATCAATCAAGAAACTCTTAAATCTTATTATCCTCTAATTATTTCATTAGAATACACATTATCCCTTCATATACCCTTATTTATGTACTCAAGAGTTAAAAAAAATTATTTTTAATAAAAATAATATGTATTTTTCTCTTTGGTCAGAAAATCTATTTCTTACAAAATCTTATTTTTTATAAATTATTTGAAAATTTATTATAACATTATCCAAATATTTTATTAATTAAATTTTTACACATGTTTCAGTTTTTTTAAGGAATATTCCGGTTGTTTTCTAAAAAGGCCCATTTGTATTTTACGAAAAATGTACATGTAATCTTTGTTTCCAAGTGTATGGAAGGTAAAATATTTTCCACCATCATAAAAAATCATTGTTTTAATGTTTAATTTATATATTTAAAATATTATTGTTAAATAAAAATACTTCCAAAATTTTGTATGATATTTTCCAATTAAAAAATTGATTTTTAATGTGGAAAGGATATTTTCTTCAAAAATATTATAAATTATTTTCTATGATTCATTTATAAGAATAAAAGATTATTTTCAAAGAAATGTATTTCCAAAAATGATAATGTATTTTCATTTTCAAAATTATTTTCAAAATGGATATGTTATTTTCCATTAAAAATATTTTCTTTGATTTTGAAGATTCCATATATAAGCTTCTAATGTTCTTTTTGAAGAAAATAATTTTGATTTTTTTTATGTTTTAAAAAGTGTTTTTCAAATTAGAAATACTATTTTCCTCAGAAAAATGTTTCTACTGATCTTTATAAATAATTTTACATCAAATATTTCATCATATGATGTTAATTATTCTCTACAAATGATATGATCCAAGCATACCATTATTAATGTTTATATTGAAGTTTTATATTTATAATGACAATATGTTTATGAAACCTTTTTCTCTCCATGGGTTATACCAAAATAAATTGATTATGAAACCCTCTTATTTTCCATGGGGTATACTTTGATGAAATGATAAAATTATTATGAAACCTATATACTTTATATAGGGTTTGTTATAATGAAATGTTTATGAAAACCATTTCATTATATAAGTTCTGATATAATTATTTTTTATGATATTGTGGCATAAATATGTAATATTTTCATTATGTGATGGTTGTAATGTTATGGACATGGGAAGAGGCTATGTTATAACCAAAGAAAGTGGTTACATTATAAAAAAGATGGGTGGGACATATATACCACCCTAATAAATTGCGTAAATATTGACATATCATGAGATAAATTGGATTGGAATGGGGAGTTTACCCAATTTAGTAAGGGTTTCTATCAACTATGATTGTTTCAGGAGTGATCCTTGATTATTATAATGGTTTTGGGAGTGAAACAATTCCAATATGATATTCTTGGAAATGATATTTAAACTACAAATGAAATTAAATTCTATGATTACATTTATTCAAATAATCTAGGCCTTATTCCAATTCTATTTTCTCATATTTCATGTTCACCATGTCACTATGATTTATGTTCTATTAATTGTTAATATTTATTCCATGAATCAATTTTATGGTATATGATGTGCAGGTTATGGTTTTCAAATTTTTTTCTCATGTTTTAATACATTTATGATCATGATATATAAATATATCCATTGTTTATCCTTATTAATAATTATATCAAACCATTTCTTATGGTTCATTTCTATAGGTTATGTTGAATGATATTAGCCATGATATATCTAAAAAGGATGTTAATAATTAAGAACATAGTGGGAGATGATGTAGCTCACTTGGACAAGTTGTTTATGTGTCCTTTCTTCTAAAGGAACTATAACATTATGATCCTTATGATTTTTTTGGGTAATTAAATTAATATTCATCTATAAATATGTAATATCTACAAATGAGATGTTTGGAGTCTCTATAGAGATAAATTTCCCACCTATAACACAGTACAAATCATACATATGTATGCCATATGATCATGAAATATTCATCATATTAGAACCCATGAAAATAAATGGGTTTCATCAATATGTCGTTATTGTCTAACCCTAGGAAATATATAGGTTTCCTAATCATTTCATCATCTCATGAAAGAATAACCCATGACAAAATAATAATGTTTCATAAGCCTTTTTTCATGGTATAAACCATGGAGGAGAAATCGGTTTCATAATCATATTTTAATCCTAAAAAAACAACCATAGAAAGAATAAAGGTGGTATCATAGGATCATATCCCTAGTAAAGATTAAGTAACAACAAAGGATTTTATCTTATATGGAAAATTATTTTGAAATAAAAATCACTTGGAATGTTTCTTGAGGAAAATATCCTTTAATTGAAAATAAATTTCTAAAACAAAAAATTTATAATTTTTTTTAAAATATTTTTATTTGAAAATAAACTTTGAATCATTCAATGGAATATGTGAAACATTTATTTTTCATGACGGTGGAAAATACTGTCATGCTGTACATGTTAAAACAATAAATCCTTTGACATTTTCGATAAAAGAAAAACATGAATTGTTTAGAAAAAGATATGAAGATTAATTTTGAAATATATAGTAAAAATTATAACATTGTAAAAATTTACTTGAAAAATCATTAGAAAAAAATTATAATAATTTTTAAAATATTTTTTGAAAAAATGGTTTTGGAAAAAAAAGGGTTTTTTTATAAGAGATAAATGAATATGATTTTTAGGAATAACATTATTTTATCCTATTTTGTAAATAAGGAGTGGAAAATTAAGGGAAAATCTATTCTAAAGATATAGATATTGGATATGAAAATTAATTATTTTCTTAAGAAATGGATCATAAGATGTTATCATCAACCATAAACAATCCCAATAAGTGATGAGATTAAACCATAAAACCATTTTCACTTTGGTATCCTTTGCATTACAGGTCCTATTAAATAATAACAACATATTAAATTATTAATATCATGAAAATAATGATATTAATTATATAAATGTTAATTTTTATGTATATACACCTCAATGAATTGGATATGTTCATAATATACCTATGTGCCAAAAAAAGTCAATTTGAGACAAAAATCCCTTACTGCATTGGTAAATTTAAAACCATAAACACAAAAAAAAAGAGATAATAAAATTTATTTTTCAATAAAAATAATTTACGACATAATTATAATATAAAAAATTCGTAGTAATTATATACACCACATAAAATAAACATGTGGTGAATGTGGCATGTGTCTCATAGAAAGTTGAAGTTTGAGAGAAATCACCTTAGGTATTGAGTTCCCTCTTACACATTAAAAACTAATGTATAATAAAAATAAGTTTATTATAAATATATTACACAAACATAATTATATATATAATATGACATATTATTTAATAATAACATTTTATTACCCATTTATTAATAATTTTGTTTTAAACTTTCCTTCCAGGTAATAACTGCTACATTTTTCACATGTGTTTTGGTTTGGAATTTTCAGTCCACTTAAATTGATCATGATTTCATAATATATATAATTTTAACCATGATATAAATATCATATATACTCATTATATATTTATTAATGATAATCCAAAAAGTTTGAGATAGAAAATGAAATACGCCATTCATGGTGATAGTAGGTTGTACTTACGCATGGATGATGTTTACATTTTCTTGAGGGAGTGAAATAAAAAGGTTATATAATATATTATCAATATATATTCTTTTTTATTTCATAAATATCACTTATTTTCTTTAAAAAATCATTATAATCTTCCATGTAAAGATAAAATGAATCAGATCGCTTCGCGAGGCAATAGTTAGTCGTATACACGAACGACATTATTGTATCCTTAGTGGAATGAAAAGTAAGTAGTTATATGTGATATAATTATTAAATTGGTATAATTATAATAAATACACCACATTTATTAATTTAATATATCCTTATTACCGTCCACATAAATCATAAATGAAAAACATATCACATTTGTTCAAGAGGCGGTAGTCTACCGTACACACGAGTGACGTTATTATTTTCCCAATGGGATTGGAAGTATAAAGGTAGATGTGGTATTATAATTATATAGGTATAATAATATCATAAATATCATAAGTACACATTAATTCCATTATTATATCTTTCCATGATATATGGTTATGGAAACCGAATAACATTGTCTTGTGATGCGGTAGTTCATCATACAGACGAATCATGATTTCATCTTTCATTTTTTGTAAAATGGGATGGATGTTAGTAATAACCATAACCTAGAATTCTATTAGTATATTTAATATAATTAAGTTACCATATCATCATGTTTAAATAAAAATTAATGGAATTTCAGGAATAAATACAATAAAAATCTCAATTAGGGACGTCGCCATTCTTTGGACAACTTCTTTTAGTTTGCACCAAACGACTTCCTAAGTGGAAATTATGATAAAAATAAGTCTTATAGGGTAATAGTAGGTAATTAAGAATGTATTTGGGTATTTTTTTTATATCCAAATTTTTAAAAAAAAATTAATAATAGAGGATAGGGGGTGTCCTTTTTTAAATGTGGTGAGTGACACACTTGTATTTTTTGAAAAGGAGAAGTTATACTGATGTTTTTAACATACCAAAAGGAAAAAAGGGTCCATTGTTTAACCTATAAGATATAAGGTTTAAATATTAAATTAAAATTGTTATTTTATAACTTTTTCATCAATTTGGACCCTAATAATTTAATTTTAATCCCAAATAATCCCATTTTAACTTTAATCCTGGGAATTAATTTTTATTGATTTTACTATTCATAATGGTAAAAAATTAAGTTGATATAATTAGATATTATAAATTATGATGATTAAAAATATGGATTCCATTTTTTTAAAATTCATTCACATAATTTTATTAATTCTATTTTAAATTAATCCCATAAATGCGACGAAAAAGCGGTTTGCGAAATAGAAAAGTTTCCAATGTTTAAACTATTTTTAAATAAAAATTCAACATGAAATTTATTACAATGACCTAAATGAGATTTATATATTTATAATAAAACTAATTTTATGTCTAAAATGATATTAAAATAATTTTTAGGTTTTTAAATTCTTTAAAAGAAATTTGAATTCTTAATAAAACCCAGTATTTTCAGTATTCATTGAAAAATATTTCTATTTATAAAATTATAAACAAAAATTAACTCCAAGATAATTTTGAAATAATTATTTAAAAAAATAAAGTTTCTTTCTTCAAATAAATTTTTCAAAGTGTAAAAATTAACTTTAAAATAAGTGATAAAATGGTGATAAAACTGCTTTTTAGAAGAAAAAAATGTTTTAATCATAAAATTAGATTTATTTCTATCGTTTGTATAAAAACCACATAAGATGAATGTTAAAATATTTATTCAATAAATAATATATAAATTTCATTAAAATAATTCACCTAAAGTGAGTTTTTAATTTTATTTAGGTAAAACATGTTTGTACACATGAAAATAGTTTTTGAAAAAAAACATTTACTTTATATTCAAATGGTTTTATTACCATTTTTTATTTATTGATCACCAACGAATTAATTATATATACTAGTGTAAAAATTTTATTTTTGAAATTTATTTAATATTTTTAATACATTCCATTCCAATTGTTATGTGATAACTGTTATATTAAATACAATTATTTTAATAGTATGTCAAGTTTTTTTAAACTCCTTATTGTGTGTAAAACATGTTATACTCAGTGTTTCTTTCAAATAAATCCAAAATTAGTTGTACATGTAACAAAAGATAAAATAGGGGTTTCATGTAAAAAAATAGTGAAAAGAATAATTTTTCTGAAATATTTCTTTCACACAATATCATGGTGTTACATTTGACCCTTTAAAAAAATGCATGCTCACAATTTGAACATGTGTTCGATAAACAAGGGTATAACATTTGTAATTTACTTTGTGGGAAATCCATGTATTAAAAAGGGTTAATAAATAATCCTTTTCAAAAGATAGAAATAAATGTGTGAAGGTCATCTAAAAAACACTAAACTTGGTTTTTATGGAGTAGAACATTGGGGGTATGTGAAAACATAGACATAGAAGAAAAAAATATATATCTAAATATTGAAGGAGAGTGATAGAGAACATGGCCATGGGAAATTTAATGACCAAAAAGTCATAAATCTATGATATGTGAAAATAACATTCATTAATATAAAATAAAGGTTAATGCTTAACATTATATTCCATGATCCTTTTCCTAAAGATGGGAAATTTTCACCTAAATATACTCTTACTAGATTTCATTCCATTTCATGAGGGAAATCCCATCCTTTTTTTGTTACTCGATTATTTTTCACATCATATATTTACTCTAAGAGATGATTTTTTTTACATGAAGAACTACTATTAGAAATATCCATAAAATATTGATAATTTAATCCTTCTATCTCTAGATATTATAAAAAAATTAACTTATATCATAGATTATCTAATAACATCCAAATTTAATCTTAATATATTCCATGAAGAGTTAACCATAAGGCTCCTCCATGTCTTCCTTAAATTGAAATAAAACCTTTTTAAGTAATTTAACTTAATTTACCAATCTTATTTATCATTAATCCACAAAACAATAAGAAGTAGATCTTATTGTTACTAATAGATATATGAATACATTAATCATATATTCTCCAGAAATCTGATAATATCCAATGAGAGCAAACTTTATTTAATAAATTGAATCCTTCCTCATTCCATAAATAATATCCTTTATTATGGAATAAATTTCATAAATCCAAAAATGTTAAAACATTTCAAAATATAAAAATAAAACACTTCTTCAAAAAATTATTTATCTGTT
Organism: Viscum album; assembly: GCA_963277665.1. Taxonomy (NCBI): domain Eukaryota; kingdom Viridiplantae; phylum Streptophyta; class Magnoliopsida; order Santalales; family Viscaceae; genus Viscum; species Viscum album. The sequence goes on along the minus strand of OY728127.1, from coordinate 511,943,467 downwards.
TCTAGGTAATAAATACTATAAAATTTACTTTATCCATATCAATAATCTATTTATTTCAAATAAACACCATTTTCTAAAAAACATGAACATATTAACAGTCATATCAACTTAATCAAAACATCACCTTATAAGGACTCATGTTTTTTTAGACTATAATTTTGAGCATAAATTTGAATTTTTGTTTTCAAATGCTTGTAAAGGGGTAAAATGGTAATTTTATACTATAATTTAACCACGTATAATTTTTTTAAAAGAACTATTGGTTCAAGAATATAGTTTTTACCCTAGTAAGAGAGTTTTGTAAAAATCTGATTCATTCCAAATTTAGTGGAATAATTAAAATATAATATTTAATAAATCAAATATCAAATTGCTCGCGTAGGTTTGTTCAGCTGTATCATTTAGCATATAATTATATTGATATTGTGTGTCCTCACTTGAGTATAGAACATGGACTGTTGTCCTAGGTGAGGCACAAACTTGAGTTGGTCACTGAGGCCAGCCTCAGACCCTTTTTATTTTCTTTTTCATTTCTTTTTGTTATCTTCCCTCCTTTCCTCTTCCTTCTCACGAAATCCTATAATTTGGGTTATCCTAAAACACTCAACCAAGAGAGAGAAATTGGTAGATAAATAACTAGAGGTATAGGGAAGGGAATAGATGTACCATCATGAATTTTTTGATTTGCTTCATTGATGTGTAGCAATTGTAGACTGTAAAATCAATCAAAGCTTCAGTGGTTTCTACCCATGGTAGGTCGTTTTTAATATTTCCCACAAAACCCATTTATATTTGTCTTTTTATAGATATAATTCCCTATTATTATTTCTTATGGCCTATTTAGGTCGAATATATTGATTTGGGGGGTTTAAATGGGGGTTTCGGGTGATCTGGAGGTTTTCTGTTCGGGAAAACCTGATAACATGGTGTGTGGTTCAGGGGAAGACATAGTTTCTTCTTCCCATTTGGGAAAGATAAAGATTAATGTGTAAACATAATGAATAGGTATGTACATGCCATGTACTGGTACTTATCCATGTAGCCAAGTACGTGTGAATTGATACCCATGTAGGGGTGCATGTCCATGTAGCATACACGGCTAGAACCCATGTGGGTGGGTAGCCAGGTAAAATTACATGACCTAGCCAAGTATACGACTAGGATGGTTTGAGGCAATGGCATATTCCCTGTGTTGGGTACATTTTATGTTCCCATTTCATATGTTGTGTACATGGGGGAGTTTAGATTCCCAAGATTGCAACGGTAAATTCCCATGTGGTGTGTTGGGAGAATACGATGTGTACTGGGGGTGAAATTTCATGTACTGCCCCTTTTTAACCCTTTGAGGGTTTTCCATGTATTCTTTCCCATAATTCGGAATTGGATCTGTGAGTTATCCATTTTGAGAATTTTTTCATTTAGATAACTATGGTTAAATAAATGTAATGATTTGTCTACTTATAATTGGGGTTTAATGCTACTATATTTAGGTACATGTTCCTCCTCCGGTAATCAAATTGATTTGTATCTTGAGGGAGAGAATTAAACATAAATGATATGTTGGGTGTTCGGTCCAACCTAGTTGACATTCAATTATGATATGGGCCATGAGGTATCTATCTTGACCTATTCTTTGTATCTTTCCTTTTGAAGACGTCTCCCTTATGAGATGTGCCCTTCTGGCCTTTGAGGTCATGATACCTATTATTATAAAGGATACATATTGGATTACTCTACTTATGATATAAACTGGAGGATCTGAAGTAGGATTCATCTATATTTTATCCTACTACCCAATATCCAAAAAGGGATATATTTTCTTATATACTGATATAGGGATTACCTTGTAGGATCCTTGTACCTGTGTATCATTTTGAGGATCCCATGTATGTTTCCCCTATTTACTTATAGTAAGAGCATCCCATGTAGGATTCCTCCTTCACCTTTTACAGATAAGGATCCTGAGTATGATTCATTTTCTTTTGTTTACCTAGAGGATCCCAAGTAGTATGCCTCTTTAGTGTTTGGTTTGAGGGACCCGGAAGGTGCCAATTATTTGACCGGGGTAATTTTTTTATGGGTTTTACGTAAAAAATAATTCGGGATAGGGGATTAGGGTTCTGATATTTTTAAAACTGGGTCTGGGATGTCTGAACGCCGTTCACGCATCCCAACCCCCACTGAAGAAGCGTGAACCCCGTTCACTCATCCTCTCGAGAGTAGGGATACGTGAACGGGGTTCACGCATCTTACAGAGAGATCAAATGCTACTCAAAATTTATAACTATTAATTATAAACTAATACACTTAAAGTAAAAATTTAGAAATATTAATAAATATCAATTAGATAATAGAAAATATTGAAATAATTTTAATAATTATTAATAAATATTCATGAATAATAGATATTCATTAAATAATTATTAATAGAATGGATTGAGTATTCTCTAATATATATTGAGAAAGATATAATCTTAGCATTTTTCACTCACTCACATCATCTCAACATGTTGTTGTTATACATCTACTTCTATAAAGATCCTTATATGGTTCCATTTGTATTCTAAAGTGGAAACTTTTATTATATATGAATTCCACTAATAAAAGTTTTCGACCACAATATCTCTTGAAATAGATCAAGAAATATATTAGTTGATCTACAAGCCTATGAATGATACTTTTAGACTTACTATTAGTTTTAGTGTGGTTAGATGTTCAAATCTCATTTTTGTATCCAATGCTTGTTAAATAATTCCCAAAAACATCATAGAGATCCTTGGGTCCCTATTAGATATAATATAAATATTTAATCCATGTAAACTTACCTCTTTATTTATATATTGGTATGTTGATAGAGTGTGAAATACTCTTAAATAGTAATGAAGTAAGAAAGCATTGTAAGTTGATCAACTATAAACTGAATGGAATTATTTATAATGTAGGTCTTTATAAGACCTATAACGAATTAGATGGTGATGTTTTTTATTTTAATGGGTAATAGTTTAATCATCCTCTTTTACCTCTTTCATTCGTCCTTTACTTACTGTAAAACTAAGTTTTGAGATTCATACTCAATAATCTCACTCTTTAGATTGCGTACCAGTAGAAATTTTTTTCATTTTATAAAGTCTGAATATGTATCTTCTCAAAATTGGCCAAATGAACTTCTAATTCATATTTTAGTTATTTTGATATTCAATCATAATCATCTACTCTTCACAAATATCTATTATTCATTCAAATTATTCTTCATGCAATTTTATTTTTTTAAACAAATAATCGTGTTACATGATATTCTAGGATTTTACATCTAATTTTAAATCATTGTGATCAATAATATTTTTAAAGATTTCATCAAGTTCATGAATCTTTTCATCCAGAATCTATTTGATTTTGAAATAATTAATATAATTAATATTTTTCATTTAATTTAATCATATTATTTATTATACATATATATATATACATTGGTAGATAATTTGATAACAGTAAGACACTTATTAAAAATAGAGTAGAAGTCTAGATAACAGTAATACACATACAAAATGTATCATAAATCAAATGTCAATCTAATTTACGCCTCCGGTGTGGATTCTCCTCTGTCCCACATCTAGGCGTATACTGGATGTGTCCACATTGTGCCTGTCTACATCTGTGCTCTGGCATATGTTGTGCATCCTCATCGATAGCCACCTCTACATCCTCCTGTGTGACAGGCAATGGATGTACAGTCTCACACCCTATACCCTGTCCCACATCTAAGGATAGAGGAAGCTGGCTAGAACTCTCACCAACATAGGAAGTATATGGCTACTCTGTTGTGGATGACTGCAATAAAACATCGAAGTCTATCTAGTCATCGTCTGTAAGTACCTGTGGCTATGCCTAAGAAGATGGAGGAGCATCTGACTTATCTTGCTGAACACCCTCCTCTAGTGGAACAATATCATGTGGCCGAGAAAGCTGAGTAGCCTCCTCTTGTAGAACAACAGCATCCAAAGCAGGATCGTCACCCCCAGGTACAATCTATGTGAGGCTCAGCAGGCTCTGCGGCCTCCGCAGTAGGTGGTGGATCAAAGAAAATTCCATGATAAATCCCATCCATCAATGGTAGCATCTGTCGTACAAGGGTGTTAAAATATGATGGGTCAAAGGCAGCTCTCTCCACAATATGAGACATATGAAGTAGATGACAAATATGATAATCCTGTGAAAAAAAATTCCGTTTTTAACTAATATAAATTAAAAATCTGTTGAATAGTGAAAAGAAGAATGCATACCAAGTTATGAAAGCCCCATCTGTGTCGTGTCAGAAATCTGAATGGGGACCTGATGTACCAGCCTTCATAATCCATTTGATCCATCAAATGAAAACGTATTGCCCCTGCCCCTCGCAACTGGGACTCCCATCATCTTTCCCATAATGCAACATATCTGGCATGGTATCTCTTCCAATAAAAATCTCTCTTCCATGACATCTTCAGGGAATGCAATGAATCCAACTGACTGGTCGGGTCATGAACTGGCTGAAGGAATCCAAACTGTCTCATAACCCTATCCATCTGATGCAACTCGACTATATGAAAATGAATCAGTGGAACCATGCAGGAGCCGATATCAAGAATCATTGAACAGTATGGGGAAGACTCTAAAGGATATCATCTGTATATGGAATCGTTGTAATCTAAAAGAAAAAATGAATATTCAATTAATAAATGATTATATTTACAGTAAAGAGTAAAGATTTAACAATATAAATAATAATCAGTTACATCGTCTGGTGGAATGCTGTCTAACATAAGTCTGTAGGCGTGAACATCATGTCTGGGAGAATCTGAATGTCGATACACCTGACTCCACCTATATATAACATTTCTATTTTTACATTTCATAAGAGAATCTTATAAAATTAATTTAGATATTAGAAGGAATTAATAACATACCAACGCTCACATGGAGCCTCTGCAACAATATCTATGGGTAATAGAACACGGTCATGTGGAGCTAAACGAGGTATATTCTCCCATACCCACATCTGTAGAAGCACCATGCATCCTGTGATCTGCATATTATCGATGCGACATGAACTGCGTAGGGCCTTGTATGTATATTCTAGGTGGGAAGACCCCCAAATATATCTGACTGCCTGGTCCAAATCCTCCAAAAAAATATAGATACATCAGGTGCATAAAAGTAGTAGAGTGGTCAACAAAAAGTGTTCCACTGATCAGCCTCAAAATATATGCACGTGCAAATCGCAGCATGGTGATGTCATCAAAATCATCTGGTAAATGTGTAAAGTGTTGGTCTAACCAAGGCATCCGCAATCAACCACCGATGATGGTCATGCCATCATCCTGGACCTTTATTCCCAGAAGTCTATAAACAAGCACAGGACAATCTGATGGAACTCGACCTGTAAAAGCAGGTCTGTTGATAGGGAGGCCCAACATAATGGCCACATCCTGTAACGTAATAGTCATCTCCCCCTCAATAAAATGGAAATTATGTGACTCTCTTCTCCATCTCTCTACAAGTGCGGCAATGAGCTGATGATAAAGAAATGTGAAGTCGCACATCGCTACTCCATAGAATCGATCTCGACAAAGATGTGGGATGATACCAGGAGGTGGTGCAGTATGATGTAAATGGTGAGATCTACGTACACTCAAGGGAGGCACAGGACATCCCTCTAAAAGCAGTCATTATACGTGAGTAGCCTGAGATGTAAGCAATGGAAAACCTACCATCTACACAATTGATATCATCGTTAGTTATTAATAATGGAAGCATGATATATTCATTTTCATTTGGGGTCACAATCAACATTATCCTTGTCTCACAATCAACATTTGTTAATGATTCTCAGACACTCGGATTCCATTACTAAAACTAGACATCTTATAAGAAAACCAGAATTTAAAAGTGAAAAATTAATTATTTCTTCTTTTTGTGAAATTACGTTTGTTAATTTATCGATTATCCATTAAATAACCATTAACATTATTCCACATTATATTAAATTGCATTACATTAATCATCAGAGTAAATTCCATTCCCTTTAAGAAAAATCCAAACCATGTACTCTTGGAAGACCATCCAAAGCTACCTCTAAGAGGAAACATGCAACCAAGAACATCCTTATTCATAAGTGATAATTTCATCTCTCAACATCTCCTCAATAAGTATTCCCAGCTTTAACCTTCTCATATCTATAGCACATTAAAAAATTAACAGGAAAAAATAAATCCATAAGGAAACTAGGCCCTCAAAACAAGTCTTTCAACCTTCTCATGAAAATGATCATTGATGACTCCAAAACAAGGCACTTGAACTCCTCTAGAAAAAGTACAAATCATGCTCTAGAAAATTATATTTATCACAAAAATGGAGCAGGTACACAGACTTGATCATGGATGATGAGATTTGGAACTTTTTCCTGCCACTTGGGGACATCTCTTACGTGTATATCCTTCTGCATGACAGATACTGCATCGTATTCTCCCTCCTCATTGCTGAGGCCAATCCATCTCATTTCTGATGCGAGTTGACTTCAGTCTTCCTTGGGGCCGAAACTGGGTAGCATGAAGCCAAAAATTTTAAAAATTACAGATATTGAAAAAATTATAAATGAAACCAAAACCAAATTATGAAAACCTGGAAATATCAGGGACGATGGTCAGTTGATCAGCAGGCAATGTGATAGAATAGAAGTCACCAACAGGCATCCAAGCAGCACTATAACAGTTAACCAAAGTGATCTTGTGATACACCATGTCAACATATGGCTCCCATGATATATTTACCGAAGCGCAAGATGAAATAACATGTACACACGGATATCTCAATCCTTGAACGTTGCCGCAATCACAATACCTGTTGTCCAACATCACGACAAACACTCCACCATTAGTTCAGGTACCTTGGTCATAGCACTGTCTTACCCGAAAACTCCTCTTTTCCCTGTTAAAGGCTATAACATTCCATCGTGAAGCCTCATTCCGTATCCAGTCAATATTAGTTTGAAAATGCTGAGTAAAAAGCATTCCATTTTCCATCCTCTGGAAGGCCTTTTGGGACCGGTCAACAAAGTAGTGAACACATATAAAAAATTTCTCTTGCACTAACCCTATGATTGGGAGTTTTCTCATACCCTTGAGGACCCCATTTATGCACTCCACTATATTAGTGGTCAAATGCCCATATCTCATGCCACCATCGTATTCTAATGACCATTTTTCTTTTGAAATTTGCATCATATATTCAAATACCTCCTCATTAACTGTTCGGATCTCTTCAAGAAATTGATCAAACCTTTCTTGTTGGGGTTCATATGATAAAACCATAAGATAATATTGTATTAAAATGGATATTAAATTTTGTTAAAAAAATCAAGTTTAGAAAACCATACCCAATTTGAGGATCGCCTTCTTTATGGCCTCATATTTAAACTGTTTATGCACATTACATGCAATATGTCTAATGAAATAATGGTGATAAGAATTTGGCTCAGTCCAAGAAACCCCATAACTACTCACGGCCTCTATAATCACTCGATGATGACCAGATATCAGACACACGCCCAGTTTTTGCGTGACATAAACATGTACACATGCCAAGAACCAGCTCCGGCATTCAAAATTTTCTTTTTCAACAACAAAAAAAGCAAGTGGCAGAGGAGTATGATTACCATCATGTGTGGCAGAAATGAGTAGAACACCTATATACATTCCAAAAAGGAATGTTCCATCTACCTGAATAAATTTTTTACAACAGGGAAATGCAGATATGCACGGTCTGAATGCCCAAAAAATCCTATTGAACTTCACCTTTGACCGATCAACTCAATGATTCTGGGATACATACTCATCATTTTCCAATTGATAAACAATATGATTATTGAGAGACAACAATTCCATAAGCTACGGCAACATCTCATAATACTCATCCCAATCACCATACACTTTTATAATGGATTTCTGTTTTTCATTCCAAGCTTTGTTGTATGATATGTTATTATTATACAAATGTTGAATTCTTTCCTGAAAAAGGGAAATAGGAACATCCTGACTTTTTCGTATCATCTCACAAATAATAGTAGATATAAACTCTACATCAAGGGAAGAGTGATCTTGTGCCAAGCTGGGATGCAGACAAGTGTGTGGGCCTTCTAATTTGGTTATCATCCAACATCCATAATATTTATCAAATATTTCTCTTAATCGAAATTTACTTTCTGAACCATATTTTTCACAACAAATGAGATATTTGGTCTTCTTTGACTCATCAACCACAAATGTGAAATGTCTCTCAATGTGGTATTGCTTTATCAAATTTTTCATGACCTGTTTACTTTTTAACTCCTACCCAACATATATGGCATTATCATTTGATGCAGTCATATTCCCTATAATTCCTGGGAATTCAAAAGATGGTGTAATGAAATCCCAATAAAAATGTTGTTCAAGAGACATTCCTCCAACTAAGGAACTCAAAACTGAAGGCTGATTACCACTATCTGGAGGATGTAGTGGATGTCTATCTCTCAAAGGAACCTTAGAAGGTTCATTCCAAACCACATCATCTCTTGCTGACTCCCCAGATTCTTCTTCCTTAGATAAACTTTCATGCACTATATTAGCACACAAAGGGATTTCATCTACATTTCATTCCAAATTTTGATGATCTTCCTCATTAAATTCTTCTACATGAGTCATATGAGGAGGAGACAATGAATAAGACTACTGTGAAGGACCAGCTTCTAAAGAGCTCGCAAAGATTGGTTTTGTAGTAATCGATTGCACCACATCAATATCAAAAATGACAATAAATAATTCCATCAAACCATTAATACATTCTTGTCTGAATAACTGAGAAGCCTCCATCCTATCCTCATCATCGACTATAGGGTAGTTGTTGTTCCGCAGGCACTCAGAATATTGAAGATGTCAGTATCTAATTGAAGTGATTTCTTGTCCAGCACTCAGTTTTAACCGACTATGAATCTTATTACAAACTACATCCAATGTCATACAACCATGGAGATTTACCACTTTTACAGGTGTCCCACTGTTTCTAAAACCCTGATCAGTATAAATTACATCACCATTGCAATATATTTGAGCAGACATAATTACCTATAAGAAAATAATTTAAAAAATATTATACACTACATTAAAATTTTAAATTATTTAATTTGGTTTTGAATAATTGATTATCTTCAGACTTTTTTATGTACTGATTTATCATTGTTAAGGTATAGTGACTGGGATATTAGCACGAAAGAAAATTTAATATAATGTTTCATAAAGTTTAATTACTTATGAATATATAATCATGACTTGATCTTGAGACTTACGATTAGTTTATCACTATCTGATAAACTAACCCCAACCTATGGGTGAACTCCTGTCTCTATTATCAAATATTTCTATAACTGCTAATCTCTTTTCAAACAGCAATGCATCCTCTCGAATTAGTTCTCGAATGCCTCTTCGTCAACACCTCTTCAGGGAAGCCTATTCGGGGACACCTCTTCGGGGCGTTTTTCTTTTAATTAAAAATTTACTCACATGCATGTGAGGGGGTCTAGAGGTATGAAATACATAAATTATTTTAAGCGGACACGCAGGTCCTTACACTTACTGAGAGATGACTCGCAGGTCATCAATGCGGAAAAAATGAAATTTTAACAAATTGAATAACAACATACACAAAATAAAATATGAAATTTTAATTATGCATGGTCGGTCATCTCAAGATCAGTTATCACTCATACCGTGTTTTTTGGTATATTTATTATATTATCCATATTATATAAAATCTATATTAAATACTACACATCTTTTTCAAAAATTTAACTTCATATGTATATATATATATATAATTATTAATAACATTTAATAAATTTTATTATAACTGATCTAATTGAGATTTACATAATAAACACTTTTGTTATTTTAAATTTTATGAAATTGTAATGTTTTTTCGCCATTCTTATACTTTTCAAAATATAAGTAAATTTGTTTTCTACTTTATTGATTAAAAATATTATTACTAGTAAATAAAAGTAATATAATTTACACTTACATCAAAACCATTCATTAAAATAAATTTCTCTAACATAAATTACTTTTCCTAAACATTAAACATTTTAGACATAACATAAAACATTCAATATTCAAACAACATACATTCAAAAAATTAAATCATAAAAACATTCAACATCAAGAAAATTAAATCATACAAAACATTTCATGCATAACATATGAAATAAATAAATCATACACACAATTAAACATACAAATGAAATAAATAAACACAATTTAATAATTAAATTATTAAATTGAAATTTTACCTCAATAAAAGCAGAAAATATTTGGTGAGAAAGAATTTATGCAGTGCTTCGCAACAAAAACCAGAGGAGAACAATGGTTTTTTTTTGGGGGGGGGGGGCTCCTTTTATAGAAATTCTTGTCCGGATGCATGAACAGCATTCATGAATCCTATAGCTAGTCCGCGAAGGATGCGTGAACGGCGTTCACATATCACTGCCATGGCTCGGATGTGTGAACGTCGTTCATGGATCCTTTCCCATGCAAGGATGCATGAACGGCATTCACGCATCATTTAGCTGGTCATCGAAGGACGCGTGAACGCCATTCACGCATTACTGCCTAGTTCTGGGATGTGTGAACGACATTCACGATTCTTTTCCTACGAAAGAATGTGTGAATTCCGTTCACGCATCCCATACCCAGTTTTAAAAATATCGGAACTCTGATCCCCTATCCCGAATTATTTTTTTTCGTGAAACCCATAAAAAAATTATATGTTTGACCGACCCTGAGCATTATGTCGGGTTTGGGTAGAGATGGTAGCAGGTGTAACCTTAGAACCTGTGCTGAATAGCTAAGTCAGTGAGGCTATGGATATAGTGTTGGGATGGGGGTTTGGGCCACCCTTACTCCTTTGTTTATTCTTTACATGTTTTCTATTGTTGTAGCATTGATTACTAGAGGAGATTCATGGTTGGTGGTTGTTGATCCTGGCATGAGGCGACATCAATTCTTTTTGGATGCCCAAGCGTGCATCTTAGGATCCATATATGTTATGGGTGGGAGGAATTATTTTCCCACACCAATTATATATATTATGGGTGGTACGTATTCTTACCACATGTAAGTTATATATGTTATGGATCAGTTGAATTCTTCCCCCAAACCAGTTATATATCTTAGGGGTGGGTGGCATTATTACCCCCCACCAGTTATATATTTTATTAGTTGGATTCTATCTTATCCCATGCCTGTTATTTATGTTATGGATTAGATGCATTTTTACACCACATCAGTTATATGTGTTATGGGTGGGACACATTCTTACCCCACGCCATATATATATGTTATCGGTGGGGGAATTCTTACCCCATGCAAGTTATATATGTCATGGGTGGGTGGGATTCTTACCCCACACAAGTTATATAAGTTATGGTTGGGAGTCATTCTTACCCCCCGCCAGTTGTATATGTTATGGGTGGGAGGAATTTTTACCCCACACCAGTTCTATATGTTATGGGTGGGACACATTCTTACCCAATGATAGTTATATATGTTATTGGTGGGAGTCATTCTTACCCCACACCAGTTATATATGTTATTAGTGGGAGGAATTCTTTCCCCACATTAGTTATACATGTTATGGGTGGGAGGCATTATTACCCCACACCATTTATGTTTTCAATATAGAAATATTCTTGAAATCCAAGAGACTATGAGGGAACCTAGACCTTGGTTTGGGAAAGACCGTGAGAGCTCCCCTAGAATTGGATGGAGGTGGTATGTCCTTATCCACCCCACCATATATCTATCTATATTTATATATATATATATAGATTGATTGCTATTGGATTTTATGTTATTTTTTAGACAAACGCATGAATGTATTTTTTATGTATGTATGTATAGGTATGGGACTATACATAGTTACTCCTATAGATTTGGATATCCATGGTGGAAATTGTCCAGTTAATAGGGGTTATGGACCTAAGTTTTGAATATGGTCTCACACTTTACATTACTATAATTTTGAGTTGTAACTCATCTTAGTTGAACTATTTCTTTTGTGTACACTTATATCATCACTTTTTTTAAGTTTCCTATCAGGGTGGACTATTGAGATTATTTATCACCCATTAACATGAACATAGGTGTATGTGTAGACCTCTTTTCTACTTTACAACTAGAGAAAAGGATGCGTGGTGGATAGGGCTGAGGCCCATAATTTCATGGTTGAGCGGAGCTGCTCGTGTGAGTTTTTCATATCGAACTGGTGTAGTTTGATAGTGTTTGGAAACCGAGTATGTGGTCTAGCTGGAAGTTATTATTAGAGCCCTATAATTTTAATTTTAGCTTCTTTTGTACTCTAGTATATGTATGATCTCTCCAATGGGTGACTAATAATGTATTTAATGACATTGCCTTTCAAGATTTTAAAACATTTCCATTTATTATATTATAGTTTTATATTTCTATTCTTTATTATTTTCGCACTCTATTTAATTTACACTGTATATGATACTTATCTATTTTTTGTAGCTTTTTACCCAAATATGAGGGAATAGTCCCCCCACATTCGCACCGTAGGACCTCACTGCTGGTTGGAAAACTCTAATGTAGAGGGAGGTGCGCTTGAGGCCCTATGCCACATTGGATAGGAGCACTGTTTTTGTGGAATCTAGTTCGGGGTGTTACAAAGTGTTATTAGAGGTGTTCTTTCCTTGGTATTTACAATTTGGGATATGGTAGACATGATTATTTGGAAATTTTCAGAACCTGTGATGGATATCATATTGGTGTGTTAGGAACACTTGTTCCAGTACGAAGTCCTGGTTTCCAGGATTGGTATTTTTTTGATCTGTAATTTTAAAATTGTATATGATTTTCACTTTGAGTGACACATATGTTGTGAAGATGTTATGATTTACTATGGATCTATTACTCTTGGATATTGGAAAGAGTTCAAGGACTGATTTTGACTCTTGGTTAGTAAAAGTAAGAGGCATATCTTGTATTATATTCAGCATGTAGGATTCACATCATATAGGCCTATTAGAGTGCGGTTTTACTGATGATTTATGCATATTTAATTGGACCTTCTTACATATATATTTCATTCTGATGGTAGGTTTTGTGGATCTATGTTGATGTGTTTTTTTGTGAGGATGACGACTCATTCTTCATGCATAGAAGGTGTAGTGACCCTAATAGATAGAAATGGCACCTGGGGCCTTTTGTTGAACCCCTTGTAGGGTGTTGATTATTAGGTTTTTGCTCATCTTCTCAGATCACTGAGTATGTTGCTGAAAAGTACTATGACATTTCTTTTGAACTGAATATCCTAGGGGTATTACTGTGTATGGATGCCCAGTGGGTGTTAGTTCATTTTATCTTCTCTGTTGGTTTGTTGACCTTTTGGTAGTATTTCCTCTTGGCGATGCTCGATGAGGATCAGACCCTTTCAGGATATGTTTTTAGGTATGACCCACATAGTTCATTGTGATCGTTACCTACTTTAGAGTGGTTTTGGTATTTCTGGCTAGGTGGTTAGACCCTGCGACCTAGTTGTGATCTATTTTTGTAGGTATTGGTGGGAGACATAGAGGCCCTTGATTTAGACTCACAACATTATAGGCTAATATCATTATTATTAATGGTTAACCTATGTGATGGATTTTAGACCATGTTTAATGATAGCTTCTTGGTTTTTATCTTGGTTGTGCACATATTCTGACGTCGAGGCACAATAGGTGCTTGAGTTTTATATTATAGGAATGTTGATCTATTTTGATTTTGATGAAGCATATTATGTGCTTTTTCTAGACTTGATTTGATGGGAATGACTGTTCGGGTGGTTGTCTTGGTCAAATATTGATTTCCAATTTTTCTAATGTATTTATAGCATGGGTAGATGCTTGTGACTAGAACAATGCTAGTTGACGGGAAGTCGTGGAATAAATCATAGAATAACTGAGGGGATCACTTTTTAAGAGAATTTCCAATGTAACTTCTAGAGTAATGAGGTGGTTGTTTCATGTATAATTTTTAGTATATCATGTAATTGAAGACTCACTGGAGTATGAGTTCTGTGATAAATACACACTAGATCTATGTGGTGTCCTTTAAATATGTTTTGGTGAGTGGTCGGGTGCGAACTGAGGATCGATGTTTTCAAGATATTCCATGGGATTTTATCCTGGATTTTGTGTTCTAATATCCCTCCATGGTAGAGGTGACACCATGAAATGACTCGGGTTCTATGAGACAGTCAACCCGTGGTTTAATCCTAGTTTGGTTTTCACAAGATACGGGCATGGTCCAGAGGTATATGTACATGACCTTGGTGAAATATTAGTGTACTTAAATTAGATATGATCATTCTCTATCATGATTCATCTTCCTTATGCAATGACTGAATTTTCCCTATGCCTATCTCCTTTTTCTTCCTCATTAAGAAAGGAACTTATTTAGGTTTCACTCAAGGAGTAGTGCAACATAAATCATATGGTAGGGAGTGCACCATTTTCCATTTTTTGGTGGTTAACCTCAGGTTGATAGAATGGATTATTTTCTTTTTCACAAGGATTCTCAAGGACCAATAGGTTTATTGTGGGGAATTTTTAAGGACCTATGTTTTTTCAAACTGTAATTTTGAGCAAAAAAATTAATTTTTTAATGTCAGATGCTTGTAAATGGTTAAATGGTAATTTCACCAAGCATATTACCTCAGATTATTTTTTACCACTCTTTTGTTCCCGGAATAGGGTGTTTACCCTATTATATATATTTGGTGGAAATTTCATCCCTTCTAATTTTGGTGGAATAATAAACAATTAATAATTAATAAATAAAATATTAAACTTCTCACGCAAGTTCTTCAGCCATATCTATTGAAAATAGAATAAAATTGAGATTATGTCTCAACCTTTTAGTCTGGAATGGGATGTTTATCCTTGGTGAGGCATAATCTCATGTTGGGTGTTGGGACTGGCCTGATCCCCTCTTTTTTTATTTTTCTTTTCTTTCTTTATTTTTTTCTCTTATCTCGTTTCCTCCTCCTTCCCACACATGCCTCTCTAGTGTCTCCACTGATGATGCTTGACTAAGAGAGAAAATTGGGAGAGAGAGAAATATATTGAGAGAGAGGGGTGGTAAGAGTGATACAATCACGAATCCCCCGACAGGTTGGATTGACACGTGGAAACAATGGACCATCAAATCAAGACAAGCTTTTGCAGTTTCCGCCTAAGGTATGTAATTTTAAAAATTTACCATAAAACCACTTTAGATTCATTTTTTCTTAATTTAAATCCATATAATTCTTTATTTGGAACTCTGGAAGACAGATCTATTTAATTGGGGGGTTTAAATGAGGGTTTTGGGCGATTCAGTGGGTTTTCTATCTTGAAAACCTGATGACACAGCGTGTAGTTTAGGGGAACATGTCATGTGTTATTCCCATTATGGGATATTAATTTTATGGAGTAGAATCCATGTACAGGGGTTTACACACCATGTAATATTACTTTTCCATGTATCCAAGAAATTAGGAATGGATAACCATGTAGGGTTACATGGCTGTGTAGAATACATGACCAGACCCCGTGTAAGTAGCACACTATGTAAAACTACACGGTCTGGCCAAGTATACTACCCTGTCGGTTAGAGGATACAAGTATGTACCCCATTTTGGGTACATTTTGTGTACCCATTTCACACATCATGTGCCTGGGGAATTTACATGCCCATGTTGGCGAGCATACACTCCCATGTGGAACTTTGGGGTTACATGTTGTTTACCAAGGGGGAAAACCGTGTATTTCCCCTTTTTAACCCTTTGAGGGGTATTCATTTCTTATATCTCTAGAGTTGTAATTGGACCAATGAGTAGTCCATTATGACACATTTTTTCACATATATCACGATGGTGAAACCCGTGGAACTATATGAGGACACATAATGGTTGTTTGGGTGATTCTACCTAAAGGGAGAGGTTCTTCCTCTAGTAATCCAATTCAGTCATCTCGTGGGGTAGAGACATCAATATGACTAATAGGAGGTGTGTTTAGACTGAACTAGTTATGGTTATATTATGAGATTGTACATGATATATCTCTCTTGACCTATTCTTTTTAGCTTTCCTTTTGAGGAAATCTCCCTTAAGAGATGTTCCCTTCTGGCCTATGTGACTATGAGACCTGTTGTTATCGTGGATCCCTTATAGGATCAATCTACATATTCTCTGATCTACAGGATTACATATAGTATGCCTCTATCTTTTTTTCTGGTTACCAAGGATCTTGTAAGGGGGAATTTTTCTTATATGCTGATCTAGAGAGTCCCTTATAGGATCTATGTACCCATGTATCGTTTGGAGGATCCCATATAGGATTCCTCCATTTACATACCATTAGAGGATCCAATGTAGGATTCCTCCTTCAACTTTTATAGAAATGGATCCTGAGTAGGTATCATTTTCTCAAGTTTACCTATAAGATCCCATATAGGATGCTGCTTTGGTGCTTGGATTTAGGGACCTAGAGAGTGCTTGTGGTTTGAACAAACCTGAGTTGTACATCAACTTTGGGTAATGATGGTACAAGGTGTCACCTTAAAACCCATGATGAATAGGTAATACCATTTTTTTATGGTTTTAGTGTTGGGTTGTGAATTATGCCCTCAAACACTTCATTGTTTTTACTTTACATGTTTATTGTTGTTGTTGTGATGTTTACCAGAGGTGATTCCTACTTGGTGGCTATTGAGAATGGAACGAGGAGTCTTACATTATTTTGGGATGCTCGATCATGCTTTTTATGATTTTTATATGTTATGGGTGGGAGGTATTCTTATGGCATGCTAGTTATATATGTTATGGGTGGGAGGCAGTCTTATCACACACCAATTGTATATGTTATGGGTGGGATGAATTCTTACCACATTCCAGTTATATATGTTATGGGTGGGAGGAATTATTACCCCATGCAAGTTATATACGTTATGGGGTGAGGAATTATTACCCCACACAAGTTATATATCTTATGGGTGGGAGGAATTCATACCCCTCACCAATTATATATGTTATGTTTGGGAGTCATTTTCACCCTAGGCCAGTTATATATGTTATGGGTCAGAGGAATTCTTACCACATGCTAGTAATATATCGTATGGGTGGTAGGAATTATTCCCCCATTCCAGTAATATAGGTCACATGATTGAGGAATTCTTACACCTACACTAGTTATATATGTTATGGGTGAGAGGCATTCGTTCCCCATGCCAGTTGTATTTGTTTTTATTAGGAGGAATTATTACCCCTTGACAGTTCTATATGTTATGGGTGGGAGGCATTCTTACCCATGCCAGTTATATATGTTATGTGCGATAGGCATTATTAACCAACTAGAGGTCATATATTCTATGGTTTGGAGGCATTCTTACCCAACTCCATTTATGTATGTAATGGGTGGGAGTAATTCTTACCAAAATAAATTTATGCTTTAAATATATAAATATGCATGAAGTCCAAGACACAGTGAGGGATCTTGGACCTCAGTTAGGGCTAGATCGTGAGTACTCCCACGAAATTTGATGGTGGTTGTACATCCTGATCAACCCCACCATATATCTATTTATACATTTATATATATAGGGATTGATTGTTGTTGGTTTTTATGTTATTTGTTTCAATTACATATTAATGACATATCTATGTATGTATGTATAAGTATAGGGATATACATACTTATGCCTATAGATATGGAAGTCCACGGTTGCAATATCCCATTTAACCAAGATGATGGATCTGAGGTTGAACGGTGGTCTCATGCTTGAAATTACTATTCTTTTTAGTTGTTACTCATCTAGGCAGAGTTGTTACTTTTCCATAACATTATAGTATCACTTTTTTAGGTTTTTTCTAGGTAGGCCTATTGAGATTATTCCTCACCCATTAACATGCACCTTGGTGTAGATATAGACCTTATTTATTCTTTTTTAGGATGAGAACGAGTTGCATGGGGGATTGTTCTAAGGCACAGAGTATCATGATCCAGTAGAGATTCTTATGTGAGTTCTTCTAATTAGGATGGTTTACTTCGACAGTGCTTGGAGCCTTGGTTTGTTGTTTAGATGAGAGTTTGTATTGGATCCATGTACTTTAATTTTAGTTTATTTTGTACTCTTGTATCGGTATGGTCGGTCTAGTTGGTGACCAGTGTGGTATTTTAAGACATAGTTGTTTGGGCTATTACAACATTTTCATTTATTATATCATTATGTTCAATTTTTGTTTTTTACTGCTTTTGTAATCTCGTTACATTCCACTAGGTATGATACTTAGCTATTTCTAGTGTTTTCTTACTCTTATATGAGGTCTTATTCTCCCCATTATCACACCCTAGTCACTCACTTCTAGTCGACATCCTCTGGAGTAGGGGGAGTCATGAATGAGCCATTATAACCCAATGAATCAAAGTATTGATTTAGTGGAATTTAGGTTGGGATGTTACACACAGTACAATTATATCATTTTTCTAGTACATCATTGTAATTTAAAATTATTATTTAAACTCTTTAATTCAAAAATACTATGGAAGAATCCATTAATGTTTCATGATTTTGATGACATGAATACCACATATCAAAATATAATTCTGTGAATAATAATACATAAACACATCAATCATTCCACTTTCATCATACACCATTAACCTTGCTTCTTCATATTATTCCTTAACACTTTTTTCCTTTCATAAGTCATTTTTTCGCTTAATATTTTGAAATATAACCATTTCACAAAAAAATATGCTGATTATCTTCATGATATTTCCCCTTAAGCCATAAATTAATATAACTCATATACTTTCCACATTTATAACATTCAACTGTCTACGATATCTTAGGGAGACCATTATTCTCATCCACTATGTTAAGAAAAATATTCATTTTTTTCTCTGTAATTATTTATGTTATGTCCTTCTTTTACAAACTCAAAACATATTCCTATAACTATAATACTTCCACTTGGTTGATTCATCCATCATTATCAACACATAAGAAAATTATTATTCTTTCCTCTGTGGCCTCCACCACCCAAACACTCAATGAGGTATACCTTATATTCTTTTTTGATTATGAGAGTTCATTAAGGTATCATGAAAACTGATTAGGAATAATCACAATATCATAGAGTCCATTCATCATCCCATTTGGTTTCTCTTTAACATATTATCTATCACATTCATTTTTAATCATGTTCCTTCTCGTTTCCACCATTTTCTAAAACCAAAATGAATTGTGTGAGCAACAACAACCATATTGGGTTATCATATAATCGTGGAAATGACTTATAATATGTCTAAATCATGAAAACTTAATTAAAATATATGGATCCTTGGATTTAACATAGGCCATCCAAGGTCATTATTAAAATCCTCCATGATGGTACATAATGATTTTATGAATTTTTAAATCATACACCCTAATATATTTAAACCATGTCTATACGAAGGACCATTATCAAGCATGAAGTGGCATTCAAGTCCATCTCATTGCGCCTTTTTTAATCTAGTTACACCATGGTACCTTTTTTCTGGAGCCAAATACACTTTTATTAACTAGACATGGATGTAATATCATGGAAACCACTTTTTGAATCCTTTACCGTAATTATTGTACAATTTTATACACTTTGAATCATCCTTATATTTATCCTTTGATATATCCTTAAATATATCATTAGATATATACCTAGGGATCCATCTTTTTAAAGGTTAACCAAACCTTTCCTATAATACCAACTATAAAGTCCCAATCCTCTCATACATAGTTATTATATATTTTTAGACGAATATTCAATACAATTCAAAAATATATACTTGTGGACCATATATGAGTATTATCCTTGGATACTAGACACAAAATCTTCTAATTTATTGAAATATATTCATCATTACCCATAAATATCTTCCAACATATTAATCTTTTTAGACATACTCGACCTAAAACCTTTCTTCATAACTTGGGGAAAGAAAACATAATAATGTGTGAGCTCAGATGCTCATTAAGGGTAAAAAAGGGATATATCAACATAACATGAGCCTATGCATATGATAACATGGGAATAACATTTGAAAACCATACCCTATAAATCATTGATCATAAATGTGAGTCATGTAATAAATCCTATAGGTTTATAAGACGTGATTCATAATGGAATAAAAGAACATGGACCATAAGAATAAATCAATGGCATAAGATAAAGATTTTGGGAATACACATAAGAAAAGAATATTATTTCCTTATTGGTGAAGTATTATTTTAAAATATATCATAGTGTAATAGTTTCACTCCCTAAACAATCATAGTATTCAAGTTTCACTACCAATACTATCATAGTAGAAAAAGTCAAATACTGAACTGGGTTCATTCCAAATTCAAATCTTGTTTATCTCAATAGATATAAATCTTTACCCAATGAATTTGGGGGAGTTATAGGTCCCACTAATCACATAAAGAAAATAATATATATATTTTCCCAAAGATAATAATACATTCATCATATAAGAACATATGAAAAGAAATTTGTTTTATAAACATTTCACCATTGAATACCTTGTGGAAAATAATTTTTTTCATAATCATTTCATCATTTTATAAAAGCATAAACTATGGAGAAAGACGTGATTTTTTTAAATATTTGACCCTAGATACCCAGAGTCAGTGCATTATTACATAAAATTGGCATGATAAAAAAAGATAAATTGTCGAAAGACTGATTAGTTTAGTAGCCTTAGAAACACTAAATACATTAATATATCTTACATTACATCATAAATTGAAAAAATACAACAACATAGTCTCCATAGTCCACACTCGTATCCCCTTAGACTATCCCTACAGGTCAGTCATAAAATACTTCTTCACATCCTGGGAGAAATAAAACATAGAAAGGGGTGAGATCAGATGCTCAGTAAGGATATCAATATAGTAGAAACTTTCATAAATAAGTATAAACATTTAGGGAAATGTATAACTAAAACAAAAGCCTTTTAATCTTTAACTTCAGCATAATATGGAAAACATAAAATGAAATAATTCCATTTATTTATTTACATGTATTTTCTAATAGTTGAATAATCACATGCAATATCAATAACCACTTTTATAATGATGGAATGCATAATGCCAGACTATCATAGCCACATAGTCAAGGCCTTGTGCAAAGACTACAAATAATATTTTGTCAAGGTCTTGTGCCAAGACACTAGTTTGTCTCATGAGACCTATCGATTCATTTAGGAGCTATAGGAGGCTCCACGCATCACTTACTTAGTCCAATTCATTCCTCATATGAACAAATTTAATAATAACATAAACATTCATATTAAAACTAGCATACGAAATGTCAATACTTTATCCACAAACCATGAATGGTATCAAAATAACACATCCACAGTCAAACATATCACAAAACCTTCAATACAATATGAATGTTTTGTATCATAATAAATCAACTTTAAATAAGCTTAAAATCCATCAAAAGATGTTGACATAGATTAAATCAAAACTATTTGAAAGAAATATATCTTTTTTTGAAATCATTTAAACGTTACATAATTATAAAAGAAAAAATTTACTTTGAAAATATTCGTATAATCTTTTAAGGGAAGGTTCGATGATTTTATAATGGCGTAAAATAGCTACACCCACCGTATAAGTTATAAAAGACATTCTTAACTTAATTATGTCGAAAAGGTTAAAAAGAACATTGTTTGGAAAATGACTGAAAGTTTCTTTTAGAAAAATCTTATAAAAATTCAAACAAGGGTATAAATGAATTTAACCCATAGTATGTAAAATAGTAAGAATTTTTTGAAATACATTTTTAAGAAACATGGATGTGGATGATAAAGAGGTCCCAGTAGATACTTACGTAAAAACAACTTTGGATAATAAAGAGATTGTGAAATTAACCCTTAACTTATACTTTTCCTTGGTCAAGAGTGGGTTAACATCCTGTATAATGGTGAAATAATTGTTACTAAACTATAAAAGAATCATATAAATTAATATTATATCATATATGATCTTTTAAAATTGTTTTATTAATAATATCTTAGTATTATCGTCGTTTTGGGCGTTAACGGATTTGTTTTCCTTTATATTCTTTGTTATGTGAGTCATATTTGTTATGGATGGTATGTATCTTATTCATATCCAGAATTATCTGAAGTATTTAAACATTATTTTTAATCATCTAATGAAAATTAGTCTTGAATGGATACGATGGGGAATGAATCTCATCGCGTTCGTGGAGACGGTAATCCGTACGTACGCACGAGGGACACTATCATTCTTTTGATATTAAATTAACATATAATTGGATCGTATATCATATATACAGAAACATTATCATGTTATATTTATTATTTATATGAATTACAAATCATTATGATACCCATCCAAATAATAATTTACTAAATATCAATTACACCACGATGTGGAGATGGTAATTTGTACGTACGCACGTATGGTGACATGTCATTCAAATGATGGATAGAATAATGAATATGGTTGTACCATATTTATAATAACATCACATAATATAGAAGATAATGTATTTATTATTTTAGAATGGAAATAACAAAGAAATAAGAAGTGGAAGAAGAAAAGAACTTGGAAGAGGGTGGTGAAATTATCACCTCTTCTTCGGGTTCTTCCTTTTGATTTGATCAAAATGGATCCTTAATTTGGCTTTCTGACTAAAGTAAGGCCTCTAGGACAAATTGAGGGAATTTTAGAGGATATTTGGTTAGGTTTTGGCTGAACCAAATGGCTTTGAATGTGTGAATTATAGAGAAGGGGGAGTTCCCTTTTATAAGAGGGGTGAGGGGCACCTTAGGAAAAGCTAGAAATATTATTTTATAATAAAACCGTTTTTGGTTTCTAATGGATCCAAAATGGATTATTTAAAGTCTAAGTTGGGGATGGTTCTAAAACCACTCATCCAAAAGGTTTTAGGTAGGTTTGGGTCACTATTTTAACTTTATCATTTAGATTTAACTCTTAGTTAAATAGATTGACATTTACCATGTCTCTTTGTATTTTTATATTATATGGTTAATAAACTTACTATATAATTCCAAGAAAACCCCAAGTGGTAAATTAATGATACAAATATAATTATATAAGTCCTTTGGCTGAACAATAGTTTTTTAGGAATAGAATATCAATTAATAATATAATATTTGTTTTAAAAACACTTTTATGTCAATTTTGACACTATTTGGTATTTTGTTTTTTTGCTAAATTCATAACTCCATTATTACTTTGAAAAAAATTCATCTAACCAATCCTAATATATCATATTAACCAATAAAATTAGTGAAATTCATAAAAATACTCAAATTACATTTATTCCGATATTTATAATATCAATTATTTTAATATTTCATTAAGTAGGTAATTACTACACCACCATTGTGTCATAAATAAACTAAATTATTTAATGTATAAGAAATATAAATAAAATACCATTATGTAAGAAACCTTTTTATATTTGTAATTAATATTTATAGTAAAACTTATCTTATTTATACTCTTATATTCTAAATGTTTTAGTTATTAAACATTGATTTTAACTCTTTTAACTCTTCTTTAAATTAAATAATAATAAATGTTCTAATCTAATCCAAGTGGACCAAAGAGGTTCATATTTTATTCCTAATGTTGTTTTTGGTCTAATTATACTTATCCAATAGAATTAGGACATGTTCTAGGGTAATAATAATATCAATTTTACCCTTAATTACCCTATTTACTTTTAACCGTGGTAAATAAAAGTAAAAAGTTACTATTCACCAAAAAATATTTTCATCTTATTGAACCACATTTGACTCCTTAATATTAACTGTGTCTATCATATTTTTGAAATTATTCTCACAGAAGTGGTAAAATTATGTTTTATGTAAATTTGCAAATTCTCCTAGGAGATGAGTAAAAGATGGTAAAAAGTTTAATAAAATTTTTATATATCCAAAATTATTATAAACTAACTCCAATGAATTACATTGAACATATGTAAGTATTATGTATCTATTTTGACCTGAAATAAATTTAAAAAAAATATATAATTATTTAAATAAAAATTTGGTATTAAACTATAACTCTGTGTTTTTTACTATTCATTAAAAATTGAAAGTTTTCATAAAAATACAAAAAATTCACCCTAAGCTAATTTTGATATTCCAAATCCCAAATTGAATTCAATTTTGGAAGATAAAATTTATAAAATTTCAAAAAGTGGGTATTAATATTCATAAAGGCTAGTTTGATTGGTTGCGGTGTGTGTAAGAACTCGAAGTTGCGTACAACCCACGGTACTATATTATTCAAATAGAATCATATCGTGGAAGCTTGGGGTGTTATAATTTTCCTTATCATTTTATTATTGTATAAACTAGGGAATGGAAACTAGTTTCATAAACATGATTTCATAATAAACATAAACCATCCAAATAAATGATAAATATTGGATCATTGGATCATATCCCCATTAAAAAATAATTAATATCAAAGGATATCTTCTTATATGAAAAAATTATTTGGAATGAAAAATAATATAAAACATTTATCAAGGAAACTATCTTTTTATTGAAAATTACTTTTTTAAACTAAAAATTCATAAAACATTTTTAAAATAATTTTCTTTGAAAATAAAATCTGAATCTTATAATGGATTCATTAAAACATTTAGTTTTCTTGATGGTGTAAAATACTATTCAATCCATACATGTTAAAATAAATATTCCTTTCACATGTTTTGGTAAAATAAAAATCGTAATTGTTTAAAAAATGATATTAATAATACTTTCAAAACATTTCATAGAATAAAAAAATAGTTAAATTTGAATTTAGTAAATCATCTAAATATTTATACATTTTTTTATTTTTTTTAATAAAGGCTTTTAGAAGAAAAATAGGTTTTGATAGAAGAGAGAAATAAATATGATTTTTATCAAAAACATTCTCCTGGCCACTTGAATAAATAAGGAGGAAAAAATGATGGAAAAACATGTATTCTCATGAAATAACCTGAGTAGAATAAATTTATTGAGTTTCTTAAGAGATAGATCATTTTAATTTATAATAAAAAGCATAACCCTAAACAATCATGATAAACGATGAGATTGTATCATAAAACCCCTTCCACTTTGGTATCTTTAAAATCATAGGCCCCTTTAATTAATAACGTTATATAAAAATTTTAATATCATTAAAATAAAAATATTCATCACATAACATGTAAAATGGTAATTATATACACAACAAAGAATAATATAGGTGCATAATATAACTTATATCGCACATAATTTTTTTTAGAAAAAAATATCTTACCACTTTAGTAACATTTAAACCATAAACCCAATGAAAGAGAGATAATAAAATGTATATTTAAATTTAATTAATTTTTTGTAGAATAATAAAAAAATAAATTCATGGTTATTATATAAACCATATAAATTAAACATGTTGTAAATATTTCATGTGTCTCGCAGAAAGTAAAAGTGAGAAGAAAATACATTACCTTAAGTCATGAATTAGTTATTATACATTCACAAATTCTATGTAATAAATATACATTTATTATAAATAAATTTAAAAAATTATTATATATATCAAAAAATATATGGTTTTATTTTGATCTTTTATTACCCGTTTATTAACATTGCTTTATTGAAATTACATTTTGGGTTATAATAGTTGTGTTTATCATGAAAGTTTTGGTCTGTTATTTTTGTTCATCTTACATTGAAAATGGTTCCATAATCTCTGGAATTTAAACCATTATATAAATTTACTATATATTCATTATATATTTATTAATATTAATTTAAAAAACATTGATATTGAAAATGAAATAAAATGTTCATGGAGATGGTAGGTTATACGTACGTAAGAATGCTATTTCAATTTTCACTTAGAATTAAAATAAATAAAGGTAAAAAATATATTATCATTATATAATCATTGTAATTTCATATATATAACATATTTTCACTAAACCCACCCTTATTACAATCAATGTAAATTGCGAATGAATCACATTGTTTCATGGGGTGGTAGTCTGTCACACACACGAACAACGTTATCACAACACTCACAAAATGGAAATTAAAAAGGTATATTTGATATAATTATTATATAAATACAATTATGAAAAAAATATCATAGATATTCACTTAATATATCCTTATTACCATCCAATCAAATCATAAATTAAAAACACATCACATCGGTCCGTGAGGCAATAGTATATCATACACACAAGTGACGTTATTATTTTCACCACAGATTTGGAGGTTAGAATATAGATATGGTATTATAATTTTAGAGGTATAATAATATCATAAATATCATATATAAATATTAAATATATCATTATATCTATCTCTAAAAAGTGGTGATGGAAAACAAATAACATAATTTCGTGGTGTGGTAGTCCATCGCACAAACAAGTGATGATTTTGTATCTGATTTGAATGATATAGGCCATGAAATTAACATAAAACAATATAAGTATATGGAAGATAATGAGGTTATTATATCATCATGATTTAATAATAATTGATGGAGGTAGAGGATGAAATAAAAGAAAATGCCCAGTTAGGGATGTTAACACTTCTTCGAACAACTTCCTTTGGTTTTCCCCAAAAGACATCCAAGGTTGGATTTATGACCAAAATAAGGATTCTAGGATGTTATTAGGTAATTAAGTATGATATTTTAATATTTATTGGACAAAATATTTTTTTAATAATTGTATAAGATGAGAGGACAGGGGGTGTCCTTTTTAGGTGAGGTGAGTGGCACACTTGTAATTCTTGAAAAGAAAAAGGTATACCCATTATTTTCACATGCCACAAGGATATAAAAAAGGGAAATTCTTGAATGTAAAAAATATAAGGTCTATATATGTACATTAATTTATTTTTTACAAGTCATGGGCTATTTTTAACAAAAATATTTCTAGTTTAACCCCCAGTAAACAAATTTTCACCTTAATTGAGGTTATTAATCGTAACTTTTTTTAATATAGAAAATGGCCAAAAAAATTGATATTATTTTATAAGAGAAATTAGAATTATTCCAATTATATAAAAAAAATCTAAATTCCACTAATATAATTGGAAAAAGGTAATTTTAAAGTAGTCTCATTGACGCGATTAAAAAGTAGTCTTCCCAATAAAAAAGATTCAAATGTTTAAAAAAACATTAAATAAAAATTCATTTTAAAATTCATTGAAATTACATAAATATTACAAATAGATTTAAAATGTAACTAATGTAACTTTTAAAACCATATTAAAATAATGTTTATATTTATAATGATTTAAAATAAATATTAATTTTTAATAAAATCTAGTACTTTTCACAATTCATCAAAAAAATTATCTTTTTCAAAACTTTCTCAGAAATTAACTCCAAGAAAATTTTGAAATTATGATTAAAAAATGAAGTTTATTTTTATATATAATGTTTCTAAAAGTGGAAAAATTAATACTAAATTATGTTTATACAAGGTGACAAAACTAATTTTTATAAAAATATAATTTTAGTCTTAATATTTGATTTATTCTTATATCTTGTATAGAAGTCACATAAGATGAATGTTAAACATTTTATTGAAAATATAATATAAAACAATAATTAAAATCATTTACCAAAAGTTATTTTTTATTTTATTAATGTAAAACACAATTGTCTGCACAAAATTTGTTTTTCATAAAAATATTTCCTTCTTTTCAAATAGTTTTTATTTTCATTTTAAATTTATTTATCACTAAATTATTTATTATATATACATGTGTAAACCATAGGTTTTACTAAATTAGTTAATCCAATTAATAACCACAATTCCAATGGGTAGGAGACTACTATCATATTAAATAATAATTTTTTTGTAGTATGTCAGGTTTCTTTCAAACTCGGTGTTGCTTGTAATGAAATCTATACTCAGTGTTTTTTTGTAATATAAACTAAAATAATTGTTGCCTATACCATAAGATAAAGTTAGTTTTGCATGAAACAAAAATGTATTGGAATGATTAAATTTATTTGAAAAAATATATTTCATAAAATCTCGAGGTGTTATTTATAATATCATGTGAGATTATATCAGTGGATCCATCAAATAAAAAACGTACTGAAAATTTTCCTAGACCAACCACTAAGACTAGGATCCATAATTCTCTTGTATTTGATAGATATTATTAATTTTTTATAATGTATTTATCACAATTATCTAATTAACTCACTAAGATTAATAGGAATGGAGTTAAGTTCCATTGTACTGGTGAAATTGAAGAAAAAATCATGGAACTTGAGAAATAGGTTGGTTAGTACACCTATGATGAAACAAAAATAATGTGGATAAGGGTTTGTGATTTTTTTATGCCTAAAAATGGTTTTGGGGTTTTCTTATGAAAAATGATATGGTGGTAGATTTTTCATCATGCTATTTAAAATTTCATGAGAAAAATTACACGACTCATTATTTAGAGTTAGTAGTGTTTGTATATTCATTATAGATACAGAGTAATAATATTTTTAGTAAAATTTATAACATATATAATGATCATAAAATTTTAAATTATATATTCATGCAAAAATAGTCAAATATGATCTAGAGAATATGGATGTAGTTTGTTAAATATTATGACATATCAACACCTTAACACCCTAGAAAGTAAACATGGTTGATGGTGATTTGATATGAATGGATCATGCCAAGTTATCAATGATTTAGAACACAATATATTCAATATTTATTGATTTTCCAAGGATTTACAATGAGATATTTAAGTAAAATGAGACATATTATCTTGCTCAAATGAATCTTCAAACATTAATACATGTGAATATTAAGTAGCTACCGAAGGAGGATGTGGAGGTAAAAGAAGGTGATAAATGTTACAAATATCAACCATTATTTTAATGGAATTATAATTAATGTGCCCCTTCAATTCCATAAATAATGAAATAATTATTGAAAGAATCTCATAACTCATCATTCTCTATTCATCCTAGAAGTATGATGATATATAGTGATATGAATGATTATTTCTTATTGGAGAACATGAAGAGAGATATTTTAGAGTATTTACATGGTTCTGGTTATTTTAGGAAGTAAATGATGACCTAGAGAAGTGTAAATGTATTTTTAAAATAGTTCCCATATAACAATGGAAATGGTAAAACTTTATCGTCAGACTACCCAAGCTATTTGATGGATTTAATGCTATTTGGTTGTATTTAATCACCTTATGATGTTAGTACACTAAATTTCTATTACATAATATTTATATCTTGATCATATTTCTAGGATATAAATTAAGGGAGTTTTAATGATTCATGAAGTACAATATTCTATTGTAACTGATTTAGTTTCGAGGTTACCCTCGATCTTGTAAAGATATTTTTCCAAAGTTTTGCTTATATAGTTTTGTTTTAGTGATTCATATGATCCTCTGATAGATGGTCAAAATGAAATAACCATTAAAAATATACAGGTTATATTGAGATATACTTCTTAGGATTTCAATGGTTTTTGGTATGAACACCATTATCTAGTAAATTTTTATTAAAAACAACATCTTTCCCTCGATCATTCAGATGGATCCTAATGAATCCCTCTATGGAAATAAGTTCATAACTCTAAAATACTATGATGAAATTGGATAATTAAAACTACTAGGATATAAGTTAGTAATTTAAATTATATATAAGGTTAAATCCTTTCATCGGAACCTCAAGCAAGAATAAGAGTTATGTTGAAAATATTTGAAAATATTTGAAAATGGGAGATAATGAAAAGGTTTTCCTTTGAATTGACCCACTGAATAAGGTTATGATATTTATAAATAAGTGAAATATAATCCCTAGTTATATTGGTTCATTCATTATTCTAGACCATATTGGGATGGTTTCTTATCATTGGACTGTCCCACTTAACCCCTCTCAAGTTCATGATGTGTTCTATATATATCTCTTAAGGATGTACATACCCTTTCCTTCACATGAAACAAACTGAAAGGTTATACCAATGGATAATTATCTTTCCTATGAATAAAATCCAATAGAAATAAAAGATCATAAAATTAAAGTTACACTTAATAGGATTATTGGCTTGGATAATACTCTTTGTAGGAATTGGATACTTAATAAAGCAACATGGGAAACTTAGGATGTAATGAAGCCAAGATATCCTCATTTTTCATATCAATGTGATAAAAAATAAAGGGTAAAAATAAATTTATTGTGGGTTGAATGTAACACCCCATGATTTTATATTTATTTTCTCTGAAATAATCTTAATGTATTTGATAGCTTACCATACAAACAACTCCATGTCTATATGAACTATGATATAGTGTACCATTATAACCAAGACTTTAAATTGGAATATAAAAATAATAATAAACACATTAAGAATAATTTGTATAATTCTTTCTAAATAATTACAATTTATTCATTAAATAAGAATAAATAAGTACTAAATTTTCACTGAAGAAATTTTATGATTCAAAATTATGTTTTCTTCCAAAAAGCGTTTCATTGAGTTTTGCATCTCAAATTTATAATTAATTTCCAAAAAATTATAAATTTTATATGAATAAATAAATATTATTTTTAAAATTAGTATTTTAATATTATCTTAGGTTTTATTTTTAGGATTTTTCTGAAAATAAATCTTTTTTAGTGAATACTGTAAAAACTATGTTTTTAAAAAATATTAATTTATTTTCAGCTAAAAGTAAAAAAAAATTAATTTGATTATAAATTAACCTAATATTAATTTATTTATAAATTACCTAATTAATTACATATTAACCTTTATTATATTTTATTTCTAAACAAATTTAATTTTTTTCCTTAAAAACACAACTTTCAAAAATCTGTTTTTATGCACACAATGTGTTTTTATCTTAATAAATAAAAATAATATCTATTAACTAATGTTTTTTATGAATATATATATATATTGAATATATAATTTTCACATTCATTTTATGGTTTTTTAAATTCATGGAATGAATTAAATTTTGTTTCATGCATAAACATTCAGTTTTCTAAAACGGGTTTTCAGTACGGTTTTTTAAATTATTAAAAATTATATTCTTCCAATTAGTGAAATATATTATGTAAAAATAGATTAAATATTTTTAATCAATTTAATTTTTATAATTTAATAGTGTCAAATTAGTTTTTTCATAGTTAATGTCTAAAATAATAAAATTTTATTATCATGGTAAAGGTTAAAGCGGGATTATTTGGTGGTTATATCAAGTTATAAGGGTAGTATTTCCACCAAAATATATAATATTATTATTATTTTAATATATTTCATCCTTATATCAACCTATATTATAATAAATATATATTTTTATCACTTTCTCTTGATATATCCCTATATCATTACTAATTATTTGGAAATTCTAAGTATTTCACTCCCCTCACTAATGAAAGGGAACCTCTCCCCCTCCCTTATTCAAACCATTTTAACCATTTATATCTAAAATTACCAATAATAAAACTTCCCAAATTCCTTCCCTTCATCATAGAGCTTCATTTATTAACTTAAGACCAACCTTTCATGGTTGAAGGAGTAATCCAAAGGAGGTCACTCAAAGAATAGGTATTGATCATAACCAAGATCATTCAAAATAATTTAATCTTATACTTCCAATAATATTTTTGTATACATAATAAAAATATGAAATTAGTATCATAAATATACTAATATATTATTATTTTTATGTCACAATCTCTTATAAAGTCTTCTACATAAAATTGGAGATGAATGTATCGCTCGTATATACGTGAGGACTACCGACTCAAGGTGGTGATATAACTGAATTCCCATCCCCATATTTCTCAGTTGGTATTTAGGGTATAATTTATTTATATATATGTTTGATATTTATTATATAATAATTATTCTAAAAATATAAATTTAGATTTACCTTCATTTTATTCCATCCATCGAAAAAAGGAATCTTCACTTATGTGTGCGTACGGACTACCATTTATACCAAGTGATGTTATTAGTTTTTCATCACTACATTTTATATATATTTATAAATATGTATATATATCACATATATGATATTTATATCATTATCAAATTTATATACATGATGTTACCATGATGATATTGATTGTACCATCACCCCTGAACCAAAACATACTTGTAAAAAAAAGTAGTAGACACCCAAAATAATGATGATAGTGAAAGATTACTAATGAATGGGTGATAAGGTGTTATTAGTAAACAAAATATGGCAACATATATTATAATTATTCTGTTATAAAATTTTAATAAATTTAAAATTATTATAAAATATTTTAATGTTCTTATAAAGCAATACAGACTTGATGTAAGGTTTTTATGTCACAAACTCATTTTTATGGGGACTGATTATAATTAATATTTTTTATTAATAAAATTATATGATATATCTTTAAGGAATATTTTTTATTTTATTAACCCTTAGTTAAATTTTAATGTTACATGTTTTCTTTTTATTTTCCTTTCTTTATCTTCCCAAGAACCCAAAATAATATTTTTATGTAAAACTAAATTTATTTCTATCCTCAGTTAGAAATATTTTACTTCCATGACCATATTTTCATTAAAAAAAATTAATAATGTTTTAAAATTACCTAATGTGTAATTACCTTGAAATTATAAGCATGATTTTCTTGTAATAAATGTTTATTTAATGATTTGTTTTATAAATTTACATTAAATATCACTTTTATAGGTAAGTATATTTATTCTTTTATATTTTTTATAATTTAAATATATTAAGTAATGTTTCAATATGATTATAATTAAATAATTTCAATTAATAAATTTTTTATAATTATAAGATAATTTACTATATAGTTTTTTATTATATGTAATAAATGATTCTTCTAAATAATTATATCTGGTTAAACTAACTATGATAAATTACAAAAAAGTGGCATAAAACCTATTTAGACTAAAGACATGGGAATTTTATACATACAACAATAATTAAAAATGGAAGTGAACAAAGTAAAAAAACATGCCAACTGAGATGTTGTATCTTGCATCATCTGGATCCATCATCCGTAGAATCCCTCTGAAGATGATATTTTTAAAAATAAAAATAAGTGAAAAAACTAGAATCATGATCACAAGTAAAATACTAAAATTCATAGAGTACAATTATTAAAATACCATATAAGTATACTATTTATAGAAAAAAAATGTTTGGGGTCATTGGTTTAGAAAAGTTGTGGAATTCAAATAAAAGAAAACTGTAAGAAATAATAAAATGTGTGTATAGCCATTTGAATACTTTTATGAATTATACATATACACCAATATTTCATTTTAAAATATGTTCCATCATAAAATTGAATAAAAATAGTATTTTTGTATTCAAAATCTATGTAAATATTTAGATAGAATGAAATTTAAATTGGAATAAATAAATGTATAAGACATTATTTTTAGATGAAATTTTTATTTTCATTTTCAAATTTATATTAACAAGACATGAAATAATAAGATACACACATAAAATGTTTTAAAAAATGTTGATGATTTTAAATACACAAATTATGGATCACAAAACCAGGAAAATAATGATGATGATGATGATTATAATAGTCTTTGATTGTATAAAAAATGATTAAATTATTTTAGTATAGTTAAATAATAAGAATATAATTTCTTAAAATAATTATTCATAATTTAAACCAAGATATGAAAATATATCATAATTTTGGGATAAAACCAATTAATTAAGTTTTTATTATTAATTTAATGCAAATAAATATTTACCTATATAATTATATAATCTTAAAAAATATAATTAAATAAATATTTATGATGAATTGATTATAAAATAATATGTGATAAATGATACATGTGTTAACTATTTTTCTTAACATACATCAAGTATATATGAATACATATAAATAAACCGTTAAAAATGATAGGAATTACAAAAGAATGTTATATATATATACATAATATAATATGTATATATATATACATATATCAGTATATATAAATCTATACATTTGATGAAAAAAATGGAAAGGATAAAAAGATAAAGAAAAATGAGAGTAAAACCAAAATAAAAAATAGAGTTGTCTTACTTGAGACTCTTCTCTAGTAAGCCAGCCACACACCCTACGAGCGATGGAAAAATCCCTTTATAATGACAACCAAACACTCTTTAGAGAACACACGTTCACCACCACCACCCTTTTCCTTTCACTGTGAGGTAATTTTCTAATCATCTTCATTTTCTACTTGAAATGTCTCCCTCATTGTGACCATCGGATCTAGAAACTACACATCAGTCTCACCCACAATTCTCATGGAAGATTACATGTGAACCATCAACATCCTCTCCAAACCCTTCAGGTTCATGACACTAATATTATAGGGACTAGTGGCCATGTTTGACTCACAGATCCACTTAGATCCCCATATCACCTATATATATGGATAAACCGATAGGATACTCCGTTATTGGACAACCCATCCTAGAAGAAGCCTTGTCTTTTTATCCTTTTTTGCATACTATTTTGAGCAAACCCATTTAGATGTCCATGCCTTCAATATATGAAGAAGGAACGACCATTTCCCTCTCTTTCTTCCTTTAGTTTACAGTAGGTAAGGAGAAATTTTATTTTTATATGTGTAAATATATTAATAAAAAATTATAAGAAATATATTCAAGCACATCAAATATACATATTCATACATGTATTAATTTCAAATTAATATTATTAGTCTTCTATTCTTACAAGAAAGTATAGTTTACTGCATTATGTTTTTATTTCAAGCTTAGAATTTTTTTCAAGTATATATTTACATGTACATATATATTTCTTATAATTTCATGTTTTATAAAAGATATATATATATATTATATGCACGTATGATTTTCAATTTTATGAATTTAATATTTTAGAATATAAATCTATGATTTATATATATATATATACATGCATGACACTTCATTTTTATCAACCAAATATATTTATGTACCTATGAGAATATTCTTCATGTCAAAAAAAAAATTTCATACTTATGTTTAAGAAATTATGGTGTGCATGTAATACATTATTTTCAACATCCTTTATTTCTTTATTAATCAAGTAGGTATATAAATATATACAGATAATAATTCTAATAATCAATATTTTATATTACAAGGTCATATTTTAGGATTCAAGTTCATGACATATATATATATATTTCATTACAAGTGTATGTATTTCAAATATATGTATATATCTATCCATTATTGCTTTATTTGAAATGAATAGTTAATTCATTTCAAATCAGAATTTAATCCAATTTCATATTTTTAAACTATGTAATGAAGAGAAATTTTTTAATATTACCTTTATAATTCTTATTTGTGTGATATAGTTTTCTTTTAAAATTATCAGTTAAGGGAATATTTAGTTTTACATATTATTGTTAATGAAAGTAAAATTATGTATATTTATATATTTAAAATGGAATTATTTTTTCAAAATTGTAATTTTGGAATTACAATTATGATTGCCATTATTTTATGTTCATATATTTTATGTTCTCATAATAAATCTAAGAAAGAAAAAATGGATGTCTATTATTTTAGTTGAATTTAAATTTACTATTACTAATATTTTATGTGTATTATATAATTATACCCACGGTTATTCCAGGGAACTAGAAATTGAAACCTACTTTTCATGTCACATGAAAATTACAACTGCTATCATTTTATGTGAAATTTTTTTATATTATTTAATTTGTCAAAAAACAAAATTTTGATTTAATTGAATGAGTAAATAATGAATTTAACAAAATATGTGTTGTGAAGTGATAAAATTTAACATTTTATGTAAAATTAAAATTAAATAAATGGATGTTAATTGTATTTATTAATAGATCATGTAAAAGCTAAATAACATGAGATTTGTTGGTACCAAATCTATCAAGTGATTTCTAGAGAAATTTAATATTTATATATTTATAAATACACATGTGTATTTAAAAAAAATTTATTTTTTTAAATCAATAACCCTGATAGAAAATGTATATAGTTAAATTAAGCTAAATTTTTTGAAAAACAAAATTGGTACTTGTACATTGTAAACATGAAGGGGATGGGGATTAAAATCTTTACAAAGAAAAGTGGGTAGGTCCATAAAAGCATCAATGTTTAAGTGAACCCATTTTTTTGTTTTTAAAATGTTACTTAGTATTTTCTAAAAAATCACAGGTTTATTTTAATGTGTTTTCAAAGTGTAAGTACTTTCAAAAGAAATATACTATTTTACAAAGTATAAATATTTTTAAATGATTTAAAGAATTTTTAAAAGTGTAAGAATTTTTAAAAGATTATATTTATTTGTTTTAAAAGGTGTAAGTATTTTAAAAATATTTATTACATTTATGTTTTCAAATGGTTTTCAAAAGTGTTTTCAAAATCTATTATATTTTAAAAAGTATTTTCAGAAATAGTATTTCAAGATTATAATTATTTTATAAGTATTTCTATTTTTTTCAAGATTTTCATTAATAAAAGTTTTTATCAAAGCTATTTTCAAGTTTATTTCCAAATGAACTTCCAAAATTATATTTTCAAAAGGTATAAGTATTTTCAAAAAAAAATTCCACTTGATTTTTAGAAACCCCTTACTAGGAAATTTTTCGCACCCTATGTTTTTATAAACTGGTTTTAGGTTCATCTAGAGGTTTCGTGGAGTTTAGCTCGATAAGGAGATAACATGAGAAAAATTTCGTCTCCATGTTTTTTTTAACACTGATAATATGTGAGAATGATAATTTTCATCCAAAATCGAAACTTTAAAATATCCTCAAATATAAATTCCTATATATTTTTCAGTTACCTTTTAAAAAAATATAGCATTTTTATGTACTGGATATGAAAGCATAGTTATGGGGCTCTATAGTTGATAGTAGAGGAATGGTTTAGATAACGTTAGAGTCTAGGATGTTTGGTTTAAAATGAGTATACTATTTTAAGTGTTCATTTATGAAATACCTCTCTTTTCTAACCTTTTAGATTAGGAAAACTCTAAGAGTAAGAAATGTACTTTTAAACTCTTGGGAAGTTAAGTAACATTTATAAATATAGAACTTTAGTAGTTATTGTTTCTAAAATTCTGAATAATGGAATTTTAGCAAATTCCTTATATTTGTAAAAAGGATTTCGAGGATTAAATTATATATATGAGGGGGTAAACTGTAACGCCCCATAAATCCTTAGCATTGTTTTCTTTTTAAAATGTTTATTGAGTGATTTGTTTTATAAATTTTTATATAGTGTTACCATTATGGGTAAGTATATTTATTCATTTATTTTGTTTATAATTTAAATATATTAATGAATGTTTTTCTATTATTAGGATAAAATTATTTCCTTTAATAAAAATACAACTCAACTATAAGATAATTATGATATAGTGTTTTATTAAATGAAATAAATGATACTTATCAATAATTATATCTGGTTAATATAATGATGATACATTACAATGTAGTTATAGAAATCCTATTTAGACTAATGACTCATAATTTTACATATACAAAAGAAATGAGGAATATAGTTGGTAAAAGTAAAACAAACATTCCAGTCGACATATTTTAGCTTGAATCATTTGGATCCATCATTAATAGTATCCCTCTAAAGATGATGATAATAAAAATAAAAATAAAAATAAATGTAAAATCCTAAATAATTCTCATGATTAGAATACTGAAATGCGTAGAGTCCAACAATTAAAATACCTTATATTTAGAATATTTATAGAAAATTAATTATTTGGACCATTGGTTTATAGAAATTGTGTCTTTAAATCAAAAGTAAAATGTATGAAATAATAAAATGTGGATATATCCATTGGAAGACATTGATAAAGTATATGTATACATGAATCATTCATTTAAAAATTTGTTTCATTATTTAATTGAATAAAATGAGTATTTTTATATTCAAAATCTAAGTTAATATTTAGATGGAATGATATTGATATTAGATTTAATAATTATACGAAAAATTATTTGTAGACTCAGTTTTTTTTCAATCTAATATTAACCAGAAATAAAATAATAAGATACACACAAAAAAATTGTTTAAAATGATGATGGTTTGAAATAAAAAAAGTTTGGATCATTGTACTTAGAAAATAATAACAATGATAATAATAGTTTTTTATTGTATAAAAATAAATTAGATTATTTTCGAATAGTGAAATAATAAGAATGAAATTTTATAAAATTATAATGTATAAATTTAATAATGATATGAAAATAAATCAAAATTTTGGGGTATAACCAAATAATTATGTTTGTATTATTTTCTTACTACTTATATATATTTACATTTCTATATTTATATAAGTATAAAAAAATATTTTATTAATTAAATAAACATTTATGATGAATTGATTATAAAATAATATGTGAAAAGGTATACATGTGCTAAATATTTATGTGAACTTTCTTTAATTATATTGGAATACATATAAATAAACCATTAAAAATAGAGAAGAATTATATATTAGTGTTAGGTATATATATATATATATACATAAAAAACTAGAATATATATATATATATAGATATATATAAATGTATATAAATTTATATATCTTAATATAAAAATGGAAAGTATAAACTGATAAAGACAAAAATAGAATAAAATTAAAATAAAAAAATGATGTGTCTTATTTCTTTGGACTCTTCTCCTACATGCCAACCACACACCCTACCAGTGATGGAAAAATCCCTTAACCATCACCACCAAACACTCTTTGGTGAACATGCATCAACCACCACCACCTTATGATGTTCACTACAAGTTCATTTCCTTATCATCGTCATTTTACTCCTAACACTTCTACCTCCTCATAACCGCCCAATCTTGACACTGCTCATCTGCCTCACCCAAAATTTTCATAGAATCTGACATGGGAACCTTCATCGTCTTCTCGAATCCCTTTCGGGTCATTGTAGCCATTCTACTAGAACTGGTGGCCATTGTTGACTCGTAGATCCTATTAGATCCTAAAATCGCCTATATATATGTGTAAACTGACAGGATACTACCTCACTATAAAACCCTCCCAATACAAAGCCTTGTCTTAAAATCCTTTTTTTACCCATTGGTATAAATATACCCATTTACTAGGACATACCTCCAATCAGTGAAGAAGTACCCACCATTTCCCTTTGTTTCTTCCTTCGATTTAAAAAAGGTAAGTGAAAATTTTCTTTTTTGGTATATGCATATATATATTAATATATAAGTACAAGTAATAAATCAAAGTTAATCCAATTTACATTTTAATACATATATTAAATTTAAATTACAATTATTATTATTCTATTTATAATAGAAATTAATCTTCTTCATTGTATTATGTTTTTATTTCAGGCTTTTCATTTTTTCCTTATATATAAGTACATGTATGTATATATACTTATATTTATTATAATTTAATTTTTTTAATCTTATATATATTTATATAACATTCATCTATGATCTTAAATTTCTTCAAGATCATATTTTAGAATTTAAATCTATGATTTATGTATATATTCATGCACTCCATTTCATTTTTATCAACCAAACATATGTACGTACCAATCATAATATACCACATGTGATATAAGTATTTTTAATACTTAAGTTTAAATCATTAAGGTTTGAATGTAATAAATTTTTTTAAAAATCATCCATGTCTACATTCACTATGTAGGTATATCTATATATACAGATACAAATTCTAAGATTCATGTTTTTATATTAAAATATCATATTTTAGGATTCAATTTCATGACATATATATGTGTTTGTGTGTGTGTGTCAATACCATTTTATGTTTATCTCATTAATATATATGTCTGGACATCATTTCATGGTTTGATATGAATGGATATTTCATTTATAATCATGATATCATCCAATTAAAAAAATTTAAATCAATAAATTAAGACTTTTTTATTTAAAAAATATTACCTGTATAATTATTATGTGTTTAATATTGTTGTTCTTTTAAAATTATAATTTTAGGGTATAGTTACTATTACATATAATTTTTAATTAAAGTAAAATTTTATATATTTATATATTTTTAATGGAATTATTTTTTTCAAAATAGTAATTTTACAATTACTATTATTAATTCCATTATTTTAAGTTCTTATATTTTATCGACACATAAAATTCTAAGACATAAAAATTGGATTTATATTATTTTATGGAAATTTCAATCTAATTTTGGTAATATTTTGTTTTTATTTTATAATTATTCCCATGGTTATTCTAGTGGAGTAAAAATGATACCTACTGTTTAAAATGACATAAAAATTAAAATTTATATCCTTTTATGAGAAAGGTTTATATATAATTTAATGTCTCAGAACATAAAATTGAGATTTATGAAAATCATTATTTAATATGTTTATCTATGTGTGAGTTTTAAAAGGATAAAGTTTAACATTTTAAAGAAAATTAATCTAAAATAAATGGACACTAATTGTCTTTATTAATAGATCTGGAGAAATCTAAATGTTATGAGATTTGGTAGTACCAAATATAATAAGTTATTTCCTAAGAATTTTAATATTTATATATTTATTAATGTGCATGAGTATTTAATACATTGTGTTGTTTTTAAATAAAAAGTTCTGGTGGAAAATCTATATATGTAAAAATATCTAAAAATGTTTTCATAAAAATTTTAAAACGGACATTCTAAACATGAAGGTGATGAGGAGTGAACTCCTTCCTAAAAAATATGGGTAGGCCCAGACATCTATCAATGTTTAAGTGGCCCCATTTCTTTTTTTTTCAAAATCATTCTTTTTATTTTCTAAAAAATGACAGTATTATCTTAAAATGTTTTCAAAGTGTAAATATTTTCCAAAGAACTATATTGTTTTCAAAATTGTAACTATTTTCACAGGATTTAAATAATTTTAAAAAGCATAAGTATTTTAAATAGAGTATTTATATGTTTTCAAAGGAATAAGTATCTTCAAAGGCATTTTCAAAATTATTTTTTGAAAGGATTTTCAAAAGTTTTTTCAAAAATCTATTATATTTTAAATAGTTTTTTCATAATTATGTTTTTGAAACTGTATGTATTTTCAACGAGTTTTTATATTTCTTTTAAACATTTGTATTTATAAAATCATTTAACAAATAAATTTTGAAATAAAACTTCAAAAGTATTTTTTAAGAATGTTTTTCCAGTGGATTTTCAAAATCTGTATATTGGGAAATTTTTCTCACCTTATGATTTCATAAAATGTTTTCAAGTTCATTTATATGTTTTCAGGATTTTATCTCTATAAGGAGCTAGCGGGAGAAATATTTCATTGTTGTGTTTTTATTTATTGTATTAACTTTTTTAATATGTAATTGTGATCCTTTTCCTCAAAAACCCAGACCTGAAAAGATCCCTAGATGTAAATGCAGTTATGTTTTTCAGCTAACATTTTATAAAATAATATAAAGCATTTTTATATACCAGATACAAAATAGTGGGTATGTGTCTCTATATAATGAATGTATAAAATTCATTTAAAACCATTTCTTACCCTATATAG
This sequence comes from Viscum album, assembly GCA_963277665.1. Lineage (NCBI taxonomy): Eukaryota > Viridiplantae > Streptophyta > Magnoliopsida > Santalales > Viscaceae > Viscum > Viscum album. The sequence continues at coordinate 511,901,719 of OY728127.1, read as the reverse complement.
TTAAATAAATAAATATTTTCATCATTTTCATAATGAGGTTATTTTTAATATTTATAAAAAATGTGAAAGGAAATTCTGTTTTAACATACACCACTTAAAAGGATTTATCCACCATCATGAATAATATTTTATTTAATGATTCCTTTTACATTTTCATAAAAAATGGTTTCCTTAATATTTTTAAAAAATTAGATTATAAATATGTTATTCAAAAATAAAAGGGTATTTTCTTCAAGAAATGTTCAAGTGATCTTTAATGTTATTTTTATATATAAAAACATCCATTGATGTTTCTTATGATTTACAGAGGATAAGATCAATTTTTGAAGTCATTAATATTTATATCCATTCATTGTTATAATTATGTTTAAATTTTCAGGAAATAATTATCCTTTTGAGATAATATGATTTGATGATATAATGAATGTTTTATTATCTTGTGGAACACTAATGGATGGTTTTTATTATATGGTGGGTGGGCCCTGAATTATATAGTCCTCCAATTCATTGAGTAAATAAAGATATATCATGAGATAATAAGAACTATAATGGGAATTTAATTGAGTTAATAAATGGACTTTTCCAATAAGATATTCTTATGAGTGAACCTAAACTATGGAAATTATGGAATGGGGTTGAACCTAATCTAATATGATACTCTTGGTATGTAGACTTGAATAAGGAAATAATTTTCTATACATATTTGTATTCAAATCACTTTTTTATTATGCTTATTATATGTTCTCATGGATCAGGATTTTTTATTGTTGATTCCATGCATTTATTTCTTAAATATTTTGATTGATAAAACTTTATTTCATGTTTCATGATTATGATATATGCATTCATGTGTATTATTTTATATTATTAATATCATTATCTAAAAACCTTATTCTTTTATTATGATCACTTATGATCATTTATTAATATATATTATGTTTACCCTTATTGAGAATCTAATATATCGTTTTAATATGTTTTCCATTCCCTAGGTTATGGGGAAACGTTTTGAGTATCTTATGTCTAAGAAGAGTGATAGTTGTTAATAACATATTTTGAAATTATTTATAAATTTCACATATTTTGTTTTTATGTATTCATGCTTCCAAATAAAATAAACCGGTATGTTTCTAGAATGGATCTTAAGGATATATAATGAGTATTCTCCTAAATATATGTACTAGTTTTGTATGAAACTTTTGGGCCACATTACTTATTTCTAGTGATCACACATTGATCATTATGATTATTTATAAATATCCATTTAATTTCTATTATAGGATTATGAGAGTTTCTGTAAACTTATTCCTTGACATTGTATCTCATTAAATGGTTTAGATTTTCTTGAATGGATACTACCCAACTCTCATCAAACAAGTATTCTTATATAGATTTAGTTTAAATATGAGATATAAAAGAATAAAATTCAAAAAAATTACCTTCCCTTATTTTAGACCTAAATCCCCCATATAATCTTTATATAATAATTTATAAGTGGATTTTTTAAGAGTATTAGGATATCTAGGAAGAACAATTTCAAGTTCACTATTTTAAACCTTTTACGAAAATATTGTTGATGATAATGTTCTATATCATCATCATTTCAATCTGAAAAGAGTCTTTTTAGTCTCTTGTTATATAAATAATAACTTTGATCAGCTATTTGTGTTTGGTTATAATAACAGGTATCACACTCATAAATTTTACATGATTATTTACATCATCAATCCTTGAATTCATATTGAAAATATTGTATGCTTTATAATTGGTAGAATAACCTATTAAAATTAATTTTTCATCTTTTGGAATATTATTTGTTGTTTTAAGATTTAAACTTTGCAACCATAAACCTTTTGGTATCTAACATTTTATTTTATATATTTAATATCTCATAGGGTTTTTTATTAAAAATGATCCTTATTAAATATCTCTTAATGACATAACAGTGTATTCTAGTGGTTTCAACCAAAAATAATTTGTCATGCTATGTTAAGATGAAAATGTTCTATAAATTTCTTATATGTTCATATCCCTCCTTCCAATAACACTATATTATGGAAGTTAAAATGTGGTAGAGAAGGTATGCTTAATTCCTTGTTTTGAAAAAATGAATTCAATTCATTATTATAAAACACTCTCCCATGATCACTTCTCGAAGACAAAATTTTGTTTTTTTTATTTCTCACTAACATGATAATGTCAATTATGACATTACATACTTTACTCTTATATTTTATGAAACAAACACATGAAAATATTTAAAAATCATTAACGAAAATATATATAATAAGGATTTTTCTAACAAGGATTTTAGTTCTAAAGGGAACAAATAGATCCATATGAATAATTTATATGGTATGAAAGTTTCAGGAATTAATTATTTCGAGATATGTCTTGTTTTTCTTAACCATTTTACATCTACCATATAATTTATTTTTTTCAATTTATGTTGATGAAAATCTACAATCAAAATTTTCTTCGATATTTTTCTCAAGGAATAAAGATTTCAATATCCAATCCTTATAAAAACAATTTAAGATTCATTAATCATGGTGTTAAAATAGTTTCATTATTTGTTACACAAAGAAAATATATCTAGAATATAATGATTCTCAATTATAGGTTCATTATATTTAACATGTATATCATTAAAAATTGAAAAGTAATTATTTGAAAATTCAACAGAAAATGCATTGTCACAATGTTAATAAATACAAATTAGGTTTCTCTTTAATACTTAAAAATAAAGAACTTTTCTAATGATGAATAAATGTGTATCTACAAAAAATATATCTCTAATAATATTTCCTTTTACATTTTCAAAAAATTTGAAATAGAATTCATCAATTTTTAATAGTGAATGGAAGATAAAGAGAGCTTCACTCATATTTCTTGAACAAAATATCCCATAAAAGATCATTATTGTTCAGGTGGATATCACTGTATATAGACAAATCAATCAAGAATATTTTTTATTATCCAATTTCTATTAGGTTTAGTAGGGTTATCAATTAAAGAACTGGGAACGCAATTTTGTCTATAATTTCCAAAATATGTATAATTTCTAGAATTTACTTTCTATAAATTTCCGGATACAAAATCATTTTTCATAGTAATAAATTGAGGATATTTTAAAATAATTCATAGAATAATGATTGTTTATATAACAATTAAAATAAGTAATTTTAAATAAATTTTTATTCTTAGCATAGTGCACAAAATACTTCTAATATGGCTTAGGGTTTATCCATTAATACCTATGATTTATTTAATTTGGTTGTTTTTTTTTCAAGGATTTAGTGGAGGTAATATTACTCCTTAGTAAATAACCATATATCAGGTTTTCTATTTTTCACATCAACCATAAATTCTATTACTTTATTGTCATAGATAATATTATTTAAAGAATATTTTTATAAATTAGATTTAAATGAATAAAAATATTTTTATTGATAACATTTTTAGATAGAAAAAAATTATAGGGTTTCTTTAGATACTTATTATTATTATTAAGAGATTCTTACTCATATTCCAACGTAGAGAAATACTTATTAAATCACTATAGGTGCAGTTCTTATTTTCAAATTAGATTCATGACTAGAAGGATAATAATATATTACCTCAGTTTTTTCAGAAAGAAAACGTTCTCATTCAAATTTTATAGTTTAGATTTTAAATCATATTGATTGTTATCACTTGAATCCTATGAAGCACACCATGTGGTATTCATTTCCCTTTTCCCCAACTTTCTATAATTATATTTTCATTTGAACTTATTTTCCAATCTATTCTTATCATTATACTATGGGAAATTAGGAATGGTATTCTCATGATTCCTACATTCATAACAACTTAATTCCATTGTATTTCTATTAAATTTATTATACTTGTTGAAATAATTCTTGAATTCTATTATATTATTATAAAACATATTGAAATTTATTTCAAACTAAGTATGTTTTTCAACATATTGAGAGAAGATTAACTCGTTTTCATCAGATTAGTTAGATGAACTTTTATTTTCTTTTCCTCTCAAAATTTGTCATAGATAATTTTAATGAATTATTTTTTGTTAATACATGAATAGCCCGAAGGCGTTATTTTTTATTGATTTTTTGATAACAAGCCTTTCAAGGGATTAGGGGGAACCCTTATAAGCCCATAGTCATAGCGATTACATGACCCTTAGGTCTTAGAAAATATACAGACTATAACTACTTGGAACGCATCCTCCCCAGCTTCTTCATCGTGATTTCAGCTCTCCACCTTCACATAGATAGTTCTTCTAGGCTTCCCATGCAAGCATAGGCTGGTCCTGATAGAAAATTGCATACCCTCTCTTTCTGAAAAATACACTTAAGATTATGCTCAAGTAAATGTGACTACTGTAAATACTCATCTAGAGTCTGCTCCTTGTAGAGCCTTCATAGTCATTAAGCCCAATTTTAGTTGGCCCAAAGGCCTTGAGGTGGCCTGAAGGCCTTGAGGTGGCCTGAAGGACTTGACATGGCCTGAAATCCTAACTGGCCTGAAGGCCTTGGGTATCCAAAACTCCTTGAAGGACTCGAGGCCCAAAATAGTGGCCCAAAAGCCCAAATGAATGAATAGTCTTGGCTGCTACAGCACTGAGTAGTGCCTACTACATAACTGCTATAGTACCCGACAATATTTCCCCACCCCATTTTCAACTCAGTTCTCTTGGATGCACTTTTTGAGTCCTCGCCAACTAGTTTTAGACTCTTATGCATTAAAATAATTTTATTTGTGAGGATTATATGATGGATGAAGATATTCCACCTAGGCCTTCGGGTCAGTAAGGCCTTTGGGCCACCACAAGGCCTTCAGACCATCATATGGCCTTCGGGCCACCTTAAGTGCAGATGCAAACCAGACAAACTACAACGAACAAGTTCTATAAAGTATGATGGGAAAGGGGCATTCACCATTACATAAGCTAAACAGATTGCAGGAATGGGAGGGTATGGAACCTACCATTGGTACAAGCCAGGGCATGCATGGGAAAGCCTAGACAAACAGACATGTGAATGTGGAGAGCTGATTTCATGATGAAGATGATGGGGAGGAGTAGTTCCAAGTAGTTAGTCTGGGTTGTATTTAATGTTTGAAGCCTATGGAAAATGTATTCCTCTAATTCCTACAGGCCTTGTAATACTTATGCCTACAGGCCTTGTAAGGGTTCCACCTCAAAACTTGATAGGTGGATTATCAAAATCAATAAAAAATAAAGGCCTTTGGGCCATTGGAGGAGATATAATATTTTACATAGTTTCTTCAAGTATATAATCATTATATTATTCTAAAATCTATAGTATTTTCTATTGAAATTAGGATATATTCTAATAAATATTCCAACTATTATGTTAAAAATTATAAAAACATTATAATTTTTTTATTATACTTCCACTAATAAATATTTTGAAATAAAAATATCATTATCTATTAACAATTGTTGTATGAGAGAGTTAAATGAAGACTCGTGGGGGTAATTGAACTCTTATAAATTTCACCAACTTAAAACCACCCTCTCATAAACTATTTTAAAACTATCCCAAACATGTCAATCAGATAATATTTAGTAATATATAACAAAGGTAAAAAGTAGGAAAAATTATATTTATAGTGGCTTAGGGAACAAATATCCCCATAGTCCACTAAACCAACAATCACATATTTATTTTAGTTATTTTCACTATACTACTCATTTTTAAGGCATGTTGTAACATTCTTAGATTTTTAATGCTTTATAAAACCCTTTTTGGCATAATATTTACATTCTACTTGTAAAAATATTATAATTTTCATTTGAATTTTTATCAATTCATATTTAATAGGGTATTTATAAAGGTTAATGTATTATACCTATACATAGGCATGTTTATTGGGGTTATGTACAGGTAACACCATATTTTTTGACATTTGTAATGGTAAACTGACTACTTTGTATGGCTAATGGGAATTTCCTGCCACTTCATATAGGAATATCTCCATTTTAATTAGTTTTCTAAGTGTAAATCATTCTTTATATAGACCATGTAATGGAAAGAACCTATTTTCAAAGGTTATGTAAGGGTAACCCAGTACCCTCACATGATAACTATGAGCTACATAAGGGTAAAACCATGTTACCCTTACACAGTTCTTTTTCTTGTAGGGAAAGTTATTTTCATCACAGTTTTTCATTTTTACTTCCAAAATATGAATCTAAAAACATTTTTTATTATTTTAAAAACCAAAAAACAAAGGAATTGTTTTTCTTGACTCTTTTATTGTTTGTATGTCCTTTATGGAAGTTTTTAAATGAACTATAATTAAGAAAATAATAAAGTAATAAATAAAATTTTATTTTATTTTTTGGATTTTAATTATATGATATAGTACATAGTTTTCTTTATTAAAAATATCAAAACCTCTACTACCTTTGGGTTTTATATTCTCTATAGTATGAGCATCTTAGGAACCCTTTCATGAAGATTTGCAAGTCTTTTTTTGAAAAGAAAATTGGTGTTTTTTGACTTCATTGTGTGGAAAAACCATTATCCCTCTCTCTCTTATTTTATTGATAGTATAATTTCAAGTGATATATTCAAGTTATATAAATAATTTTTTAATTTTTAAATAATATTTTATATGATTTTTAGAAAACTGATGAATAATTATTTGTTGATAAAAACCTGAAATTATCAATGAATGATACATAATAATTATCTTGTTGTCTTATATTATTCAAAATATTTATTTTAACAACACATGTGAGATAATAATTATTCATTAAGAATGAAAATATTAATCACATGCTAAGTCTTATCTCCATAAATACGGAATTATCTGGGAGAGAGAATTCATTATATCATGTGGTGTTTTTATTCCTCACAGAAATAAAATAATTAGAATTTATTCAAGGAATCCTTAGTGGGTGTTGTGAACTAATTAATAAGTGAATGTGATTCTTGTGAAAAATTTCTTGATGAACATTGATGTTGACATCAACACCATTGAGGTAGGAATTTACTTCCCATGTAGTGGTTATGTATTTGATCATTGACAGGATATGAGGTTGTGTGTTTATGTTATTAAAACCATGTTTTGTTTGATCACTTGTTGGTGTTTTTGGATTTGTTTCCCATTTATGATATGATTTATTTATCCTATATAATATATTCCATGATTACAAGAAGGGTACATTGTATATGTTGTGTTATTATTCTATGTTTTGTACTAAAGTGATAGGTGGACTCATCATGGCTTGGTGGCCCTAGAGGAGGAATGTTTTTAGAAACATTATATGACATGGTGACATGACTGGGTTGGGTAATGTGGTATAATGGACTTGTTTTTATTAACATGGGGCCAAGATAGTCTTATGATTTTTGACCCATTATGAAAAACTGGACATGAAAGTATATGCGACCAAACCCAAGAGATAGAAAAATAGAATAATGACCTATTATAGCCTGGCCTAGAGTTCCAGGGCCTATATGACTATTAAGAAGCCTTGAGGTCAGCTCTATTTATTGTGATATTTCTATGACCACCCTGATGTTATTCTCAAATTAACCCCATACAGGTATATCCAAGGTTTTTGTCTTCTTGGTAAATGTATGGATGCTTGGTATTATTTTTCCTAGGCAAGTTTTTATTTATTATCATAACATACACTCTTATGCATGTCCACTCATGTAAGGGATGCCTTGGTTGTGTCCTAATGGTTTTTAATACTCCCACCCAACATTGTCAAATTAACGCACACGAATAAATCATCCATAGGGATCCAAGCATAGGAAATGGGCATGTGGTAGATATTTGATCCAAGGAGCATGGAGTCGGTAGTTGAACCAGAATATAAAATAGAAGATTTCGACAAAATTTTATTTATTTACTAGTGTGCACCATTACATTGGTTCTCTTGCCACACTGGTGGCCCAATTTATTTATATTTTCTTATTAGTATGACATATATTCCATATCATATTACATTATGATATTAGAGATTCCACTTTTTTACATTTTTTTTTTTATTTTATATATATTAATGGTGTATTGAAATTATACAAAGGGTATAGTCTTCCAACAGACAATGTTTAGACCCTCACTACTAGTAAAAAACCTCTTGTGTACAGGGAAGATTACATGAGGTCTTGTGGATCTCTAGCTCAGATATAGTGGTTTGGGTTTGGAAATTAAATAATTATATTGTATAATAATATTCATATTTTCATTTAAACTGACATAGGACATGGTAGGAATAATACTAGATGTGTGGGACTTAGGTAGTGTAGTTTCCATATGTATAGAGAACTCATGTGAGATAGACCTCTGATTTTCTAATGAGGAGATTTTTTCATTATTTTATTAGATTTGGGTGTTTTCATATATCATGAGTAGGAACATAGGATCACATTATATATATATATACGCACACCATTTTTACAATATAATAGTTTTTAAATTTAATGCATTGATTTTTACAATCTATTTAGGACAAACCAATATTCCATGATTGAGTGAAAATATGTATACCCTACTGATGTGATATATATTTTTAGGTATTAATTAGTCGATTTTTTGCATACTATTATGATTTATATATATATAATTATGAAAAATGTACTAGTATGGAGAACCATAGATAGTGGTAAGAGGGATATACCTTGGGTTATGGGTATCCTCCTTTGATATACTCAGTCTAATCCCAAAAATGTTTAGGATCTATCTTAATGGATTCATATATCTTGAAATTTATTTTTAATTTTTTGAAAATTATATATAATTGATGCATTAATGCTCCCACTAGAGAGGATTCCCCCATTCCACCAGCAGCCTTATTGGACAGTACAATTGAGAATGTTACCACTCCCACTTCTATGGTTCAAGACAAAGGAAAAAATTTCAATAAGGGATCTTTTCTTTTATGCCTATCTAAGGAGAGGAAAATTTCAATAATATGGTTAACTGTGTTCAATAATTCATGCTCCATCATCCTCCAAATTTCTTGGGAAATAGAGGCCCTTTGGATGCAAAGGACTGGAAAGAGATAATTGATAGGATCTTCGACTAGGTAGAGACCCCAAAGGATTAAAGGGTACAACATTAAAACCATATAATCCATGGAACTACTAGATTCTTATGGGATTATATGATTTATTTTGGAATATTTGATGGTCTCACATGGGTTATTTTTAAAGCCCCTATCTTTATGGAGTTCATCCATGGTATGATAATGTTGGAGAAACCTTAAGAGTTCATGGATCATCATCATGGGAAGATGATATTATATTCCTACTCAACACAGTTCATGGAGTTTCTAGGATTCACTTCTATCTTGGATAAAACATATAAATTTATGATGTACGATATTAGGCATCAACAGGATTTAGGATGGTAGTTATGGAACTTCAACCTGAAAATATATGATCAGGTCCTTCATAAGGCCCTAAAGATCAAAAATGTAATGAATGATGATATATATGTATGTCTTCTTTCATCCTCCAATAGATTAAATATTTATAATTCTTATGGAAGGAAGGGTAATGAAGTTGATTTACAATAGAGCGATTGCGTAGAACCAAAACAATGAAATGGATTTTCATCACCTTCTATAGGGGAAGGATTTCCTTAGTATTTCAAATATTTATAATTGGACTATTATCAAATTTGATGCCAAAAAACTCAGATCAAGTGTCATTTTTGTGGAATGATATGGTATTTATGGCATTTATGATCAAATTCACAACAAATTATGTGTCACAAGGGTTTTAATCAGACCTAGGAAACAATCCATGTGATAGATTGGGGTCCTCAGTAGTATGTTCATACCCCTATAACAAAGATAAATCATACGATTCATGAATATCAGAGATAGGTCCATGGAGATAAGATAGGCCAAATATATGAAGTGGATTAGACTCCTATGGGTGGTGTTAAGGGGTTTTCTACTATTTGAGGCATGTTCTTGATCACTTATACATTTTCAACAATGTTTCTTAAATCAGTTCTTCTCATTCCATCTAATCTTTACATTTTATTGCTAGAATTGACATATCAAACATGTTATCTTCAAAGTTAATTTCCATTGATACATCATGAGGAATGAAAGTGGATCATCATTAGTGATGTTTGTAGTGTCTGATAATCAAATCTAGTTATCAAAATCTATTGGATTTCATAATTTTAGAGATGATTATATTTGATGTGATTATTTTCATGGATTGGATGACTAGCTTATGAGAATGCATTGATTGATATCAGATATGAGTATAATTTAATTCACGTATGGGATAGAAGTTTAGAGGACTAGTGAGTGGTAAAATTGAGTATATAGAGTTGGTCTATAATTGAGTTATCTTGGAATTATCATAACATAAATTATAGTTCGGAGTATTCAAGGAGGGTCAGTGGTATCCACCTCATATTTCCTTTATTTTTGGATCTATATCATGATGTATTTCTTTAGTAATTCATGGGACTTACCATTGATAGATTTAATTTCAATATTGATCTTTTTCATGGTGTACAACCCATTTTTATACACCCTCATCTTATGGAAATGAAAGATTTGAAAGATATCAAGTTATATCTTGAGGATTTGGAGAATAAAGATATTATTAGGTTGACTACACCACTATGGGGTACACTTATCTTGTTCCACAATAAAGAATATGGTAGTCTTCAACTATGTGTAGATTGAAAGTAGCTAAATCAGGTTATAGTAAATAATATATATCATTTACCCAGATTGAAAATATCTTTGATGAGTTATGGGGAGACAAGTGGTTTTCAAAATATTGATATTTGATTGAGATGTCACCTGTTTCGGGTTGGAGAATAGGAAATCCTAACTCTTATTTTAGATAAAGTATTGTCTATATCAAATATAGTAATGATCTTTGGACTAATGGTTGTTTTTGAAATTTTTTATTGATAACCTAAAAAAGATATTTTACCCATACCTAGACTCTTTCATCATAGTGTTCATTAATGATTTCTTCATTTACTACCAACCCCATCTAAACATTCCATATATTTAACTATAGCCTTGTGCATACATCATGCACATCAGTTTAATGCTAGGATATCAAAGTGAAAATTTTGGATTCTGGAGGTGAAATTATTAGGGCATGTGGTGTTTGAGACTAGTATATATGTGTAGTTAGAGATATATTAGGTAGGGATGTCTTGTCACATCCCTAAAACGTTTTTCAGATCAAGAGGTATTTAGGCTAAGTGGATTATAATGGGAATTTTATCCATGACTTATCCCATTTATATGTAACCATGACTACAGTGATAAAGAAATGTGGGAACTCCAATGGTCATAATGGTGTAAGGAGTCTTTTCTTGAGTAGGAGAGGAGGTAAAATAAAGATATTGTATTGATACTTCCTGAACCAAAAATTGCTGATATTAAATACTATAATGCATCAGGCATTGGCATGGGAGTATTACTAAGGTAGAGGGAGTGTTAAATATCTTATGAGTCACCTCAACTATGATCCCATGAGCACACCCATCCTACCCATGACTTGTACCTAACAACTATGTAAATTTTATGGAATGATGGAAACATTAACTCTTTAGAGAGAGTTTTGTTCCTAACATGGACCACAAAACCCTACTCTATATCTCTCTAAATTTTGACCTAAATTAGAGGTAGAGGAACTGGGTAGAGTAATTTCAAACATCTAACTTTAATAAGACCTATCCAATAGATAAATGAAACATCATTTCTGATGAACTTATTTATAATACATGGTTAGTCGAAGAGATTATTGAATGGAATACAAAGAAAAAACATCCATTGATGATCATGTTGGTTGATTGGAGAATGGATGCATCTGAGGAAAAGGTATTGATGAATTTTTCCCCATTAATGGTCATATATTCATTAGTAGATTGGGTAACATATGTATATGAGACTGAACTTGAGTGTGATGTGATTTAGTAATAACCACTACAAAAAATGTAGTCATTAGAGGGGACATTTTGTGATTAAATGTGGTTATAGCCCCCTCTAAATAGTTTAGTGGTTGTTATGATCAACCACATTTAACTAGACACTTAATCATCTTAAAGGAGGTTTTCATGAAGTACTAGTAAGGTATGGTCTGATTTAGTGGAAGTTATTTTAGAGGGTGAATAAACCCCTTATACTTTTGGTATAAATTTGATGAAAATTGAACAATTAGGGGTGGTTTACATCTATCTTGAATTAATTTTTTTTAAACATAGGAGTAGATATAAAACTATTACTAGTTTATTTCCATATTATCATAGTAGTGCTTTCTAACCACCCTATGTTTTTTCTTTAAAAAAATACATGGTTGGTCGTAATCGCCCCAACTTTTTTAAATTATTTTTAGCCCAACACTAATATCGCCACCACTACCAAAACGAGGGAGTGTAGCTTGTTACTATGATAAGAGGAATTGTGTGAGTCATCTCAGCCACACCCAAGATCCAAAAAGGTCGGATAGAATGTGGCGATATTGGTTGGTATACACATAGGGCAAAACACAAGAGGATCGTAACTACGCCACGAGTCAGCATCGTAGTGAAGGATGGTGTTGGCATGGCACAATGATAGAGGACATCCAAAGTGGACCCTAATATACAGTTATGTTTGTCAAGGGATCAACGTTAACATATTAAGAGCGACCCATACCACACTCCAGTTTGATGTGGGACCGGAGCAAACATGTACAGTTCATCCCACTTTAAAAAAATCTGGATCCATGACTTCCTGGCTTCTATGAGGATTTGATCCCACAACCAGTTGGGAAAAAAGCTAAGGTTTTCCCACATTAACATATTCCATTTTTATTTTATTATACACATGTTGATATTTTTATATATTAAAATATTTATATAAATAAATATTTTTTTATAATAAATTTAAATACCTTTAAATATAGAGCCTTATGCATAAATTTATGGGTACTTTAATGTATTAATATAAATATTATATATACATATATATTATATATATTTATGTAATATAACAAATAAATTATATTATTTTATACACAAATATAAATATGATATGCTTTTATAAAAACATAGAATTTAATATAGATTAATGTATTAGTATTTATATTCTGTATATATCTATATTATATACATTTGAATTATATATTATACCATTATATATATTATACATATATATATTAAACTATTAAAATATATTATGAAAATATAATTATATATTATATAAATTTAAATTATAAAAATATATATTATGAAAATACATATATCATATAAATATGAATACATATTATATTATATAAATATATTATAATAACATAAATATAAATGTGAATATATTAAATTTTTATTTATTTATTTACTATATTTATATGTATACAAATTCATCTATTCATATATTTATATATTTATATATATCGTATATACACAAATTGATATTTAATATATTAATTTAAATATTTATCTGTATATTAATATGAATTTCTCAATATTAATTTATATTTTTTTTAAATATTTATTTATATATAAAAAATTATAATATATATATATATATTATTAACATGTTTATTTGTATATATATGTTAGTATATAATATATAACAAATTTATATATACAATTAAATGAGTTTATATTATATATTAGGTATACAAATATATATAATATATAGACAATAAAATACATTATTTATATAATAAATACATGTTTATATTTATGCATGTGTGTGTAAGTATATGTATAATCTATTATTATTATTGTTATTATATAAATTATAAAAACGAATAATGTTTTTATAAGATACATTTTTAAATTTGTAATATTTATTTATATATTTTTATAATATATTTATGATTTTATATTATAAAATAGTATTATATGAAATTCAATTTTATACAAATAAATATACATTAATGTACACATTATAAAATTATAATTATTTATACATATAAATAAAATTAAATAAATTATTTATATAAATATATTTATATAATATTTTCATATAATGAATTTAAATTCATTTATATCTTATTTTTTGATTACATATATTTATATATATGTATATATATATTATGGAATATTTTTTTAAAAAAATAGTGGGGTTATGAATTTTGGATAATCTCAATGATTAACAGTATTTAAGAACCCCCATTATTTTCTAAAAAACTCATATATATATAATACCTCTAAAATGAAACTGAATATATATATATATATGGTAATTATTAAATTAGCATCTGTTTTTGGAATAACCACCTCTAAAATACCAAAAAATATTTAAAAAATTAAGATATGAAATTTATAAGGGATTGTAAACCCGATCAAAATTTGAGGATTATAGGGGGTTGTGCATAACCCATATAATTTACATGGAAAATGAATTTAGAGTTGGTTGTTTATCACCACTATAAATAATTATCCTTAATCTATAGTTTTTTATACTTCTAGAAGAAGGTGACCCAATACCCAAGTGGTCATTGGAAGTTGATAATGTGATCCTATAACATGCTATAGTTTTAGCCCATATTTCAACTAGGTAATAGATGATGAGAGACTTCCATTCATGAAAGTGGGTGGTGCTTTCCATGGTAAAAATGTTGTACCATGACTTTTAGAGAATGTTCTACTTTCTAGGGATATAGAAGGACATTGCTTGATTTTTTTCCTAAAACAATACCTACCATAGGATAAAGGCTAAGCACCAACATCCTGGTGATATGCTCAAGGCATTTCTTGTACCCATGTGGAAGTGGGAGGAAATCACAATAGACATTTTGAAGAGCATACCCAAGACCCTGAGGAATAGTGAATATGTTAGTGTGATTGAAGATCAGGTAACCAAGGTTTCTAGTTTCTTATTGATCTATGTGGCTCACTTAGTAGATGATCTAGGAAAGATTTATGCTCATGATAAAATATGATTTCATGGTGTTTTATTGAGTACCATATCTGATAAAAATTTATATTTTACATCATATTTTTGGAAGGGAATATTGTTGGCCTTAATGGCTCACCTGAGTTTGAGCACAGTGTACCATCCCTAGATAGATAGATGGCCGATGTATATGATTCTCATTTTGGAGGATATGCTTCTAGTATGTGTCTTAAACTTCATTGTAATGTGGGATGATCACCTATACATGACAGAGTTCGTAGAAAATAATAGTTACCAGAATTAAACTCAGATAAAACCCTTTGAAGATCTCTAGGTGGGACATGTCATTCACCACTTTGTTTGAATAAGGCTGGTGAGGATGGAGTTGTCGGGCCTAGTATGGTAAAGGAGAATATAGAGGGAGTTTTGTTGATTCGTAAGAGGGTTATCACAACTTAAAGCTAATATAGATCTTATGATTACCACAGGAGGAGACATTTGGAGTTTTTATAGGTGAAAGAGTGTTTCTAGGAGTGACTCCCCGGTTAGGCCACCGATGTTTGAAAAATAATGGAAAGATATACGCTAATTATAATAGATCCTTCAATATCACTGAATGGATTGGAATATTGAAATACCTTATGGATCTTCCTTCACACTACTGAGTTATGCATAATGTGTTTTATGTCTCTCATCTTTGGACGTACATACCCACTCATACGCATCTCATCCACTATGAAGATGTTGAGTACGATCCTGAAATATCATATATTGAACACCAGGTGCTGATTGCACACCAAAGTAAGAAATTCGTACAAGGGTAGATGATACCACATTTCTAGATTATATGGAAACATGAAAGGATTGAACAGTAAACATTTTAGTGGGATTATGATGTTCGAGCTCTATGTCCAAGGTTTTTGAGTTAGTCTACTATAAATACATCTTAGGGATGAGAATTTGAATGAGGGAGACAATTATAACATTATCTTTTTTTAAATGTTATAAAAACCACCTCCTGATATAATGATCAAGTTATTTTTATGAATATTTAATAATTTTTAAATTATTTTTTCCCTTACATAATGAATGGGGCCTTTATAAAGGTAAATGGATTCATCCCTTATATAGTGTGATTTTTTGAAGTTGTATTAGGGTAAATTCTAATTTTTATAAATTTTTTAAGAGTAAACCAGCTCTTGTGTAAGGGTAAGGTGGATTTTCACCCAATACATAAAGATATGTCTCTATTTCTATTAGTTTATTAATTATTGATCCCTAGTTCAACATGAAAATACATATGAAATTGTTATAGAACACTTCTTTTTGAATTTTATCCATTTTGGATACATTTCAATGGTCTAGTGAATAAATTATTTTGAAAAGATAAAATTTGATCTTTCATGTTACATTATTTTTTTTTAAATGGATAAACATTAAGTATTCATTTTTTATTATTTTATATAATTCCTCAAAACTATATATTTTTTTGGAAATCAATGCTTTGTTTTCATAATTCTCTCTTCATTTTGGACTCTCTATTTATGATAAAATAAGACAATTGTATAATTTTATCATAATACTACAATAGTAATACACTTCTCATAACATAAATTAAATATTGAAATTATATTTAGGTTTACAAAATATATTATTCAAAAAAAATTATTTTGTTTGTAATTTGAAATAATAACATTAATATTTTTGATAAATACTCATTCTCCTTACCATAAAATTATTTTTTATGAAAATACTAATCCTAAAGGGATATATTAACTCCTAATATGATAATTACATTATATAAAGATAAATTAAATTTGAAACACTACTCTTATAATATAATTATTAACTTATAATATAAATTTTGAATGTGGGAGATAATTTTTTTAATGGATGATGATTCTGAATCACATAAGAAAAGTAAATTTTCCAAATATCATCACTTCAAATTTTAAACATATAGGATAAAATTATTGAAAAATATATGAACATGTTTTTCTAACTTCATAAAATATTTTACTTTCAATGTCCCCCTATAAGATATTTTTTTTTCACCATAAGATAATTTACTTCTAGAGACTCCCATAAGATAAATTCTCTTCTCAAAAAATGAATTTTAGTACGAGACACATTTTTAACGAGTAAGAATAGTTCCTTTGGATAAATTTAATTCAACCAAAAATAATATAAATTCCTTAGAACATAGGATAAATTACTTTGGGTTAATTCATGATACTTTAAAGCCATATAATTTAAATCCTTTAATGCTATTTTTTATACTCTTAAATAAAACATATTTTAATAGAAGACACAATAAGGTTTACCCTAGTAAATATATTGTATTAATCTTAAATCACTAATGATAAAATTATCAATAAAACAAATTATAATTTTGTTGGTTACGAAACTAATGAAAAGTTAAGATGTATTTGAATAACATTAGTTTATCCAACGATATCATCCTTAAAATTTTAATAATAACCTTACTATAAGAATAGTAAAAATGATCATGAGGGTAAATAATGAATTAAACTTATAAATAATCTAGAAAATTAATTAAATAGGTAAATATAAGTGTCAAAACACTATGAAATAATTACTGAATAAATGTAAAATAATGCAAGTAAAAGTATAAATTTCTAGAAAATCTTGTATTAAATTATTCAATATAAAATAATTTTTATATTATAATTAAATAATAAAATTTCCTAATTTAAAAAATTATTTTGTAAAAATTGACGTTTTTTAATTATATCTTTAAATTATTTCATGGATAAATATTTTTTTACAAATAGTAAAATACAGAGGTGAATAGTGAAATAAAGTTCAATATTTCTTATTACAAGTAAAATACATAATTAATTATGTAATAAATGATTTAAGAAAATCTTATTTCTATCCATAATTCATAAATTACATTAATATACACAAGAATCAAGATTATTCACAAACTTAAGAAAAAATATTAAATTAATCAATATTTTATTCCAAAACACCCTTCTTCTATCTTTATAATTACCACCCCTCACAAGCCCACTTCTCATTGCGAATTAATATTTTTATGTTACCAATGTTTTACAAAATTATATCCATCATGATATAATTTCATCCATAACATAAGGATATTTAAGTGTTATTATATTAATGTGATATCCATTATCCTACTCCCACTCATAAATCATCACCAATATTATTTTTAGTTCACCGACCATAGAAGATGTATTTAATTTTTCACTGTCGAATGCATGGATGGTTTTTCTAAGTTATTAATGTATGATAATGGAATAAGTTACCATATTAAAACTTGAATAATATTATATAATGATAATATATATAGTAAATTAAAACCATTACAAATATACTATCATGGTTCGTACAATAGACTATATGGATGTTTTTTTAAAAACTATTACAAAATTTAATCCTAGTTATAATAAATAATTTTATTGTTAAAAAAGAACATAATAATTATATTATATTATGATTCATATTATATAATGGTAAAATATTATAAAACTAAATATAGTTTATTTATTATTTCATGGAAAACAACATAAATGAATATACAATTGTGTGTTAACATTTATACTCAATGAGGCATGCTAATTATGATTCTATTTTAGATATTTGAAATCATTTGAATTATAGGAAAGATGTGAACACCTTATCAATAAAAATATAAATATTTTGGAATAATATGAATAATAAAACCCTATAACTAACCATAAATTTTCAAGTTGTTGTTCTCATAGTAAATTGGATTTTTTTTTTGTTTTAAAGAAGGAGAATAGTTCAAACACCATGAGATCTGGAATATGTTTTCTTTTAAATAAACATTATGTTAAAAGTTTCTTTCCCACACAAAAACAAAACAAAAAATACATACCATTTTAAGGTATCTAAATAATTGGAAGGTATAGACAGTCGTAACAGAGTTATGAGATATATATATTTATAAAGAATAAAACAAAATGAAGTTCACTTTAGATATCGACCCAACCAGTGTACCGAAGAAAAAAATTATTTTTTATAATATTTTTTTTAAAATATAATAAAATTTGGTATGAATAAAGGATTAATAGTTCTTACATCAATAATTTATGGGAAATGAGATGAATAATAGATAAAATAACAAAATTTATTTACCAATAAAAAATTCATAATATTTTATTTTTTTAATTTGAAATAAAAAATATAAATTATATGATGTTAATTTTATAAAATAAACTTCATTTAAAAATTATTTATGGAAATATTATCTTTTTTATGATATTTTAGTATTTTTTTATAAAATGTTAATTTCTAGATGAATAGGGAAAAAATATTTCTACAAATAACATTACAATTATGACATTATTTTTGTATAAGAATGAAATGGAAATTCATGAAACCTTTTTATAAAAAGAAAATATTATATTATAATTGAATATATATTATTATAAATTTTGGCTTAAATTTCAAACTAGTATTTTACATTTCATATCATATGTTATATCTCTCAAAAAAATTATCTTTTATACTTTATACAATTACTATTTTAATATTTGTGTTTATCCCATTTTGAAACATAATTTAAAAAATGAATTTAAAAATTGAAATCATTAGGTAAAAGTTTTGTAATATGGAACTATTTATTTTCAATTGTAAAATATAAATTACTTTGTTAAAAACTAGTTATGAGAGTAAAAAAACAAAAGGGGGAAATGGTTTAACTAAGAGTGAAAGAACAAAAAAATGTTTAAGCATGAGTGAGAGTGGGTGTTTGAGGCCTTGATCGAACTTATCTCTACCTATTTACATTGTTTCCTAATTAAATTATTTATATGTGTCACACATAAGTATAGATGAATAATGGGTCGTGTCTAATATCACCCACTGATTCATTGATTCTTGTTCAACAGCATAGGAGATAATGATGTTTTTAATTGTTATAATTGTGCTTTATCTTTAGTCAAATGGTTCGGCATATATATAATTATTGTTAACATATTTTCACAAGGTAGTGAGTGGGTATAATAGTGTTAAAATAATGATAATAAGGTTTTCTATAGGTATAATTACGGTTTATATACACCAATAAGGTTGTGCATGGGTACAATTATAGCTTATCTATTCCCACAAGGTTGTGATTGGGTATAATTACATTTAATCTATGCTCACAATGTTGTATGTGGTTATAATTGTGGTTAATATATGATCATAAGTATGTGCATGGGAATAATTATGGTCATACTATGTTCAAGATAATATATTCTATTATGAATATGTCTATTCCACACTCTTATGCATATTATGTTGTGTATGTTATTCTCTCTAGGATCAAGTTGATGAACTATTATTTCCATACACATTTGATTCACACCTTATGTCATTCCAAGAATTATTCCATGAATCGTGAATTTTGATTTAAGATTTTTTAGGTATGATTTCATTATTTGTCTTGATTATACCCACATTCTCATATTATACATACTTTTGATCATTGATCGTTATTTCTTATGTTTTCTATTACTGATAATCTAAGATGACCCCTTTATTATTTTTTCATCAGAATGGTTATGAAGATGAGTATAACTTATGAAAATTCTAGATGGTATCTTGTGTGGAATGATTTTGGGATAATGTTCACAATTTTTGAAAAATAATATTTCTATATAACAAGTACTCAAAGACAATAAACCATATATTCTTGGGATTGTGTGATTATTTATGATATGAAATGTTTATATTATAAAAAAGATATAAAATAAACATATCCCTAGACTAGGTCACTATAGTAGGTATCAAATTTTGGTTTAGTTATTTTAATGTATTATTATATAATTTTTTGGGGATTGAGATTAGAGAAAATTAAATAAAATCCTAGATACAAGTATAAGGGGTATATTTAATTATTAGATAACTTCTTAAAGTTTTTATAAAGTATATTTTATGTGGTTTCCTAGAAATAGAATCCCTCTGTTGATACTATAATTGGATGTCATCTCTAGAACAGATGCTAAAAGGATTCTTAGGTACTATATCAACCATAACATGGTGCATGAAAACAGGGCCTAACTGCACCCCTTGTTTGAAAATCCAAGGTTATATTATTTGGTTAATAATATTATATTTAGAATAAAATATTAGGATTTAATAGGTTAAGGAATTAGGTTGAGGAGTATAAATGAACCCGACCTAAAGAAGCATAAATTGAACTAATAGTGATTTAGGTTGGACAAAATCATAATGTAACACCTTCAAGGAGTAACACATTTTGAGGTTGAGTTTATCATAATTCCATTTTGATGTAAATATTGATCACTATTAATAAACTCGTTTTTTTTAGAAATAGATGGAGAAAAAAGAAATTGTGTTGACAATGGATGCAATGGGGAATGAAATGGTTTTTCTAATGAGAAACCATAGGGTATCAAAAATGGAGTGAAACCCTTTTTGACAATGTAATTCTATTTGATGGGTAATAAAATGATCCTTTTTTAAATCCATAATACACTAAGTAAGGAGAAAATTTCAATCAAGAATGTCATATGAGAAATTCTACCATCCATTAGTATCTCTTCTAATCCACTTATTACTTTAAAATGTATGAATGCATTAAAAAATAAATTTTTCATTCTCTAATTCTCCGAGCATAAGAAGTTAATATTATTTATCTATCCTATAGAAGTTAATAATAATAAATAGTGATTATAATTAATAATAGGAAAAATAAAGAAGAATTTAAATCTACTAAAATATAGGAATTCAAAAATTTGTTCTTCAACAAACATTTTCTATAAAATATTCACATGAAAATAGAGATATAATTACAAATTTTGAAACAAAAATAGGATGAATCAGTGAGTACTTGTTAATAAATCTTTATGATAACCACAAGATGCACCTCTAGTTTTATTTATGGCCCTGAGTGTATGATTTAATGGTTATATGGTGTCTTAAAAAATTCATCAAAAGAAACTAGAAATAATTTACTTTGATAGTAATGAAGAGATTGTTCGATGTTTATTTAATATAGAAATGGATGATGGGGATAATGAATAGAAGAAAAGAAATATGTAGTATCTAGGAAACTCAGATGAAAATACTCATGGAGGTAGGAATGTTAAACTAAATGCATGTCAAAAATGTTCAAGGAAACACCCAGAAACTTATAGAAAAGGATAAATAAAATATTTTTTATATAGAATTATTGGACATATATATTGTGATTATGGTGGCTTGATGATGTGGAAAAACAATTAAATAGAGGGAAATAATGTCCCATTCTTCAAATTCAAAGAATTTTGACATCATAAAAATTTGTTCCCTAACTCAAGTACTAATGAGGATAATGACTGTAAGAAGCCTCTTAATCCAAGGGAACAAGGGAAATGTCTTGAAATCGCAACCACTAAAGATAGGCATGAAAATAATAAATGATAGATACACTTATTGCCAACTCAAAACTATAAGTGTCTTATTTTGTTCAATTATTAACTAATTACTTATATATATAAATTTTTAATTATGAGATGTCTAGTTGTCAGTAAAAACTCAAATTAGTAAGAAATTTAAAACCCAAGTCTATAATCATTCTCTAGTTGTTTTTTGGAATACATATTATAAAAATCCTATTGTAATATATTTATAAAAATTCTTTTTGAAATTAGAAATGGATTAACTATCTCTACATATACTCCATGGTATTGAAATAAAGTGATTATATTTTATATACCAAATAAAATTATTGTCACTTATTACTACAAGGATGATGGTGAATTTGCTAGAAAACCGGATTCCCTTATATTGGCCTTGACCCTAATCATGTGAGGTGATTACCTTAAATGGTTAGGAAGAAACTTCATATTATGTTATGTTTATTATTAAGGAATAAATGAGTCTTAATAACCTACCAAATTTACTATAGTTTTTACCTATTTAAAAATAAAATCCTATAACACCACTATCTTAAAGATATCCTTAACTATTTCGTTATTAAGTCATAATTAAAATTTCAAGGGTAAAATTTTTTAAGGAGTTGAGAATGTATACCCCATGATATTTCAGAATATGTTTTCCTATAAATATACATTTTATCAATATCTTATTCAAAGGAAACATATAAACCAAAATAATTTAGACCGCTATATAGTATTCAGATAATTGGAATGTATAAATTATTGAAACAATGTTATGAAATATATGTAATAAAATTTATATATTTATAAAGAAAAAAAACAAATTCCACATTTAATATCAACTTAACCAGTGCAACGAAAGAATTAATAAAATATTTTTTCTAAAATACCATTTTTTAGAATAATATATTTTGGCATCAAAAAATTATTGACACTATATAAAAAATTAATTTAAAGGAAATGGTAAGAAGAATAGATGACATACCAAAATTCATTTCCTTATAATAAATATTTTTTACTATATATAATTATTTTTAATTAAAAATTATATAATTTTTTATTTTCAATTTGAAAAAATTATCCTTTTGGATTTATTAGGGAAATATTATATTAAGATGAAATTTTGGGATATTTTTAAAAATTTATTAATAGGTTAAGAGTACAAAATCCTGATTTTAAAAATAACATGAAATTAATGACATTATTATTATATAATTATGAATTAGAAACACATAAAATATTTTCATATGAATATATATTTATTTTATAAGGGAATTAATAAATTTCATTTCATTAATTTTTATACCCATATTTAGTGTTTTAAAACATAAGTTATGTTTTAAAAAAATTATTGTATTATATATTTAGTATTTTAAAATGAATTTTTTTTCAATTTTATAAAATTAAAATGATAAAATAGTTTGAAAATATTGAATCATTATTTATATATTATATAATAAGGACCAATTTACTTTAAAGCATAATGGATAAATTGCTTCACTAAAAACTAATTACCTCAGTATAAATCAAATGGGTAAAAAGAGTTTAACCAAGAAAGAAAGACCATAAAAATGTTTAAAACTTGTGTGTGAATGGGATTTTGGAGACTTTATTTACATTATCCCACATATTATCTATTATTTAACAATTTTTGGGGTATATTACTAGATATTTACTCACTGTTATTATATTTTTTGGGGGATTTACAAAAAAACCCCATTATCACTTATAAAAGGAGGACATCTCTCCTCACACACCTTCACAACACAACACACATAGTTTTGCCAAAAATCATTCCAAACATCTTAAATACTCATATCCACCAAGAGGGTCTTTTCTTCTCAAAACACTATCCTTCAATGTATTAACCCCCATTGTATAGAACATAATCAAATAATCGAGGTAAACATTTATTAATACCCCTTTATGATTAATATTTAATTATGTTCACTTATTCTTCCAACAAATAAAATACGCTATCTTAAAATGATAAAAAAAGTATCATTATTAACTACTATGGTATTATAAGGATTCTAAAAACATTAACAACCTTTCTATTATTAATAAAAAAGTTGAAATCGGTATTCATGCATTGTACAAACTATCTTCTCCACGATGCAACATGTTTTATTTTCTTTCACTACCATAAAAGGATGAAATTAATATAGAGGTTAATATATAATTCAAATATTCATGACATATTTTACATTATGAAGTGATAAAACATATTACTAGTTTAATCTATTATATGTAAAATGAGTTCAACATCCTTTTATACGTGTGGACTACCACCTTAATGGAATAATTGATTTCAATTTTTATTTTCATCACCACCTTACTTAGACAATCATGATAATGGTATTAATGGTAAAATATTATTTTTAAAATTATTAAGGTTATTTAAATAAAATTGTACATCCTATTAACAATATGATCCATAAAGACTTGTGGTAAATTAATCAGTCTAAAACTGCATTTAATGAGAAACAAAATATTTCTTCATATGAAGAAGAATCATTATAAAAGTTATATTCATATTCTAATTATATAAAATTATGATATTACACTGTAATAAAAAATAAATTCAATCATTATTCATCTGTTATAATGATATTAAAATTGAACCACTATATAATCATCCATCAAATAATGTTATTTTCTGGTAAGGGATTGTTTAACCTCTTACTTGAAATATGATATAAATTTATATCATGGATGACTATAGGAATTTCATTTACAATAATATATGATATAAATAATTTAATAAATATATTTTTGGGTTTATAGGTGGTAATAAAAAACTAACTCAATATTTAATAAAATACCCTTCATTCACAAAGAATCATCGAAACACGCCCATCAACTAATTCACCATAAGTATCATAAAAAATAACCCATAGAATGAAATTATAAAATTAAAATATATATATATACAAAACATAAATTATTTTACCATGTATGATCTATTAATGATGAACTTTTGGAGAATAATTGAGAAAAAAACCGTTATTGCAATCTAGTTAAAATGATAAAGATTACTCACACATGATACAAAAATAGAGAATAACCATAAATAAAGTTTATAAAATATTATATACACGAATAAAATTCTGAAATAGGTGATTAATATGGTAATTAATACTATACAAGTGGTTATAGTGCGATAAACTATGTGGGAGTTCGTGGTAAAGGGTTTTTTGTCTCAAATTTATTTTTTATGTGATATTTCTTATATTTTACAATGAATTATTTAATATAGTTTTATTTATATATATTTAATATATATTAAAATTTTAATATTATTCATAGGATTTCAATAGTAATATCCTGTTCTTTCATTAAATTTATTTATATTTAAAAGATACCAAAATTTTAGGGGACTTGGTAAATCAAAATTCTTTATTTGTGTTCTACAAAATCATATTGAACACTATTCATACAATACTCTCCAATTTGAAATATATTCTCTATTTTATTATTTTGGAAATAGGTTTTGATCCAAATCCATTTCTATAGAAGGTTTAATTTTAGATTTGTTTAAAATAGAGGATTATTTTTAAAAAAACTCATGACCATGGATTTTTCATCAATGGATAAAATATGTTTTCTAGAAATTTATTTTAATGATTTAGATTTTATTTTAATATCTATATTAAATAATCTTCCTCCAATAGGGTTATATTTCTTGATTCACCCAATATGTTTTGTTTATTATGTGATTATTTTGGGTGATCATTTTCGTGGGATGAAAGATTTAAATATTGATGTAGTTTTATAAAATTTGAATATATTATGAAACCCATTTTGTTTCCATCTATTTTCAATAAGATTGGATGATTTTTATTTATAGGTTTTATGAAACCCACATTATTTCTAGTGGATATTTCTGAAAATATAATGATTTTTAACTTGGAGGTTTTGTGAAACCTATTTTTTCCATCAGTTTTTTATGAATAGAAATGTAATGATTTTAATTTGGAACAAATAAGTATGTATGAAGGATGACCAGGGTCCTATATAACCCTCCAATGCCTTGTTTAAGATTTTATATATTGTTAGATAATGATGTTGTTCATTCATATAATTGAGGTTTATATATTCTCTCCTGATTGTTCATGGATATAATTTTGGTTAATCTATGATCACAAGGTTATGCATGAGTATATTTTTTGTAAACATATTCTCACAAGGTTGTGCAGTGGTATAGTTCTAGTTTAGCTATGAAAACATGGTTTTGAGTTGGTAGAATTTAGATTTAGATATGCTAAAAATGTTGTGCGTTGGAATAATTTTTTTTATGCTATTCTCACAATGTTGTGCATGTGTATAATTATGGTAAAGATATGATCACAATTTTGGGTGTAGACATAATTATGGTTAAGTTTTTCAAGATAATATATTTTATTATGCCTATGTTTTTCCATGTTCTAAGGTATATTCTAAGTCCTATGTTATTCTCACATTGATCTTGTTTATTGACTAGGGTTTCTATACTCTTTTTATCCCAATCTTATATTATACCAAGAATTATTCCATTTCTCAGAACATTTGACCTATGATTTGTTGGGAATGGTTTTATTATGTATCTTGATTATAGCTATATTATCATCTTATTATAAATTATAATATTTTACTTTTATCTTCTATGTTTTCCCTTACTTATTATATGACATCACCCCTTTATTTTGTTTCTATCCCATAGGTTATAAATATTAGGGTAACTCCTATGAAGTCTACAAGGGTTCTTGTATTGTTCAATTATGGAGAACTGTTCGTAGGTTTTGGAAAATAAGGTTCTAATATAACCATTCATCAAATACAGACAAAATTTTATTCTTGGGATTTAATGACTATTGTGATATATAATTTTTAGATTATGGAAATGATTTAAAATTAATATATTTTTTGATCATGTGTAAAAATAGGTAACCCCATTACTGAGGATTTACTATAGATGGATCATCAGTCTATGGTAGGTGAGATTCATGATAGTATAAGGTGAAGATTGAGGATTATATAGTATACATGGTAGGCACCACAACATGAAGGTATAAGATCATACAATGAAAATTGGGAGCCACAACATATTGAATTTTGTATGAGGTGTGTATATGTAACGGTTTTGAGAAATCATATGATAAATAGGACTTTCATGATGTGATTAGAACACTTATTTTTAGGGTTTTAAAAAATTATTAAACCCTTATGTTTTGGGAACATACAGTGGTTAGGCATATCATGTCATGGTGTTGAACATTATATATTGGATCACATAATGGAAGAGGGAACCACATCATGATACTGACCCTTATGTATGAGGTTCCGAAACTCTTATGTATTTTATTTATGAAATTTCATGATAAATTTTGTAACATATTAAAATCTAGAGTCACACCTTAATGATGATCACAATGATATGTGATGTGATACAACGTTAAGGGACACATTGTGAAGGGTGATTTCCATGTCATGAAGGGGGTTGGCACATCATGATGGCTTGGGATGCAGATCTCAGCTATTATGTGGAGTGGAACCCCATACCATGGCATAGCAGTCAATGGAATAAGGGGTGTATATGGGTGTATTGTTGCACTATTCCCACTTTAATCACTTTAATAGCTAAATCAATGTTGGGGGTTTGTACTGTGATGTTTACAGTCATGTTGTTTCACACCCATTTAATGGTTTTTTAATTCAGTGGTATACCCAACTTTTATAGTGTGATTATTCACATGATTTTTGGAAAAGGGTCATTGAGAGAGGGTTACTCAACTTGATATCCCACCCCAAACCCACTTCATCTGTTTAATATCCATTTTATTGTGGTCATTCTCAGGCGTTTTGACAGTGATTCAAGGATTTATTTTCATTTTATTACTTGGTTCTTAATGTTTTTTATTTGATATTAATTTTAGTATCCCTATTATATGGTTTAATAAGAATTATTCAAGATCATGGTGGATTTATACAGAGATGATGTGTATTTTTTTCAATTTGGCTATAGGATTCCCCTAATTTATTAACACACTCTATCTCTCAATATTACATTACAGATACATCACATGGGGGATTTTTCCTGGGTTCCCACAATTTTGGAAACTAAAAAACTGATTAGGCATCAAAATACGGGCCTTTTATCTACAAGGGTTCTAGGAACATGATACAAGATGTTTTAATGTCTTTTCTTAAGGTTATTATGAGTAAAAAATTCTTCCTAAGTTCTTGATAACTCTGAATCTCCTGTTATATTTGGTACTTAATTTTAGTTTTTTCTAATTAGTTATTGGGTGTTTCTGTTTGGGATAAGGGCATGAATGCTAGTATATTACTTGATGAGGCACACATAAACTTGGATAAGGATGATGAGAGATTTTAGAGGATAATAAATTTATATTTGAGTTATGTAGTCCCTATGATTATAAACCTATTCTTGTTTATGCATGACTATACAAGCCTGGATAAAATATGTGTTTGGGTAAAATGGATAGGGATCAATATAACCCTAGGAAAATAAAAAATGGTGGCATTGATCTACTTAGAGATAAAGTGATGGATTCATTGAACATTTATCATGATGGAATCAACTGATGATTATTTCGATAAATGGGGAGAGTATTTTAGTGTAAATTATGGGAGTCCCAAGATAGTCCATGGGATTAAGATTATAGGTAGATAATCATGGATTATTTTTATGTCTATTTGGGTCAGCATGAGAGGATTAGGCCAAGGGATGATGGGTGAGAGAGTCACATGACCCACTTATTGTTGAAAATAACCCTTGAATAGTGTATTATTTTTTTATTGAGTGCTATGAGAATAAGGGGTCCTCTGGTGATAGACTATAAGTGTTGAGGATAGTTTTCTCTAGATTATGGTGTTGAGAGGTCTCTTAATGAATATGAGATATATGAGTTATTAATATACCATAGGTATTATCTTGATGTAATGGAATTTGATTTCCAAGGGGCTTTGTGCGAGTATGCTCAGGACATTCCTTGGATAAAGGGACCAGATCGTGATAATAAAATTAAGAACGGATAGCATTGGCCTCTTAAAGCTAGGGTTAGGTAGGCCCTAGGGTTTTTGATATCACTATGGTGTGATCTGTGAGTGTTATTATTAATGATTAATGAAAAGGCTGGGATTGAACAAGCCCATATATTACCTTATGGTTAAGTTGGTATTATAGAAGTATATAACCTATTATGTATGTTTTATTGAGACAGGATTTGGTAGATTATATTTTTGGGATAGATGGGTATTGAATTTTTGTATATATTGTCAGTTTGGATGACAACTAGAAACTCCTTATGACTTCGTCTAAGTGGAATTGTGATTATCTAGGAGTCCTTTCTACGAGGGGATAGTTTGACTCATTTGATAGGTTAGCTATTACATACCCTCATTAAAACCATGAGTTCGGTGATTGTATATGGGACCCACTCATATTGGAATGGTTCATCCTATGTCATATGTCTTCTTTACAAATTCCCTCCTTAGATCACTTTTTTATGATGATGTGATATGTGAAGTGGTCATGGGACCCCACCCTAAGGGGAGGGTTTATCGTCTGTCAGAGGTTAACTATTATGTTTCTCGCCTTAAACCATTATTGTATAATTATGTGACATGATGTATTGAGATGCATGATTAGCTATGGGGAACACCTAGTTATAGAGTTATTCAACTCGCACGATTGGTTTTCTATTTTGATTCCCTACTCATATAATTGTTGTGACATTGAGATATGTGATAATCAATGTAACCTATGATAGAATAATATTTCTTGTACATATTTTAATAAAAAAATATTGTTTTTCCAAAAAATGATTACAATTTCCAATATGTAATTTTTTTTGTTTTATTGAAGGGTATTTTTTATAGAAAACAAGCATAATTGTAATGAATTCAATGTTCATAAGATTTATTATGAAAAAGGATAAGTCAATTATCACTAGAGACTCATAAATGGGGTTATTTATGAAATCTTGATAATCATGAAGGCCAATAAATAAATGTAAATGGGGGATTATGGAATAGATTATCAAAGCTAAGGAATTATTTTTTTCACTGAGGAAGTGGGGTTTTGCGGTTTAAGTCTTCAATTTCAATTTTTTGTTTTTAATTATTTTCTATCCCATGTAATCCGTAATCATATTTTAATTAAAGTGTTTCCCTTATCTCCTTCCATTATTTATCAATCTATTTCTCTCTCTTATCTCTTTCCACCATGATCTGTTGCAGTTTGTGATAGCTAATGACTAACCCTAAGCTTGAACTAGGGAGATTTTTCAACTTATTCTAAAATTATTGTGAATTAATTCATTAAATGTTTTAATTTTATTTTTGGTGAGTGATAGAGATTTTCATAAGTGATGAGACCATCCAACATAGAATGAATCTCGAATTCATTAATATTTTCTATATATATGATGTAAATTTTATTGTGCCAAAGTGGTTTCCTAGGCATACAAAAAATCCTGATCAAGGTTAGGAATAAGAATCTGTGTTTGTATGTGTAGATTTCCAAATAGAATTTAATAATGACGGAACCCAAGTAAACAAACCATAGGACCAAGAACATTCAACCATGCATTTGTTCTTTTTTTCATCTCCATTTAGGATTAAGATTTTCGTTACATTATTTTTATAACTCCCTTAATCCCAAAATATTATAGTTTTTAAAAAATAATTAGTACACAAAAATAATTAGTTTAGGTGAATTATGTATTAGTGATTGAAATGAATAAAAATCTACTCAATTAATATGACCTTGGTGAGCATCTATAAGACATTTGGAAATTAAATTCGTTTTTTTACTATACCACTGATCGGCCTATCAAAACTGGTTTCATTACTGGGGATCTAAGTAATTTTCCTTTTTATATTTCTTTTCACAATAACGCATGAGTATTTAGAAAATGTAGAACTTGATCCTGTTGTGGAATATATTTCACCACTCATCTTTGAAGATGAATAACATAGGGAGTTGTCAAAACGTGAAAATCCACTCAACCTAGATCATCCATTTCTAGAAGAATGTTATGAAGAATACATGCTTGATAATATTTATATGGGTGACAACATGATTTGGATAATTTTTAGAATGAGTATGAATTGTAATATGGTATTCCCATCCCCAGTAAAAGAGAATAATTGGAACTCATGTACCTCACTCTAGCTATAAAAGAAGAGAACACCACTCAAGTGGTTGAATTAAAAAAACTACTAGAGGAGAAAAACTACCTGCCTCCATATTTTACAAATAAAACTCATGAGTAACATTCCAAAAAAAATTGATTCAATAACAAAAACCCCAAGTAGATGATATCTTCTTAAACACTATCTCATATGATGTTGTTGAAACTAAATAGAGCATCACTCGCTACTAATTGTAATTTTCAGATCCAGTTATCTCTTATTCTATATGGGAGGAAGATGCTGAAAAAAATGAAGAACTATTTAGAAAGATATAGAGCTCATAGAAGAAATTTAAAATTTATTAGAGGAATCTTGTGTTGAGATTCAAGTTATTTTTCCAAAAAAAACAGAGACACACAATACCTACATAAAATCTGGAGATTTTGATTTTATTTCATCGTGATTAAATTTTTTCCATATTAAATTATACTATGAATTTCCTTCTGACTATTATTTTGATGTATCATATCAGTAGAAACTAGTAGATAGTGAGTAAAAGGTTTCACAAGTAGAAAACAATGTGGAGGAGGACCCAAATTTATCCTACCCCTCTATAAAAGTTGTACAACATTGTGAATGGGGTTGATTAGGTGTACTCAATCCATGGATTCATTCAAAACAAATAATGAGAAGAGAAATATGGTAACACTTACATATTATGGTTCAAGTCTAAGAAACATCACCCACAAACATATTACTGATGAAATCTGGTACTACCCATCCAGAAGAAGTCAAACTCATGGATCACATGGGAGATCAAACAATGATTCATCTCTTCATTAATTTATTTTTATTATATGAATTTAAATATAATTCATATTTTATGAATAAATTAGTATGAAACCAAATTCCTCATTATTTTTTAACATAATCGGCATTGTCATTATACTTAAAATGTGATGATTTATTGTTTATAGGTCGATCATACTGAAGGAATAAATTGAATTCATTTTAATTATTCCACTCATGAAGTGAAAATGGGATTCACATCATATAAATGATTCAAGTCATAGAAGTGAAATTCGGGATGTAAAATGCTACAAAATAAGAACCTTAAAATGGAATTTCCTTTGTGAAATGGATTCTTGTCGTGAATTGAAACCAAATAGAATACAATGAATAGAACCAAAAAATATTAAGTAAAGAATCATCAAAAAGTGAGCATGAGTTTCCATTATTTATTTTTATACCACCATAAAGTAGAATATTATTATGAGATTTTAAAAAAATCATTCCTCACTTTTAACTCTTAAACCCTAACATTGATCTAAGGGAAAAATAACATTCTTAAGATAATCATTATATAATATTTTAAATTTTATTATTGACATGATTAAATGTGTCAATTTAAATTTTAAGATTAGAGTTAAGCATAATAGGACAATGTTTAAATATCATGATTTTTTGGAAGGAAGTTGATAATTGTAGATGAAATAATTTATATATTTTTCATGTTTTTAAATTATACAATTTATATATATTGGTATATTGTTTTTGGGAATTTCCTTGTTTAATTTTTCAAAACCATATGTCCTCATTCAAGAGAAAACTAATTCAACAAATATTTCCCATTATTTTCTATAGTATATTTATTGAGATACTCAGGAATGTTCTATTCTTGGAGTTTCATGGAATATTATTAAGGATGTGACTAAATAGAACCAGTTTTGAGATTATTGAATAATTTTGATTTTGGATCCATTTATAATTGGAACCACCCTTTAATTGAATCCTACTATATCTCATAAAACCCATGAATGAATTTGATAGGAAATGATTCATTTCACAAGACTATTATATTTATTCCTACCCTAATTATAGTTTATTACATTATATTAAAAATAATAAGTGTAGGGGAATGGTTTTCCAGGGGGATGGGGATAAAATTTATTTTATTGGCAGCTCTCCTGATATTTTGGAGATGTTGTGTTTTATTTTTCATTATTTTTCACCTCCTTCGATAATAAAAATTATAAAAATAAAAATAATAAAATAATGATGAAAAATGGTTTACGTATTGAGAAGATAAATAATAACCACTTCAAGATTGGTAATCTTTTTATTATATGGGGTTAACTGGTGGATGTTATATTTTTGTTAATCAATACTTATGAATAAATAGAAAAGGAAGAAATAGTGGGAATTTTACTAATTATACTTACTTGTATCATTTACACACATTGAGAATTATGGAATATGGAGATGAAATTTTTAGGAGTATTCCATTATGACAATATTTTTCTATCATGTAGTATGATAAAGAGTCAAACACCCTCTTTTATATTTTTTTCATCACCTACATATTTTGAGACTCAATAAAATTTAAACCTCAATGAAAATAACACATGATTAAACTTTATATCTATATTACACAGAGGAGATGCTCGATTCCTTACCAGGATATGGTAAGTGACATGTACTTGAGAAATGAGCACAATTTTGGTTATGTTTGTTACTTTAAGGGATGAATAAAAGGAATTCAATTTGAGGTAAATTGAAAGTGGTGTGAAAATTAATGATGAATTATGAAATAAATGTTAATGAAGAGGAATTTTTATTTAAAAATATGAAATTAAAATTAAAGATTGTATTAATTTATTTAAATAATGAAGATTTAGAAGAATTAGATTGTTTGATTTGGAAAATTTTATTTTCTGCTGACATTCATTTGGTGTTATTGGATTTTAAATTTAAATATTGGTAGAATGAATTTACTCTATGAGGTTTTTGAGATTATTTTCTTGAGATAAATAAAGTTATATGTGTGTAGTAATTTATATAATAATATTTTTCATTTTTTTTAATATGAAATATGCTTTTTACACATTAAATGATAAAAATTTCGTGGATTAAATTTCATAAGTGTTTTTCGAGGAACTAGGTCTGAACGAAAATGAGAATAAAAAAGATGAATTCAATATATAGATGATATGGTGTGACAAAGTATATGTGAATTATTGATCCTAGATATAAAAAATAAAGACACACCTTAAAATAGAGTCTAATCTTTTGGAAATGTACAATTCTCATTGTGTATCTATCTTTCACAACATGAAATACTTTAGATAATCAAGGCATGGGAAGATAATAAAAAAGGTGAATTTAAAGCTATGACACACCCAAAAATCACACATAGATGGTTACAACATGAAAATAGGCCATGAAATGCTTCGACCTACACATTTCATGAAATAACTATTCATGACATCAAATTTGCAGACCGGACCCCAAAATGATCTTATTGATGAAATTAATGATAGGCAGTGCTTCTTATGAACCATTATGACCCATTATCACTAGAAAATCACTAATGTGGCCATTTATGATATCCCAGGCATTAATAAGACATTTAAATAAGTAGAAATGGTGGGCTAGGGAAGGGACCAAGAAAGATAAGGAATCAGCAATTATGATGAGGAATTGGTGTGTTTCAGTTTCAGTTTTCAAATTTTTTATTTTGTTTCTAAATAATTTCCTTCCCTTGTAATATATAATGAAATTTTAATTCATGTTTTTAACCTTATCTCCTTACATTATTCATCCATCTCTCTCACCCTCCTCTCACATTCCACCGTGATCTCTTTCATTGTGTGAGAAAATGTGACTAACCAAAGGATTGGGTTTGGGGAAGGATTCATGGAATTATAAAATTATTACCATTTAATAATTGAAATATTTTCATTTAATTTGGGGAGAATGACAAAGAAATTCCCAATAGTGGAGACCATCCACCATGACATGAATCTCAAATTCATTATTATGTTCCTCTAAAATGACGTAAAACATGGTGTTCCAAAGTGGTTTCCTAGGCATGATGAGAATACTTATCAAGGTAGGAAATAAAAATCCACCTATAGAGGGATGGATTTTCAAATTGAATTTATTAATAAAATAACTCACATAACCAAATCTTAAGAGATAGTCTATTCTACCATTCCTTCATTCTATTTTTCATCTTCATTTTGTTTTTAGTTTTTCATTGATTTATTTATACAAAAACCAATAACCCAAAATTTCATTGTTTTCATAAATTAATAGAAATAAAAAATTATGTAGCTTAAGTGAATTAGGAATTATTGATTGAACTGATGATAAATATCATCAAGTGAGATGGCCTTGATCATCCTTTATATTGTATTATGAAAATACATTAGATTTTCTACCTCCCTTGATATGTACATAAAGAAACCTATTAATGTAGTGGTTTTACAAGTATACGAGTTTGGATATTGTGATTCCCTACTCATATCACATGTTATGTGTTATTAGATATAAGATTTCCTAATGGTATATTATCATGAGGGTAAGGTTAGACCATAGAAGAGGTTGGATATCAACAAACACTCCTTTGATCGAATGTTGTATGTGATGTGATGGTGAGACCCACATAAGTGAAAGGGGATTGAATTCTGTATTATGTAATTAGTTGATATGTGAACCTCAACTTATGTGAGAGTATGGTGGTATGATTAGAGTGTGAGGTAGGATATGAGATCAGTGATTGGTATGGGAAACTAACCTGAGACAGTAGGAAGTGGATGAGATGTTGTATGATACTTTTCTAAAAGTCTTCTCATATGGGTTATGATTTATAGAACAATGTGATTTTTTCTTTGGGGATGATTGGGTATGTATGTTTTGGAATGGTGGTGTCCTTATTAACACACAAAGACACAATATTAATGTTTTTGTGAATTTTTATTTTATTTTTTTCCTTAGGAATACACATGTATATGACATAATATATTAGGGGAATTTTGGAAGAACCTAATGAGATGTTTTTCTCACTTCATTAATGGGTAATTTTGTGTATGAGTACAACTTAGGTCTATTATATAGCTTATAACACATGATGTGAAGTGGATTAGTCTAGATCATCTCTATAGTGATTTAGAAGCATGTTAAAGATAAGGCTCAATGATGAAACTTGATCCTCCGGACATATTTATTCATTTAATTATTTTTGTTATGCGATTTTCATGGTGGGATATCATTGGGGATTTATAAAAATATTTTATTCGTTATATTTAACATTTTATTTCACATTTTTGTACTATGAATACTAATTTTTTTTATTGATGTTGTTTAGTTATTTATTAATTATTGATGGTTATAATATCATAGTAATAGTATATCTAATGTATGATTTAGGGCCTCACCACTAGTAAACATCTTCTAGATAATGGGTTTGTGTGCCTAGCGTAACATGACACTTAGGCTAGGATATATATGATGTATTTTATAAAGGGTGTCAAAAAGTGGTTTAATTATACCTTTTTATTTATCTAATTAATTGGGTACTAGTATATATATAAATTGTAATGATTTGTATATTTCCATAGAACTTATACCATTGAGTTATGAAATCCTTTATGCTGTAAATCCTAGTTCACTAGAGTTAAAGGATTAGTGGTCTTTTTTTCTATTATAGTTGAGATATTTTTTCATGTATGATGTGCTTATTTGAGATCATTATTTATGATTTATTTTTTTCTTTTAGTGGAAATAGATTTATATACATGGATGATATTTGGTATATAGGATTCGCATTACGTACATCTAATTCTGTTTGATATTTATTGGCTAATAACAAATAGTTCAATTTTTTAAAGTGTAAATAACAACTTATATAAGGTTTTGTTATATTTTTCTATGGAAATCTACTCTTCTTGACCAAGGTTTTAACTCATAGTCAATTTTCAGATGATAGATCATAGGGATATTATGGTGGGATGTTCTCATTAATGAATACATATTCATTGGTAATAGGGGATGTGTAGTAACCCTAGGTTGATAATTTCATTCATTTAAACCCTAGGTTATTGTTTAACAAATAAAACACATTAATGGGACATAGTTTAGAATATAAATAGATTTCCTTGAGGATAAAGATTCTATTGAGTGGGTACAGGAATGGAATATGAGATTCTGTGTAATTTCAAGATGTAAATCACTTAGAGTGATTTTGGTATTGAGATTGTCTTTAAAATGAAATATGAATTAAATGCATAGCCTTCTATGTTTGGGTGTAGGTTTTGATGGGATTTTGGATAGTGATCTTTCATGGTTGGGTCTATAAGGGGTAGATATTAGGGAAACACTTATGGGCTTTGAATGGTGATTGAGTGGTTAGTGATCAAATGATAATACTTAACATGAGTGAGAAACCTATAGATTATTAGAAAGGAAAAATTGATGGTGATTTTGAATAAATGTATTCGAAATGAAAATAATTATGGTCTGTTATTAGGTGCATAAAAAGAGGTTATACGGTATGTGATTCATTTGGAAATGAGTCTAATTGTGTGATCTAATGATATATGATCATATTCCTATTAGGTTAATATTTGGTTGAGATAGTTAGGATTAAGTACTTGTGAGTGTGATCATAGAGCTTCACATTACATGAGAGGAGGAGAGTGAGTGATGGTGTGGGTTTTATGGAAAATCCTTAATGCTTGAGAGAATGTGTGTAGTGTTTATTTATAGTCTTATTGGATTTTTAGACTATTTAGGGGTCATGTGTGGGTAATGGACATATGGATTTGAGAAGATACATGTTAGCATGATATCCCAAGGTTTTTATGTGAATTGAAGGTATCCATTTATAGTGAGAGGTTACATAAGAAATAGATTAGAGTACCATGGTATGGTAAATTAGAATATGCACCATGACATGGGTTCTCTGGAATCATATGATAATGGATTAGGAGGAGGGTCATGTGTTTGATTTTGGAACATGATAGTAATTATTATCAAGTATCGTTGTAAGGGAAATCATATATCGGGGACTGTTCTATTGAATATTGGAGGGTGTGACCCTAGTTTTTGATAGATTTAAATGAACACCTAGGATGGTATTATTAGAAATCAGGGAATAGGATTTGATGGGTGATTCATGTTGTCGATCGGGTATGAGAGGGGTGGTCATTTCCAGTTATTACATATGTTAATAGGGATTTTGGATATGAAGATAAGTTATTCTTGATCAGTGGAGTGATTATAAGATTAATACTTTAGTTGGGAGCATTAAAACGGTTAGGTATGTGCGACACTAGTGTTAGAAGGGTCATGGATATGGTGAAACCAGTTGGAAGATAGTCGAGATGACACTAGGATACTTGTGTGCTTATAGATCTTATTAAATTTGGTCTCATGGTTAATACCATATTTTGGAATTATATGAATTTTCATATTGGTTCCATGTATAGAAGTTATACTTGGGATGAAATTTGTTGTGATCCAATAGAGAATTGGATGCAAGATGTTTTAGTACTCATGGATGGATTATGATGAAAGATTTGTGTGGTCAAGGATCCAACCATGGAATTACACCAAGTGATAGATTTGTACCTTAATGTGGGGGTTTGAACAATCTCTCGATGCCTCTAAGAATTAAGGAATGTTTATTAGGAGATGTACAAATACATCAGTATGTGAGGTTGATCATTATTTGGTAAAATCATATAATGAATTACTACTTTTGTTTTTATTTCTAATTATATCCAGTGAGTTGGAAACTATACTAATTGTATCATATTGGGTAATCCATGTGTGTTTTTCTTATTATACTGCTGATTTTTTGGGTAAAGGTGGGTGTAATTGATTTTGGTGACTATGATGTTCAATTGTGCTCATTTGAACTCAGAAAAAGGATGGATTTGTGATAAAAGATTGTAATTGATGGATTATAAGTTATTATATGTTCATGGGTACTTCGTAGGGAAGATAAGGCATTATTATGAATTTCTTTCATGTCTTATGAATTTATGGGTCATTATTTTCAGTGAAAATTTAATCTTTTTGATTTATATAAGGGTTGGGTTAACCCCATTGAAGAATATATTATATTGGTGTCTTGAATGTAGTGAAATACTAGGGTCATTCCATAATGAGGGGGTGATCGAGGATCATTGCATTAAAAGGGAGGCACTAGGACATGAAGGAAAAAAGTCCATTCCATGATAAAAGGGTGTCACTTCATGGTTAATTTTTTATGGGGGTGTGTATATGTAAGGAAAAAGTTAAATAAAATCATGGATAGGGGGTCATTCGATGATAATAACACTTATATACTAGATTTTGTAATAGTTAATAAAGTAAACTGTTCTTTTCATACATGGATATTAAATCTTTTTAGATTAATATTCATTACATTACACATGCACACTCCTAACGACTATACAATTTTATTATCTTATAAAACATGGAATCATAACCATTGGTCCATAAGTGAGATATGTCATCTCCCAAAAAATTCAACATAATGAGAACCCTTCTTAGACATATCATAAATAATACATTTCTTCATAACCTGGGGAAAGGAAACAGAAGAGCAAGATTAGATGTTCTGTAAGGGTAAAAAATGGTGATACATAATTATAACATGAATATAAGGGATTGAAAATAAGATATAAATAATTGAGACCATAGATTCTATATCAATGATCAATAAAATGAGTTTTGGAATAAATATTGGAAGTTTATGGGAAAAAATCATAAGGTAATCAATGAACTTGATCAATAAGAGTATTATAATGGAATACAAAATGGAATTTGTTTTCATACACATAATAATAGAAAATAATTTCCATATTAGTCAAGGATCAATACCAGGGTGATCAGATTGGAATGGGTTTACTCCCCAAACCATCATAGTGGAAAAAGGAACTTACAAAATCAGGTTCACTACTTGATACAACCATGTCTTATTATTTCAGTTTCACTCTCCATTCAAGTCATGTCTTACAGAATCGGGTTCACTCCCCATTCTAGTCATGTCTTATTGAATCAATTTCAATACATTTTCTAGTCCTCTCTTAATGAACTGGTTTCACTACTTATTCTATTATTATTTATCTCAGAAGATATACATCATTACCCAATGCATTAGAGGAAGATATTGGTCCCACCAATCTCATAATGAAAATAAAATTTTTATATTCTATGAGATCATAAACATTTATCATATCATATTCTAAAAAATAAAATGGGTTTTATAAATATTTTCCCTTTTCGTAACCTATATTAAAGAGATATTTTCATAATCCTTTCATTAATTCATTATTTTATAACCTATGGAAAAAGTAGTGGGATTTATAGTAATTTCTTTATCGTATAACTTGTGGAAAAGAATTGGGTTTCATAAAAATAATTTCATCATAAACATTACCCATTGAGAGAAAGAGTAAAAACGGTCTCAGTCGATAATATCCCTTTCAAATTCATAGTAAACATTAGCGGATTTCATCAATGATTAAAAATGATTTTGACCAATCATTTAAAACATCTCTTAAGGAAAATATCCTTTGTACATTGAAAATTTATTTTTTAACATAAAAATTTCTGAAAATATTTTTCTATAGAAATATATTTGAAAATTATTAAATTAATATTCAAATAAAATAATGGTCATGATTATGGGAAGTTTTTTTCAAGTCGTACACATTAACACAAATATTCCTTTCACATTTTTTTGGTTAAATAAAAATGAGAATTGTTTGGAAAATGAGATAAATATTCCTTTCAAAAAAATTAGTAAAATATAAAAAAATGGCTAAATTTAATTTTCTAAATGATATGAGTGTAAAAAACAATTTTGAAAACGTTTTTACAAACTATAGGTTTGGATGAAAACAGAGATCTAAATGAAGAGATAAATAAATACAAATTTTCATAAAAACATTTTCTAAATTATTTTAGGTACCAAATAGTGGGAAATAGTAATATATTTTGAAACTATAACTAATTGCCATAAGATAATAAAATTCATGAGTTTTTTGAGAGATTTATCATAATATTTTATAATTAGAAACATAATCATAAAAAACCTCAATAAATGATGAGATTGTAAAATAAAATCTTTAACACTTTGTAACATTGAATCGAAAGAAACCTGAAGGAATAACATAAAATGGAACATAATATATCATTATTGTAAATAAATTAATGACATTAAATTTTAAATAGTATTTATATACACCTTATGAAATAATTAATGTGGAGAACATAATGTACATCTCAAATAAGGAAAACTTAGAAAAAAATCCATTACTGCTTTGGTAACTTTTGACCCATAAACCCCATGAAAAAGAGATCATAAAATTGATATTTAAATACAATTATTTAATTAGATTCATCATAAAATACATTCATGGTTATTATAAATAACACATAAAGGAAATATGTGGTAAATATGACATTTTTCTAACAGAAAATAAAAATTAGACAAAAATCAATTACTGTAAGTATGAACTTATTTAGTAATCATATAAACCATCTATATAGTAAATATATTTATATTATAAATATATTATAGAACCATAATTATATATATCATACCAAATATGGTTTACTAATGTCCTTTTATTGCTAGTTTATTAACAATCTCATGTTAAAGTCACGTTTCAGGTAATAACCACTTTGGTTTTCATTTTTTTTAATTTTTTTCCTATTATATTTATCATGGTTACATAAAATCCATAATGTTAAAAATGATATAAGTATCATATATTTAATATTAATTTCTTTTTTACATGTCCATAAAATTTAGTACTAAAAAATGAAGTAAAATGTTCTTGGAGATAGTAGATCTTATGTATGCATGAATGTTGTTTCTATTTTCTTGTAATATAGAAAGAAAGAAAGGTAAATGACATATAAATATTATAAAATAATTTTTATGTAATATATAACATATATTTTAATTAAAATCATCATTAATATATTTCATATAAAGAGTGAAGTAATCACATTACATTGTGTGGTGGCAGTCCATAATACACACGAGCGACATTATCATATTCCCACAAAATGAAAGGAATGATGTTGTGTGAAATATAATAATTATAGAGTAATAATAATACCATAAATATCATATATAGAAAAAAATACATCATTATTTACAATCTTTAGAGGTGGTAATAGAAAAATAAATGACATCATTTCACAAGGTTGTAGCCCGCCGTACACACAAACAATTATTTCATAACCCATATAATGGATGTGGAGATGGTTATAGGTAATTATCATTAAATAATATAATCTTAGTATATGGAATATACTAAGGCTATTATATCATTATGGTATGGTAATAATTTAATGTAGTGGAGGAAGAAGTAAAACAAAAATTCTTGTTGGTGGACATTACCTCTTCATTGGAAATCCACTATAGGTTTTCACTAAAATCATTCCTTGGATGTATTATTATCCAAAATAAGGCTTATAGGATGAGATCAAAGATATTGTTAAGTTATTTTGTTTTGTATTTGTTGAACAAAATGGGTTTTAAGGTGTAGAGAAGAGAGGAGAAGGGTGACCTTTTATAAGTTGGGGAGAGGGAATACTTCGTATTTTTAAACAGAATTGAGTTTCACCACATTTTTCATATTTAAACATGGTAAAAATGGTCCATTATAAAACATTATAGGTTTAGTTGTCAAAATATGTATATAATAGTGTTTTTAGATCTGTTTATAGGTCATTTTTTCGCTTATCTTTTCAGTTTAACCATTGGTGCACCTATTTTTACATTAATCGTGGTATTGAATTGCTACTGCAATCATTATTCATTTTGGTGAAAAATTAAGTTCAAATTATTAGATAATAAAAATTATTATGATTCATAAAATGGAATAAATTATTCAAAATTCCACTTATATAACTGGTAAATTTTAATATAAAATTTATCTCGTAGATGCAATAAGAAATTGGGTTTTTAAAGAGAATGTTTTTCGAAATTTTACATAGTTTTAATATGAAAATTAATTATAAAATAGATTAAAATGACCTAAAAGAGATTAATTGTTGTATAATTTAACTAATTTAACATTAAAATCAATTAAAATACAGTTTAACTTTACAAATAATTTAAACAAAATGGTAGTTTTCAATTAAAATTCCGTATTTTTTACTATTCAATAAAAAATAAATCAATTAATAAAAAATACAAAAATTCATGCTATGCCAAATTTTTCATGATTATTTCAAAAATTATATTTTTTTTATAAAAATAATTCTCTAATAGTCCCAAAAAAATAATTTTATTATTAATCAAAAACGGATTTTTTTGTGAAGATATT
The DNA here is from genome assembly GCA_963277665.1 of Viscum album. Taxonomy (NCBI): domain Eukaryota; kingdom Viridiplantae; phylum Streptophyta; class Magnoliopsida; order Santalales; family Viscaceae; genus Viscum; species Viscum album. The sequence continues at coordinate 511,858,169 of OY728127.1, read as the reverse complement.
ATTTTCGAAACATAAAAATACTTTATTATAAATTAATTATTTTTTTCAATATATTTTTTATATATAAAATAATTAAAAATAATATTTTAAGAATTAGTCATTACTATTCATACCACTAGACTTAACAGCTATATTATAATGATCAGGTTTGAATAATATAAATAATATATTGTGGTTTTGTTAAAACTTTGTATCATGTGTAATGCTAGCTAACATTGTTTTGCATGTAGCACAGAATTAACTTTTTTACTACATATATCACAAGACTAACTTAGTTTTGTACATAAAATAATCTAAAATTGATATTTTTTAAATATAAATATCGAAAGTATTTAATTTATTTGGACAAAAAATAATAAAATTTTCAGGTGTTACATTCTACCCACTTAAAATAAATTTTGGGCTCAAAATTATTCACTACGATTAAAAAAATGAGGACACTTTTACCTAATAATAACCTAAATTTACATTTTTGATTTATTAAAATGGTGCTTTCACCATAATACTTTGACCATATGAGTAGTCTTTGTTTGTATAACATTCTATTTACAATCTCGAATCTCTACTGGTTGTTCCACATGAAAAAGATCTTACTCCAGCGGTATCACCTATGGGATTAGTTTATGTGAAGGATCTGGTATGAAATTTCTCAAGAGATATATATTTAAAACATCATGAAATTAAGATAGGTTTAGTGGAAATGATAAGGTATAGTCCTGATATATTAAATTATTTCAAAGGGACCAATATACAAGGTGCTTAGTTAGACCTTCTTTCTTCAATGGAGAAATTCATAGAGAGAAATTATCAAAAACTTTAAATTCTAGGCCATGATTAATATTGTCACCATAACATTTATTTCAAATTTTTTATATATTTACGTGTTTTTAATAACTCCAATATTCTCTCCTAGCTCATCAGATTTCTCCAGTCCCAATTTCTTTATTTCTACAACTTTATTCCTGTATATTGAAGTTTTATATATCATTACATAAAGGGATTTATAAGGATCCATCTGAATGATCAATTGAAATAAAATTTTTCATGAAACCTAAACTTGAAGATGGTTTTGATCCCAACCACCATTTAAATACATATAACAATAACTTATCATATCCTCTAGGGTGTCAATTATTCTCTAAAATAGACCATCTGTCTCAGGATGATATGAAGTGCGTAAACTCAACTTTGTATCAAAAGAATAATGAATTAATATCTAATATCATTGAGGAAAATTATATATTTTGATAAAATACTATTAAATATGGATCCCCATGAAACCTTATCACTTCCATAATATATATTCGGGCACGAAGATCTAAACATAAATCTCCTCTAAAGGAAATGAAATGTGCGGAATTTGTGATGTGATCAAAAAAAAACCCATAATTATATCAACATTAAAGATAATATAATCCCTAAAGTTTTCTGTTACCTTTAATCATATGTCCATAAAGTGTAAATGAATTAATCCTCAATTAAATTTTTCACTATATAAAAAACCATAGGGCTTCATTGTGATAAATGTCTCTTAAAATATCATTAATTATAATAAACTCCCATAAAATAAAACATCTAAAATGGAGTACAATTACATTGAACTTATTATAGAAATTAAATTCCTAAACCTGTGATGATATCCATAACTCTTAAGTTAATATTACTTCGAGACATAAAAACATTAAAATTTTAACTCACCCTTTATTCCTTATATAATCTTGAATCTTACACAAAAACAATTTAATTGGAAGTGTGGTTTCATCCTTGTACTTCTATAATATCAAAAGTGATTTAATTTTTCAAGATTCCTTGTATAGGGATATAATAACATGAAATTTTATAGTAACATTTTCATAGGTCTCATTCATACTAAGGAGGGTAGTATAAGTGCGCCCTTAATTATCATGATTTACTTCAGTAATAATGATTACATGAGCATTCCATTTTTTATTTTTTTCATAGTTTTTTTGGGTTCATCATAAACTTTAGAACTTGAATTGGGGAATTTGTTTTTATAACGCCCATACACCTAGCATTTGAAGAACCTAAGTATGGGTGATCCATTTTGTGCATCTTTATCTCTTTTCACGTCATTTTCTAACATCTTCCCATAACATCATCAATCAATTTTTTGATAAAATTCCCTTACACTCTTAAAACATTTACTAATTCTATTAAGAAAATTTCATCCATGTATCTTTCCACATAATGAGAATAAAATAAACCTTGTCTTCTTCTATCCATGGTTTTTTTATTTTCCATTTAACTCCATCTTCCATTTCTTTTTGAAAACATTATATTGATACATAAATTTAACCTTCATTTCCACCTTTGATACAAAATATTATGGAACATGAGTTTAATCTATGGATATTATATCTTTTTATAGGAATATTCATTACATTATGCATACACATTCTTGAGGACCATAATATTTTAGTTCCTTAGCAAACATAGAAACATTGGTACTAGTCCATAAGTGAGTTATGTAATCTACCACTATATTCTTAATAACTAGAACTCTTCTTAGACATATAATAAATAAAACACTTCTTGATAACATGTGTAAAGGAATCATAGTAAAGCGTGAGAGAAGATGCCTAGTAAGGGTAATAAAGGGAGATATATTAGCATAACTTGAATATAAGGATATGGGAACATGATCATAATAGTTAAAAAAATTCCCTTCATATTTAAGATCATAAAAATGAGTCATGGAATAAATATTGTAAGTTAATATAACAAAAATCATAATGGAATCAAAGAACATGATCCATTAGAGCATAAAATTGGTATTAGAAATCGAATTCAGGGTATACACATAATCATATAAAATCATTTCTATATTTTTCAATGTTTACATTCATGGATATCATATTGGAATGGGTTCACTCCAAAAACAATAATATTAGATAAATTCCATTACTAAACCAAATTTACTCCCCATTCTTTCCCTATATAGCTGAAATGGGTTCAATCCCAATTCTAGTTCTGTCGTATTGAACTGGTTTCACTCCCTATTCTATTCATTTCTAACTGATCTGGGTTTATTCTCCATTCTAGTATTGTCTATGTTATACAATATAAATCTTTACCAAATACATTAGAGGTACATATATTTCCCACCTCTCATAATAAAAAATATATTATTGTTCTTTAGGAGATCATAAAAACTCAACATATCATAACCCATGAAATGAAATGGGTGGTGTCAAATTTTAATCTTATCATATCCTCTAAAAAATAGACATTTTTAATAATTATTTCATAATTTCATCATATCAAAATCTTTGGATAAAAGTAGCGGGTTTTATAATAATTTTATCGTGATATAACTCGTGGAAAAAAAATGGTTTCGTAAACATTATGACATAGTAAATATAAACCATTCAGAGAAAGAATAAGAATTATATCCTTGGATAGTATCCTTATTAATGCATAGGTAACACCAGTGGGTATCCTAATATATGGAAAATTATTTTGATCGGTCATTTTAAAAATTTATTGGGGAAAAATATCCCTTATGATTTGAAAAAATATTTTTAAAACATAAAAAAATCTGAAAATATTTTTATTTGAAAATTAAATTTCAAAATTCTGAAATATTACTTAGAGAAAATAATTTTCATGATTAAATAAAGTTTTGTTCATGTCATATATGTTTAAATAAATATTCATTTCAAATTTTTGTTTAAATCCAAATGAGCATTGTTTGAAAAAATACATGAATATTCCATTAAGATTTTCTTGTAAAAAATAAAAAATGGGTAAAAATAAATTTTAGAAATGATAAGAGTACAATAAAACTTTTCTGAAAACTTTTTTAGAAAAAATTATTTTGGAAGAAAACAGAATTTTGACCGAAGAGAGAAATACAATTCGATTTTCTTAAAAACATTTTCCCAAATATTATATGTACCAAAGAGTGAAAAAAATGGTAATTTTTCATAAAAAATATCATAAATATCCATAAGATAGTAAAATTAAATAGTTTCTTAATTGATTGATCATAATGTTTTATCATTAGAAACATAATCACAAAAAATCCTAGAAACTACTAAGATTGTAACATAAAATCGTAAACACGTGTGTAAATTTTAATTTTAATCCCCATAAAGGATGAAAATAATATATAAATTAAAATATCATTAAGATATATAAATTCATGATATTAAATATAAAAGAGTTTATATGTACACCTCATGGAAGAATGTAGGTTCATAACACAACTTATGTCTCACAGAAGGAAAATTAAGAAAAAAATCCCTTTCCAATTTGGTAACATGTAAACCATAAACCCCATGAAGGATAGATCCTAAATTGGATATTTGAATAATTATAATTTTAATTATAATTTTAAAAAAATATGTTATTGGGAATTATATACACTACATGAAAGAAAGGTGTGGTGAATATAGAGACTATCTAACAGAAAATAAAAGTGAGATAAAAATCTATTATTGTAAGTCTCAAATTTCTTTTTACTCATTCAAAAGACATCTATAATAATTATATTTTTATAATAAATCTATTAAGAAATTATACGTACATATATAATAACATATATGATTTTCTTAAGTCGTTTTGTTTCCCTTTTATTAACAATCCATTGTTAAAGTCACATTTTAGGTAATAACTTTTTTGTTTTTTGTATAATTTTTTCATTTTTGGTCCTTTTACATTGATCATGGTTCCATAATATAAATAATTATTACAATTATATTAATATAATATATATTTATTATATATTTCTTCAGAGTAAACCATAATATTTAGTGACGGAAAATGAAATACACCATTCTTGGAGACGGTATGTCGTATATACACATGAATGTTGTTTCCATATTATTTTTGGATTTAAATAAACTATTATAAATGATATTTTAAAGTTATTGAATATTTATTATTTCATATATATCAAATATGTTTATTAAAACTATCCTTAATAATTTCCATTTAATTCGTGAATGAATCAAATTACTTAATGTGGCGGCAGTCCTTCGTACACATGAGTGACATTATCATACTCTAAAAATATAGAAACCATCATGGTATTAATGATCTAATAATTAAATGGGGACAATAATATAATTAATATAATATTTAAACAATTAATCCATAATTTTGTCTATACTTGAGAGCTATTGATGGAAAAAATGAATGGCATCAGTTCGTGAGGCAGTCGTCCTCCGTACAAACAAATGATGATTTCTTAACACATTTGATGGAATTTCATATGGATTTAGGTCATGAAATTAACATAAAAGATATAAATATATATAAGATACTAATGTTATAAAATCCAATATGTTATAATAGTAATTTATGAGTTGTAGAAAGAAATAAAATAGAAATTCTCATTGATGAACATTACCTCTTCTTCAGGTATCCTCCTTACTTTACAATAAAATCATTCTTTGGATTCCTATATATATAATATAATAATTATATAATGAGATTAGGGTAGTTTTAATATTATTTGGATAGTAATTTTCGGAACCAAATGGGTATCATGGTGTGGATAAGATAGGATAGGGGTGGACTTTTTTAAGTGGGGGAATGGACACACTTGGTATTTTTCAAAAAGAATTGAGAGTTCCCATGTTTTAAATTTGTCACAAGGTTCCAACATTGGCCATTATTGAACCATATTTGTGTAATGGTTGAAATATGGATATTAAAAAGTGTTTATATGAGTTTAGTTTTCATTGTAACTCTTATATTTTCAGTTTAACCCTTAGTAAACCCATTTTACCTTAACCGTGGTAACTAATTTTTATTGTATTTTTTGTTTAATTTAATAAAAATTTATGTTGAAATAATTTGAAAATAAGAATTATTATTATTATATATATGGAATAAATTTATCCAAATTCCATTCATATAAGTGAAAAAATTAAATTTAAAATTAATTCCATGGATGCAACGAGAAAGTTGTTTCTTAAGGAGAAAATGTACAAAAGTTTTCAAAGTTTTTATATCCAAATTCAATATGAAATTGATTTAAATGAATGGAATTGGATTAATATGATTGAAATGTGACAACCAAGAAAATCTCTATGATATATTGGAGATAAATTCTAATCCGATTTGGTTCTCCTCTTTCTAAAGTTGTATATTTTTAGTTTTTGGAAGGATTGTAAGGTTATACATTTATGGATAGTATAAGTTAGACTCTAGTTTAATTTTGTTAGATTAATATATTATCCGACTACAGGTGGAAATATTCATATTTTATAACCTATAATAAAATTGAGACATATGGAATGATCTATCATTCTATTTATGGATCGCATGACCTACTAAAAATTCAAGAATTTCAAATTAAACTTCATTTCTTTGAACAAGAGATGAAGTGGTAATTCTTCAAGCCATGAAAAACAGATAGATTTTACTTAAATAAATTAATTATTTATTTTCAACAAAAATTATTTAATTTTAGTAAAATTATCTTCAAACCAAAAATTCTATCCAAGTACCTCTTTATCTGATGAATCATATAGTCACTTAAATCATCATAGATTTATGGATTTCTGGTTATTAACTTTTTCCAAACCTTGTTCTCTATAACTCTACATCAAAACATTATAGTTAGGTTTTTTCTTCCATATCCATGTTTTCTCTTACCACCTATTTTTTCTATATGGAATCCTAGTGAGGAGTTACTTTGGGAAATCGCTATGATTGTCACATTCCTTTTTAAAATAATGTTTTAGTATTCATTTTTTCAATGTGGGTTTCTATGAATGAAAATTTGAAGGATTAAACCTTTTATAACCCCTATGAATTTATATAGTGAAATTAATTTTAAGGGTTGGTAGAATGTGACACTCTAATATTTTATGAGATGGATTCTATTTAATTTTTTTGATGTCTTGTGTTGTACGCTACACCATGTTTTGCTTACGCTATATGCAACATTGTATTAGCTTGCGGTATATACAACACTATACTTTTCTTGTGTTACACAAAATTAAAATTTCTTTCAATAGAATTCATTTCACACAAGACTTAGTATATTTTAATTACTAAAAATTATAACCTAGTCATTATAACATAGGGTATGAATAGTGTTAATTTTCATTTGAAAACTATTTAAATGAAAATAAGTGAGTCTATATAAAAATAAAACCACTATTGGTGAATTTTATTAATGTAAAATATATGTTATATATTAAATATAATTTTTAAAATTCATATGTATTCTAGACATGATATAAGAACAGATTCAATTCTTCTGATAAAAGAAGTATTTTCAAAAAAAAACTAACAATTACTGGCATTTGATGGGGAACCCATTTTAAATATATTTTTTGACAATTTTATATAATATATTTAACAAAACAATCCTCTAATTTTGAATTGGGATATAAATATTTTCTTTGGATGAATTTTTTATATAAGTTTAAAATTTTGATAAATAGTAAATTTATAATACATTTTATTTGAAAACCACTTTTTCATCGAAATAATTTATTTACTTAAATTGTCTTATTGAATGGTTTTAAATTATAAATATAATATGTTTTTATCATTTAATATAATTTCTTTTATTATAATTTATTTTACACTGAATTCAGATGTAAAAAAAATTAAATGTTTTGAAATGTTTTAACTTTTAAAAACTCGTTCTTTCATTCCAACAATAGGAACAATATTAAATTAATTACTAAAACATATGTGTTTTGAATTTTGAAAATTTTATTCCATATTAAGAATAATTTGGAACAAATTATCTAAATATATTTATTTTATTTTGGGGCATTATGTATAGTAACTTTGGTAATTTTTGTTAATATGGTAAAAGGGTAAAACTTGTAATTAAGGGTAAGAATACTATAATAAAATTACCATAAAACGTTTCATAATATCCTTGTAGGAGTTTTCTCCAACATAAATTATTTTTGGGTTCAAATGGTGTCCTTTGGAATCCATTAGATAAGATTAGGACATTTAATTTGTTTTATTTAGAGAAAAGATAAATATGTCACACTCAAATTTTAATAAAAACCCATTTTTTATATAAGGTTATATAGAAGATAAATTATCTTATAAATTCATATTTGAAATATAAAATGATTTTACTTATCATGGTAATTTATTTTTAATTTTTAAGAAATGTATAATTACCTTAAAGACATGTACTTTAATGGTGTATAAATTAATTAATTGATGATAAATCAGTAAAACAATTATTATTAAAATTATAATAACCATAAAAGACCCAAAAACATTACCAATTATTATTGTTTGAGTTTATATAGAACATAATAATCCAAGAGTCTAGTTATTGACCATTTGGATCCATATGGAAGAGATTTTAATACTTATATAATTTTATTTAAAGTGATGTTAAAGTTGTCACATTCATAATTTAATAAGTATAATATTTTTAATGTTAAATTTTCTATAAGATAAATTCTACTAAAAGTATTTTTACGAAATATATTATATTTATATTCACCATAATGTTTTATTTTTAATTTTTACCCAATAAATATTCATATTAAATAATAACACAAAACTGATGTAGTAATTATTTTATTAATGGAAACATAAAGTTAATGATATTAAAAATAAAATAAATAAATAATTTAAAGTAATTAATATGTACAAAGATTTTCATAGATTACCTATACCAAATAGGGGTATAATAAAATAATTTATTCAATGATAACATCTTATCTTAATATTTTTTAAAATCCATGAATTGAAGAGTGTCAAAATTGACACAATTGTTTTTTGGTAAAACAATGTCTTTTAAATTATTTAAAATTCATAAAACATTTATAAATAAATATATATAATAATTATAATATTTCATAAAATGATCTAATTTACTTATTTATGGTCTAAGTGACAACAAATAAATATATATTCCAACCTTTTAACATTGAAATATTTGTTATCTTAATTAAAATTAAATATAATAACAAAGTGTTAATTAAAATGATAATGTCTAAATTGACATTAATAATTGTATAAAATTTATTAGTTGATGATATTTCAACCCTATCTAAAATCATATTTTCAATTCGGACATTTTGGAGGTTTTGAGTGCGTTTTTATTTTTTTATAAATTAATATTTTTTAGGTTTCCTAAAGTAACAGTCTCCTTAATTATAAAAGGGAACTTCCTCTCTCACTTCTTCACATCCATTTGTGTCTTTTATCTCAGTCTTCTCCTGCCCAATTCCCTTATAAACGTCCCTAGTAACATTATAGAGGTTCTGAACTTCTTCAAAGACCAAATCTAGTGCTCTACGAGGATATTTAGAGGAACCACGTCGAAGAATAGGTAATCTCTTCTACCGATTCTTTCAAACTTCTTTCTTCTTGTACTTCCTATTAATGAGTTGTTTCATTATAAATTAATAATTCTAGTATAACTTATGTACTAACATTTTATTATAACTATGAAACAACCATATTCCGTCATCTTTAAATCCTATGAATGAACGAAATCACCATGAGTGTGTACATACGGCTTACCGTCTCCACGCTGTGGTGTAATCTATTTTTCTCCACCACTGGGCTTAGATGGGTATAACGATTGAAATAATAAATATATATTATTATTATAAAAATTTATTTATTATTTAATAATATATATCATCCACATCAATACCATTTCATAATGAAATGAATGATATCATCGCTGGTGTGTATGTACAACCTAGAGTCTCCACGATCCGCTGTGACTCATTCTACATGATATGCATTAAATAAAAATTATATAAATGTACATAATAAATAAATATGATGTATATTATGTTAATATCATTTTTTTAATTATATGTCAATGACCTAAAAAGGAAAACCAAAGCTTATTTGACAAAAGAGGCATGAGAAAATGAAGTAGTTTATACTAGAATAATGAGTTATAATGAAATATTATTATCAAATGGATGATAATATGATCACATATGATATCATAAAAATTAATATGATTCTAAAACAAGTCAATAAAATTATTTAAATCATTATACTTTATTTTTGGATGCATATAAAAGATATTGGACCTAAGGTAAGGGATAATTTTTCAATCTCATTATTATCTGAGATACTCTATTCGTAAGTACTTCTTGGGGTATATTTATCATCCACTTCCATGTTTCCAAAGTAAGTATTCTCAAATATTATTCTTGTCCTTACAAAAAAATTTAAATGAAATTTTACCCATTGGTGAATTTCTTTTAAACGGTATGAAAATAATCTTTAATCATTTTCGGTACCAGGTACTTTTGGACATTTCTGATAAAAGTATAAGAACCATGTATTTTTAAACTTATACGACATGAAAGGAATTTTACTCATTCATACCTTCTTATTTAAATGAATATTTCTTTAAATTATTTCAATTTCATTTAAAATTAAATTATTTTCTTTTAAAATTTCATGGCATGTTGGGAAAAAATGTTTTTTTGAAGAAGAAATGGTATTTTCCTCAAGAAATAATTTAAATTATTTTTTCAAAATTATTTTTCATCTAAGCTAATATTATCTAAATTGGGTTATGTTTCTATCCCCATTATTAATATGATTTTATTGGGTTTATAATGTAATTATATTTATAAAATCCATTTGTTTTACATGGATTATATTGTGATAGAATAATGCTCAATAAACCCATTTTATTCCTTAGGTTATGTTATGATGAATGATTTATGTTTTTGTGGAACACATATGTATAGTTTCTATTATATTAGGGTTGGGACCAATATATACCTCCAATGAATTTGATAATGATTTATATCTCATGAGATATACATGACTGGAACAAAACATAAAACATGTTCAATAATACATGGCTAAAATGACAAGTAAATATGGTTCAGTAAAATAGGGCTGGAATGAGGAGTGAAATAAGTTTAGTAATGAACTTTTCCTACTATAATGGTATCTTATATTAGCCGTGGATAATATAGAAATTATTTTCTATACTTATTGGTTCTACAAAAGTTCATGTTTTATTCCAATTCTATGTTATCATGGTTAATGTTCCTTTATGATTTTTGCCTTACGTACAACAAAGATTTAATTTATAAATAAATATTTTAATATTCAAAATTTATTTTCATGTTTTCTATTAATATTTTTATGTTTTGTAAGATGTTTTCCATTTATATTATTACTGAGAATTTTAGCACACCTTTTTCATTTTTTCCCCTAGGATATAAAAACATGTTTTAGGTAGGAAAACTCTTGGGGAAGATCTTTATGGTAGATGTTGAAGATATTTCACTGAGCTAGAAGAATGTGTTCTGTGTTTCCAAAGATAATAAATTAATATAGTCTTTGGGAATATATTTGTGTAATGTTTTAATTATTCTAACAAAAAGATATGTAATGTCTATGTACATCAAGATTAGGTCTTTAGATTAAATATGTGATATATGGGACCTAGATCTCTCTCTAATGTATTGGGTAATGATTTCTATCTCACAATATAGGAATTACTAGAATGAGGAGTGAACATAGTTTAGTAAAAAAAAAATTTCCACTATTATGTTATTGGAGTGAACCTTTACTAATATGAGGGTTTGGGGAGTGACACAATTCCAATATGATATCCTTATCAGTGAGACTTTACTAATAATTAAAATATTTTCAATGATTTTTTATATTAAAAAAAATTATTGCATTATTTCAATGTTTTAGAGTCAGATGTTCTTTGACTCCCTTGTGATTTATGTCTAATGAACTACTAATATTCTTTCTATGACTCAATTTTATGATCTTTGATATGTATGATATGGTTTTAAAATTTAATTCACTTCATTCTATACCATTATGTTCATGTTATGAATATGAATATCCCTTTTTTACCCTTATTGAGCATCTAACCTCACCATTTCTTATGTTTTCTTTCTCCAAGTAATGAGGAAATGTATTACATATGATATTTCTAAGAAGGATTCTAGTTATTAAGATCATATTTTTATATGATTTTTTTTACATATGGATTGGTTTTTTTTTTGTTTCCATGTTTCGAAATACACTAAACTATTATAGTCCTTAGAAGTGTGTTTGTGTGATAAAATGAATATTCATAAAAAAATGACGTAATATATATGTATGATAATCATGGTGCACAATAGTATATAATCATTGTGTATTTATTTTTTTTTATTTTTTTATGTTACCAAATTGATTTATGATCAATTTGGATATACGAATGTATAAATGAGTTTCATTTATTATAGAACATTTATCGATTATGCCTACAATGATTTTATATAATGGATATTGTTTTATTATTTGTTTGTTAATTTATGTCTATGATATTGATATCATAATCTTAACGATATATGATTCACTCCATCACTACTAATCAGAATCATATGGAACATGGGGAGGCATGGATTCAATTATTTCTTAATCTATATCAGATATTTTTGAGTGATTTTAGATGGGTAATTACAAACTAATCCTTATTATTATACTGATGCAGTATCAGAACTATAGACTAAACAATCCAAAATGACCAATGCAAACAACCATGTTTAATAAATCAATGAAATATGAATATAAATGGGTTATAATATATGAAACAATAACTAGTAATGTTCTTAATTATTTAACTAACTTATCTAATTTATCCATTAAGGAGGTTTGAGGAGCTTCTAAGTGAGTTGAGACCTGAGGCAAGGGTTTTTAATTCTTCTCCATTTTAAATTTCAATCCTCCTACTATAATATTTTATAAAAGTACTCTTACTATACTAAAATGATTAAAATTAAATGTTATTATCATCTTTTTGACTTATAATTATTGAGATATTACAGAATTAAACTCATTGTAGTCTTTTCCAAAGCTATTATTATGCTGAAGTAAGTGTTTCTCTTCAAATCCTCATTATTTTCATGTATTCATTCTCTATTATATATATCATTTTCCATTATTTATCGAAAAAATTAAAGTAATATATTTTTATATTTCAAATATTTTTGAGTTTTCCTAGTCTTGTTACACACCCTTTTGACTTAAGGGGTTTCTTACACTCCTTTCATATTATTATTTAATATGTAGTTATTTACCTCCATCTATTAACTGAAATTTTTATTCCATGTCCATGTTCTTTATAACTGGGATATATTTTATAAAATTTAAACTCTATTTAATGTATCTCTATTGTTTAATTTATTGAATACCCTTTACTCTATATGATGTGAACACATAATATTTTTTAAACTGTATTGAAGGGTGTCTACATAGAAATTTATTCAATTTATCTGATTGGGGAAATATTTACAATATATATCCAATTATTTCTATATTGATGAGTATTTATTTTGTATCCATTTATATATTTACATATTCATTAGGGAATGTAATGAATTTTATTTTTAACAATTTATTATTTTTATTTGATGCATACATTAGACATATTACGTGATGGGAGAGGAACAATATTGTATTGTCCCTAGATTCCTCAATAGGATTCATCAAACAAACTAGCTTGATTTTTTAGTGTACACCTGCACTTTTTTGTTTGATTTATAGGCCAAATCGTTGAATACATGTTTAGGATGTCTAAAATTATTAATTTCATCAGTATAATACTAATTTTTTATCCACATGATTCGATAATTTTGTTATTATATAGAAAATGAAAATATTATTGTCATGTTATTAGTTATATGACATAATTTATTTATTTATTTATTTATTCCATATTATGTATGAATTATGGGTGTTATGATAGATTCTCATAAACTCCAACCCTTATTAAGCATTATATGTCACCCCTTTTCATTAGTTTCATATTTCCTTAGAAATCCATGAAGATTAATACAAGTGATATAAGGATATGAAAATAAGGAATAATAATATAAATTTTCATGATTTTTTCAATGCAATGTAATAATGATTTGCCTATCTAGTCTCACAATTATAATAAACCTTTCATTATGTGTGATATAATCTATATATTATATACCATTGTAATAAAATGAAAGCTAACTCCAGCTTACAAGATTTTGGGATGATTCAATCAGGATACCTAGTCAAATGTCACATATCATTCACATTAGGTGATATGTTACCTTTTCATATAACATAGGATAAATCATTAATTCTTCAATAAGAAATACCAATCAATTTGATCGACCAAGTCCTTCAAAGGTGTTATTCTTAATTAAATGAATCTAACACTAAATTATTTAATGAAATATTTTACATTTAATCTAACCTATATCATTATTTGTCACCCATATAAACACTATATTATTATTTAGAATAGAATATATTATATAATACCTAAGGAATCATATCCATTTTAATTATAAAATTCATTTAAAATTTTCCACATTAAATGTTAAAGATTTTAATTACATTACATTGAAAAATTATATGTCTCGGTATAAATTTAAGTAAGACATAAAGATCTAGAATTCTTATGTGGTATACTAGACTAGAATAGAGGGAAAGTGATATTTCACAAAGGGGATGTGCATAAAACCACTAATTAAAATCAATATTATGAATATTTATCAAAATATAAAACCTTACATTAAATTTTCATGTAAGTTTTGAATAAGTTTTACGTTGTTTGAATATATCGTCCTAATTTATAGTATGCTAATTTATATTTTATACATTTTTCATTTATTTAGTACGGATTTGATACCACCATTAAGAGAAGTGGGACCATATCCCTCATATGATGATATTCCAAATGATAAAAATGTGAATCTATTGTATTACTCAATTACCCCCCAAAACCATGGGGTATGATATTTTTTCATCAATAATGGAGCTCTGAGGTATAGAGACATACTTCATTACAGATTCATGCATGATAATTCTAAGGATTTATTTAGCTTTTAACCATTTATTTTAAATATATTTTATGTCTTAATAATTAATAACACTCATTAAATACTGGAAAAATATAATAAAAACCCACTCAAGTTTATAAAAAGTAAAAGGAAAAACAATAGAAAATAATAAAATGAAATAGTTCTTTTAAAAAGGTTTGGAATGTTTAGCGAAAATGTTAACTAATGAATTCATATATCATTCACTATATATATATAATAAAAATGAGAAAATCCTTGACGAGATACTCTTCCTATCCAAGTGATTAAATTAACTACAAAATGTTAAAGGATAGAAAATTTGAAAATAAACAACACTATAGGACCTCTTGGATAATAAAAAATAGGTAAAATTCTCCAATGAGGAAAACTAGATGAATTTCTCTCGAATAAGTAACTTATATATCTATATGTAACATAATTTTTTTCTCCAAATAGAAGGAATACTACACCATTTTTCCGTGACATTTATAAAAAATGGGCATTAAATATCAACTAAGATAAATGATCTTGAGAAAACCTAAGTTAATTTGATAAATCATCTCTATTATTTAATTATAGAAATAAATAAATTAAAAAAACAAATTTAACCCAAACCATCTTGGAATGTGTATTAAATAGCCTATAAATGAGTAAAACTAATTAATGGGGTGCTTAAATGTCCTTTAGACAAGGCAAATTCTTTTTTCTCTTATAACGGGCCTTAGATTGCCATCACTCCAAGCCTAAATCCAACATGGGATTTATCTTCTCATTATGTTTCTATTTTAACAAAATAAATAATCCAATATATATATAATAATTATATATTTTTCATTTAATTAACTAAATATAATGTAATTAAATATTTCAAATTCATAAATCAAAAAAAATTATAATAAACATAGACTTATTTGTACAATAAATAATCACCTTAGTCAAAGAACAAAAATTATAATTATCAAATGTGTGACTCTAATATCCAATTTTAATGTTATAAAGGATCATGAATAACATTCATAATCATAAAGTAAGAGAGTTATCTTGTAATAAGACCTAGAATTTCAAATTAAGAAGGGTTTTAGTGTAATTCAATCCACCATTTATCCATGAACAAAGTCCATTTTCCCACGACATTGAGGTTAATAATGAGAAATAAATAATTTCAATCCCATATAACATATCTATTTTCTCAATTAAAAAGTTTACTAAATCTTATATAATTTCACTAAGGGAAAAATGGGTATTTGCGACGGGTTATTTGCGACGGGGGTATTTACTTGTCGCAAATAAGTAGGCTTTTGCGACGGGATTGCTTTCCCCGTCGCAAAAGAACTGGCGCGCGTTGCGCACCAAATCGCGGGAAAAATATTTGCAACGGGGGAATATTCCCGTCGCAAATAACCAGCGGCGGTAAAAGGTATTTGCGACGGAAATATTTCCCCGTCGCAAATAGTATGTCGGCAGGTGGTTATTTGCGACGGGACCCGTCGCAAATAACTATTTAACTGTTGACCGTAATAAATGTTGGCTAAGGTATTTGCGACGGGTACCGTCGCAAATAACACTATTTACGACGGGAATCCCGTCGCAAATGGACCCGTCGCAAATAATCTGACCTATAAATACCCTCATCCGTTTTTTTCAAATCATTCTCAAACTCCATCTTCTTCTTCTCTCAACGTTTTATTTCTAAAGTTCAGTTTTTCTCAAGTTTAATTTTTTTCTCCGGAGTTGATATTAAAGTTTTGAAGAACGATCAGAGCAGATCAATTTTCAAGGTATTTATGTTCATTTTAATTTAATATTTATTTTTAATTTTTTATTAGTTTCAATTATTCTTAATTAGTTGTAATTTAATTATGTTGACATTGTTTTGTTACTTAATAAATTTAAATTATTAATATTGTTCATAGTTAATGTTAATTAGGAATAATTAGTAATAATTTTTAATAATTAAGAATAAATATTAATAATTAGTAATAAATACCAATAATTAGGAATAATGACATTATTAAATTATTAGTATATTTTATTATTAATATTAAAATAATATAATTTTCTATATATATACAATTCTCTTTTCTGTGTGTTTGATGTCTTCACATGTATTATTTGTATGTGGAGATAGAAAAGGCACAGATGAAAGGAGAATTGTATATAAATTAGAAAATTATATTATTTTAATATTAATAATAAAATATACTAATAATGTTATTATTTGTAATTATTGGTAATTATTCCTAATTATTGGTAATTGTTCATTTAATTACTAATAATTAGGAACAATTACCAATAATTATCAATAATTAAGAATAATTAGTAATAATTAGTAATAATTACCAATAATTAGTAATAATTACCAATAATTAGTAATAATTACCAATAATTAGTAATAATTACCAATAATTAGTAATAATTACCAATAATTAGTAATAATTACCAATAATTAGTTATAATTACCAATAATTAGTAATAATTACCAATAATTAGTAATACTTACCAATAATTAGTAATATTTACCAATAATTATCAATAATTAGTAATAATTAGTAATAATTACTAATAATTACCACTAATTAGTAATAATTAGGAATAATTACCAATAATTACCAATAATTACCAATAATTACCAATAATTACCAATAATTAGTAATAATTAGTAATAATTAGTAATAATTAGTAATAATTAGGAATAATTAGTAATAATTAGGAATAATTAGAAATAATTAGGAATAATTAGGAATAATTAGGAATAATTAGTAGTAATTACCAATAATTACCAATAATTTGTAATAATTAGTAATAATTTGGAATAAATACCAATAATTACCAATAATTAGTAATAATTAGTAATAATTAGTAATAATTACCAATAATTAGTAATAATTAGTAATAATTAGTAATAATTAGTAAAAATTAGGAATAATTACCAACAATTAGTAATAATTAGTAATAATTAGTAATAATTAGTAATAATTAGTATTAATAATTAGTATTAATTATAAATAATTAGTATTAATTACCAATAATTAGTAATAATTAGTAATAATTACCAATAATTAGAAATAATTACCAATAATTAGTAATAATTACCAATAATTAGTAATAATTACCTATAATTAGTAATAATTAACAATAATTAGTAATAATTAACACTAATTAGTAATAATTTCCAATAATTAGTATTAATTACCAATAATTAGTATTAATTACCAATAATTAGTATTAATTACCAATTATTAGTATTAATTGCCAATAATTAGTATTAATTGCCAATAATTAGTAATAATTAGTAATAATTAGTAATAATTAGTAATAATTAGTAATAATTACCAATAATTAGTAATAATTAACAATAATTACCAATAATTAGTAATAATTAGTAATAATTAGTAATAATTAGTATTAATTACCAATGATTAGTAATAATTACCAATGATTAGTAATAATTACCAATGATTAGTAATAATTATCAATAATTAGTAATAATTATCAATAATTAGTAATAATTACCAATAATTAATAATAATTAGTAATAATTAGAAATAATTAACAATAATTAGTAATAATTAATAATAATTACCAATAATTAGTAATAATTAATAATAATTACCAATAATTAGTAATAATTATCAATAATTAGTAATAATTAGTAATAATTACCAATAATTAGTAATAATTAACAATAATTACCAATAATTAGTAATAATTAGTAATAATTAGTAATAATTAGTATTAATTACCAATAATAAGTAATAATTACCAATAATTAGTAATAATTAGTAATAATTAGTAATAATTAGCAATAATTACCAATAATTAACAATAATTACCAATAATTACCAATAATTAGTAAAAATTAATATTAATTACCAATAATTAGTACTAATTACCAATAATTAGTTTTAATTACCAATAATTAGTATTAATTAACAATAATTACCAATAATTAGTAATAATTAGTAATAATTAGTAATAATTACCAATAATTAGTAATAATTACCAATAATTAGTAATAATTACCAATAATTAGTAATAATTACCAATAATTAGTAATAATTACCAATAATTAGTAATAATTACCAATAATTAGTAATACTTACCAATAATTAGTAATAATTACCAATAATTACCAATAATTACCAATAATTACCAATAATTTGTAATAATTACCAATAATATTAGTACTATGAAAATAATAAAAAAAAATATATAATATTAAAATTATCAATATTTGTAACATGTTTTGCTTTATTCTCAACATATTTAATTCTTAAAAGGTCAATTTTTAGGTCTATCTCAACAAAAAGTTTGCGTCAGTCGTGTATGATCTAAACTCTATAATTATCCTAGCTTGAGTGTTTTTTCTAACAAATTATTCAAAACCAGTAATGCTTTTATATTTTATAGAGAAATATGGAACAACGAGGTCGTCAACAATCATTATTAGGTGACCGCATATGGATAAATCAATGTAGAAATCCAAACGGTTCTGGTTTAAATCCAGTATATGTAGAGGGTGTGGAGACTTTTTTATCATTTGCGGCATCAAATCCCGAATTTGTTTCAGAAGGAAAAATAAAATGCCCTTGTTGAAAATGTACATTGAGAACGTTTGATACGTTTGACAAAGTGGGAGAACATCTCTTGCATTTTGGTTTTCAACCAGATTATGTTTTTTGGTATCAATATGGTGAACGCAGTTCCAGAGTAGGTGATACCAACTTGATTCCGGATCCATCCCGATTTCAAAATTTATTACATGATGTTGCAGGTTCATCTGTTCAACATACAGATACTCCGGCTGATATAGCTTCAAATCCTGAGTTGGCACCATCTGAATTTTATGAGTTGTTGAAGTCTGATGAGGATGCATTATATCCTGGCTGCAAGATGAGCAAATTAGAAGCAGTTGCAAAATTTATGGCTATCAAATCAGATAACGGAATGTCAAACACCTGTTTTGACCAGATATTTTCTTTGCTGAAAACAATGTTACTCGAAGGAAATGTTTTACCTGCAACTTACTATGAGAGTAAGAGGCTGGTTCGAAATTTGGGACATACTTGTCAGAAGATTCATGCATGTTCAAATGACTGCATTTTATATTCTGGGGAAAATGAGTCGTTGGATAGTTGTCCCACATGTGGGAAAATGAGATATAAAGAAGGACAACACGGGAAGTCTGGTTTGATTCCTGTAAAACAATTGAGATATTTTCCGCTTACATCCAGACTTCAGCGTTTATTCATGTCTAAGAATACAACGACAATGATGTCATGGCATAAAGAGAATATTTCAACCGATAAAAGATTGAATCATCCATCTGCTGGTGATTCGTGGAAACATTTTGTTAGAGTGCATCCATCCTTTTCTTTAGAAGCTAGAAATGTTCGACTGGGCCTTTCCACTGATGGTTTCTGTCCGTTTGGATCTTATGGTAGTCAATATTCATATTGGCCTATTTTTTTAACTCCGTACAATTTACCTCCATGGATGTTGATGAAGGAGCAATATATCTTTTTGACTTTACTAATTCCAGGACATCTGAAGAAAAATATTGATGTTTATTTGAATCCATTGATTGATGAATTAAATTTATTGTGGAGTACTGGTGTCAGTACATATGATGTTGCAACGAAACAGAATTTCATACTGAGAGCAGTATTGATGTGGACAATAAGTGACTTCACGGCTTATGGGATGTTATCTGGCTGGAGTACACATGGTCAGAAATCATGTCCTTACTGTATGGGAGAGAACAAAGCATTTATGCTCATTCATGGAAAGAAACCTTGTTATTTTGACTGTCATCGCAGATTTATTCCAGCTGATCATCCTTTTCGCAGAAACAGATCTCATTTCAGAAAAGGAACAGTTGAAAGGGATGGACCTCCAAAAATTCAATCAGGTTCGGAGTTAAAATCAGTTGTATTTTCATTACCTCGCATCACTTTGGGTCCCACAATAAACCAATAGAAAATTTCTGGTTTTGGGAAAGAACACAATTGGATTAAACGTAGCATATTTTGGGATTTGCCATATTGGTCTGATTTGTTGGTCCGACACATGTAAGATGTCATGCATATTGAGAAGAACTATTTTGATAATTTGTTTCATACAGTTTTGGATACTCCAGGAAAGAGGAAAGACAATGTAAATGCACGTTTAGATCTTGCCCAAATTTGCAGGCGTCCAGAATTGGAACTATTTTAGAATGTCAGAACAGAAAGGTTACTGAAACCAAAAGCAGCTTATACACTATCTAAAGAAAACCGTTTATTATTTTGTCAGTGGATTGCAGATTTGAGACTTCCAGATGGTTGTGCTTCCAATTTGGGTAGATGTGTAAAGAATGGTCATATTACTGGATTAAAAAGTCATGATTGTCATGTTATAATGGAGAGACTTCTACCCATTGGATTAAGAGGTCTGTTGAATTCTGTGATTTGGGATTCCATAACAGACATGTCTCATTTTTTTCGGGAAATTTGTGCGGCTACGGCAGATTATGATGCTCTAGGAAAACTTGAAAAAGATGTTGTTGTAATTATATGTAAAGAAATTATCTTTTCATGGATATTCACTATATAGTAAAAAATTAATTTTGGGCCTTGAAATCATAAACTATCACATGGTAGGATACGTCAAATTTTGGTAAAACAAACCCTCCCCCTTTATTAGTGAAATTCTAAACTTCTTTCTATTAATCGATATTCTCAAATTAATTTAGATATGTATCAAATTATGAACCCTCAAAAGTAGGAAACCAATTTAACAAAATCATGTTGATGGATAAATGTCCAATGTTCACTTAAGTAACACTAATTAAACATATATAAAAATACATGTGGTGTACTTTATGTACATCCTTTAGAGTATAAGTTTCCCAACTTTTATTCTATGAGTAAACAATTGAACCTTTATACAAGAAATCATTCTCAAACTGAACTCAACATAAAATTATAACCCATTACGATGATCATAAATTGGGAATAACCTAGTAATATATATTCTAGAGTTTCTTTTATCATACCATCTCCAATGTTATATACATAAAACATAAATTAATGATAATTTATTTTTATTAATAGAATTTTCATAATTTTTTTTTACCTAACACAATAACCATTGAATAAATTTAGGTTATAAACACTAATATCTTGTTATAGTTAAATTCCAACTATTAGTGTTTGATGCACACACATCTTCTTTCAAACATCTCTTTCCTCCAATACCATGAATTTATTTTTCACTATAATAAACCTCCCTTCCTTTTAAAAGTGATCCCTATTTTTCATAGGTTCCTATTCCTTTATCATTTACCATATAACACTACCTTTCCATAAAATCATTGTTATCCCTATAAAAATATCCCCTAAAATTCATACCTCACATTATCCTTTGTATGTTGGAATGTTTTAGTATGTCTCCATCCTATATTCTACACAAGGGACTATAAAAAAGAATTTATAGAGTGTACCATACTACCATAGTATTAGATATACATTTTCACTCTCTTTTAGGAATCACTTTATCTATATTTATTATTAATTATCTTTTTTAAAGTATTATATATTCTTAACCTTATCATATATATAAATTATTACTAACATATGATGGTTATTTAACATTTATTTATACTTTGAGTATTTTATATTCTTTTTAAGATGCTTAATTTTAAAATAGTTTTCATTCAATTGGACATTTACCTCCTCCATCTAGAATAATTAACTTTGCTAGATTTTATCCTCTATTTGAGTTATGTCTTGAGAGGAATTATGTTAGATTTAAACTCATTATATTTTTATATTTGAACTTAAATATATTTATAAATTCCCTAACCAAATAACATCTATAATTCATCTTGGTACTCATACTTTAAATTGATCTATTTAAGGAAAACTCTTCATGGTTTAGACTCTTATTCAATAAATTTTATACTTTTATGAATTTATAATCTATGATGTGATTGATATCTAAATGATTTAAACTTTATTTTCATATTTAAATATCCACCTACATACTTAATATAGACACCAATTCTTTATTAGTGTCAGAATTCCTTTCCATCACCAAGGTAGAATTAAAATCTCTATATTTTAAAGAAATTCCCAAAGTAGTGTTAGATATATATTAATCAATAAAATCAACTTCATTCGCCTCAATGGGAGTGTCCAAAATTTTAAACGCTTCATTAATTTCTTCTTTTACATTTGTTTTTACATTAGATATTTTTATTCATCCAATTTTTTACCACTTTATTAAGGAATCATACCCTCTTATAAAATTATTATAGAGTAATTAATAACACATTTCATTTTTATAAAACCTCGACTAATACCCTTTAATATTTCCTGTAATTGAGAATTTGTAGAATAATTGAGGGTTTTATTAAATAAATATTATTTTATAGAACCAACCAGAATCCTTTATGATATAATGCTACTTATTGGAACCACAAGATTAAAATGTGCGACCCAATACAACCTTGGTGGAGTGGATTAATCAGGGTGAAGTCCATTTTAAAAGTTTACCTTAAAAATAACCCATCAATAAATATTTTTCTCAATTTATAAGAAACTTGTTTCAATCTATATATTCTTTTAATTCATCAAAATTGAATATATAATGCATATGATGAAAGTAAATAACTCTAGAACACAATTATTTTACTCAGATCAACAATATTGGGATACACCAAATGACTATACATATGTTGATGTATTGGTGTGCCATAATTTATAAATAATTATTATTTTGGGGGATAAAATGTTTATGTACTGGTTTCTCCACCCAACGATGTACATAATTTAAAATAATTCATAAGGATATAACACTACATCCTAAGGGTCACACACCTATCATCATACTCCATACACTGCTTTGAGGAAGGAATCCATTTAGATACATATAGATCACTTCAAGATCAATATAATAAATATGTATTATAAAATGCCTCATCAATGTCATGATTTCATGTTTCAATGATTTCACTATTTCAACAACCTCTCTATCAATCTATAAATAATAAGCTCTTTATTAAGAGAGTTGAAACATTTCTCTTTAAATAATATTTATTGTATAAAAATATATCTCCAAAGGGAATCTAGATTAGATCAATTATATGAATGGAATAATATATTTTATCCTCCATATTAGTTAATCTTTTATATGTATAGACAAACTTACATAGTCCAAGAGTATATTTCAAATCAATCAATGTTATTCTATATATAACTTTCTCTTTCAACCATATTTTTAAATATTTATCCTCGTTTAATTATAGTAATTCCATAGTATAATATATGTATTATTCCTTTATCATTATGGTCTTTATCAATGATTAATATTAAATATATGTCATTAAAAACATTCCAAGATCATGTCAATTATCACATACATTTAAATGTTGTAAAAAATCGAATCACATTCATTAAAATATCAAAAACATGCATTATATCATTACATTTTGAATTTAAATAAAATCTATAAAACAAGTAGAACCCATATAAACAATTATTTGTTAAGTTAAACCACTATGTGGATTATTTAGTGAAACCTTTTTCTTCATAAAAAATGTTTTTATATCCATATCATTATTAAAAAACGATCATTTCTATATTTGAAATTTTATATCCCCAATAAAACATGATGTGATGATCAATAAACCACATTTATCTTTTTTCTTTTGTAACTCAGGTAGCTTTCAATACAAAATTCATGAAAAATTAGGTACCATATTTTTTAAAACAAAAATCTACCTATTATTTCTTCAAAACATCCTAGACCCTGAAAATATTTTTTTGTTACTCATTTTAGTCATGGATTCCAGTAATATTTATTCTTACATTTAATGACAATTATGGCATAGTTATCCTAATTTTAAAACCCTGCTAACTTTTTTTATGTATTCTTTGGATATTTATTTTGGTTCCCCATATTGTTGGGGTGCACTACATGGTTTTCAGGGATGAGGAGAATTTTTTGGGGAGAATAACCCAAATTCTAGGGATGTATGTTTGTTCAATTTAGCAGAGTCTAGTTATAAATGAGAAAAGTCCATTGTGGGGGTTCGAGATGTTATTAAGTCTTTTATACAATGGTCTATTTTTTCCAGTCCCTACGAGATACCTCTAAACCATAAATTTCTATATTAATATATAATTATATATCTTTGAATAATCCATCAATTAGTTTACAACATGAGAATCTTAAAAGCCAAAAAATTCTATGTTACACTTTAAATTTCCTTTAAACCATAAAATATTATTTTATATTGTAATATTATTATTTAGTATAAATTTATCATGAAGAGACGTGTTTTTCATCAAATATGTGTTATAATATTTTTACACAATAACTCATGGGTTTCATCCATAAATAATTTTTTCCAAATAGGTTATATCACACAACACATACGATATCTCTCATTCATTGCATGATGGTTTAACCATAAAGCCTTACTCTTCTCCTAGTTCATATTGGGTGAATCTTCCTCCTCAAGATCATTTTTTATAGAATCTGATTTTCCTGATAGTTTCTTCACTTCTCCCTGGTAGTTTTTTTATGTGTTTCTTCTCTTCCTTTGGTTGTGGCAGATGAGTTGCCTCTATTTACGGATTTGATATTGATTGGTTTGGGTTTTATATCTATACATTCCATTTTTTCATAATGCATTGTCTTTTATATGTTTATATGCTTGATTAAAATCTCTATCGATAAAGTTTATTGGGTTTCCTCCATTCTTGAGGAATGTGTATCTATACAAGTGGTTATAATTCATGAATTACCTTATGCTATTTTTAATTCATTTTTGTTGTTATAGAAATTGATTAATTTGTAATTGGAATGGACTTTTGAAAATATAGTTGTTTTTGAATGGGTTTTCATAAAAAAACTCTTTCACAAACCACCAATTTTATTAAATACTATAAACGGTGGTTTTTGGTATTCAAATGGATTTTAAAAAACTTATCACATTAGATCACCATGGGTTTTTTCAGAATAAAATTTTCACTATTTGTGTGTGAAACCCCAAAAGTGGTTTTATATCACTTTATTTTTTGTAATTCCACTATAGGTTATATTGGTTGGATCCACTAAAAGATTATATTGGCACATTCCATTAATTTTTAGCATGTACTCATATGTTGGAGGCCAAATTGTATGTTTTTTCATTTTTGGAATATTTATCACATGTTGATATATTTAGTGGTTATTCCACACTTTCTTATATTATAGTGTAATCATGTATTCTTACCTGTTTTCTTAACATATTCCTTGATTTAGTGATTATGGTATGATATTATTGAAACCAATGGACTATTTTAAAAAATTACTTTCTTTAAAATTATTTATAAAATGGACTTGTATTAAATCTAGAAATAATGAATTATTAATATTAGTAATTTTATATATTCTCTAGTGGTATCCTACAATGATTTTCTCCCACAAACATATTTTTCATTGGGTTGTGATAGATATTTTTTTACAAGATCCAGTTTAAGGGAAGTGGACTGTGTAGCATCTTATTTTTTTTTTCATCTCCGTAGCTAGAATATTTGGAGGTGATAGGTGGTCACACAAGGGAATGATTAGGTTTAACTTATTTTATGTTTCTATTTTTTCCTCTTTGGATTAATTTTTTTAGGCTTATGGATTTTTTTCTCTCTTCATCGCTATACTTTTATTGTGTACCTTTTTTCACATGATACCAATTTTTTGTTATTTGGTTTGTACTTCACCATTTGGTAGACTAATTTTCGGGGACATTCCTAGTTGACATGGCTGAGTTCATTTCAAATTTTTATATAAAGAAGTTCCCAACCTAAAGTAGTGTTGACACTACATGGATATGGTTTAGTAGTTTAGGATATTTGAGTTTGGACTATTTGAATTCAGTTATTAAGTTAAGAAAAGGGTCCTAGCCTACTTAATTTCATTTCTAAATCTGAGTTACCATGGGTGGTCATGGATTTCTCCCAAGAATGGGATTTTTGGTTGATGTTATTTGAATGAATCAGATATGGTGTTTTTTTAAATTAAAGTGTTCCAGATTTTTTGTTTATTATTTGTTTTAAAGATTCATAATTTCATTAAATTCATATTATTTTAATGAATTGAAATGAATACCTGAAGTTGGTTCTGTAAATTTTGAATCTTCTCACGACCAATTTGTATTTAGCCTTATGATTATTAGATAATACCTCTAATAAGAAGTCATATAAATATGATTTAGGTATGTATTTGATAGGTTCCATGAGATAATCCTCTAGTGGACCCTTCATTGGTAGAATCTATAATATACACTATTCAGACTCTAGGTCAAGTAGGTGTCGGGATATTAGGATGAGCAGTAGATCATATCATATAATTTACTAAGAAATATCCACATGTCTTTTTTGGTGGAAAGGAACCCAAGAATATAAATAATGGATTGAGAGTTTTGATAGGATCTTCAACTTTATAAAGACTCCTGAGGGATCTAAGGTTTGGTGTTTGACTAATATACTTGATGGAACATGAATGAGATAGTGATACTCTATTTTTCAAGATAAGTTGCATGAGGATGTCACCTGGGAATCCTTCAATAAAATATTTAACTTACAATTTTATCCTGAGAAATTATGAGGGATGAAGACCCAAGGGTTTCTTACCTTAGAGAAAGAGTATTGTACAATTCTATTGTACTCCACCCATTTTTCTTAGATGGTGTACTTAGCACTGGAGCTCATCACCAATGACTACCTAATAGCTCGAAGGATTGAGTTGGGTTTCAGTTATAATATTTTTTCAATGATGATTATCATTTTCCTTCCAAAATTTATCTAGTTAGTTAATAAGTCATCTTTTGAAGAGGAAAACATAGAGGTAAAAACCTGTATGGATGGAGATTCAGTTGGTGTTGTGGTCAGCCAGGGTGTATCTTCTGGAAAGAAATGGAAGTGAAAAGGTATCTAGTTTTCTTCAAGAACTATTTTGGGGATTTATCATGATAGTAAAAGGTTTTTTCTATAAGTGTGAAATTCCTAGTTATAATAAGGCTAATTAAATATAGTCTCAAAAATTTTCATCATAGTGGAAAAATATCCATTAGAGGCACTTTTTTAATGTATTTCCAATGATTATAAGGAAGGATACACTCTCACCAAGGGTTGAAGGGTTTGTACCAATGCTTCCAAGGGTGGGTTGTCTTATCCTTAGGATAATAGGGAAATCAATGTGGTTAATAAATCCCAGGGAGGATTTGATACTAGTCATCATTATGTGCTGGAGTATGCACCATTGGAATTTTTAGCTGGGCTAGATACTATTAGAGGTACAATGTTAATTTTTACTTCTATGGTTCTTGATTTTTTTGATACAGGTGATACTCATTCTTTTATATCATCAATGTTAGATTATTTTTTGTTCTTGAATTCATATCTTATGTTATTATTGATGGATCGTTCATTTCCATTGAGAAAGAGTTCCAAACACAGTTTCAAGGGTCTAACATATCGAGTGAAGAAAACATAATATGTGGTTGAGTGGGACATCTAGGGACATGATCATGATATATTCAACCAGATTGTTGGAATGGGTTTAAAGATGAACCTTGTGGCCTAGATTTTTTTTATCACCTTTGAGGTCATGTTTTATATATCTATAGAGTAACTCATGTATTTTAGGGTCATGGGATTCCAAGTCTGGGAGAGAAGGTATTATTGTTCCTTATGTTGGGGTAGTCTCATGTCAGTAGTTGGAAATATTCATAGATGATTTTGATCCCTGTTTGACTAATCTACTTCATGCGTTGGTGTGTTCATACCAAAATAACATTACAGTGGATTTTTCTGGTTTACCACTATAGATATATATTGAGTTTACTTTAGGACTTATACTTGGTATAATTCAATTTTCTATTTTACTTATCATATAGAATGTGCAATGTTGTAGAACATAAGGTACAACATTCAGATATCAAGGATAACAGTTTAATTTTTTTATCATGTCACAATGGGACTCATCTATCCTTCTTTCTAAGAAGGAATACTCGAGCCTCATATTTGTTATTAATTATGAAAATTTAAATCAGGTGACCATAACAAAAAAAATATAAATTTCCTAATATTAATGAACTCTTTTATTAGATTACTGAGGATCATTGGTTTCCAATGATTGGCCTTCCAAAAGGGTACTAAAATTGAGAGTTTGATAATATTATATACCTATGATTGTGTTTCGAAGCTTGTATGAGAGTTTTTTTTCGTGTTCCGCATTCAATCTCACTAATTATCCTATGATGTTTGTGGTGTTAATGAACAGGATATTTCATCGATTCTGGGACACTTTTTTTTGTATTTGTGGATGATTTTCTAGATTACTCCATGTTATTGTAAGAGAACATGGAATATTCAGATATCACTCTTAGAATGTTGTGGAAATAGAATTTTTATGGTAAGCTTCACAAATTTGATTTATTGATTCAAGAAATAAATTAAATGGGATATGTTACATCTGAGAGGGAAATCTCAGTGGATCCTACAAATTTATAAGCAGTTATGTCTGGGGAGAGGCTCAAAAATGTGCTCGATATCCAAAGCTTCTTGGGCTTTGGTTGTTTATTACATGTGATTTTATTACAATTCTCCAAAAATGAATCTATTATGACACATTTAACCTATAACTATGTAAATTTGGATTGGAATGACAAATCTCAGATATCTTTTGTGAAACTAAAGGTTATATTCACATTAAATTCAGTTCTAATTCTTCTAGAACTGTTTCAGGTTATGATGTTTCTTTATTCTTATCAAATTGGATTGGTGTGTGTCTTGATGTAGGGGAGATACGTGGTGGCCTACAACTCTTTCCAACTATGTCATCTTGAGAAGAATACCCCACCAATGATATTGAGTTAGTTATAGAAATGCATGAACTCAAAATGTGGTTCCACTACCTCTTTGGGGAGCGGTTTACTATATATTATGATCATAAGAGCCTGAGATATATTTTTACTGAGAGGGATCTGAACTTGTAGGAGAGATTCTAGTGGATTATATCGAAATTTTTATTTTCATATTACTTATTGTCTAACGAAATGGAATGTGGTCCCCAATGTGCTGGGAAAGAATTTACAAACACAAGAATTCAAGAAATCAGTGGAATAGTAGTCTCTGATGATTTTATTTGTTGAGATATTCTTGGGAATTTAAGATTTTGGTGGGTATGTATGTTTTTAATTGATTAAGGGTAAGTCATTACCTGATGAGATGGTTTGGTTCAAGAAGGTATCTGAAATCGAGTTCCAGTACCTTAGTATAAACCCATATGGTGGGGATACCTCAGGTGAGTTGTATCGGTCTCCTGTTGGAACTTTATGTTTCCAGTGTTGGTTGATTCTTTCTTTTCTTATGAGGAAGGAGTTAATGGAATGTGATCCCCATTGTTGTATATCCATGAACCTAGATAGTACCCATTAGTATGATGACATTATACATTGGTATATGTGGCTGGGATGAGATGATTAATTTTGGATTTTGTATCATGTTTTCTTACTTTTCATATAATTAAGTTAGATCACCATACACCAGCTAGTTTATTGAATCGAGTACCTATTCCAGTTTTGGAAATGAGATGAGATTTTTATTAACAAAATCATTGTTTTACAATGGAAACCTAGTAGAAATTATTCGATATGGTTTATCATTGATTTAAATATAAAATCGATACTTTTCGTCCCCAACAGGGAGAAAACAAAAGTGGAGAAGCATAGTGTCTTGTATATCCAAGTGATTGTTAGAATTAATAGGGATACCTCTATAGTTGTTTCAAGAAAATTCTTAAGGTTATAATCCATTTTATGGACAGTTATTAAGGAGGACATGGGTTTCTAGTTGAAATTGATAATGACATATCATCCTCAAGAGGATGGATAGATATAGAGGGATATCCTGGTTCTTGAGGATATTCCTCTAGATTGTGTGCTTGATTTTAGTGGTTCTTTAGAAAGGAGTATTTAATTATACTAGTTTTAATATAAAAATATTTATCAGACCTTGATCATAGTAGGGTGATTTGAGGATTTTTATGGGTGTCCAGGTATATTCCCTTATGCTGGGAATAGTTACGAGAGGGTTCATTGGTTAGACCAATTCGGGTTCATGAAATAACGAAAAAGGTACAGTTGATTTGAAAGATATTTATCAAAGTATGGAGTCCCTATAAATATTGTGTAGACCATCATCATCAGCCATTGGATTTTCAGGTTGGTGATTTAGTTTTCTTAGAGTTTCATGTCACTTCAGACACTATTGGTTTGGAAAATATGTTATGATGGAACTAAGGTTTGTGGTCCCCTTTAAAATTTTTGGATGTCTTGGAAGGGTTTAATATTGGTTGGACATACTCTATCATTTGAATGAGATCCATAAATTGATTCACATTTCCAAGATGAGGAGGTTTAAATTATATCCTTACCATCCAATAGAATGGGAGAATATTTATCTTGAACCTGACACCATTGGGGTTGAGCAACTAGTTCAGATTATGGATACCTAAGACAAAGTATTATGAGGTAAAATTATTCCTTTGGTCCATGTATTTTGGTAGTGTGTATGGAATAAAAATTAGATGTGAGAAAATGAATTGTTGATGAAGAATCATTGGTGTTCTATTTTTTCAAATCCAATATCATCATGCCTTTCTGGTATCAGATGTGTATATAGTGATGAGATTTTAACACCCCATTCCCTTAATTTATGAATGAATTTGATCTTATTTTGGTTACACTTATTTTATGGGTTAATTGAAATATTTTCAGGGATAAAGAGTATTTATAGGGTGAAATCACCTATATTATAAGGATTTTAGTTAGTTTTCTTTATTAGGGTCAAGGTATAAATGTGACAACGGCCTTGGAGGGGGGTTGGGTGTTACTAGGATATTTATACATGTAAATATTTTTGGTATTTCTTATAGGAGACATATTTTCCATAAATTTATATATTATGATATAATTCTAGCCCTAGAAATAATTTGTGAATCAGTTTATAGAATGATAATCTTTCAAGTCATAAAATCCTAGGTTACATCGTAAATAACTATTAAATAATGAGATATTATATTATATTTTTTGATTTTTTATTATGATAAATTTAAACCATGGTGAATTGTTTTTTGACATATATGTGTAGTGGCATTTTTAATCCAAAGGTAAAGGGTTTACAATAGAAATACCTTTAGCCTAAAAGGTTATATCACGCCGAATATGTAATCTTTATCATTCATTGCATGCAGGTTTACCCAAAGAGCCCTAGTCTTCTCCCTGTATGTTTTGGGTGACTATTACCCCTCCAAATAATTTTGTTTAGTGTTTGATCCCTATGATGGTTTCATCGCATCTCCTTGGTAAGAGGTATTTTTATTTTTTTTCTCTATCTCTAGTAGAGGTAGTGGGGTAGGCTACATTTATTGATAATGTTGTGTTCAGTTTTGGTTTTCTATCGATCTTTTGTATTTTTCCATCATTCCTTATCTTCTATTGGCCGATCCACTTGATTTCAATTTCTGATGTAGAAGGAAATTTGGTTTCCACAATTCTTGAGGTTGGTTTTCCTATAAAAGTGGTTCTAATTCGAAAACTTCCCCAATTTGTTATCAATTCATTTGGTTGTTAATTGTAATTGGTTTATTTTACATTATAATGACCATTTTAGAAAATATAAAATCTTTTCAAATGAAATTCTTTAAAAATATTTTTTCAGAAACCAAATATTTGATAAACTAGTTTAAATTGTGGCTTGTGTTTTGAAATGGATTTTTATAAACATATAACTTTATGAAACCTTGGTTGTACTCAGAAAATAATTTCCACTCATTCTGTGTGTAATGAAACAATATTTATTATGTCACATTACTTTATGTAATTACACTACAGGTTATATTGGTTATATAAACCATAGGATTGGATTGGGTATTTTCTTTCATGTCTAGGACATGTAACCATATGATAGATGCCAAATTTTGATCTTTTTCATTTTTTATTTTTTATCACATGATGGTATATTTCATGGTAATTATGTCCATGATTATCTTATGGTGTATTCATAGTTTATTACCATATTTCATAATTTTATCCTATATTTGGTTAATATGGTATGTTATTATGGAAAGAAATTCATTTTTTTAGAAAATGGTTTATTTTTTGGAAAAATATTTGTAAAATAGATTTATTTTAAATATAGAACTAATGTATTCTTGATTTGATGACTTGTATAGAATATTTTGTAGTATCTTAAAAGTAATTTTGCTCACTCTTTAATTTTTTCATTGGGTGGTTTTAGTTATTTATTTATTTTTTTGATAGTTTTAGGGAAAAGGGGTAATTTTTTGTATATCAGTTTCTATTGTTAGTTTTATTCATATATAGAGGGTTTTGAAGTCACAGATGGTCACATCTAGTCATTTTTAGACTTGTATTTTTTTATCAGTATAGTTTTTCATAATTGGATTAACTATGCTAGTCTCATGGAATATCATCTCTCTTCCACATTATACTCTAATTGTGTAACTTTTTTTGTTTCACATGAGACTATTTTTGTTTTCCTTTGTCAGTACTTCGCCATGTGGCGGGCCTATTTTGGGTGACTTATCTCTTTGACCCTAGTTGGTTTATTAAACTAACACTCCCCATTTTTTAAAAATTCCCCTAGAACATGATATCTAATGTTCTCAAGGTTTATATTGATATTACAACAGTCTTTTATAAAATAAAATGACCATATTTACACTTATTAACATGATCTATAACCTTATTTTTACAACACAATGATGATGACCATAATATGGATTGGTTTCCCCATTATTCCTAGGTATTTTTTCAATAATAATATCTAATATGGATTGAACAATGATGATGGGTTTCAAACTATAACTTGATTTATGTACCAATACTTTCTTTTCTATTATTTTATTATAGATTATCTTACCCTTCTCTATACCCTTATTTTGATAAACACTGACTGAAAATTAAAAAAATGTATTAGAAAACAGTTTTAAGGTAAAGTGAGAAACTACATAAGTTCAACCAGGAGGGAAGCTCTCAAAAGATGTCACAAAGATATTGAAATAGAACTTAATCCAATTAGATTATTCCTTCCAAAAGAGTTTCTAGCAGATAGAGTGAACTTGTGGATTTGGATCATCGAGGATGAAGTCTTCAAAGTGATTCCCCAGCTTTTCCAAAGTTTGAGAGTACTCTTCCTTACTTATCTCCCCTTCATTAAAACCCCTAATCTGTATAAGATCATGTATATTGATCCATATCGCTTTCTCACTATTGACATCCACCAAAAGTGGACTTCCCATCGTCTTATCTACCTCTTCTTGTGTACCATTGATATAAGAAAATTCTTCCACCATTTCTTCATCAGAATGGACAAGCAATTGTAGTTGTTTTTGTTTAGCTACTTCCTCCACACAAATTTTTCTCTCATCATCCTCAATAACATCGGCCATCACATTTCAGGATTCCCCTACAGTTTAACACTAGATATAGTAATACATTCTTTCTCGTTGGATTTAATCTTTTTACCTAACCTAGTCTCCATTGGTTTTGTTAGGGATGAGTAATCCTTGAACCCTTTTCTTTTTCTTCCCTATTGACAAGTCTTCAGTCTTTGTCCCACTTATTATTTCAAATTTTCTGTCAATATTTTGATCTTGAGTCAATCAATTCAGACCTACAAAATGATTATTGGTCTGGATGTTCTCCTGTCTATTTCTCTAACCTTTAACCTAGTTTTCCACCAGCCACTTCGATGGACCCTTCTTAGGCGCAATCCAAATTCCACCCTCAGATGTATTCTCAACATCCAACAATCTTTTTATATCATTCGTGATCCCTTCCTAAACTTCTTGCTTCCAAGAATCAAATTTTTGTTTCCCCTCTAGATCTACTAAAGAACTCTGTTTAGAGTCCTCCCAGTGTTCCTTAATAGTATCTTCTTGATCTTTATCACTAGTACCATTCCTAGAACAAGAATCCACACCTTCAGTTTTTTTTCTCATCCTCCACATTCAATTGCTCCATGAAATCAGATCATGAAATCTTAGAGTCCCCTGAAGGACTGCATAAATCAATCTTTAGTCTGTTTAAATTTTCAAAGACCTGCGGGATATAAGGTTTCACCAATCCTTATTTATGTACCATTGCAATATCTTCAATACCACTTCCAGAAGCCATGCTTGCATTATTTCAAAGACATGCCTTATCTATATATGCCACATCCTTTGACCATGGAGTAATATCCACCACCCACTACTTCAAATCACAAGCCTTACTCCTACCTCCACACCTACAGTTCACTAGTTCGTGTCCCAGTTTCTTACAAGAGTCATATAAACTTACCCAAGAATCATAGGTGACTGTATTCTTGTATTAGAACTCTTCACCGATAGAAATACATATAAAATAAACTGGTCTATGTGATACATCAACTTCAACAAACACCCTGCGGGCGACCGGACGACACACTGATCTAGTTTTACTATCTAATTAGAGAAATATTCCTTCCCATATTCCTAACATACAAATAATGGATGGGTTTTGGAAGGGTATGGGAAGTTCTACGATTATTACCTAGATGGTTGTCAAGGTAGAATCTTGTTTCATGTGAAATTTTTAGTTCCATAAAATAAAAAAGAACCTGAGTCTATTGAAATTTCCAGTTTTTGAAGGCCAGGATTGAATCAAATCCTCTTTTGAAGTGAATAAAATCATGAAGTGATACCATCCAGGAGCCCCACCATCATTCGATCCTGAAGGTTCCATGACCCAAAAACAAACCGCTCGAACTCATCTACCGTGGGGCGTCAGTACTTGAATCCTGAGATTAATGATCGTCATAGAGTATAGGATGCATCATTGAACACCAAAAGAGAAAGGGGGTCTGTGATCTCCCTTGGAAAATATTAGAGACCATAGGGATGATCAAAATTCAAGGAAACCAAGGGAGATAGTCCAGGTTTGGGAAGGTAAGTAATAGGTTACAGATTCCCTCTGAGGGTGACAAGTGCCCCACCCCCATCATGAGAGGAGGGGCAGCTAGATCGGTTGGTACCACCATCGAGGGTTTCAAGGGGAATCCACACAGAGCACCCTACTTGAAATCAAAATTATTTCCATAAACACAATCTCCAAAATACTTTCCACTACAATGGTTGTTTGTTAACCATTTTGTGGTTTAGTTGATTATAGCATTATTTGGTCCCTTTTAACTAAAATATCTTCAAAACTTATATAATTTTCTCCAAACATTTTAATACTTCACCCCATTATTAGTAGAATAGAATAGTAAATTTCATCCATTAAAAATTTCCAAAAAAAACTAAATAGTTGATCTCCATGTTTCAAGATATCATTAAATTTTCAATAAATTTTTAACCATACCATACTATATCATTTCCTATATTCCTTTTCCATAATTTCCATATCCAGAATGATAAAATTAAAACATTATCTCTTGATCTTCTATGTAATATTATTATTATCTCTAATTGTCAATTTCATACATTTCCTTATATAATGCTTGATTTATTACTTTATCATGTGTTGTCCAGGCATCCACTGCTTCATATCTTGGACAAAGACTTTCTATTTTCTTCTATCATCTTATGTTATATCTTCAATGTACGATCTATATATTCCTTAATTACATTATTATTTCATATGATTATTAATTTTCTCTTAATTATTTACCAAATGTACATTAATAATTAATAAAATATATATCATTCAACAATTAGCTTAAATAACGATTTTATATATGTATTGTTATAATTAATTCATCAATTTATAATATATAATAATTATAAATATATGTTTTTAATTAATTCATCCAATTTAAATTTAGAATGAATTATTCATTAGAAAGAAATTATTATCCAAAAATACTTGGATTTAGAAGCCTATAAAATAAAGGACATGTGGGATATTTAATCTACAAAAATTAAAGATTAAGAAAGACTCCTTCATGATCTATTCCATTTTTTTACATTTATTATTATTTGTTAATGATAATAAGTATTAAAAATAAAGAATGTTATAAATAGAGAATATTACTTTAGTATTATAAGTACATCATGTTTTTAAATGATATTTTAATATTCATGTTTATGGTTTTAATATTCTAATTGATCTTATGAATGGAAACCTTTTTATTTTTTGTATTTATATATGAATAAAATTATCAAATTATAACAAATAGAGCCCTAATTTTTCTATGGTTCATAGTTGTTCCATCATCACATTGTATATATAAATGCCTATTTTTACTCCAAAAAAAGTTAGGTGGATATGGTTATAATAAAACCCCATGAAATTCAAAATATTGTAAAATATATTTTGACAAAAAATTTCCTATCACACTAAAATTTTATGTACATCGATAAAACTAGAAATTTATAGATCATAATCTTAATTATTTTATCTGATAAAAATTGTATCATTTGGGATTCTAAAAATCAAGCTATTGATAAACTATTGTGACATGAATTAGATCATAGACCATGTAGGTTTCTGAATTATATCTCTTTGGTTTAAAAATGATTAATATGTTATTTATTCTTCATATGATGTTTAAACTCATAATTTATCATTTTAATGAAATTATGACTATCTATATTATATCTTTATAAGATATTTTAACTTCTAAAATACATCTAAAGAATGTATTTTTATCCATAATATGAATACATTCTTAAATATCATGAGTAAAATATTACGTAACCTGCTATAAAAATGAAAAAGGTATTGAATTTACTCATTTTAAAATATTTTATTTAAAATACAAGGCTTTGTGGAAAATAAAACAAGTTATATTTGACCCAACTAAGTGAAAATTTTTATTTATTTTCATATAATCCTTGATGATAATGTTAGAGAATATTTTATGATATCCCATGAGGATTGTTCTAAAATAAATTTGTCCATAAAAATATTTTATTGTATGTCATGTAAAATGTATAGGTGATATCTGAGATCAATATATGGGGAACTAAATTTAATCTACCTGATATAATTAAAACTCTACTTAAGTGACATAAATTATCCCTATAGGACCCCATCTAGGCTGGTGATAGGTTGGGTGTTCCCCCATAATACAATCTATAATAATCCTGTGACTGGGGAATTGAACCAAGAAGGAATATCAAACACAAGAGAGGACTTCACCTAACAAAACTTCACACATCAACATATCTCTAAAATAATACACAATAATTCAAATCGAGACAAAATAACTAACTATAAAATTATATGCATATGATATACATTGTATAATCATAACTATAAGTCAAACTAAACACCATAGAGAAAGGGAAAATACAAAATCCTAACATCTAAAATAAGGATAAACATCAAACAATTAGAAAGTTTAACTCTGTAGAATATGCACAACTGAAATGATCAAAAATAACTAAAATCACCACAAAACTACAATAATATCATGATCCACTAACAACATTCCCACTGAATTTAGCTTTGAAGTATGTTTTATCTATATAAACACAACATATGTGGGATAAAATCCCATTCTGGAGTGTGCATATACTTAATCAATAGGATTCCAAAAAACAAAAAGGTGGAAAACAAAATAAGTCATACTAGAGGAAAAGAAACCTAAATACACTTTAAGGATCAAGACAACCAATTAAGAGGGACAATCCAATTTAGTGCCTCTTTGTACAAGATGCTAGATAATAAATGATATATGGAACACCAATAATATCTTAAGTTCCAATATAAGAACCTTACCTAACTCACATAACTCTCATATCGCTTAACTAGAATCGTAGTGGGTGGGGGAATGCCTCCTTATAGAGTGCATGTTAGTTGATGGTATATCGACCCCAATAGAGGAACCCTATATAGTGAAGAGTTTTTTTGATGTGGAGTTTATCTACTCCATGAGTCAGGGACCCACTCTCTATTAATAATATGGGTCATCAAATGAACTATGTATATAAATGATGTACAACTCTATATTAGTGTATTACTAGGGGATTATTGACCATGTGTCAACTCCAAGTGCCTCATCCACTCAAATTATCATCACTAAAATTATCATAAACTAAAATTACCAAGAACACCATATAAATTTAATTTAATATAATATAAACATTCATCATCACATTATATGTGGAAACGCTAATAACAGACTACCAACTTAGAAAATTTTTAAATCTAGGAGATAAAATATGAGGAGAAAGATCACAGAGTAAATGAAATATAACCTATTATACATAACATGTGAGACACCATAGGATATTGGGAATGTTCTACTGTAAAGATGTCATGTTGTAAAAACATACATTGTTCATATTTAGAGTGACATGGTGTGTAGAAATCAAGAGCCATCCAAACATGTACCATAGTATAATGTGTCATTTCATTTACACATATATGGAATGATCCTTATTCTAAATGGAATTTGTTCCATGGGGGTATATTAGAATGTACTCTAGTTCACTATTGGTCAATGGCTTGACAAACATGGTGTGTGCCCTATATTCACACCCCTAGAGAAACCCCACTTTGCATTCATAAAGATAAGACGTGGAATAATATAAATGGTTACACACCATGGGATTTTTAATTCATAAACAAAAACCTTAACAATATATAAAAACCAAACATTGAATGTTCTATGGGAGAGTATGTTGTGTAGTCACATCTTCTTCATTAGATCCAGTTCTTTATTTCCGACATATTCAACCATAATGTCTTCCCATTCCACCATTATCCACATCCATCACTACACCTACCATGCCTTGTCACCTTAAGTTTTTATCATTGTTATATCCCATAAAAATTATCATCTTTGAGATGATACACATTCCTAACACCATTATATGTTTAACCCATGCCCAATATGTCACCTTGAGACCTCTATCATGTGTCTTCCACCCCCCATAATGCACTAGTGAAACCCCCTTCACCACTACCTCAAACAAACTGGTTCTAAACATGACAATCATCAACCATATTTCTATTATAGTCATCCATGGATAGTCCATTTTCCATTCTAAAGGTTGGGGATGATTATTAATTGTGACAATGGGATAAGATCAAGGAAAGATGGAAGGATTAATGACTTGTATAATTTTGGCCACCTAAAAAATCATTTATAACACATTAGTAAATTAAGGTTTATAATCGGGTCATCAAAATGAAAATCATGGATGATTAAAAATAATCTAATTTTTTTTGCGAGAAAAATCCTTGATCAAAAATATAATTTCTTATTTAAAACAATTTAATGAAAAAAAATCAATGTTTATAATCATGATATAATATGGGCATATTAAAAATCCCAAATTTGAGAAACATGAATTAAAACACATGCATTATATAAAAAGGAAAAGAAAATATAAAATTATTAACTCATATATAAATCTATCATATCTTCAAATATCCCAATATCGATCAGTAAATTTTGGCCCCCCACCCCCAATAATGCAATTTCTAAACCTCCTTCTTGTATTTCCAGAAGTTTTGATGAGAAATCATTTAAAAATGAGTATTAATAATATAAATAATGTAATTATTGGTCTACTAAAAAAATAATTAAATTCCTCATAAGTATTGGTCTTGGGTTCGAATCTAGAGCATAAAAATTATACCTCATCATGGAAATTTTTTCCACTTTGGACATAACCATAGTGTCTATAATGATGCAAAATTATAATATTTTTTCGTCTAATTACGTCAAATATTTTTGATGGACCCCTCTAAAAACAACACCAAATTAAAACCCCATAATGACATATTGATATAATTGAAGGCTATGCATTTAATTACTTATTATGAGTAGTTATAACCAAATCACGACAAATATTATGTTTATTTTATAAAAAATTAAATAATTCATTATTAAATTAAATAATCTATCGATTTATATGGTTAATTTTTTTATTAAATAAATATAATTATATCATTTCTAAATTATAATCTTAAAAATATAAAATATTTATCTATAAATTCTATTTTTATTAATGTTTTATTGAAATTAAGAATAATAATCAACTAGTATTTTAAAAATTCATTTCCCTATAAAAACCATCATCTCCATGATTTAGAAATTTATTTAAAATTAAAAATTAAAAATTATATATTTTTGAATTTATAATTGAAAAAATAAGCATATTATTTTTACTAATTATATGAAAAAAATATTAGGATATTTTTTTTATTTTTTTAGAAATACTAATTTTAGTGTAAATAATGCAATATGTATTTCTAAAAAATATAATGCATTTTATTTAAGTATTAGTATAAAAGGACAATTTTAAAATTTATGAAACAATTTTAGGGAAACAAATATGTATTTATAAAGTGAAATTATATGTTAAAAAATGTAAATTATGGTTTATAAACTTATACTTAACATTTTGGAACATAATTAATATTTTTTGTAAAAAACAATATTTTAATATATTATATATTTATTATTTTAAAATTAATGTTTATAAATTTTATAAATTTAACTAAATAAAATGGATTTAATTTTTTTGTTATAAATTTTTTTTTAATAAGAATCATTTTATTTTCATTCATAAATTAAAACTTTCATTAGGTAAAACATAAATACAACGTTAAAAGATAAAATGGTAAAAGTAAAAATCTTATGGAAATGAGTGGAAAACCTATTTAATAATTGTTATTTAATGTGTGTTTGAAGAATATACCGACCTTATATATTCCCATATCTTTTATTTATCAATTTTGGATCTAGTTTCAAAGATATTGACTTCACATTATCAAAAATAATTGTATATTTACACAAATTTCATCCATTTTAACTTATAAAAGGGGATCTCATCTTCTCACTTATCCTCAAACCAAAAACCCATTATTTCTACCCACAATACAACAAATATTATCTTTAAAATTACCTTAAAACTTTAATAATTCCTTTTATTCATTATATTCCAAACCTCAATGCATTAACACCACTATAAATGAGATAATCCAAGAAATGTTGTTTAAATGTCAAACCACTCATTCGTAATTTATAATACTTTATGTGAACTACTTATTACTAAAATTCCATTATCAATTCATAAAATGACCACATAATTATCATTAGTAATATTTTATGTCATTATAATGATGGTAATATAATTATTCATCTTTCTCTAGGGAAAAGAAATATGTGAATCATGAAAATATATTGACAACTCCCTCTATTAAGTAATGTGTCCATTTTCTTCAACTTCCTTATATGGATGGATTTATGAATTGGTTTAAAAGATAACTAATATTTTCATAAAATTAATAAGGTTTTTATATGATAATTATTTATAAACTATTAATAATATTTACTATGAATAATTCCTATAAAATTTACCATCTTAGAACAAGCACACTAAAGAAAAATGACATTTTTATTCTATGTAATGGAATTATATAAATTATAATATCTATATAATTATTTAAATTATATATATATAACACTTATAAACACAAATTAATATCATTATACTTATTTTATAGTTATATTAAATCTTACCACCTCCTAATTTTCCACTAAATTACGGTGTGTTTTTGTTTGTGTCCATTTTACCAACCACTAAAACAATAATATAAAATAATTCCATGGATGAATATATGAACTTTAATACTAATAATATATAATAAAATTCATAAATAATGATCAGATTTTTGGTTTTGTAATGGAAACAATGATATTAAACTCATTAAATAAGATACCATCATTGGTTTGTTAGAAAACACCAAAACTTTCCCAGCGACAATTTCACCTTAACTGATCAAAGATGAAGATATTATAAAACTAAATTATAAATTTGTAGATAACTATAAAGAATAATTTATTGTAACATAAATGGTATATTAAATATTATCTTTTGGATAATAAAATATAATGAAACAATTTTTATGATAATAGTTCGAGATGATCAATATTTCTCGTACTTGATATTGAAAATAGGTAAAAACTAACTAATAAAAAGGTAGAGAATAATTATAAATTAGGGGTATAAATGTTAATAGTTATTAATAAGGCTATGAAATAAGTAATTTATTTATTTATGTTTTTTATACAATAGTTGAAAGTGTTTTTAGGAAGTCATGATAAAAGGTAAGTGTTTCTCTTCTCAATTTTCTCACAATAAGACATTTTTCTTATTATACACCATATTTTCTTTTGAATAGAGTAGATAATTATATTTAATAATTTTTTATAATTATTATAATATATTTGATTATATTAAATTTTCTATTTAAATTTATTTCTCTCAAGGGGTTTCAACTCAAAATTTTCAAAATCTAGATGATATTTTCCTCACCCAGCTTCTTTCAAGATTTAAAATGATTT
This sequence comes from Viscum album, assembly GCA_963277665.1. Taxonomy (NCBI): domain Eukaryota; kingdom Viridiplantae; phylum Streptophyta; class Magnoliopsida; order Santalales; family Viscaceae; genus Viscum; species Viscum album. Next base: position 511,814,983 of record OY728127.1, on the reverse strand, counting down.
ATTTTGATAATGGTTTTAAAAGTAATATTTTTTAACTTATATGATAAAATTATAATGAAACTATATTGATATAGTGATATTAATTATTCATATAATTTCCATAGTGAATTTCTTTATCAATAATTATATCATTGATGAAAATAATTCCCATCATATATAATGAATATTTCCCCTACTTATCCAAAATTTCGCTTCCCTCCAATGTTTATTTATTAGTTGGACGTATAATTATGTGTTATCCCCTCTGACCTTCATATTTACCTTATAATATTCTAAACAAATGTCTTATTATCCATTTTATGATGCAATATTTCAACAAAGCTTCTTTTATAACATTAAAAGTGAAACATCAAATTTCATATTTCATTAAAAGTTCCACCATTATAAAATGTTTTTCCCCATAAATAGAATTTTAAAATGATAATTGAATTATTTTAAAACCTAAAAATTAATTTCAATTAAATAGGTAAATTCTAAGAAACTTCATTCCTCAAAATTTTTGAATCTCATTTTAAAAATCATCATTTATGTGGTTCACTTTAATTCAGAGTTATCATTTATCCTTATCCAAAAATATTCCAAAATGGAACTCAATTCCAAAGACATGTGGACCATTACCAAAATATAAAAATAAAAAATTCATTCATTCATTATTCTCCTTGAAATAATTTTTATATATCCTTCTCTTATTCTTTGAGACAATATTATGAAACCAACTCCTTTCTCATGGGTTTTATAAGGACTATGCTTTATGTATGGATTATTTTACTCATTAGGTACATGTATGAATAGAAATATTATTATTTTCATAATGTGGGTGTGGGACCATAATTATATATTCGTCAAATTCATTGGGTAATATTTTCATCTCATGAGATACCATGTATGACCCATAGTTGGTTAGCCTAAGCAAACTATGTTATGTGACGGGTGGGCCCGAAATTATATAGTCCCCCAATGAATTGGATAAATCTATATGTATCATGGTATGTTATTTATGGGATCATAAAGTCAAACTAATCCAATATTATAATTTTTACATTATTTCTATTGGAATAGGTAGTGAACCCAATCCATTATGGGACTTTTTGCAAAATGTGATGATGGTTTTGGGAGGGAAATTTGACGAGTGCTTATAATTTCATTTTCTAAATTGATTCCACATGTTTTGGATTACTTGAAATAATGATATTTTTTCTTATATCGAGATTCCATACCAATATATCACTATTATTACATGGTGCATTTTTTATATTGGAATTATATGTGTTTCCAAAATGATTTATGGAAAAATCTTACTATATATTATTCTATTTATTGAAAAAATTATAAATACATAAATTCTCATATATAATTATGATATAACCCTAAATAAAATATTGATATGGTTTACTCCCTAAGTTAGAGTTTGAGCTCAGAACTTTCTCAGGATTACCTTACTTAAATTGTGAATATAAGTATAACTTATGAGAAATATAAAAGGGTGTGTATAATAGTTTTATTGTGGATAAGTGTTCATATGTTTTATAAAATAAGTTTCCTATATAACTGTACTTAAAATATGTGAAACCTTCTAATCTAGGGATTTTGATATTATTTTAGGAGATATAATTTTTAAATTATGGAAATGATGTAACATAAAATATTTTTATATTGGGTATCTATAGTTGGTATCAGATAAGGTTTTTGTTATTTATTTGGATTAGTTTAGTTATTTTTGAGGATTTGAATATGAAACCTTAGATAAAACCATAGTAATATATTAAGTATTATGGAGACCTACCTCTGATTATTTGATTTTAAGCATAACTTTTTGAAAAATTATATTAGATAAATTACCTTGAATGACATTTTTATAGTTAGTTTCTTGGATAATAAGTATATACTACAAGACATACATGGTAAATGAAAGAAATCATAAATAAATTTTTAACTCTATTGAAATTGCTCTTTACTATCCCATCCTAGATTATCTAATTACATTAGATTTTATGGGGACATTTATCAAATGAAAGGGGTTATCATAAAAACCATTAAGGGATAAAAAATGTAAGATAACATCATACATGAAATATGAAATTTACATAATAAGATGTACAAAATAACTTTAGTTATAATATAAGTACATGAACATAATTACATGTGTAATAACATAAAAATGTGTCTACAACATAAAAATGATATATTTATAAACAACTCACCAAATATTACCTGTACATTTTCATAAAAAATACTACCAAGGATTTTGACGAATGTATATTAAAAAATTACCATGGAATGTTTCCATGGTATCCTAGATATTCCATATTGAGAGATAACTTATTTACCAAATGCATTGGTGCACTATCAGGGTGAAATCATTATACGTTTAATATTATGTGTGCAACATTGATCAAAATACATAAGTTCATATAATATATAACCTAAAAGTAGGTAATGTGGATATAATACATGGTGTATCCAATAAATTTTTTAATGATACATATATATATGAAAACCCTTAAATGAAAATATGTTTTGGTTTTAGTACATGAAAATATAGCTTTGAAAATAATGGGTTTATTTCCATCATATATATAATAAATCAGATTTTTATAAATACTTTAAAATTTAATAAATTGGAAATCAAATTACTTATATAAAATAAGTACTTGAATTCAAAATGTGTAAGTAAAGATCACATAACCTTACAGAATTCCTCTTATAACAATATAGAGACTCCATAAAACTTTAAAACCACGTGTATATACTCTTTAAAGGAGAATTTGTATGGGATTAATGTTTTGTTTCTATTTAGTTGCGATTTAGGAGAGAATTGGGGTATGTATACTTGAGAATGGGTGGTTTTAAGGTATAAAATTATGATTATTTAGTAATTATGGTGAACCACATTTTGGTGGAATTAATTTAAATAAATTCAACTGATAATTAATGTTGAAATGTATTGTTAGAGACATAAAATATCTCAACCACCCATTTAAAGTTTTTATTCTTAGTTATCATATTCCTTTACCGAAAAAATTTAAAAATTACATTATTTATCCATTACTATGGTAACTCTATTTTTACTTCAGTAAATTATTTTTTTCTGAAAATGATTTTTAATTTATTAGAGAATTAATATATTATAATTATAAAAAATAAATAAATTTTACTTGATTCAATTTATAAAATATTTAAACTTTAATTCTAACATGATACTCATATAACACAAAAAAATAGTTTTTTTATTAAGGGTAAAATCATGGTTCTAAATAGCTAAGAATGTGTTTCTAAGTGAAAATATATTTTTTTATTTTATTGATTAAAAATATTTTGGCTATAAATAGGTATTATTAAATTTTAATCTATGATTCTTCATGATTATATCATAAGGGTCACATTATTTCATAAAAAAATTATTTTAAAATTTAACCCTAAAAACAACCTTTTTAGAAAATTAACATAAATTAATCTTAATATAATTATGATGCTTTGAGTCCAAAATTGAAATCTATTTTATCAAAATAATTCAATAAATATGAAAATTTTATCTTTTAAATAAAAAACCTTATTGGCTGAAAATTAATACTTTTTATAAACTAAAAAACATTATGACACTTATAAAAATTATATAAGACATTGTTAATTTACAGAATCAAATAAAAGCGTTTTATAAGAAAGTCTCATGATAAAAAAATTATTTAAAACTTTTTAATATATTATAAAACATAATTCAAACAAATATTAATATATTATTATTGTTTTCTAAAATACATAAATATTTTAATCCCAATGGTCACTTTATTGTGCCAATAATAATAATGACCATTTTTTTATTGATTATTTTTCATAATTCCCATAAACCATATTAGCCAATGTTCCTAATTAGGAATAACCATATTTACTGATAAATTCACCATCATTATCTTGTCATAATTCACTACTTCATTAATAATGGTTATTATACATCCTTTCATAATGTCATTTTTTCCAAATGCTTCTCTATATTATCACAATCATTATGGAATGAGCGGTCTTTATGGGGTGGATTGACACATATGGATAACCTATTTTATTGTATTATTTTTTGGTGTTTACAAGACATTACTAATAATATTTTTAGTAATCAATATCAACACATGATGTGTATGGAATGTAATAGTCATTATAAGTTCTTCTTTTCTAAAATATAATAAAATAATTATTGAGATACAATTTTTAATTTATTAAAAGAAGAATACATTTAGGTAATTTCATTCTCCACCTTAAAAACATTATTTAATCACAATTTTATCTTATTGATCAATAAGTTGATATTTTTTACCCTTAATTAAAAAAATTAGGGTCTTCTTAAACATTTTTATTATGTCTTTCGTCCTTTAGTTTGAGGTACACAACTGCAATATATACACGGTCAAGTCCTTAGTGGTATTTCCCTTCTCAAAATTTATGATTGAATTGAGATTTTTAAATAAAATATAAAAATAAAAATTATCCATATAAATTATAAGAAAATAAAATTTATTATAAGGATCAAATAGTTTTTTTTGGTGAGTTTGATGTTTAAAAAACATTCAAAATAATTCAAAAAATATTATACAATAATGAAAATGATTAAATCATCTATAAGTGATTAAAATGATGTATGGGGTTTATTTATTACTATATGATAAATGATCTTTGATCTTCTTGCCCAATAAAGATAAAACATGAACCAAATAATTTTTAAAAAAATTATAATTATTAACTAACACTTATTTACATCCCTAATATAAAAAAAAGGAATACTAAAATAAGAAAGTAGAAGATGATAATAATAGATTATATAGGGGTGTTTAATGATAAATGTTTTTTCTAAAATATGTATTTTAGGATCGTATAATTTAATATATTATTTCCCTATGAAGAAAAAGGTACACCTTATATACATACATTTATTATGGTTTGTAAAAATCATTCAATGTATAAATAGTATACCCCAAGATTATCAATCATGTTGTTTAGAAATTCCTCCTTTCCATACACCAAGTGAATATTAAGTAAATATAAAATCCATAATTTTCAAGGTTATTACACCTAGGTACAACTGTTTTACATCCACATTAAATTGTAATATCTATATTGGGATTTCATTTCTTAGAAACAATTATTTCTAAAATTAACCAAAATTATAGGATTTTTTGTTATATTTATACTTATTCCTATGAATATTACTAATTTTTTCATGTCCTACTTTCCAAAAATAACTAAACCAAACTTTGATTCCAACTATAGTCACATGCCTTTTATTATATAATTATAACCATAATTACTTAACAAGATATAACATAAATAACTTATAAGGAACTTTTTAGGTTTAGGGTATTGTAAAATATGTATATAATACAACGCATATATTGTATATAAAATAAAACATAAAAAATAAAATATATTTAAAGGTTTATTTACTATCACATCACATATTATCTCATTGTATTGGGATTTCCTAGGGACATTTATCAAATGAAATGATTGAGAATAAATTCTAGTAAGGGATAAAAATATAAGAGACTACCATAGGTGCAATATGAAGCATACTGAAGAGCCTGTATAAAATAACATGAGTCAAAACATAAGTAGATAAACAAAATAACATAGGGAATAATATGGAAATGTGGCTACAACATAAATAATGTATACTCATAAAAATATCACCAAATCACATCATCATCATTTCATAAAACATATTACTAAGGATTTTGGCAAATGTATCATAACATTTTACCAAGACATAACACTTAACTATCATGAAAATTTCATCTCTTAAGATTAATTCTTTACCCAATGCATAGGAGTGATATTAAGGAACACTCTTCATATGTCAAATATTATGTATACAACATATATCAAAAATCATAAGTTCATATAATTTCTAATCCATGAATATGGAATACAGTTTTCATCCATAGATGTGCCTAATAACTAGTTTCATTATACATCTAAATGAATACTATTTAATGAAAATTAGGTAATATAATCATAACATGCACATATATCTAGAAAAATCAATAGTATATTATGGTAGTGTAATGTGTGTATAAAAAGTCACAGAATGATCCTAATGAAAGGAAATTAAATATCTCATTAAAAAGAAATAATATAGAAAATAATGGGTGTGTTTATAATCTCTTCACAGTATAATAAATTGGGAACCAAAATACTTATACAAAATATGTACCGGAATTGAAAAGGTTTTGTAAGATATACCTTACCTTTAGAGGATGATTTTAGAGAGAGAGACAGACACCTTGGAACCATATAACAAACTTGGGGATATTCTTGATAGGTGAATTGATAGTTAATTGTTTCTAAATATATTTTTAGTGGATATGGACAAGAGATGTGGTGTGTTTATACTTTATGAGGGGTGTTTTTAATGGATAAAAATGATTATATTGTTATTAAGGACAATAATTATTAGGTGGAATCAATTTTGAATAATTTTGTTGATAATAAATGATGCAATTTTTTATTAAGGATGTTAAATATCTCAACCACCCATTTAATGTTGTCATTTTTAGTTATATTATGTATTTACCATTTCATTTTAAACTTTTACATTATTTAACCATTACTATGATAACCCTTTATTAACAAAATAACATTTAGATGCATAAAAATCAATTATCCCTCATTAGATAATTTAAAGAATAAAATTATAAATATTAATTCCATTTTTCGTAATTCAATTAATAAAAGAGTTAACATTATAATCCTAACACAATACATGTATATAATATAAAAATAATTTTTTTTCGAATGGGTAAAATCATTACTCCAAAAAACTAAGAAAGTCTTTCCAAATGATACAATTTATTTGGAATTTTATTCATTAAAATAATTTTAATCAATAATAAGTTTTATAATATTTTAATTTCACATCATTTCTTGATTATATCATAATATTCATGGTATTTCCTAAAAAAATTATTTCATCTTTTTACCCGAGACATGAACCTTTTTAGAACATTACTATAAATCTGACTTAATACAATTATGTTGTTTTTTAGTTCAAAAATGATATATATATTATCCAGATAATTCTCTAAATTTTCTAATTTTATCTCTTAAATTAAAAATATTTTTTATTGAAAATTAAAAGCTTTTTTGTCATAAAAAACTTTTTTACCATTATTAAAATTACCGATAAATTTTTAAAATTATATTTTCATAAAAAACTGTTTTATAAGTTAATTTCATAAAAAATAAAATTAATTTTAAACTATTAAATGTATCACAAAACATAATTTTATTGGAAATTAAATATCTTTATTATATTCAAATTACAAACATAAAATAATTTCAATGGTCTCCATATTATTCCAACAATATTAATGATCAGTTATCATATTGATTGATGGTTTTTATTACATTTTGTTGTATTGGCGAACAATTCTATTTCCATATGATTGTATTTTCATATAAATATACTATTATTCTCTCTTTACAATGCAATAATTCTCATAAAATTTTTCATACACATCCTTTGATACTTTCATTAAATTTCCTAATGGTTCTCTTTATTTGTCATTTATTAATGGTGGAGTGATCTTTAGGGGTGAATTTATGGATATGGAGTACCTCTAAGTGATTATAATTATTTTCGATGTTTATATCCATTTACTATTCATATTTTTAGTAATAAATACCTACACATGATGTGTATTATGTGTAAAATTATATTACTGTGATTATATTGTAAAATGTATGAAAATAATTATCGAGTGAAAATGGTTATATTCATAAAATAATAATATATTAGGGTTTCTAGAAGTATAATATTACATCTTGATGATTTTGTAAAGTATAAATTTTCTAGTTCTCTTATAAATAACATCCCAATATGTTTATAAAAAATTTGTCTCTAAAAAAGATATACCAAGGAGTAATAAACCAGAAAAAGGTGTCTTGGTTATTAAATAAATTTTCATCTGGTTCATGACAAATAGAACTAACTATACACCCGGATTGAAACTCATAAGGGATGTTCTTTAGTTAATGAAATTTTCTCTATAATCTATTACAAATCATTCATTATATAAAATAAATTTGATTATATGTATGAGGGAACCCAACCTAAGGAAACATAGATCAAACTAAAAGTGATTTAGGTTGAACTGAAAGCTAATATGGTGGTTTCAAAAAGTTTGTTATTCTGAGGATGATTTTTTTCTATTTAAATTTATGTTAATTATATTATGATCATAATTATTCATCATTCATGTAACATCAATCGGTTTTAGTACATGATAAAGACAGAAGGAAACAAGTTCACAATGGATCTCATGGGTAACATAGATATTTTCCCAATGAGAAACCTAATGGGTTAGTTTTTTGGGTAATAAATCTCATGATTAAGAAAAACCAGTTATCACGAATTGTGATTACTAATATGAAAATAGTTGAAATTACAGATCGACCAAATAAGATAAGGATAGTTTCTTGTGGAATTTTATGTGACAATGATAATAAAGTAAAGATGATTCAATCCCCTAATTATTATAAATTTGGAAAGAAGAATGGGAGAAATTTACTTAGTGGTATGGGGAGATACTTCAATTGTGGAGATGAATGTTGTTAAAATTAAAAACTATTAGTGAAGTAGATAATCTATAAAAATAAATTAATTTAATTCCAAATAAATTGGATATTAATAAAATAATTTTCCAATTTTAAGGTATAATGTGAAAAATAGGAACCATTAATCACTAAGACTATGTGAATAATGAAAAACCTATGAAACAACATCAATTGGATAAGAATGTTATTTTTCACTCTATATGTTCATATCTATTATATCATGTAATTTTTAAAATATTATATTTTTAATTATAAATAAAATAATTCCTAGAAATATTATTATATCCATAGTATAAATATCTTCTTCATGGTTTTTGGAAGTCACTTCTTGTGGATTTATCCCTTCTTCACTTATGAACATTCTATTTGGAATGGACCATATCTTTTTTTAAATGGATCATTTGAAATTACATATAGGGAAATATCACTTCATATGCTAAGTCAAACCATGATCAACTACAACTTTATGGTTATTTAGGATCTTCCTATATATATTAATCCCATTGTGTGGGTTTTACAACTCATAGCATGTAATTTATTTGGCTAGAATATTGTAACAACTAGATATTTTAATATATGTTTTTCTCTAATTAAGTCAGATGTGTTATGTTGGTTTGACTCACATGAAACTAGGAACTAAAAAAACCCATGATGTTTTTATACCCTATAAAATTATTCATTGAATTATTAGGTCATAATAATTTTGATCAAATTATGAAATATATTTATTTTATTTTATTTAAATTTACATAATTAATTATTGTGTTTAGCAATATGTATTTTTTATACACTACAAATTTTATAAAATAAAACTCATAATATTATTTTCAAATGGAAATATTAATAAATTATAATATTTATTGATCCGTTCTAGTTTTAATATTGTTTTATATAAATTACGAATAAGAACAACTAGTATTTTAACAAGTTATTTATATATAAAAACAATTTTTCTCTATGATTTATAAATTTTTTAAATTGATAAATTAAATATTTTAGAATGATAAATTTAAATATTAAAACTTATACTTGGTTTTAGTATAAAAATATAATCTTAGGATAAATTTACGATATGTTTCTAGAAAGATATATTTTATGTTGAATAGTGCAATATACCATTTTCAAAAATATCATTCCTTTTTTGGTATTGTTAGTATAACATTAAAATTTTAAAAATATAAAAACTTTTTATTGTGAAAATTTATTTTATAATATAAAATTACAAATTAAAAATGTAAATTTTGGGTTTAGAAAACTATAATTAACATTTGATAACAAAAATGATATTTTTTTCTAAAAAAAATTCTGTTTACATTATATATTTATTATATTAAAATTAACTTTTATAACCTTTAGAAATTTATAAAGGAAAATTTAAAAATTGGAATTAGTAGGTAAAAATTATGTAATAAGGTCAATTTTATTTTTTATAATAATGGATAAGTAAACTTAGTTAAAAACTCACTATCGTGGAAAAGGATCAAATAGTAAAAGTGATAAATATTATGGTAATGAGTTGAAAAGAAGTTTAAAGCTTATTTTGTATGGATTTTTTTAGGATTATATAGTCCTTATATCTTTTCTAATCAGTTTTGTCTCAATTTTTTTCCAATTCCATTAATAGTGACTTCCAATTATTAAAAAGTTTTGGGTATTTAAAAAAATACCACCCCTTTTCACTTATAAAAGGGGATCCCCTCTACTCACTTCCCCTCACAACAAAACCCCCTTGTATCATCCAAAAATCAACCCAAACTATACTACATAATACTATGCACATATATTTAGTTATTTTATTCTCTAAATATAATCCACTAATGGATTAACCCATTTCTAGAGGATATAATCCAAGAATAATGGTATAAATTTCAAATCGCTTCATCATAATTTATATTTCATTATGTTCACTTATTCATCATAAAATTAAATCACACCATATTAGAGTTATAATTATCTTTACTATACTGTTGTTTTATTATAAAATATGGAACAATAAATTTCTACCTTTCTACTTTCAATTAAGAAAAACAAAAATGTTAATTGTGAAAACATACAGACCACCACCTCCTTGAAGTAACATGTCCATTTTGCATTTCCAACTTTTATGGATGGGTATATTAATGGTTTGAAAAGATAAATATTTTTTTATTTTTAATGTTTTTGGTTATAAACATATAGCTACATATTAATTAAATAAACAATAAAAAATTTTATAAAATTAACAATCCTAAAACAATCACAACAAGAGGAAAATTATATTTTAATTATATGTAATGGTTTTATTTAAACTATATTCTCTATATAATTATTTTTGATTTTATCATATAAAATAGATATATATACTATATGATATCATTATTCTTCTTCTATAGTGATATTGAAACTTAACCAATACATAACCATCCATTAAATTAAGGTATGTTTTTGTTTGGGTCGATTTCAAAAAAAAATTAACAATAAAATAAAATAATTTCCAAGATTAAAATGATAAATTGAATATTAATAATATATAATTGAAATGATAAAATAATTATTTTATTTTGGTTTTGTAATGTTAACAATAATATTAAACTCTATAATTAAGATAAAACCGTTTGTTTTCTAAAATTCACTGAAACATACTTGTCACAGATTTCACCTTCAAGTATAATAATTTATAATCTTATATAATTATATTATAACTATATAAATAATTATAAATAATAAATTAAAGTATCTTTAATGTTTTATTAATGATTATCTTTGGCGTATTAAAAAACAACTACACCACTATTACGATACATGTTCAAAATGATCAACATTACTCACACTTGATATAGAACATTGGTAAAAACTAACTAATATACATATATATAATAAATTTAAATGAGAGGTATAAATGTAAATATTAATGGATATGTTTATAAAATAATTCAGTAATATATTTATGTTTTTCATATAGAAGTTTAGGGTGTGTTCAAGGAAGGGAAGATAAAAGATAAGGGTTTCTTGTCTCAATTTTTTTCCATTGATACATATTTCTTATTATACACCACACATTATTTAGAATGGTGTATATAATACCCATCAATATTTTTTAATCATGATTATATTATATTTAATAATATTCAATGTTTTATCTATTTTTTTATCTCATTTGGTCTTCATTAAATAATTTCAAAAGACATAATAGATTTAATTATCTTGACTTATTTCTTGATTCATAATCATTTCCTTTGAAAATAGTTTAATTCTATGGGTTTCTTCACTATTATGATGAACATATAATTCTACCTCCCCTCTGGGGATGTGGGTAATCTTGAATAAAATCATTTCCTAAATAAATTTATTACTCAAAAATTATATCATTATTGAGAATAATTATCATAAACTTTAATGATAATTTCCCCTCATTGTCAATTATCTACATTCCCACCATTGTATTATTTTTAACTGAAATAATAATTATTTTTTATAAAATATCACCCTCAAATTTCCCATATCCAATTTTCAAAAAAAAATTAATTATCCTCTTTATGATCTGGGATTTCTACGTAACCATTTTTTAATATAAATAGGTAACCTTTTTATTTCTTATAACATAGAAAGTCCCACCTCAATAAAAATTTTTGTGCCATGAATAGACTTTTAGAACCAATATAATTTTATTTAAAACCTTAAAATTTCAACTCTATTATTAAGTGTAATTATATTTTATTTACTTTCTTATAATATCCTTTACTCTTTTCAAAAGGCATCACTTATGTGGTTCACTTTTATTCTTACTTCATCTTAACCCTTCTCATGAATTTTATTTAAAACCTTAAAAATTCAACTCTACTTTTATATTGTATGATACTAATAATTATTGAAATGTATAATCTCTGTTTTTAGGTATTAATTTACCCAATTTTTTTTAAATTCGGTTGAGGCTTCTCTTTTGTGAATTCAGGTAAGTTTGGGAGGTCTTTGAAGGGTTTTTGAGTAGTGCATGGTTGGCGCATAATTTTCCCAAATTATGTGCCCACCCCAAGAAAACCGTGCACCCTCAAATAGAATAGGTGTTCATGGTTAGAACATGGGTTAGAAACCAATTAACCTATCTAAGAGTTATTGTGAATCCCAAATAGTTTTGGAACATGGTTTGAGTGCATGGTTTTTCAAACTATGTGTCCCCACCTAGGAAATCATACAAGTGGGAATTAAAAGCTTCGAAAATTTTATAAAACATTATTGAACTCCTAGTTTATATTACTAATCACCCAGGATCATCCCAAGATGAAATATTTTTATATTAGAGGATTTTGAGAAGATTATTAATATCCTCGAATCTGTTATGATTCTAATAAAATATTTGATAGAAGAAATAAAACCCTCTACAGTATGTAATTTCTTCCTCATTTAAATTCCTCTCTCTCCCATATTTGTCTCCCTTTGGATGGGATGATTTTCCTTTGTTTTAAATGGTTTAGAGGTAGGATTAAATGGATTTAATTTAATAAGATCATGATCCTTGGTTTTTATCCAAGATATCTTTTACCATTGTGAATCTATTTATTCTATATCAAATTGAGTATTATTGTTTCATAAGATTTCTTCAACGAATTTAAGTTTAGTGGTCTAATTTACTTTTCCTATACTCATGATTATTATTATGTATATGTAATTCATTCATAGAATATACATGTATTGGAATTTATTTTAAATTTAATTAGTGAATTTAAATTTATGAAACAATGAGAGCCTTCATGGATCCAGTTGGACCCATTGGGGATTTGATTCTATGCTTAATGAAAACCAATGGGATGTGCCAATACACACGAAATATTGATTTATGAAATGTTAATAGGGGAATAATGGGTTAATGTAGTTGAACTAAATCCTTATTGGATGTCTAATAATAGGATTTAAATGCATTATTGGATTAAATTTTAAGGGTTACTGATATGTAAATAATTGATGATAAATGAATTAATGGTGAATTGTTCATGTTATTCCTTGTGATTAATGTAAAGAACCGTTGTTGTGGATGAAAAATTAAATGATTCGTTGTGATGTGAATTATTGATATGAATGATAATGATGTTGAACGTTGATTTATATATTGTGATATTTTTGATATTTTTGCATGATTGATCATTGAGTTTTGGCTCATGGCCTGATGAACCAAATACTCATGGGATTCAAAACCGATGATCTAGGACCCCGAAGCATGCATGTGAACAATGAATTATTGGAAAGGGACTGATTCCCCATATAATCATGAGTTTCCAAACAAATTATTATGTCCTAAGTATATTATCATTTTTTTATAATCCATGTGGCTGTGATAGTGGTACCCAAAATGAAACTTCGGGGTACCGAATGAAAGTATAAATAATATGATTAATAAAATACCATGAATGAATGAATTTTGATATCCCTATGATGTATGGATCTTACTTCGACGTGATATGAAGAATATATGATTGATTAAACTATCACTATGAACCCAAGGACCTATTTGGTTGGTTCAAAAATAATAAATGTGAACCCTATTTACTTTTATCTTTTATTCTTCATTGTTTATACAACTTCTTACACTATTATAGACAAAATATTTTTTATAAGTCAATGGTGGTAGCCTACTAAGTTTTACTCAGACCCTACTTAGGATTCCAGATCGGCGCCCAAATATACTTCATGTTTTCATGATAGTATTAGGTAAATAGACATATATTTTTTCATTGAGTCATAATTCGGGACGAATCATGGATGAGGGAACCAAACATGATTTCGGGACAAACTTGGGAGTTTTTATTGCCCCTTTATTTTTTGGTTTTTATTATACTATTGACTCTTTTATGGAATGATATATTTAATTCATTGGTTTTTAGTCATTTTTAAAATTTGGGATTCATTTTTTGATTCTAGGAATTATATTGATTATGGTAGATTATTGTTCGTTGACATATCATGGGTATTTTTATATTGACTTCCAATATTTTTTTCCCTTTGATAAATTGGTTATAGTCTCCCCATATTACATATTAGGCCCTCACTACTAGTCATAAGTATCAGGTAAATGTGGAAGTGTGCTTGATATCACATAATGAACCAGCTTAAGGCATAGTCATGTGGAACCCAAGTCGGGACATTACAATGTTGTATTAGAGAAGTTTCCTTTTATTTTTAGTTATCTTTTTATTTATGAAAGGTATATAAGATAATAGGATGATTAAATCCTTGTACATGATCTCATTCATGGGAGTAGTTGCCCCATGTGTGGGGGAAAGCCCAAGTACCCAGGGTGGGATTGTTTTTCATGATGTTTGTTTTTATATTTGGATGTTATTTTATTTTGGGAGATTTACTTTTTGTGTGATGTTATTTTTTATGAGATTTTTCTCATAGACTAATATTGAATGAGGTTTGAGTATATATATATAATTCTTGGAACTATGGAATTTATGTGAATTGAATCATATTAGGCATGTACAGAACCGAAAGCTATGAGTGGGTTTTCATGAATGAAAATACATTCCTTTATTTGGGTATTTCAAAATGAAATAGTTCCTAATTATTAATTTATAATTGTAAATGATGATAAAAGTGGTAATTTAAAATGAGTAAAGTGGGTTTCTAATGGTAAAATTATGTTGTGATTTTTTTTCACAATGTAATCCATCACCCATGTTAGGTATGTTTTAAAGTAGAAATAGTGCCTCATTTTGACCATGTGGAAGTGTATAAGGTAATACCTTTTTTGAATTTATATTAATTCCTCTTGTAAAAATGTGATCATGATGTGTAATTTTTCTTAATACATGTTCTTGAAATTATATATACGTGACTCCATGATGACGTTTTTTGATAGGAATATAGGAGGAAATTGATGGAAACGTTCCTCCAAAAGTGGGAAAAGAGGCCTCGATAGTTCTGGGTGAAGGGGTGAGAGATCATTTCCATAAGAATGTTTCACACTTTATAGAAAGATACCTAGGGTGGCATATACGAAATTTGTCTGATTTAACATGGGAGTCCAAATTTCAGCACCCTATGTCATGATCTAGAGAGGGTGAAAAGTCAGTAGTTAAGTTATAAAATGAGTATATCCAAAAGTTTCCGGGCCATTTAGAGACTCATTATTGGAAGATAGTCAATTTGTATTTTTTTTATACTATGAGGTAAAGCATAGAGTTGGGGGGATATCCAACCTCATAATGAGCACTTGGACTACGTGGTATAGTTGAACATTTAGGAGAAGTTATCTGAGCACTTTTACCTAGAGATGCTCAGGTAGGAGAGGGAAGCAGAGTTTATGCAGTTGACCTATAGAAGTATGTCAGTTATGGACTATGCTAGTCATTTCACTAACTTATATCCAATTATCCCAGTGTGGGTAGGGTATTAGGAAATTATGGTGATAAATTATCAGGATGGCCTTATTTCTGATATTAATATCTAGGTTATCATCTTAAGATTGAAAAATTTTGTTAAGGAGGTTAATCAAGCTGTTATTTCTAAGTGGATCATGAATGAGGCATCCAATGGAGGATATCTTATCTCTACTAGATGACTTGGAGGTATTCTTCTGATAGTATGTATAATTATTATGAGAACATTAACTAGAAAAGTGGAAAGTATATTATCTAGGGATAATAATTAGTTGTTCATGGAAATTCTCGAGTCCTTCTCCATCTTTATGGTTGTCCATACCACTATGATAAAAATTGTCCTTGACCAACATTAGAGTTAAAATCTGGAGGAATGATGGGGAATCTATATTAGTCATATAGGAATCCATTATAGTTGGGTAATGATGTTGGAGATATATTGAACCAGAGTACTATAAGGAGGTCTTCAAGCCCATACTAGTCATAAATATAGAGTTAAACCAGATATAGAAGTCTAAGTGTTCGGCCTGGTTCTTCTGGGTAAGAGCACTCATACCAATATAATTTTACAGTACAATGGACTCAAACTGGACCATAGTGTATAAGGTAAGTTCAGTTTCATGCAGTTTATCCCGCACTTGTTGATAGTGAGGTTCAATCGTCTATAGTCAGAGGTATTATTCATGTAGCTTGAATTATTTATAGTTCATTATTTGATACAGGATCATCACATTCTTCTATATATTATTGACATGTGACTGGGTTGAATTTGATGGTAGAGTTTCTTAGTGAGGTTATTACGATCGACACACTGGTGGGTGTATAGTCCAAGGAAATTTATCTATGCAAGGTATGTTTTATTATGAATGGTATGTATCATTTACATTGGGATATTTACATACATGGAATGTTAGGTTTTAAAATTATTTCTGGTATGGACTGGATTCTATTATACCAATCCCAATTTGATTTTTACTATATGAGGTTAACATTTATATCTCAAGAGGGTAATGGTTATATTCATCATAGATAATAAGATATCCAATAATTCCATAAAAGGAAGTTGAGTTTATACCAGAACTCATTGAGTTTATTTATTGAATATTGGAATTTTTAATTGATGATGGTTAAGAACTGATATACTTCCCCACATATCGATGATCTCTTTGACAAGTTGAGAGAAGCATGTGTATTCTCCAAGATTGAATTGAGATCATGCTATCATCTGTTGAGAGTTATAGCTTTTGATATACCATAGACTGTTTTAGAAGAAGGTATGGCCTATATGAGTTCTTTGTAACGTCATTCTGGTTTAAGAACACCCTGACAATGTTTGTTTCCTTGATGAAGCAAATATTTCACCCATACAAAGATCATTTTATGGGTTGTTTTGGGGAAAAACAACTTGGTGTACTCTAACACCCACGACCACGATGTCTAACATCTTAACTTCATCTTGAGTATACTGAGAGAAAATAATCTATATTGTATGATATCTAGTTGAAAATTATATATCAAAGGGTAAATATCTTGGGTCACATCATCTTTAAGGTAGGTGACTCAGTGGACCTATTTAAATTTTAGGCAGTTTTTTATTTGGAATATCACATGAATGTTTTTGATATTGAAAGATTTCTGGGTTTAGAAGGATATTTTGGAGGTTCATCCCGGGATTTTAACATTTTCTAGTACTAATTTTAGATTTGACTAAGAAGGTTATAATGTTTGAATGGTCAAGAGAATGTGAGAATTCTTTCTAGGAGTTGAAGAATCATTTTACTAATACACCGATTTTGATCTTAATCGAGCTGGTTGGGAATTATACCATGTTTTTTGATGCGTCTAGGATATTTCATGGAGTATTTTTGATGAAAAAGTTTGACTTTTCTTGTATGGGTCACAATTATTGAGTAAAAATGAATGAAATTACCTGGCACATTTACTTGAGTAAGTTGTTGTGGTTTATGCCTTATTGTATTGGTGGCATTACCAGTTGCGTGAAAATTTTACTGTGTATACCAACCACAAAACATAAAGTATAACTTTTAATAGTGATAACTGAATCACAGGTTTAGGGATGGATTAAGTATATGAATTCATTTTATTTTGAGCTAGAAAACATGTCTGAGAAGGTAAATAGTATTTTCGACACTTTGATCCAAAATGCATAGACATGGATAATCCAGGAGCCTAGATTAGATTGGAAGATAATGCATTTATTATAATAGATTCTTATAGAGGTTTCATAGGGATTGAAGTAGATAACCCCCATGTCTCTGTGAATGTATTCCACACATCTAGTCAATATCAAGGAGTTAATTTTTAATGATATGGAGGGTTTGTCCTTGAGGAAAATCCATGAAGGTGGGGATTCACCTTCCAACTAAACTATATATTAGTAAGAGATCATCTATATAAGATTTCATGTTGTTGTACATATGTGTATACATGTAGAATTTATGTGTGAGTTTCATGCCTCTATGTGGGTAGTGATTCTTGGTTTTTCCAAAATGTATTGTGGCCCACACTAATAGTATTGGTGGTAGGGAATGAAAAGAGATATTGTAGGTTTTGAGACACAGACCTACTCTTTCAAGCCGATGAATTCTAAGCATCAAGGTATTAGTGTTCGGTTATATCCATTTTACATCTCATAAAGGTAGTGATATGACATTACCATAGACTTTTAGTAGATATTCCAAGAAAGAATTAGAAGAATGATGGAGTCCTGATTTACAAAAGTATAATATTCCGTTCATATTCAAGAAAATTTTAGAGTTGATCAGTTGTGTTATAAGTATGATCGAAAGATATTCCATTTTCATGGGGTTCCATAGATTATGTTTTCAAATCATGTTTCACGCTTCTGGGAAGGATTACAGAAGGTTTTGGGTACCTAGTTTTTTCTAAGTATCACTTTTCAACCACATTTAGATGCGAAATTAGAGCATAATATTCATCTGATAGAGAGAATCCTACATGAATTCATCATAAACATTTGGGATATTGGGAGAAGCACTTAGAACTAGTAAAATTCACCTATAACAATAGTTACAAGGATACTATTTATATGTAACCAAATGAATTTCTTTATGATAGTACATGTATATCACCTCTATATTTGATGGGTGTGGGTGAGCATGAGTTATTGGGACTAAGACTCATGTAGGAGACATCAATGAAGTTTCAGTTGATTCAAAAATTTATGGCTACAACATAGAATATAAAAAAATTATTATGATTGATTTTATTGGACACATGAGTATATACTGGGAGTTCATTTATTCCTTTAGCTTTCACTCAGACTTGGTAACCGTAGAATTCATAATAAAGGAAGGTTTGTGCCCAGGTTTGTTGGAATATTTGGGATTATGGAAAGAATCAGACTGATTCTACATCAATTGGATTTTACAAATAGGTATAGAGCTCTGAATGATGTTTCTAATGTGTGGAAGCCTCTGTAGTATCACCCCAACCCTTCTCATGTGGTTGATGTTGATTATTTTGAGCTTGTGACTGATGCGCCCTTTGAGGGGAGTTTGATTCATGTTATGTATCGTAGTGAGAAAGTGGGGGAAGGAAAGAATAATCCACTTATCCAAGTGTTCTAGCTGCATGGATGTGTTATTGGGAAACATGGGAGAGGGAAGAATATTTGTAGGCCTAGTGGCCTGAAATTTTATATTTAAAGCTTAGTGATTCTTGGTAGTGCATCTCAAGGATGATTTATTATAAGGTGGGTAGATTTTATAATCACAACCATTCTTGAGATGTCTAGAACTCATTTTCAATTATTATTTTACCAATATTTTAGTCTTAATTTGGTTTAGTGTTGTCTTGGACACATTAGGGTGTGTTTTGGAGGGAGTTTTTTGGGTTATTCCCTACCGGTACATGGTTTGTGAAAACCATGGGACCACCTCCAAAAAACTATCCACCCTTGAAAAGAGGAGGTTTTCATGGTTCGCACACAGTTTAGAAAACTATGTACCCACCTAGGTGTAGCTCTAAAACTAAGATAATAGGGTCACATGGTTTGGGTGCATGGTTTGTTAAATTGTGCAGCCCTACCTAGGAAACCAATCATGTGGGAATTAAAATCCTTGAAAATTTATAAAAACTCCCCTAAACCATCGTATATATCTATAATCACCCTATAATATTATAACAAGAATTCATTTTCTATTAGATCCCCAAGATTGGATTCCTCAGCTCCTAGAACCTCTTCTGGTTTGAATCTATAATCCATTAGAAGAAATCAAACCCTCTACGGTATGTAATGTATTCCATGTTTATAATCATATCTCTCTGGTCTTTCTATCTCATTGGAGAGGGATGATTTATTTCTTTTTTGATGGTTTATATCTATGTCTAAATGGATGTCATTTTGTTGGATTGTGATCCAAGGTTATGATCATATATGTCCTTCATCATTGTGTATCCACCCATTAAATTGAGATTATGATGTGGTGATCGTTCATCAATGATATTGAGGTATGTGGTATAATTGACTTTTCCCATAGTCTTTATTATCATCATGTGTACATAATTATGCCATATAATTTAAACATTATACAATTAATTTTAAATTAAAAATGAATGTAATTCAATGAAATTGTGAGACCCTGAATGGACCATGTGGGACCCATTTGATATTTGATACCTATCCTAATGGGAACCCATGGGGTGTTCCGATAAACATGAAATTATTATTTGTGAAATTTGATAAGGAGAATAATTGGTTAATGGAATTTACCAAAATCATTATTTCATTCTTGATAATGGGAATTAAAGGTTTTATTGTCTTAAACTTCAAGGGTTAATGAGATGTGAATAATTTATGATAAATGAATTAATGCTGAATTTTTCATGTTATTCCTTATGATTATGGTTAAGAACCATTTTTTGATTGATAAATAAAATGGTGCATCATGATGTGAATTATTGATAAGAATGTTAATGATGAGGAACCCTGATTTATATATTGTTATATAAGTGGTATTTTTTAATGATTGATCAATGAGTTGGGGGTTAGGGACTAATTCTCTAAATAACCATTAAGAACCAGGATCATGCTCTATGACACTGATGAATTCATGTCAATAATTATTTACGGGATAGGGACTAATGCTCAAAATACCCATGGGGTTCTAGACTACAGCTCTAGACCCCTGAGATATTAGCATCGAACTGATGATCCAAGTGTTCATGGTAATTATACTTAGAATGATTCTCTAGTGTACCGAAAAAAAGTGTAAATAATTTTATTGATTAGATCCCATGAAATAATGAATTGTGATATACCTATGGTGAATGGATCAAAATCCATCATGGGATAAAGCATGTATTATTGGTTCAGGTGTCACTATGAACTGGGGGACCGATGTGGTTGATTAAAGAATAATAAATGTGAAATATATTTTCCTTTTTATTTTTTTATTTATTCTTTATAAAACTGCATACACTATTACAGATGTGATATTCTCTTAGATTCCATTCGTGGGGGATACTGAGTTGTACTCACAACGAACTCAATCACTCTGATTGGTACCCAAATATAATTTATACTTGTAGTAAAGTATAAGGAAAAGAGAACTATATTAGATGGATGAGATGGGACTTATGATGGAGCGTGGATGAGGGAACCAGATATTGCATTAAGACCCTCTTGTGAGTTGTTAGTACCTCTTTATTTAGGTTTTTCAGGAGACCCATGACACTTTTATTGCATGGCATATTTAATACTTTAGTTTTTGTTCATTTTTCATATTTATAATTCATCATGTGATGCTTAGTATTATATTGACTCTGGGTGATTATTGGTCATTACCTTATCTTGGTTTTTTTATATTTATTTCTATTGTAGGGATTATTTGATATAGGGTATAGTCTCCCCACATTACATGTTAGACACTTTATCATAGTCATAAGCCTCTATAATTTGGGGAGGTGCGCCTAAGGTCACGTGACAAACTGGCTTGAGACAGTGGCATGTGGTACCCAGTTTGATATGTTACATATATTAATCTATAATGCATTGGGTAAAGCTTTATATCTCATGATATGTTATGTATGGTATTAGAGAGTGTTCCTAATCCATTATGAGACTTTTTCAATTTTGTTAATGGGAGTGGGGAGTGAACCCATTTCACTATGGCACTTTTTCCACTTTTCAATGATGGTCTTAAGATTGAAAGTTGAGATATACTTATGATGTCTTGTTTTATCTTGATTCCACATGTTTATTATTCCTTGAACTTATGATATCATTTCCCAATTCCATAATTCCCTGATTATCTCGCACTATTATTCCATGGAACACATTTATTCTTACTAGATAACACATTATTCTATATTGTTTTTTGTAAAAAAAAACATATTACCCTGTATATTTCAAATAAGATATTTAAACATACTCATGTTTTTGTATATTCTCTTAGTGTAACCCTTGAGGAAATGTTGATTTGTTTTTTTGATTATTTATCATTTTATCCCACCCCATTTTAAATGTTTATATTTCCTAGGTTATGTAAATTAGAATAACTTATCTTATGTTTTTAAGGGGGTCTAGGAGATTTCATTTATGGAGATGTGTTAAAAAGTTTTTTAAGATAAATTAGAAATGTAACTACTCCAAAAATACAATAAACATACTATTCTTGGAATTGTTAGGTCATTTTGTAATATCTAATGTTTATAATATAGAAAGAATTTAAAATAGTGATATTATTAGCATGTGGTGTAATGGTGTTGAAATTTCCATTTGGGGCATAGATTAGAATATATTAATATTCAGACAAATTCAAGATAAAAATAATATATCCAAAATAATAAAAAAGTTTTTTAATACATTTTTCACCTTTAAAAATGAATTAATCCTACAATTATATTTATAAATATTATTAAAATTATTAAAATGGATTAAATAAAAAAAAATTGTTTCTAGATCCTCAAAATATTCATGTTTTTAATCCAATAATGAAAAAAATCATTACAATAGTTGAGGGTACTGATATTTAATATGATATTCAAATTACCACTATATCTACTAAAGGTTTGTAAATTTCCACAATTTATGAATTAATTGAATCTATCACCCAAAAATAGAATTCTATTTCTAGTCATCGATCACCACTGAGTAATCTAAAAATGTGATTTCATCATCAATATATTGTTTATCATAGTCAATAATTTATCATGAATCATTAACATACCAACATATCTACAACATGTGAAGTATATTTTGCACTTATTATAAAAATAGAGGTAACTAAAAGTGATTTAAAACCACTCCAACCATATAAAAAATATGGAATAGCTTGGTAAACCTCATTAATAACTTTCTTCCCTAACTAAACCTCCTTTCATATAGATCCCTCAAGGAAAATATGATCTCCATTCTAAAATTATAATGTTATATATATGTATCAATGGAAGACATATGATGGTTATGGGATATCATTATACACTACCCAATCATTGAACCCTCTCTATCATCAACTTCATTATCTTGAGTCCCTTAAGAAAGGTCTTACCAGTCTTTTTCAATCCAAGTGGTGACCTATAGGGTCTCTAATACAAGGTCTAAAAATTAGGTATAACCATCGTATAATGGGATAATATCTTCCAAAAATAAAGGTGGGTATCCCATATCCAAGATAAATCAATCACATAATTCTATAACTTGTCCTCAGAGACCAAAACAGTACTCTATTTTTAGTCAATAGTTTTGGGGTTAAATGTCAAAGTCAAATGGAACTGGGTCGAAAAATCCCATTCAATACTAATCTATTTTTAATATGTGTATATATTTCAATAGAATGTGATAGAAATTAAAAACACCTAATAACCTCGACATAATTTCATTTCAAACACACCCCATGAGTCTACTCTTGGATAGAAATAAAGTGAGATGGAATGGTCTATTGGTCGATCATCACCCAAAAAATATAATGTTACTTCATATAAAAGGGAAATAAAATAATTAAATTCCTTGATATACTATACCACTTATATTATAAATCTGCAAGGTGTTTTATTAAACAAATTGGAACCTAGTGTTCCACATTCACCTATTCATAGATGAGGTACCTTGATACAACATTAAAACACTCATCTTCATACCTAGACATTAAAATTGTAACTTGAGATCCTATTAAATATTCATGAGAATAGTATATACAACTATATAGGAGTGTGAAAATACCTCATCACATGCAAGCACATCTTAGTTAAAACTACTATTTTACTCTGAAATGGGATGACATGTTCCCAACCTTCATAGAATCTTATATGTTCATCACTTGAGAATATATGGTTTCATTGGATCTCATAATCAGTGGATACACGTTAGGACTCCCTCACATGCGGAAGAAGTGTGGGCAACATTTCCATTGATTTAAAAAAATAATTGTATACTCCTTCAACCAACAAACCATTGTATTAAGGATAACTTCTTAGACTCCCCCCCCCCAATATGCAAAGATATTGATTTTTTATCAGGAAAATAGCCACTATATTTCCACTCCCTAGGGAATAGACTATCTAAAATACATAATGATATAAAAACTCAAGCCAATGCATCTACCATAGGGTTAGATATGTCTAACAGAATATATCTCTGAGACACTTCTAATCCATGAAGAACAAAAAAAATTACCCAATAAGATATTGTCTATATATCTTCTTGGAAAACACAATCAATAAAATATCTGGTATAGTTATACTCATGGGGTCTAAAATTACATAACCCATAATTAATAATTACCTCCATCTTCATAATCACATAACCATGAATAGACAATAAAGAATCGTAAAAAACTCTTGAATCAAATCCTTCCTTGGGTAACCAAAAAAACTGGATCCCAAGTTAGTCTATAAATCATATCCTAAAAATATCTTTGATTATGGTGAAACCAAATTAAAGGATACCCATTTTAATTAAATTCACCCATAGGGTTTCAAATAATTTAGAAATAAATTATGCATTTCAAGTAATATCGCACTATCCTAAGGAAGTTTCACACCTCAAAGACCATCTCTGGTATCTCATAAGACATCACAACATAATTTTTTTATGGATTGACTACAACTACAATCTCTAAAATGGAATGACAAAAAAAAGGAACATCCTAAATAAAAATCATTCACATAAATAGATTTATATACACTTGGTTATCATATTTTAAGTCTAGAATAATCCTTAATATCCCAATATAATCATCCTCTATTTGAGAATAGATGATAATTTTATAGATGAATTACACTTTGAACAAGTCCAAGAAAGGATGGATAATCTAGTCCAAAATCCCCCTAATTGCAATTTTAGTGTTTTTTACTCTCCCCAAAGTAATCATAATGTTAATTGATTTCTATCTTCATGATTTCCTCCTTGTGACCCTAAATCTAGGGATATCTAGACCTGATATAATTATTCAAAAAACACTTCACTCTTTTAGATTGTCTAAGATGTCATTAATCCTTAGAAGAGGGTTTTTTAATGTTTCATGATTTACACAATGATATTCAATATAAAAACTCAAACCTCCATATACCTTCTTATAGAATAGAATAAGGTTTTTCCAAGGGAATTTATTTATTATAATTGAACCTTTATCCACAAGGTCTTGTAACTAAACCTATATATCATTGAGCACACATGAGGTAATCCAATAAGATATAAAAGAAATCAATGTCATTATAGGGTGACAATAAATTCAAAATTTAACCTCCTTATGAAGGGGATTTACTATAACATCCTCTAGAAAAAATATATTTACTCATACAAAATTTAAGGAAACCCCTCCTCCGCAACATCTATGATTCCAAAAAGATAGTATTTATAACTAATGGGTAATCATATTTAACTTCTTAAGGGTTAAACCTAATAATTCTACCTGGGGGTCCCAAAAACTAGTGAAGGTGAATATTTAACCATTTATATTAGGTGATAACACCATAATTAAAACAATATAAATATACCCAATAATGGACTTGTAAAGACCTGTAAAATTCAAGGAAAAATTTTTCTTAATTTTCTTTGGGATTTTACGAGAACGTAGTTTCTGACGGCACATGATTCCGAGGCCCGGTGTGCCCGGAATTTCTATCCGAAGTTTAGCTCAGGTACATTCAGTGAATGAACGAGCGGGAATTTCTAACTTTTGAACCAGTGCTCGGAATCGAATTCTAAGGGTACTGATGGAACCGTAGCACTGGTAATTGCTTAGGAACACCATTTCCAGAGTTGCGTTTACACGAGAGAAGTTGTCAATTTTTTTGGAAGGTAAAATAAAAATTCTGCAACAATTTTTTTTTTACTTTAAGTTGTTTTAGCTTTGGGTGGAAGTTTGGTAACTACCCAACTTACCAAGGGAGGTTATGAGGGTCGTGGGGCCCACATGAAACCCACCCCTTCACATTCTTAAACCCCCTAAACTCACCATTATGGATGACAACTTGTCATGAATTAATTATGTGGATTTAATTCAAACTCTTGAAATTCAAAAGTTTATGTTATGTTAATAAAATAAGAGATGAACTTATTTTATTTGTGGTTGGAACCTTGTTGGGGGAACTTTGGGAGAAAAGACAAGGAGCATGAGAACTTCTTTCTCTTCGACGATGAACACGAAGAACGCGATGAATGCCGGATTCCTCGTAGGTCGACATCCGTGATGCGACTTCCTCCTTCCGCGACGTCTCTTTCCGCGACAAGTCATTTCCGCGACGAATCCTCCTTCGACGAACCTCCGTTCAAGCTACGCTCGAGGTAGGGGTTTATTTATTTATTTGTTCATGAATACTGCCTTGTTGTTCTTCGTGAAAATATGACCAATTGCTATCGATTAACGAGAAGGGGCCGGACCGCACAAACACGGCTGACCCTCCTCCCTTATCCATGTTATTGTTTCTAATATGGTTGGAACGGGAATGGCGCGGTGTCGTCGCACTGCGCGGGATCGTGCGGCAAGTAATGTGTGGCGTCGTCGCGCCGCACCGTGAAATTGAACCAATTCGTGGCGCCGTCTCACCGTGCTGGAGAAACGCAAAAACACCACGGCCGGAGCGGGGCCGCGGCGGAGGGGTGGGGCGTTGTCGCGCCGCACAGGACGAATGAAGGTCGCGGCAGATACCGGGACGCGGCGGAGCATGGGAACCGGCGACCGGAAGCGGGCCGCCGGTGTCGGAGCAGGGAGGGGACCGGCCGTCACCAGTCCCGTGGTGGTAGAAACTGGCCGGCCGAGGCGGGCCGGCCGGGCAAGGGAAAGCCGGGGGTTCAAACCCCCGGCCGGCCAGCTAGCGGCCCCCATTTTCAGACCCTCTTCAGTCTTTTGCCCATATCTTGGGCTACAGACCTCCGATAGACGCACCGTCAGTTGGGATGCGATCCTTGGATCGAGGCGGTCGTTTTTTTATATCGCACTCAAGTTTTTTGAATACTTTGGGTTCGGCCGAGTTGGTTCATACATGAAACCAACCGGGCCCTCAGAGCGGAAACGCTCATAACTTGAGCTACGGACGTCCAATTGATGTGCCGTCGACATTTTTGGATTAATATTAGTGAGACGGATCTTTTGGCTTACTCCGCCCAAGGTTTAGACACAGGTGGAGTATGGTCGGGTTGGTTTTTCCTTAGAAACCAATCGGGCCCCTCGGACGAAAAATCCAATAACTCTCAGACCAGGCGTCTGATTAACGCGTCGTCTACGACGTTGAGTTCCTGTTGACGATACGGAATGTTTGGATACATCAAATCTAGACTATGTTTCAGTTGATGTATCAGTCTCTCGGCTCGTGGAGCAGACCCTCCCGAACGAGCTTGCTGTGTGCGGGAACCCTAGATCTGGATGCGTTTGCAACTATGACGACGACGACGACTATACAGAGATTCTCAGTGGATTCGGCGGCGACGACTAAAGCACTCAGCGATCCTACGTGGATTAGTGCTACCGATCCTGTGTGGGTCTGATCCTGTGTGGGTCAGCGCTCAGCGGTTCTGTGTGAGTTAGGGCCTACAGATCCTCTGTGGGTCTGATCCTGTGTGGGTCTTTGCGGGGGTTAGTTACCTATCGATCCTTTGTGGGTCAGATCCTTTGTGGGTCATTGCAGGAGTTAGTACCTATAGATCCTCTGTGGTTCCGATGGCTTAGATGAATCAGTGGCAATATCTGATCATCTCTATCATCATACGAAGAAGTATACCTGTGTGAGCTGAATCCTGTTTTCTTTCCTTTGTGGATTGTGTTGTGCTATCCTGTGTGGATTACATTTTTCTTTCCTGTGTGGACTGGGTTATACTTAGGCTCGGATGTTGGAGCCGAACAAGAATGGTGGCTTAGGTATGTGTATGGGCATATACCTAAGCAGTGTCAGATGTTACTTCGTGACTGTATCTCTCCTTTGTGGATTATCCTTTGTGGATTTTGGAAGACCTTCGGAGTTCTCGGGGTCCCTACTGAGTAGCTTATACTCACCCATGCATGGGCTATTCCAGCACTATGTTGTTTTGGTTGCAGATGACGGACATCGGTGATCGTGGTTGAGGCTTGCGGAGCAGGACGATACCTGGAGGTGGACCACTAGGCGGAATGTACTCAGAGCGGCCGGCTGGACCCGAGGAGCAGTGGAGGCTATCTGTACCCACCCTTCAGGTGGGATTTCCAGTGGATATCTCGGCGTTGCGGCTTTACTTTTCAGTTGTTGTTTTCCATTCCAGTTGTACTTTACTTTCAGTTTGGGTTTTTATTCTGGCCCACTTACTTTTCCGCACTTACTGTAGTACTCAGTTTTTACTTAGTGTTTACTTCTACTGCTTTCTTGCTCTGTGGTGTTTGTTTACTTTACAAAGGCAATTCCTTCCCTTTTACCGGGAATTACGCCTTGGTGCTAGTCACCAGCACCTGGCCTATGGAAGGCAGGCTTGGGGTAGTCACGGCACGGGCCCGAAGATGGTTCGTGAAAAATTGGTATCAAAGGAGTTCGGTTCTACCGCAGAACTCGGGACTCTGATCTTTTTCTATGTGAAGAAATAGTGTTAAGCATATTGGGAGTAGTTATCAGTCCAGGGAGTCCAGTGTTGGTGCGGCGGTCGACGTATCCATACACCAGGACCCTGACTTTTGATTTCCGACTTAATGCACGAAAACATTGATTGCATGTGTGTTTCAAGTTTTCTATGTGATTACTCTATGTCTGCTCACCAGGTATACTGTTTGACCGTGTCGCACCTGTTTCTTTTCAAGATGGCCCCAAGATGGCAGCCAGCTAGGGTTCCGAGAGTTTTGCGTGACGACAGCCCACCGAGCGATGAGGCCTCAGTTTAGGGCCCTTTGATAGCTGAGGAACCGGTGGTACCTTTACCCACCGAGCCACCGATGCTTCCAGCCCCAGCCGCTGATGATGCACGTCGCCTTAGTGCACTGCATGAGTTGCAGCGCCAGCGACCGCCCAGGTTCCGTAGGGAGATGGACCCCCAAGCAGCCGAGGACTGGCTGGAGGCAGTTGTACGAGTTTTACAGTTAGTGAGGACACCAACAGACCTCATGGTGATCCTCGCAGCAAGCCTACTGCACGTGGCAGTAGGCAGATGGTGGAGCTTGATGCTCTAGGTGCATGATGAGGCATCTCTCCTTTGGACGGACTTTGAGAGCCTCTTCCGCTCGGAGTTCGTCCCAGCCACCCTCTGTATGGTGTGCATCCAGGAGCTTTTACAGCTGCGGCAGGGCAGCTTGACGGTCGCCCAGTACTCGGCGATATTTACCGATCTCTCGCGCTACTCGACAGACATGGTACGGGACCCATTCATTCGGGCCCGGACCTTTGAGCAGGGATTGAGACATGAGATCAGGGCATCGCTGATCTCCCTCAATATTCCGACTCAGGCAGGAGTACTGGAGCGAGCCCTTTTGATCGAGTGCTTTCTTGCTGAGCCTTCTTCAGAAGCGAGACCTACCGCGGGGCGGTACATAGCAGAAACTTCTACAGTAGGTAGTCGACGGATGACTCATGGGTCCTGGCAGACCAGACCCTCGGGAAAATGACCTCAGGACACTGGCTCAGCTGTGCGGGGAACATAGCGCGGGGCTAGTCTTTTGAGAGGCAGGCAGTGCTACTCATGCGGTGAGCAGGGCCACATGGATCGTGATTGCCCGACCCACCGTGCCGAGGAGCAGTAGACGGTTGAGGGACCACTGAGGCAGAGGCAGAGGGTCGACTGTGGCGGTCTGCAGAGAGTAGGCGGACGAGGCAGTGGATCAGGCCGAGCAGCAGGTGGTGGGCGATGCTTTGAGGCTCTACCACCACCACCACCAGGAGGTCCACCCCGACCACAGGGAGCTGGGGGGCAGAGACAGGCACAGCTCCAGGCAGCAGAGGCCTACGACCACAGCGCGCCCGAGATGATTCGAGATACTATCTGTGTCTATTCCACCCTTGCTGCAGTTCTTATAGACACAGGAGCGAGTCACTCTTTCATAGCTGCTTCCCTTGTTCGGAGCTCGGAGATTCTGACAGAGCCGTTTTCTCAATCCTTACGGCTAGAGACTCCTACGCGAGCATACTCGACGATTACGCACTGGTTCCGGCAGTGTGATCTTACTCTAGGAGGTTAGAGCTTCGGCTGGGATCTTTTTGTAGCGGCGTCGAGGACTTACGACGTCATCTTGGGCATGGATTGGTTATCTACAGTCTATGCACAGATTGATTGTATTAGGTTCAAGGTGCGATGTGTACACACCGATTGGAGCAGGTTCACCTTCACCGGAGAGAAGGGAGCCTTTTCAGCACAGGATGGACTCTTGCAGACGAGAGGAAAACCCATCACTCATCAGTTGGCTAGTCTCATCCTAGGAGCAGTTGACGTGTGGAGTCCTGGTCTTCCTGCAGTGGTGGATCAGTATGCAGACATCTTTCCCGACGACGTTCCAGGACTACCTCCTCGCAGAGAGGTAGACTTTTATATTTACATGTACCCCAGGATAGCCCCAATATCTATTCTAGCATATCGAATGGCCCCCGCTGAGCTTCGAGATCTACAGGTACAGTTGAAGGACTTGTAGGGCAAGGGGTTCATCCGACCCAGTGTTTCACCCTGGGCTTCCCCGATTTTGTTCGCCAAGAATGCGGACGGGAGCTTGCGACTTTGTATTGACTATCGTCGCCTAAACCAGGTGACAGTGAGGAACAAGTATCCGCTACCGAGGATTTATGACCTCTTCGATCAGCTCAAGGGAGCATGGTGGTTCTCAAAGATAGACCTCAGGTCAGGCTATCATCAGCTCAGAGTTCGAGACAAGGACGTGCAGAAGACGGCCTTCAGGTGTCGGTATGTCCACTATGAGTTCTTGGTTATTCCATTCAGCGTAACCAATGCTCCAGCAGTGTTCATGACCCTCGTGAACAGGATCTTTCAGGCATACCTCGATCGATTTGTCGTGGACTTCATCGACGACATTTTGATTTACTCGACGACTGAGGAGGAGCACGCCTACCACTTGCGGGTTGTGCTAGAAACACTCCGAGAGAACTAGCTTTATGGAAAGCTCTTGAAGTGTCAGTTCTGGATACGCGAGGTCCACTTCTTGGGACACGTCATCTCTGAGGCGGGAGTTTCGGTGGATCCTTCGAAGATCGAGGCAGTGCTAGCATGGGAGCCACCCAGGAGCGTGACAGAGGTGCGGAGCTTCTTGGGACTATCTGGATACTACCGGAGATCTGTGCCAGACTTCTCCAGAGTTGCGGCACCACTCTCAGCTTTGACAAAGAAGGTGAAACCCTTTGTGTGGTCAGACAGATGTCAGCAGAGGTTCCAGGAGCTGAGACAGAGATTGACCAGCGCACCTATATTAAGGTTGCCTGAGGAGGGAGTAGGGTACGTAGTCTACTGAGATGCATCAGGGACCGGACTCGGATGTGTCCTAATGTAGGACTAGGCCGTGATCGCCTATGGGTCACGTCAGTTGAGGCCGCATGAGCATAACTACGCTACCCACGACCTGGAGTTAGTAGCAGTGGTCTTCACTCTGAAGACATGGTGACACTACCTGATGGGCGATAACTTTACAGTCTTTTATGACCATCAGAGTCTCAGATACATATTCTCTTAGAAGAACCTAAATCTGAGACAGCGACGATGGCTCGAGTTCCTCCAGGACTATGAATTTGAGATAGTCTATACTCCTGGGAAGGGGAACGTGGTAACTGATGCTCTCAGAAGGAGTATGGGCATTCAGATACTTGAGGAGGCGACAGAGCAGCTAGCCTCTTTGCATATATCCTTCGTGGATAGAGATGGAGCAGCCTTCCTTCAGTCTCTCACAATCACCCCTCCACTACTGCAGCGGGTCAGAGAGGCACAGCATGGGGATGTTGACTGTGAGACGCGGCGTGCACAGATATCCTCAAGACAGGCACCTGATGGTTTCTCCTTTGGAGCAGAGCACGACGTCCTTTTCAGAGGACATACCTTGGTACCAGTTGCTTTACGGGAGGAGGTGCTGAGAGAGTTTCACACTTCTCCATTGGAGGTACATCCTGGAGTGGCGAAGATGTACCAGGATCTCAGATGACAGCACTGGTGGCCGAGCATGAAGAAGGCTGTGGCGGAGATCATTTCTCGATACCTCACCTGCCAGCAGGTGAAGGCAGAGCACCAGGTACCAGTAGTCTTGGTACAACCTTTGGAGGTCCCGGAGTGGAAGTGGGATGACATATCTATGGACTTCATGACTGGACATCCACGCACTTCCAGAGGTCACGACTCCATTTGGGTGATTGTCGACCGACACACCAAGTCAGCACACTTCTTACCCATCAGAGAGCAGGGCTCAGTGGAGAGCTTGGGACGACTTTACATTCAGGAGATTGTGAGGCTTCATGGTGTGCCATCATCTATCGTCTCCGATCGAGATGCTCGCTTTACTTCCCGGCTTTGGAAGGGGTTATAGGAGTCGTTCGGGACACAACTACGTCTGAGCACAGCCTTTCACCCTCAGACGGATGGTCAGACGGAGAGGACCATTCAGACTCTCGAGGACATGCTCCGCGCATGTGTCCTCGACTTTGGTCGCAGCTGGGAGGACCACCTACCCTTGGTGGAGTTCACGTACAAAAACAGCTACCACTCCACCATCAGAATGGCATCATACGAGGCGTGGTACGACCGACCTTGCAGATCTCCTTTGTGTTGGACAGACCCTGGGGAGTCAGCACTTGTGGGACCGGAGATGGTCTAGGCCATGATAGAGAAGGTCCTGGGCATCCAGGAGCGGTTTAGGATAGCTCAGAGCCGGCAGAAGTCTTATGCTGACAGGAGGCGGAGGCCACAAGAGTTCGAGGATGGCGACCACGTCTTCTTGTGTGTCTCACCTCGACGTGGATTACGGAGATTTGGCCGAGGCGGCAAGTTTTCTCCACGCTTCATCGGACCGTTCCAGGTCCTCAACAGGATTGGCGAGGTAGCCTATCTCCTGGCTCTACCACCTCAGTAGCACCGGGTGCACGACATCTTCCACGTATCTCATTTGAGAAGATATGTGCACGACCTGACGCATATCATTGACCATGGGGAGCTAGACGTTGATGATGGGGCGACTTTTACGGAGGTCCCAGTGGAGATCGAGGATCGGTAGGAGCGGGTCCTGCATGGATGGTCGATTCCTCTAGTGCGCATCAGATGGCAGCATGGGAATCTCCAGGAGAGCACTTGGGAGCGGAAGGCTCAGATGCGTGCTCAGTACCCACATTTGTTTCCCTGGCTTATGATATATCTTTACGGGGACGTAAATACCTGAGGTGGGAGTAATGTAAAGTCCCGTAAAATTCAAGTAAAATTTTTTATTAATTTTTTTTGATATTTTAAAAGAACGCAGTTTCTGACGGCACATGATTCTGAGGCCCGGTGTGCCCAGAATTTCTATCCGAAGTTTAGCTCGGGTATGTTTAGTGAACGAACGAGCGGGAATTTCTAACTTTTGACTAGTGCTCAGAATCGAATTATGAGGGCACCGATGGAACCGTAGCACTGGTAATTGCTTAGGAACGCCATTTCTGGAGTTGCGTTTACACGGGAGAAGTTGTTAATTTTTTTGGAAGGTAAAATAAAAATTATGCAACAATTTTTATTATTACTTTATGTGGTTTTAGATTTGGGTAGAAGTTGGGTAACTACCCAACTTCTCAAGGGAGGTTATGAGGTTGGTGGGGCCCACACGAACCCCACCCCTTCACATTCTTAAACCCCCTCAACTCACCATTATGGATGAAAACTTGTCATGAATTAATTATTTGGAATTAATTCAAACTCTTGAAATTCAAAATTTTATGTTATGTTAATAAAATAAGAGATGAACTTATTTTATTTGTGGTTGGAACCTTGTTGTGTGAACTTTGGGAGAAAAGCCAAGGAGCTTGAGAACTTCTTTCTCTTCGACGAAGAACATGAAGAATGCAAAGAACGCTGGATTCCTCGGAGGTTGACATCCGCGACGCGACTTCCTCCTTCCGTGACGTCTCTTTCTGCGACAAGTTATTTCTGCGATGAATCCTCGTTCGACGAACCTCCGTTCAAGCTACGCTCGAGGTAGGGGTTTATTTATTTATTTGTTTGTGAATACTACCTTGTCGTTCTTCGTGAAAATACGACCAATTGCTATCGATTAATGAGAGGGGGCCGGACGGCACAAACACTGCTGACCCTCCTCCCTTATCCATGTTATTGTTTCTAATGTGGTTGTAATGGGAATGGCGCGGTGTTGTCGCACCGCGTGGGATCGTGCGGCAAGTAATGTGCGGCGCCGTCGCGCCACGCCGTGAAATTGAACCAGGTCGCGGCACCGTCGCGCCGCGCCGGAGAACCGCAAAAACACCGCGGCCGGAGCGGGGCTGCGGCGGAGGGGTGCAGCGCCGTCACGCCGCACTAGACGAATGAAGGCCACGACCGATACCAGGCCGCGGCGGAGCATGGGAACCGGAGGCCGGAAGCGGGCCGCCAGTGTCGGAGCAGGGAGGGGACCGGCCGTCGTCGGTCCCGTTGTGGCATAAACTGGCCGGCCCGGAAAGGGAAAGTTGTGGGTTCAAACCCCCGTCCGTCCAGCTAGCGACCCCCTTTATGGGGGGTCGCAGTTACAAAACACGGGGGGGAGGGGGGGCAGCCCCCCCCCCCCCCCCGCAAAACGAATGGCGCGGATGTTCGGCCGAGCCAGCTGGCGCCACGCGCCGGGCCGCCGGGACGGGCCGACACGGAACCAGTTCGGACCGACCCAGGGGGTCTCGGGCGGGGTCGGTCCGAGCCGGAAACCCCCGTTTTCGGACCCTATTCGGTATTTTTCCCATATCTTGGGCTACAGACCTTCGATCAATGCACTGTCAGTTGGGATGCGATCCTTGGATCAAAACGGTCGTTTTGGTATATTTCACTCAAGGTTTTGGAATACTTTGGGTCCGGCCGAGTTGGTTCATACACGAAACCAACCGGGCCCTCGGAGCGGAAACGCTCATAACTTGAGCTCCGGACATCCGATTGACGTGCCGTCGACTTTGTTGGATTCCACAAAGTAAGACGGATCTTTTGGATTACTCCGCAGGTGGTTTGGACGCTGGTGGAGTACGTTCGGGTTGGTTTTGACTTAAAAATCAACCGGGCCCCTCGGACGAAAACGCCAATAACTCGCAGACCGGGCGTTTGATTGACGCGCCGTCTGCGACGTTGAGTTCCTGTTGACGATACGGAACTTTTGGATACATCAACTCTGGACTATGTGTCAGTTGATGTATCAGTCTCTCGGCTCCTGGAGCGGACCCTCCCGAACGTGCTTGCTGTGTGCGGGAACACTAGAGCTTGCTGCGTTTGCGACTGTGACGACGACGACGACTGTACAGAGATCCTCAGTGGATTCGACGGCGACGACTACAGCACTCAGCGATCCTACGTGGATCAGTGCTACCGATCCTGTGTGGGTCTGATCCTCTGTGGGTCAGCGCTCAGCGGTTCTGTGTGAGCCAGCACCTACAGATCCTGTGTGGGTCTGATCCTATGTGGGTCTTTGCGGGGGTTAGTTACCTATCGATCCTTTGTGGGTCAGATTCTTTGTGGGTCATTGCGGGGGTTAGTACCTATCGATCCTCTATGGGTCCGATGGCTTAGATGAATCAGTGGCAATATCTGATCATCTCTATCGTCATACAAATAAGTATACCTGTGTGAGTTGAATCCTCTTTGCTTTCCTTTGTGGATTGTGTTGTGCTATCCTATGTGGATTACGTTTTGCTTTCCTGTGTGGACTGGGTTATACTTGGGCTCGGATGTTGGAGCCAAACAAGAATGGTGGCTTAGGTATATGTATGGGCATATACCTAAGCAGTGTCGGATGTTACTTCATGATTGTATCTCTCCTTTGTGGATTATCCTTTGTGGATTCTGGGAGACCTTCGGGGGTCTCGGGGTCCCTACTGAGTAGATTATACTCACCCCTGCACGGGCTATGCCCGCACTACGTTGTGTTGGTTGCAGACGACGGACAGCGCTGATCGTGGTTGAGGCTTGTGGAGAAGGACGGTACCTGGAGGTGGAACACTGGGCGGAATGTACTCGGAGTGGCCGGTTGGACCCGAGGAGCAGTGGAGGCTATCTGTACCCACCCTTCAGGTGGGATTTCCAGTGGACATCTCGGCGTTCCGGCTTTACATTTCAGTTGTTGTTTTCCCTTCCAGTTGTACTTTACTTTGAGTTTGAGTTTGTATTCTGGCCCACTTAATTTTTCGCACTTACTATAGTACTCAGTTTTTACTTAGTGTTTACTTCTACTGCTTGCTTTCTCTGTGGTGTTTGTTTACATTACAAAGGAAATGCCTTCCCTTTTACCTGGAATTACGCCTTGGTGCTAGTCTCCATCCCCTGGCCTATGGAAGGCGGGCTTGGGGTAGTCATGGCACGGGCCCGAAGACGGGTCATGACAGGACTATAGATATCTAGTTTATACCATGGATTTTGTCATATGATATTTTACACGTAATAATGAGATCCATGGAAAACCTCTCTCTACAAAGAGTATGATAAAACAGATAGTAGATAAGGGTAAGGGGTGGTCACCACAAGTAGGATCCTCCAGCAGAAGAGACCATACAAGGTGATTTATTAGAATCTCTAATTACCTAACTAGTAATGAAATAATAAAAAATTATCACATGTAATTATTGATAATTATGAGTATTAAAGTAGATAAGATAAATATAATACCATAAACCATGTTCGGTGAAAGTTGATTAAATAACTCTATTACTTATATCTAACCTCATACCTTAATTCTTAAACACAATTCTTAAAATGGGTCACTTGGATTCGATGATGTTGGTAGTAGATCCAAATTCTAGCCACCCTTAGTTTCTTCAACACCACCTACTCCTCTTCTATAACACCCATATGAGGACCCTATCCACCTTGGGGGTGATTTATTAATTGTATCTGAAAAGGAGTTTTATCTATAATATTACCATGACTATCTTATACTACTCATTAAGTGAGAAAAACATGATCCTAGTTTCCTATATAAGAAAAAACATAATATGATCTATCTCCCTACTGGATTGATCCTGTATGGGACCCTCTCAAAATTATTCCCTATTGAACATGATCATGAATATAGAAATATGTGACGAAGAGATCCTGCTAAAATTCATCAACTATCATTTCATAATCTCTCCACTTAGATAAAATCTATATTTTTTCATGTTTTAGGTTTTATATATTCCTGAAAACTATCAATCACTAAGTCATTTTCTTGAAATCCATTATAGTTAGGGATCCATAAGTGCACTATCCATACCCAAATCTTCCTCTAAATAAAACACTCAAACATATAATATTTAAAAAATATATCATAAATCATGTCAAGGGAGTACCTAAAAAGGTAATTTAACCATTTTCATAATCAAAATTGGTTATTCTACCATATTTATTTTATTACATATCTTGAACTCATTACATGATTAGTCTCACTGGATAGTAATCTTATTTGAAAAAGATATAAAAATAACTTGGTTATGGTAGCATCAACATGAGTTTTAGTGATCAAAATTAACCAATGGATAGATGTAATATGAAGGATATTTTGGAGAAATAACCAACATTTAGTCAGATAGTGTCCAAAAAATATAGAAAACATGTACAGTAACTTTATTGAATCAACCACTTCTGAAGGGTCTAAAGTTTCTCTGAATATAAGAGTTCTCTCACACGGAATCTAATAAGACATGCTAAATTTAAATATAGTCTCATATTTATTAATGGGTACTACCGACATCTTAATGGTTGGGTCTTTAATGTTCTAAACTAGTGAGGGATCTACCCTCTACACAAAATGTTGAGATGCCTCTTGATCAGGTCCCTATACTGATGCATAAACTTTGTACTTACAAGTCATGAGAGGATGAAGTGCTGAAATAGGCTCACCAAAACCATGCATATATATCTGAGATGGTTATCTATGGGTTTACATCCTATATTTTGATAAGATGAACTCATAATTATTAAATCATATCTATTTGATCTTAATCACCAATAAAATACGAAGAATCATAATGGATGCATGTACTATATAAATGTACATTGTAATTGATGTCCTAGAGTTCAGAGCTAATTTATAAATTATTAGATTCATGGGGAAAGTATACTTCATCCAAACATACCAATCACTCTGATATAGGGTTTAAAACCAAGATCAAGGTACCATTAACATCCCCTTCATATGCTTCCCAACTAATTTCATATGACTAATATCTTAATACTGTATATGTAAGACTAAAATCTATCTTTGAAACCATTCGGACACAACTTGATTGGCCTTGTTCCCACCATGGAAAATGATATATAGAGTGTTTCACCATAATTATATATCAAATAGGATACGGTTTTGTGAATATCATTAATAAATATTATCACACACATGGGAGGCCTTATCCAAACTGGCCTGCACACAAACACAAATATACATAAAAAATATAATAATGAAAATATAGGCGTATAACCAGTTGTAAAATAACATGTATTAAACATATGGTATACAACTATAATTATTTTTCAAAATCAACTCTACATAGTAGGGGTATATAAAAACCAATAACATACCTAAATAAATACAAAAGTCAGAAAATTGTAATGTATAAATCCATAGGGCATTCGCTTCTAACAAGATCGTCACATGGTATAAACACCATTGGGTTCTGTTAATATCTAAATCCACAAACAATACATCTAGTAAAATTACCTCCAAAACTATAAACCATTTTCAAATAATCAATACATATGGGTAGAAATCCTTTGTAAGGGTTAGTATAAACATATTTAATAAAGAAACTAAAAAATAAAATATAGGATTGGAATGAAATGTCATTTTATATTAGATAAATCTAATATATGATTTTAGGATCATGAAATAAAAGATAAAGGGATAATAATGTTCATCACAGTTCTCTTTTATAGAAATAATACTGAAGGGAAACTTGAATGCATAGAATATTTAAATCCCAGAACTAATTGCCTTCCACAACTCCCATAACTCCCATATAAACTCTTTGTAATTATAGTAAGGGTCCCTTACCACACTTTGGAGTGATTACCAGTTAAGGGGGTACTAAATGATTTGTAGAAGATATTCCTCATTAAGTACAGCGTTCATAGGTTTATCAGGCTTCCAACTCCATGAGTGAAGGACCCACATCCTTTTATAATGGCAGTTACCAACTCCGTTGAGCATTTAAAGGACATGTAGAACTGCATCAATGTGTCTCTAGAGGGGTTATTGACTCCGTGTCTGCCCCAAACATCTCTGTTTCACTTATTCACATTATTTATAATGATATTAAATTAAAACAACCCAAACCTCTTCATAATTGTACGATATGAATAAATAGTCTTGAAATATTTTTTCTATATATAAAACTCTTAAAATAAAATTATCACTCAACTAATTCCACCACATGGGGAAATTATTTATAAAAACACTAAAGATAACATAGTATATTACCAATAAACAACTAAACAGGGTGTGTGGACCTTGATTAGAAACCTGGAATCCCCTATTGTAGTCCAGTAATGTGGGTTTTACCGATATAAAATTACTATAGAGTAATACTTCAAGTGGGACCTACTTGCTAGCTTAGTGTGTACCCTAGTAGAATGAGTCATATTGTTTACTCATAAATGACGTAATACCTAGCCTACATGATATGTGTGACTTATGATATTTCCACATATGTACTCTTACATACCTTGGTTCATGCAAGCTACTAAATTTGATGTGAGACACATAGATAAAACCCATTCAATATTTGTCACCCTTGAAATCCCATGTTTCCAGAATATGAATATGGTACATGGGGTGTTCTATATGGTAAAAAATTACATGATATTTACCTTGTAATTCAATAAGATTTTAAGTGGAAAATTATTTTTTATTTAAAATTTTACATGAAAAACCGATCTTAGATGAGAATGTAACACTTTCATACTTTATGATATATTTCTTTTTAAATAAATTTGATCTTTTTCGATAGCTTACAAAACATACATTCCGAAATATAGACGAACCATAATGTATTATAATGTTATAAACTATAAATTAAATTTGTGGGTATGAATAGTAAGAAATAATTTATGAAAATTGTGATAATATACTGAATATAA
Organism: Viscum album; assembly: GCA_963277665.1. Classification (NCBI taxonomy): domain Eukaryota; kingdom Viridiplantae; phylum Streptophyta; class Magnoliopsida; order Santalales; family Viscaceae; genus Viscum; species Viscum album. The sequence continues at coordinate 511,774,348 of OY728127.1, read as the reverse complement.
ATAAAATAAATATAATTTAAATGTAAAAGAAATATTTAGTAAAAAATTGTATCTTTCTAAGAGACAGTTTAGTCATGCTTTATGAAAATGATTTTAATTTATTTTTTACCAATTTTAGTAAATTTATTTGAAAAATTAAACTATATTTTTAAATCATGGTATCAAAATTATCTTAGGGTATTTTTTTATTTTTCTACAAATTTTTCATTTTTGGATGAATAGTCAAAAGTATTTCTTTTTATTGAAAATATTTTATTTCATTTAAACAATTTATAGGTATAAATTATATTATAATTTGGATTTAAAGTAAAATTATTTGAATGATATTAAAATTTACTTAATTTAGTTCATTTTAGTTAATTTTTAGTTTTAATTTTGATTTTAAAACATTCGATACTTATGAGAATTTTCTCATTGGAAACTTACTTTCTCATCGCATCTATTGGTATAATTATAAATTTCATTCTTGAAATTATGTGAATTGAATTTAAAACAATTAATTACATATTTAAAATATGATTATTTTATATTATATAATATTTTTCACATATTTTTTGACCATTTTGAATTGTAAATGTATTAAAAAATAATTTTCATGATTTAGCTAAAGGCTAGTTTATAAGGGGTTACACTAAAAATATAAGGCTTAAAATGACCTAAAAAATTTTCAATGCCCATTTTATAGAGTTATTTTGGACTTTTAACCTCTATAGTCCAATAATAAACCATTTTTAGGATCTTGGAGTGATAAAAACATGGGTGTAGTTAAATCTTCTCAAAAATTTAATGTGTGTCCTCTCCCCCACTTAAAAAAGGCTACATCATATCCTCCTAGATTCACACTTCCAAAGCCATTTTTTTCATCAAATCCAAGAAAAAATTAACTCCTTTCTCCCATCCCAACATCTTCGAGCCAATATTTCATAAATCCATACTCAGATGGCTTTTGGTGAAAACCTAATGAATTTTTCCGAAGAAAAGGTAACGTTTATAAACTAGTGTTTTTAATTTGTTTTTCCATTCACCTCCCTAAAATATTTTTAACCAAAGATAATATAACAATTTATGTATCTCAAATATACTTATATTTTATTATTTTAAGTTAATGACCTATATTCATCTTCACTTCCATCAAATGGGAAACGACATTGTCGATTATGTGTACAACAGACTACCACTTCACAAGCCGACATAATTCATTTTTCAACACCACCTTTAAAGGGTAGATATAATGATAGATTTAACATATTGATATTATAATTATTAAATTATTATACTTATTTTATTTTAATAACACATATACCTTCTTATGTTCCATTCTGTTTAAAATATGATAGCGTTGCTAGTGTGTACGGTAGACTTCCGCCTCATGAAAAGATATGATTAATTTTCACTAAATATTTAAATGGAAGGTAATAATGATAAATTTTGTGAAATTATGGGATATATATGAAATTATATTAATTTTTTAAAAACTATATATCTCACACATCCTTACCCTTTAACCCATTAATGAAATGAAAGCATCACTCATGTGTATGTATGACCTGTTGCCTTCACGAAGCAATATGATCCATTATCCATGTTCAAATTTTATTAACGATTATAAAAATTTATAAAATAAATAAAAATGATATTTATATCATTAATATTTTTCTGAATATAAAGTAACTATATAATGTGTGAATGAACGGGAACTTTCATAACAAAAGGTGCATGAGAAAACAAGGCAACTAACACCCGAAACAATGAAAATAATGAAATATTATTAAAAAATAAGAGGAAAAATGTTGTAATGGGATCATATAATATAATTTATATATGGATATATTTATTTTATAAATTAATAAATTTCATAAAAAAAATTATACACAATTTTAAATAGTGTTCTACCAAAAAGAAGTGTGAGGTAAGGGACTTCGTCTCAATTTCCCTCTATTGGGGCATATTACAATCTTACATACCTAATTTATTTTATATAGAATATATAATTCTGATTTTAAATGAAATATAATTATTACATAATAATTCAAGTAATTTAATGTTTAAATTTAAATTATCTAATCCATGGGTATTTGAATTCAAATTTACAAAGTGTTAAAGAATTTAATAACTCAATTTCTTTTCATTGGGTTAGATTTCTTCTTTTTTGTCTCTAATATTCTAAGATTATGTGGGTAATAAATTTTAAAAATATTATTTTTTTAACAATTTATTTATATGGTTTTATATTAGATACACATAATAGATTCATTGGTTTCTTACCACTTAAAAGTTACAATCACTATAAGGGTTTATTTGACGATCTCATTTTAATCCGGATTATTTATGACTAGATATCAATTGAAAGTGGTTATTTTATTATTTTTACAATAAACCCCTTTAATTTTCATCTCATATAGTTTTTAATATAGTTACTAATTAATAGTTTAATTTTTTACTCATTGGTACTTGAAATGATTGCGAAAATGTTTTTAATAAAATGCTACTTTATTTCTCTCTTTGGTCGAAAATCCTTTTTATTCAAAAATTATGATATCTAATTTTCATTAAAATACTAAATATATCTTATTAAATACCTTTTTTACCATGTTTTACTTTTTACAAAAAAAACTAAATGGATCTTCATGTTTTTTTCCAAAGAAGGCCTACTCATCTTTTAAAGAAAATGTAAAAGGAATATTTGTTTTAATCTGTATGTCATGTATATAATTTAGTTCTATCAGGACCACATAATGATTTAAATATTCCATTATATGTTTTAAATTTATTTTCAAAATATCTTTTGAACTTTTAGTTTTATAAATATTTTTAAACTAAATTGGATATTTTCCTCAAGAATGATCTAAATAAATTTTTTATAGTGAATCTATTCATTAACAATAACAACCATTTATTTTACTTATAATATATTGGGGATGTGTTTTATAAATTACATTATTATTATATTTATGTATGGTATGTGATCATTTTGAATAAAAAAAGTATTGACATTCACTTTCATGATTCATTTTTATAGTCATTAAATTTCCAATGAAATATTTACTTTCAAATGATCAACAGATAAAAAATTTCCCTTTAATATCCTTATTATTTATCACGGACATATTTATAAATTAAACTGAATATAATTATACATATGGTTTTCTACATTTAGTGTAATTTTATTTTATGGTGAAAGGTTTATTAATTAGTCTTCTTTACTCAATACGATTATTTGATGACGAAGCACATTATTCATGAATTAAATTGATTATTCAATATATATAAGGAAAGCCTTGGACATGGAGATATAGGTGGGGATCAATTATAGATATCTCCTTTATAAACCATTAGTATCCTGAGTTGAATTAGCAAGAAGTAAATAAATTGGTTTAAACCATAGTTTTTAAAATTTCTTGTGAATGATCTTTATATTAGAGGTATAATAATTTCAGAGATAATGACATATCATAATTAATCATTTCCATAATTAATAATTCATTTATTATTACTATCCCATAGATGTTCATAATGGTATTATCTCAAGATGCATTTTCATTCATATTTTCTTGATTATGAGGAATTTGTGATCCGATATTTATCTTTCCATGTTGATTATATCTTATCTAATCTTGACAGAAAAGTAATTGATTAAATGGAATGTCTGTTAAGATATTTACCTTTACATATTTATTATTCTCAATCTAATCATGGTAGATAATTTATTGATTAAATGGATTGTGTGATCATAAATTTACCTTTTCATATTGATTATTATTTATCTATTCATAGTATTCATGTTATTGATTAATTAGAATGTGAATTTAGCTATTTAACATTCCCTGATTATTAATCTTATTGAATCCTGATAGCTTCCACTATACCTAACCCCTACTATGAATTTGAGATCACCCTTATTTTTTTCATTTCATAGGAATCTAGTATGTAGCAACCCAACCCCAGAAATCTTGGAGCTGTTTTATAATATAAATTATATTAGAATGATTATAATGAATCAAATCCCAATGGACCGATCATTTTAGTAGTTTTTGTAGTCCAGATAAATATATGAGTCTTAAATTAAAACTAATAAACTAATTATTTCTGTTGTTTTCTTAAATATCATTGAGCATAATATATTTATTCCATCGAGCATGTCCTTGAATATCTTTATTACTTATTAGATTACTATAGCATAGAAACATAATAATAGTGAGATAAAATGACCAGTAAGGGGAAAATACAGTGGAATAAATAATGAATCAATGATAATAATTATTCTAGCATGATATTTAACTAAAAATCATACCATATAATCAATAAACTAATAAGAAAGATCATAGGAAATATAGAAAGGTAATAAATGGAAATAGATTCAACCAAAATAACTAGATAATGAAAAATAAATGTGGAAATGTAAGAAACTAAAACACATTTCATTTAATCAAAGAACTAAAAATTAAATATATCAATAGATATCTTGATGAAAATTCTCATGGTTAAAGAATAACTGAAACTAAATGAATGAAATGCATTATTAATGGACATTATGTCTGAGGTACATGAAAACCGCTATCGTTAAGACCTTTCACAATATAGTTTGAAACTATGGATGGAAACTCAATTAATTTGTGTAACTTATGTGTCTCATGAGAACCTATTGATACACCAAGGAGATATACAATGTTTCGGGTCTACCCATCATAAACTGCCTCAAGTATTCCTCATATCAAGTAAGCATGATAATTAATATTCCATATCAAATATCCATATTGAATAAAGAATACAAAATTATCTATATTTCCCGAAATAATAAAATAATTGTCAATGTAGACCTCATATGTATAACGGTATAAAGTTTGGGACATAGTAATACAATGACAAATGGAATGGATAATTTGTAGGAAAATTCAATGTTCAATGATCATTGGAGATTGAATATTTCAAAGGTACTAACAAATAAATCAAGGAAGTGAGTGTGAATATTATACTTGGCCAAATAAATCATAAACCCTCCAAATGAATAATAAGTATGGTATCAATAAAATATATCCCAAGTGGTGTCAAAATGGGTTGTTTTCATTGATGAATAGAAATAAAAAGTCCATTTAAAAATAATTCTTGAGGAAAATATTCTCTATTTTGAAAAACCTTTTTACAAATATTTTCTTTTGAAATCTCTTTTCAAAACATGGTTTTTAGAAAGAAACATTTCCTCCGACTAAAGAGACAAATGAAGTCAGGTTTTCATAAAAATGTTCTATAAAAGATTATCAATACAAAAGAGTGAAAAAATTAGTACTATTAATTAATAATTTCCATTAATATCCAAAGGATAAGAAAATTAATGGGTTTATTGAAATTAATTAGATAATTTTATCTTATTGAAATTTGTGTGTAAACAACCCTGAACAAAATGAGATTGTAATTTAAACCCTAGAAAAGATTAAATTATTGGAGTGAGTATAAATCAATGAGTGTATTATGCATATCAACTATAATTCCAATGTCATTATACACATATTCATAGAATATTAATGACAACTAGGAACTAATATAACCCAATTAAAATAATTTGGGTTATGATATTTTTTCTCACTTGGTAACATTTAACTTAAATCCCCTTTGATGAAATAATTTAAATTGAAACTAAAAATATCTTGAAAAATGATTGAATCATGATATTATATAAAAAATGAGAGTATGTGTACCATATATAAGAAATTATGTTCACAATAATAAAGTAATTTTTTCAAGAGAAATTTAAAAATCACAAAAGTAAGTGAGATTTCAAAGAAAAACATCAAAAATGTTTTCTAGGAGAATAATATTTAAACAATACAAAGTGTCCCACACCACATTAGAGTATTTAAATAATATTATACATTATAGAATAACATTAAATGAATAATATTATATATTTAAAATAAATATTTTTGTGGTATAAAATTTCAAATGGTTTTATATACACCATATAAAAGAAACTAGGTGTATAACAAAAAAATAAGTCTCAATAGAATGTAAATTGAGACGAAATCTATTACCATTTATTTTCTTTCACATGAATTCCCTTTAAAATCTTATCTAATATAATTATGTTAACAATATACTTTTTATATATACTTTTACATATTAATCATTACTATTGTATCATGTTTTAACAAGTTTTATACAAAAACTTAATAAATCATTTTTATGTCTGGTGTTTTGACCAAATTTGGTTTATGTGACAAAAGAAACATTGGTAGGTAAAATATGGTCATAGGATTCATTATATAACATCTACATAATAATAATCATTAATTAATATTTAAATTTAAACATAAATTATAATTTAAAAATCAATCATTACATATTTTTATGAAAAAATGAATCAAATGTTACAATAATGGAGACAGTAGGTCGTATTTACGCGTGTGTAATATTATCATTTTTCAATGATCATTATGAAAAGAAGGTAAGTAGCATTATATCATTCCATAATGATAATTATATTATAAACACGATATTATTTAATCTTATTTTCTAACATATATAATTATTTGGATGTAAAATGAATCACATCATGTCAAGGAGGCGGTAGTCCACACGTCAACGAACGATGTATCACTTTTTAAGTGTGTGAAAGGGTAATATAGAAAATGATATATATTATATTTACATCAAGGTAATTATTTAATGAATATAATATATATTTGTTTATTTCACATGTTTTTAATTAAAACCATCCTTTATACGTTCCATGTAAATTGTGAACAAATCACATCACTTTGAGGGGGTGGTAGTCCACACTTCCATAAACGATGTTATCATATGTAAACAAAATGGAAAGTACAAGGGTATGTTTTATAAAATATTTAAAGAATTATAAAGAAATAATAAATATCATAAATAACATATATAAAGATATTTTCCATCATAATGACCAGCATTAGAGGTGATAAAGGAAGAATAAACAATCATAATTTCATGAGGTAGTAGTTCGACGTTCACATAAATAGTATGTTTATTACCCATTATATGGGATTATGTGTAAGTGTATATATAACCCTTATCAAAAAAATATAGAATATTTATGATGTTTTTGGTTTTATATAAGAATGTAATGGGAAGATTTAGGGAGTGTACAATGGAAATTAAACTAAAAAACTTAAGGAAAGATGTTATCTCTTAAATAGGTAACTCCTTTTGGTTTTGAACCAAAGGATTCCTTGGAATGATTTAATCCCAAGGGGATGATTCTAGGATTATGGGATGGATTTTTAGAAGATATTTGGGCAGAAATACTTCTATCAAAAGTGTCTTGATAGGTGTGAGAAAGTGGGAGGAGAAGAGGACTTTTTATTATAGAGGAGTGGAACTCTTGTAATATTTTGATAAGGGATTTCCATATGCATTTTTCACATTTCAAGTGGCTCCAATAAAGGTAAAATTTTTAGGTAAGTGGGTATAGGGCACAAATATGGTCATCCAATGGAATTTTTAAAATTTTCCTAATCATTTGTTCCCTTAAGATTAAGGGTTACTCCATTATTAATATTTATTTTACCTTAATTATTGTAATTGATTTTAATTATAGTTAGTAATATTTTTAGTAAAAACCAATGTTGAAATTATTTGAAATAAAAAATTATGCTTATTATAAATAAGGAATCCATTTTTAAAAATTTATATTATATAAGTGGAATAAATTAATTTAAATTTAATCTCACTGATGCGATGACAATGCAAGTTTTTAAAGTATAAATATGTAAAAGTTTGCAGAGTTTTTACACACAATTTCAAAGTAAAAAAGATTAAAATGAACTATATTGGAATAATTGATTAAAAATTTAACTAATTAAACTTTCAAAAAAAAATATTTACACTTATATATAAATTAGTTGTAAAACTACTTTTTAACTAAAATTACGTATTTTTTATTATTCATTAAAAAATGAAACTTCACAGAAAAAATATAAAAGACAAACCAAAACATATTTTTTTTGTTTATATAAAAAATATGAAGTTTATTTTAACATATATAATCTATAAAATTTAAAAAATTGAATTTAAAATTTTTTCTCCATTAAAAAGCTGTAAAAATTCCTTAATTAAATATAGTTTTTTATATGTAAAATTGGGTTTATTCTTATCTTATGATTCTAAAATATATAGGATCAGTATAAAAAATATTATATTTAATATAATATATATATATATAATTTTAATATCACTCCATAATTTAAAATAATTTAATTTATTAGGGTAAAACAGCTATGTGAGCATAAAATATAGCTTTCTATAAAATATTCCCTTTATTTCCAATTGGCTTTGATATACATTTATAATTAATTTGTAACTAATCAATTAATATTATATCTGTGTAGGACATATATTTTCATAATTTATTCTATATTATTCATAAAATCTAGTTTATTTTTTGTTATATTAAATAATAATATTTTGATAATATTATATTGTATAGAAAAACTCGGTCTTTCTTGTGACGCAAACCCATGAAGAAACATATTATTCTGTATGTTTCACACTAAATTAATATCATTTTCATTGAAAGATATAAATTATATTTAACTTATTAATAAAAATATATGTATAATAAATTCTGAAGATATCATATTCTCTTATGCACTTAATGTTGCGTATCATAAATGCTATCGAATATAATGTTCCTACTTTATATTTTAGGGGCGTTACATTCTCAACACCATTAATAAATTGTTTTATCTCAAATTAAACCCAATATTAGTGATATATTGTTTGATTTTATTTATTTTTAAAATCCCACATCATGAGAAGGGTTCGTAAAACATTCTATAGAAACGAGATAATTGGAATTACAAAGGTTATATTGACTTACACGTAACAATGTATCTAAGTGGGATAACAATAATGGAAGGTGGAGATAAGTACTATTGGGGAAAGAATAAATTTTTATAGGGATGGATTGAGTTCATCGATCACAAGTAAATGAATGATCAATAGAATTTTGAGGGCCTCAAAGACATAAATCAGTGTAGATTTAGAGGGCCAACAGTTCAATAAAAATTAAGGTATTAAGACAATATTTTTTTTATCATTTTTTTAATGATGAGTAATCATTTTACTTTATAATAATATAACGAAGTATACATACTTGATCTATTTCGATAAAAATAATTATAACATTTGGTTGTGCTTTGATCTATTTTCTAATTCATTGAAAAATTAATATTGATGCATGAAGCGATAAAATACATTTATAAATGTTCTTAAGGACCATAAATGAATTAAAAGTTTTAATATTTATCTCTATATATTTAAGAATAATAATATAGTTAACATATTAATATCTAACCCCTAAAAGTAACACTACAAGTTCAAAATTAAAATTTATTCATAAAATTTTCTAACTAAAAACAATGTCATTTTAACCAAAAAATTGTGTAGGTCAGTGGTTAGAATTAAACCCTTATCGTTCTTCAGCCATGAGTTCAAGACCTAAATTCTTTCCGAAATTGATTGGTTGTCACCCCGCATACAAGTGGTACTTTTATAGAACCATATTAACATAAATTTCAAAATAAATATGATAAGAATCCTTGAATGAAGGTTAATTTCTAAATAGAATTTTAAAAAATCTTTTTAACACAAAACCATTTCATAAATATATCCTCCACTTTTTTACACATAGATTTTTTCTTTTTATATATTTTATCCTCTATAAGTAGTAATTGACTTGAGTAATTTCCAGGTTCCCAACATTTACAACAACAACCTATAAAGAATTCCTTAGGATTATTTCAATTTACATCCCTCAAACTATTCATTTTTTTAGTAATTCATTGCATTATTCCATTCTTTCCCATACATAGATAATTTCTCCATCCCATTGAGATAATTTCCTAGGAGTCTTCTCCCACATTTCATACATGAGGGAAATATATATTTTTCTCTCCATGGTCTCCATCACTTGATCTCTTAGAAACCTACATCCTTCAATTATTTGGTGGGTATGGGAGTTGGTAAAGGTATATATTGTTAATATTCTATTTGGAAAACTAATTAGAAATAATCAGGATATCATTCACTCCTATTAATAGCTCATTTGGATGCTTAATATCCCCAAATTTTTATTCATTTTCAATATTAACTTAACACCGTTGGGTACCATCCGTTGAATAAAACCAGAAACTACAGTGTGTGTAACAATAGTCATAGAAAAATATATGATTAATTATGGGATAATGATACCTTATATTCAATATAAAAGTCATTAGGTTTAACATAGGTTATTCATTTTCAAATTCTATTAGAATGGATTGGAATAAAATGTGAATTATACTAAGTATATCCCTCAGGAATTTCAAACCAGGTCTATAGTAAGGACTTTTGTCATGTACCAGGTTACACCGATCTAGGCCTGACACACCTTGTTGGAGTTCTTACTCTTAGCTACATCTATACCAGAACTGTGTCCAATTTTAGTTTCCAGATAGTGATATATTTCTAGAAAACCCACATAATCTCTACATAACCAAAATTATAGGTTGTTCTTCTAAGATTATACTCAAATTAAACTTTAGGGTTACGGTCTCTAATCTATGATTCCCCAAATATATCTCCCATGATTTACACCAATATTTTTTGATACCATCTATAGAAACCCAGCCCTAGAAATCCAAGAGTTTGTGTCATATATCAATTACATTGGTAATATAATAAGGAAACAAATCCCAAATGACAAATCAATTTAGTAGTCTTAGAGATATAGATACATACATGAGTCCTCTATTACAGATTAATAAAATAATTTCAATATAATTTTTTTCTAAATAACATCTAGGGTAATAAATTTATTCCAACTATAATATCCTTTCATATCCTTTTTAGTTATTGGATTCCTAGGGAAAGTTAAAATAATAAGGATGAGATCAAATGGTCAGTATGAGAAAAATACAGTGGAATCACCAATAGATCAATGAGATTAATAATTATGGAATGGTAATTAAATGAACACACATACCATATAATAAATAAACTTATAAGGATGTGAAAATTCAATATATAAACATAATAAATGGAAATACATAACATCAAAATAAAAATATAATGAAAAATAAATATGGAATGTTAAGAAACTGAAATACATGTCATTTAATTAATGAAATAAAAATGAAATTTATCCATAGATATGTATATGAAAAATATCATGGATAATTAATAACTAAAACTAAATGAATTAAATTCCTCATTAATGGATGTCATGTCTGAGGCACATAAAAAACCTATATTATCAAGATTTTTTACAAGATGGTTTAAAAATATGGATAAAACCCCTTTTAATTTGCACAACATATTTGTCTTAAGAGAACCTACTGATTCATTGAGGATCTATATAAAGTTTGGGCTATACCCATCATCACCAACCCAAATCATTCCTCATATAAAATTACCAAAATAAATAAAATGACTTATCAAATATCTATATTGAATAATTAATACATAATTATAAATATTCCTCAGAATAATAAAATAACTGTCAATGTTGACACTATATAAATATTGGTATATGGTTTTGGGAATTGTAAAATCCATGATAAATGAAAATGATAATATGAGGGAAAATTAAATGTTTAATGATCATAAGAGATTTATTATTTCAAGGGGACTTAAAAATAAATCAATAAAGTTATTTTGAATATTATCCTTGGAAAAATTAGTTGTAAAATAGCTAAAGGATGAATAAGGATAGTATCCATAAAATATATACCATCTGGAGAAAAATAAAGGGTTGTTGTCATTGATGAATAGAACTAAAACAATATTTTAAAAAAAAATCTTGATTAAAATATCATATTTATTTGAAAAAACGTTTGAAAACCCTTTTTAAAAATTCTTTTATCAAAAATCATTTTTTAAAATTGGTTTTTTAGAAGAAAATAGGTTCTCCAACTAAAGATATAAATGATGTCGTTTTTTCTGACACCGATTTTCTAAACCATTTTTAGTACCAAAGAGTAAAAAATGGTACTATTACATAATAATGGGGATGAATAACTAGAGGATAAGAAAATTATAGGGTTTATTTTAAAATTATTAATTAATTTATTCAAAATAAAATTTATGTGTAAATAATCCCGAACAAAATGAGATTGCAAAGTAAACCCTTGAAAATATTACAATATTAGAGTGAGAATGAATCAATGAGTTTATTAGGGGTACCAACTATAAATCCAAATTTATAAGATTAAATACATTAATAGATAGTAAAATTAGTTATACACATAATGAAAGAATATTAATTACAATGATAATGTAATATAACCCAATGAAAATAAATTCGGTAAAAAATTCATTCCCACTTGGTAACTTTTAACTTAAATCCCCTTGGATGAAATAATTCAAATTGAAACTTAAAATATCCTAAAGAATTATTGAACCATTATATTATATGAAACATTTTATTTATGTGAACCACATATAATATATTTAGTTCAAAACAATAATATAATTGTTTCAAGATAAACTTAACAATCACAAAAGTAAGTGAGATTTCAAAGATAATTGTTAAAAATTATCTCGAGGAGAATAATCTTTTGACATTTCAAAGTGTCTCATACGAATTTGGAAATTTGAATCATATTATCCAAGAAGGAATAACATTAAATGAAACTTCTAATACCATGAGAATAAATAGTTCCAGGATAAAACATTTAAAATTAAAATATATACACTATATAAAAGTAACTAGGTAAATATCAACAAATAAGTCTCAATGGATTGTAAATTGAGATGAAATCCCCTTACCTTGAATTTTAGTTTGGGTGAACATCCTTTAAATTCTTATATAATAAAATTATGTTAATTATCTACTATATTAAGAACTATTTTCATTTTTTATTATTACTTTTATTTCACCATTTACTATTTTGTATTCAACTACTAAATCAATTATATTTACATTGGGTGTTTTAGAAAAAATTAGTTTATGTGTCAAAAACAACTTTAGTAGGTACACTAGGGTCAAATGTGTCATTATATAACATATCCAGAATAATAATATTGAAATAACTATAATATTTATACATTAATTATACTTTTAAAACCTATCATTAAATATGGTTGTGAAAAATAATTGATGTTACAATTATGGATATGGTAGGTCGTACATACGCATGGGTAATGTTCTCACTTTTCAATGATTCTTATGGAAAGAAGGTAACTAGAATTATATATTTACATAATGATAATTATATCATATATACCATATTATATAATCATATATAAATAATTATAGAAATCTTGTGATGTAAAAGTAATCACATCCTGTCGAGGAGGCAGTAGTCCACACGTCCACGAACGACGTTTTCACTTTTTAAGTGTTTGAATGGGTAATAAAAAAATGATATATATTATATTTCCAAAAAGTTAATTACTTCATCAATAAAATATATAGGTTTTTTATTTCACTTATTTTTAATGAAAAATAGCCTTTATTTTTTCCATGTATAGTGTGAATGAATCACATCGCTTTGAAGGGGTGGTGAACCACACTACAACAAATGATGTTATCATATTTACATAGAATTGAAAGTATAAGTGTATGATTATTTTATAGAATAAGATAAGTAAAAACTAAATAAAAAAATATCATATATAAATTATATAAACATTTTTTATCATAATAATAACTAGGGGAAGTAGTAAAGGAAGAACAAACAATCAACATTTCGTGAGGTAGTAGTTCTTTGTTCACATAAATAGTATGTTCATTACCCGTTAGATGGGAGTGTGTGTAATTTTATATAGAAACCATATATTAAAAATAAAAGTAAAATTATTATTTTTTATATAATATTGTAATAAGAAGATTTTAGGGGTTGGATAATGGAAATAATGTAACAAATAGTAAGGAAATTTATTGCCTCTTAATCGGGTAACTCATTTTAATATGAACCAAAGCCTTATTTGGAATAATTTATAACCAAGATTAGGCTTCTAGTATTAATTAAGGCAATTTTTGGAGATATTTTGGAGTATATTGATTGAACCAATGTGTCTTGATAGGTTTGAGGAAGTGGGAGTAGAGGAGGCCTTTATAGTGGACGAGGAGTGGCACCCTTGTAATATTTTGGAAAAGGAATTCCATACACGTTTTTCACATTGAATGTGGATCCCATAATGGTATAATTTCAAGAAAATTGGGGATATGGTAGATCTATGTCAATAAAATATCTTTTTAACAAATTTATAGGTCATTTTGGCCCTTAATGTTGAGGTTATAGTCCCATATTAAGTTTAATTTTACATTAATCATTGTAATTAATTTTAATTACATTCAATAATATTTTTGGGTTAAATACAAAATTACCTTATTATAAATTATAAATAATAGTGATTCCAAATATTAAATACATTTTTCCAAATTCCACTCTCATAAGTGATTTAAATTAATTTAAATTTAATCCTAAAGGTGGGACGACAATACAGGTTTTTTAATGTAAAAACGTATGAAAGCTTGCTAAGTTTTTATACCCAATTTCAAAGTGAAATTTACTAAAATGGACTAAATTGGATTAATATATAAAATATTTATTTATTTAAAATTTAAAATCAAGTTAAAATTTTATGTAACATTATTAATAAATTATATGAAAAATTGGTTTTAGACTAAAATTCATTATTTTTCATTATTCATTTAAAAATGAATCTTTATAGAAAAATACAAAAAAATCACCAAAACCTAATATTTTTGTTCCACCATAAAATATGAAGTTTATTTTTACATAAATAATATATTAATGTTTAAAAAAGTGGAATTTTAAAAAGGAACACCTTTAAAAGGTGGTAAAAATGCTTTAACAAAAATATAAGTTTTTATGTATAAAATTGGGTTGGTTCTTATCTTATGATTTTTAAATATAGTGAATGAATATAAAAAAATATTTTATTCAGTATATAATATATATATATATATTACATTAATATGACTCTATAATTTTAATTAATTTATTTTGTTATGGAAAAACAACTTTGTGAACATGAGAAATAGTTTTCTATAAAATATTCCATTTATTTTCAGTTTTCTCTTTTGTTCATTACTAAATAATTTGTATCTAATGAATTCAAATTATATTTGTGTAGGACATATATTTTCATAATTTAGTTAACATTGTTCATAATAGCTAGTTAATGACTTTTTATACTAAATAATAATATTTTAATAATATTTTATTGTTCTGTAAAACTCGGTCTTTCCACTAATGGAAGCAATTGAAGAAACTCGTTATTTCGTATATTGAATGACATATCAGTATCACATGAATTTAATTGTATAAATTATGTTTAATTCATTTAAAATAGTAAATATATTACAAATTATTATGATATCATATTCCATTTTTTACTTGGTGTTGGGTGTCATACATTATATCGAATACAACATTCCAACTTTTTATTTTCAAGGTGTTACACTAGAAGTGAACTAGGAATGATATGAAAGGATATTCTGGGTGGGAAATGATATTCTTAAAAAATTATATTGTACATCCTGTGTTAAAATGTAATTAAATACTCAAATATCTATCAATTTTATAAATAATGTTAAACTATTCAGTCCTTTGGGATGTGATTCATTGTATCTTAATGCAATGTAAAAAAGTAGACACTAGATCAAGGATTCTAGAGTTGGAGTCGCTACATACATACTCTACAGAAACCCGAGTCATAATACAAAATCAAATATAGTGTATTCTATAAGACTATATGTCATATTTTCATGCATTATCCACTATATCTGGTTTCTTCACTACCCACATTTTCATCCACTACATTAATCATTTATTCTACTTCCCACACCCATCACCATGAACACCATTCCCTAACGACACCACCTCATCTCAGGTCATTGTCCCAACTATATTCTACCACCATAATTTCCATCATGCTACTTATTGGAATTATCCATCAATCCCATGCATAATCTGTTACCAAGGTACCTCCATCAAATGAACTCCACTTCCATACCATAATGAATTAACCCCCTATATAGATTCAAAGCATGAATCAATACCTTTTTCCCCAATAATCGATTGTCTCATTATCAAAAATTATGGAGGCTGACTGTGATTATTCATCACATGAAACATAGAAGATCATGGAAATATAAAATCATTAATGGATGTCATGATTTAGACCACCCAAAAAATAATTCATAACATTTTCATCAATTAATTTTTATAATAAAATAATTTAAATGATAATTCTAGAAGATTAAAAATTCTTTAATTTTCATTGTGACAAAAAGTCATGACAAGAAATTAAAATTAATCTTTATAAAAAATTTATGATTTTTTTAATACTATAACAATTGTATTATCATGAGATTTTTAATGTAATAAAATTTAGAAACATGAATTAAATCATATGAAGCATGCGTCAAGAAAAATAAATATTCAACTTTCTACCTTATCTTGAAATCATTTGAAGATTTAACGATCGCAATATCGATCCTTGAACATCAATACCTTTATGAATAACAAAATCATTAAAATTCCTCCTTGGTATTCCTCCAATTATGACCAAATATATTTTGAAATAAGTATAATAAATCAATATATTATCAAATTTTATTTCATCTAGAAATAGTAATTTAATATAAAAAATTCTTAAATATGGGGTTTGAAGCATGAAAATGAAAATTATACCACTTATTTGTAAAAAAACTAATTCTATAAGTAGACATAACATAAAAATTTCCAATCAAGGATCTATTTAGAATTTATTAATATTCAAACATGTTCATTCCATAAATTATAAATTTAAAATACTAAAAAAAATTCAAGTCCCACAATTTTTATAAAAAAGAAATTTCCACGTGAGCACCTTTATAAATAATCTATAAAATATTTAAAAGGATAAAATGAAAATTTTAGGTTAATAAATTTACAAAATTTATCACTCTACCATTAATGATGAAATCAAACACCATGTCATATAAAGTTTTCCATAATATATTCAACTAAGAGTACTACAACCGAATTTGTAAGCAACAACATGCGATAATAAAATGACATGACTAGAGTCACACACTATAATAAACCTACATTACTGATATAGGAATTGTGGAAGTTGATATCATATAAATATTTTTTATTATTACTATAGTCATTTGAATAAAATGGGTTTGATTCCCTTTTGGGTAAACCTTCATAATGAGGTTCTTGGGGTTGCAGGAGTGGTGTGGCCCTTAAAACAAATCATAGGTTGCTGGTACAATATTGACCATTATATAGGAGAACACCAGTCACTTAAATTTAGGACATTGTTGCCACATTTACCACTTAGTAAATCTCTATATTTTAGCATCGTATAGCAAAATTCATAATTGAGTGATATAAAAATTTATTTTATACTAAAGTTTTGTTTAGAGTTTTTGTAGCCTTGTTTTTTATTTATCACCCTCAAAACCTATTTTTCTTAGTTTTTTGAAATTTAGTATGCTTTTAATGATTGAGCGGGAATGTAAACCCACATTTTCTATTTAGTGGGAACCTAAAAAAGGTAAAAAAAATTAAACAAGACAACATTTGTGGATAAAATCATATAAAAATGGAGGGATGGGCCAAAAGTGAGTTAGAAAGTCTAGAAATAGTGGATTAAGGGAAGATTGTGATTTGTGTCTCCTGGTGGAAGATCATCAATTGGGAAGATTATCAACCCATGTGAACATTCTAGATTATAAATGAGGACCACAATAGTTTCTCACTATCCACCAATGAGAATAATCACTTATTGAGACCTCCTCACCACCAAAAAAACCAGGACCACTTCCTTCATTGGAAAAACACTACATAGAAGAACACAATCAAAGAATATTTGGAATAAATATAGGTATATGAAACAAAAAAAATGAATAAACTACAAGAAAACTATATTATATCAACTACCAAATTTAAAATCCCCAATATATTAAAATTACATCATTTCCACCACATGTCTCTCCCACTATCTCACCCCAGTAATTGTGCTCCCATTAATAGTGAAATTATTTTTACTCTCCCTATACATGGTGAATTATTAAAACATGTTAATCATGTTTTCTAAAAAAAATTATTTTCAGTTTTATATGATCTACTTTTTTCTTTACTCTTTTCCATTTTTATAATTTTCCATCATTATGGATTCCATATTTATAATAGAATACAACAGTTAGAATAAGAAGTAGTGAGATAAGCATGTTGTTGTATACAATATATACTAAGTTAGAGAATTTTATTCACTACTGTGGAAATCATATTTTTTTATATTTTCTATATTTCTACATATATAGAGTTTTAAGTTCTTATATAATTTAATATTTTAATTAAATTTATTTAGTTTTTTCCATTTTAATTCATGTAAAAGGTTTGTAAATTATTCAATGATTTTTGGGTGTTATATAACATGTTGTTAAATAAGTTAATTTTAGAATAGGAATTTAAAATGGATTTTTGAGAATAGTAAAGATGTTTGTTTTGGGTTTCAAGAGTATATGATTTACAGTGTTAGAGGATATGACATGAACGATTTGATATGGAAATATAAATTTTTTATTAAATTGTATTTCCTGAAAAAGTGATATTGTAAGGCATAGTATAAATTATCGTAATAGTTAACAAGGTATCTAACTATGTTTTGTAACTGAATGTAGTGACAACAGGAATTACTATTTTTTGGAATATTTTTTAAGTAATAATTATAGAGGCACTAAAATTCAAGGGTAAATCAAGCCTGATGGTAGGATTATATCATACACATTGATGTGTATCCTATAAAGTCAAGTGAAATATTATAATTTAGAGATTTATATTACAGGTGTTGATAAATTAGAATTCAAGTTTTTAGTATCATCAAAATATTATCTAGGTGTTTGATAAAGGATATTTTATGTCCTGTGGAGTAATCAAAGGTAGTAAGATCATTATATTATGCCATATAGTATAGTTTCTTTATCATGATTCTATTTTAGGTACCTTATATCACATAATATGAAATTGGATATTGATTTTATGTGAGGAATCATTAATTAATTATGGTAGAATATTTTTATAAACATTTGTTTTTTTAAAACACTAACCCTAAAAGAATAGGATAGTGAATGTGTATTTTCGAAACCAAAAGGAACGAGGTATTTTATTTCTAATTTCCAAAAAAAAATTATAAATCTCAATAATCATTATAGTAATGTGAAACTAAAATAAATAAAACTGGATTAGTGAAATATTTGTTTTAGTGAATAAAATGTCATTGAGGTAAAATAAGATAGGGGAATTGATATCAAAGGATCGGTTTTCTTATTTAAAAAATAATTCAACTATAATCATGAGATTATTCATATCAATAACTATGATGATTCTTGAGGTAATTAATTCTAATTATTATTTAATAAAGAAAACTACCTAATCCCATTATATTCATTTGGGTAAAGTATCCTATTAATACATATATGCATTATGTTTATCTCAAAATAAAAATTAGTGTTATATCCAACTGTTTAGACTTCCAGCTACAAAATTAATGTTCACCACTTAATCACTCTACCTCTTTCTACGTGACTATAGGATATAGTATTGATTATGTTCAATGTAATACTAATAAATATCAAAAAATCATGAGTATAGAAAAATAAAATTTATTATACATGCATCCTCATCCATAAATTCCCCCCACTTCTATGATGATAGACACTCAAAGTTTAGTGTGACTCAGTTGTGAGTGAACCAAACATCACCGAACAGAGAGTGGACACAAAACTAAAACAATGATATTGAAAAAAATTGTTAAACATACATGAACTATGATTAAACATCAAATATATGAATCTTAATATTAAAAAATAAAAATAAAAATAGAAAATAAAATCTTACAAAGTGTCTCTATATGGTCAGTCTGGTATTTCTAACCATTTTTTTGTTCCCCCAATAACCATTCTATTTCCATTGAGCATATTCCCACTTTAATTCCTCCCATTTAAGATATAAAATACATCATCTAATAATTTAAATTTTGAATCAACAACTCCCCTTGAAAATTTACATGAGACTTTAATATATATGAATTGTCATTTTTAAAACTTTTTTGGCATGACATTATTACATCATGAATAATATCATTATAATAAAAGTTACTATGAAATATTGTTCCTACTTACTAATGAATATTCATAGTAGAACCATAATTCTATTATGTAAAACTATAAGTAATAACTAATAGAAAAAATAAGAAAATTAGAATGTTAAACTCATAAGATGTCATATAAAACCTTCATTTCATCTACAAAGATAGGTAGGGGATTTGACATTGATTTATTAACAAAACAAACATCCAATGTGGAGACAATGCAATGATAGGTATTTCAATCACCCAAATTCCAAGCTTATGACATTTTATGACTCTCGACACCAGGGTTTAAGTATTACGGTGAGGTATATACCTTTCCTTTAAAATGGATAAGGATTAAGACTAGAATATATTTATAATATTTATAATAAATCTTGCAGATGACTACTTCAACCAAAACAATTGATATTACATAGATATATAAAGAATAATATTTATGACCACGACGAAATAAAATAGGATGCAATGAAATATATATCTAAAATTCCTATAAATTAAGTATAAAACCTCATGTATCAACTCTGGTCAAAATATATAAAATATTATATATCAAACTTATGGAAAACCATACAAATCATCAGGACATTATATTTTCTATTACTACAAAATTTAAAATCCTTACATATAGTAAATAAAAAAATATAATTATTTACCAAAGATATTAGGAACCTTAAGAAGGTATTTACACTCACCTATTTTAATGAAAAACAAAAAAAATCTTACTCATATTATGTTGAGATGCATTATATCATGGCTTCCTTGTCTATAAAATGGATAGGTCTCACACATAATACATCCCACATTTTGGGTAAGACAAAAATTTATGTACCAATATAATATCATATATGAAAAATAAAACTAGGAGAAAACATCATATATACATGGATCCATAGCACAACAATTTACCACAATATACTCTTTGTCCATGAATAAAAATCCAACGCACTAATTTCCTTCGCTAAATTCAGGTTCTCTATCATATTTTTCCAAAACCAACCCAGAATCATCCAAACTCATTTACTTACAAAAAAAAATTTACTTTTATACCATAATAGATAAAATCTATATAAATAAATAAGTAAAAATTAATTAATGAAATAAATGATAAAATTTCAATATAAATTAGAGTCGTCAAATTTCCCCACACTTAAACATTTTCATGACCCAAAAAAATCACAAAATCACATCAAAATGAATCCCAAATGTAATAATGGATTCATTAAATTTAACATTTTAATAAATATATATAACGACCCATACTTTACATACATTGTTAATACTTCAAAATTGAAGCACACTTATTACAACATATGACAAAACCACAAAGGACCGTATAGGTATAGTGTCTTTAGAAACTAGGAAACATAAACAACTGGTTCATAAATCTTCTACAGTGTCTCCCATTTATTTCATCATATCTAGGGTCCCTTTTAGCATATTCTACTTAATATCCATCTTCCTGACCTGGGGAAAAGAAAACATAAAAGGGTGAGCTCAAATGCTCAGCAAGGGCAAATAAAGGAAATAAAAATCATATCATATCTTTTTGAAAATCAAAACCTGCAAAAGAGATCATAATATCTTAACATGGAATAAATCATAGAAGTGAAAATGAGATCCCCATAACATAAAACTTGAAACTTTGTGGCATGCACACATAATCATGGAAAATCATTTCTTGTTAGTCATGACTCATTGCCAAGACTATCTTAGTGGACAAAGTCCCTTTCTGAACCGAGTTCACTCCTCGTTTCAGTCCTGTATCACTGAACCGAAATAACCTTCCGTTCCAGCCATGTCTATCTCATGAGATATAAAATCATTACCCAATGCATTGGAGGGAGATATAGGTCCCACCCATCTCTTAATGAATCCTTTCTTATGTGTGCCACAAAATCATAAATCATACATCATTGCATAACACATGTAAAAAAAATGGGATTCTTGAAACATCATGACATCATAAATCAATTCATATAAGATAAAGGAATTCATAAAAATAATTCCATCACAACATGATCAAATCAATTTAATAACAGGGATAAAACAGAACCCTTTATTATTTTAGATGGAAAATAATTTTGATAAAACACTTGAACTCCATTCTTGAGGAAAATATCCTTTCTTCTTCAAAAACATTTTTCCTTTCATAACATGTCATACAACTTTAAAATAAAAGAAGTTGATTAAAAATAAACTTGAAAACTTGTAAAGGAAGATTCTTGGAAATAATGTTTTAAAAATCCATTCATGCCGTATAAGTTAAAAAAAACATTCTTCTAACTTTTGTCGGAAAAGTCAAAAAGTACCTCGTACGAAAAACGACAAAAGATTCCTTTCATATCTTTTACAAAAAACTTACCAAAGGGTAAAATTGGATATAAACTATTGTAGAAGGAAGGAAATAATATTACATATCGAGGGAACATGGATGTGGATGATAAAATACACCCCAGTAATTACCAAAGTAAAAACAATCTCGGATAAAAGTGAGATTGTGATATTTTCCCTTACCTTAGGCCCGATTAGCTTTGTACGTGTCCGAATCTCCTGTATAATGGTTTAGATAATGTTATTGACTTATTCCAGAATCATACATATTTATATGATATCATATATGGTCATATTATTAGCTTCTTGTTAGTAATATTTCAGTGTTACTTGTTACTCGGGTCTTTATAACTTTTTGTTCTTATGCGTGTTTTGTCGAGTAAATTCTTATTCTTATCTTTAGGTTATAGATAATTCATTTCCAGAATGGTATTAGTGTAGTATATACCATATTCATTCATTCAATTCATTTATATAATCATTATTAAATGAAGATCATGTAGAACGAGTCGCATCACATCGTGGAGACGGTATTCCGTACGTACGCACGAGTGATGATATCGTTCCTATGATCGTGGAATTGTATTGGAGTATATATATATATATTATTTCAGTATCAATATTACTTCATAATAATCATATATAGTTACTCATTACACCATTATACCCATCCTTGTAAGGTTATGGTGGAAAATAGATTACACCACGGCGTGGAGACGGTATTCCGTACGTACGCACGCGCGGTGATTTCATTTTTCCGTAGGATGGATAGAAGGTTAATTAGGGTTGTTTCATATTTATAATAACATATCAGTATGTAAGTAATACTGATGTTATTACTTTATCATGAAACAACTAAAGAAGAAGAAGTTGAAGAAGAAAGAAATTGAAAAGATCGGTAATGGATATTACCTCTTCTTTGGAACGCCTCTTTGAATCCTCCACTTAAGGAACTAAGATTGGTCTTTGGAGAAGACCAGGACCTCTAGGATTATTCTAGGGAAGTGGAGAGGAGAAAATGGCAGGGGTTGGCCGAGCTTGAGTGCTCAAATTGGTGTGAGGAGGAGGGGGAGGAGGTGCCCTTTTATAAGGGAGGAGAGGGGCACCTTAGGAATATCTCAAAATATTATTTTATATTAAAGTCAAAATCGGTTTATAATGGTTCCAAAGGGTCTTATTTCGAAGCTAAAGTGGGGATGGGTCGAAATACTATCAACCAATAGGATTTAGACAAGTTTAGGGTATTATTTTAACCTTATCAATTAGATTTAACTCTAAGTTAATTAATTTAACTTTTACCGTGTCTTTTTGTTTTCTTTCACTATATGGTTAATACACTTACTATAACATGCCAAACGAACCCCAAATTGTTTATTATTAATATATATATCCTTATCTAAGTCATTTGGCCGAACCTTAGATTTTTAGGAATAAAATAACAATTAATAATATAATATTTGATTTAAAAACTATTTTGTGTCAATTTTGACACTATTTGATATATGATTTTTGTGAAAGTCATAACAGAATTATATGTTCGAACCAAGTTGATTAAATCAACAATAATATATCATAGTAACCTAGAAAATTAGTGGAATTCATAAAAAGTCTTAAATTACATTTATTTTGGTATTTATATTATCAATTTTGTCAATATTTCATTAATAAGATAATTACTGCATCATATTTGTGTCATAAATAAATTAAATTATTTGATGTCTAAAAATTACAAATAAAATACCATCATGTAGGAAATATTTTTATCTTTCTAATGAATATTTACAATCGAATTTATCTTATGTATAACCCCATATTAAAAATGATTTACTTATTAAACTTTGATTTTAACTATTTTAACCCTTCTTTAAATAACTTAATAATAAATGTCCTATTCTAATCCAAGTGGGCCTAAATGGTCATATTTTATTCCTAAGTTTGTTTTTGGTCGAATTACACTTGTCCAATAGAATTAGGACATGTGTTAGGGTAATATTGATATCATATTTACCCTTAGTTACCCTATTTACTATTAACCGCGGTAAAAATAGTAAAAAGTTACTATTCACCAAAAAATTATTTTCATCTCATTGAACAACATTTTAGTCCTTGATATTAACCGTGTCTCTCGGATTTTTGAAATTCCAATCACAGAAGTGGTAAAATTAAGTTTTATGCAAAATTCAGTTTTTAACCTACCACTTAGTGGTTTCACTATTCATCAAAAATTGAATGTTTTCAGAAAAATACCAAAATTTCACCCTAGGCTAATTTCGATATTCTGAGTCCAAAAATGAAGTCCATTTTGAAAAATAAAATTTATAAAATTTCAAAAAGTGGTTATTACTATTCATAACGGCTAGTTTTAATAGCATATTGTTGTTTAGTGAAACTCGGTATTGCGTACGACGCAAGCTATCGAGGAAGGTCGCGATTGCGTGTAAAGCAAGCCAAGCAAGTGTTGTGTAGAAAAATATTCCTTTGATGATTTATATAACATAAAAGTCTCGGGTGTTACATTCTACCCCCCTTAAAAAGAATTTCGCCCTCGAAATTCGTCACTTTGTAACAAACAAATGAGGATACTTCTCCCTCATCATATCCTCAAGCTCCCATGTAGCTTCTTCAAGTTGGTGGTTCCTCCATAAAACTTTCACCAAGCGAGTGGTCTTGTTTCGTAGGACTTTTTCGCTACGATCCAGAATCTCTATCGGCTGTTCTTCATAAGAAAGATCTTGCTCCAGCGGTACAACTTCTGAGCTGAGTACATGTGAAGGATCTGGTATGTACTTTCTCAGGAGAGATACGTGGAACACATCGTGAACTTGAGAGAGATTCGGTGGAAGCGCCAATCGGTAAGCTACCTTCCCAACACGATCCAGTATTTCAAAAGGACCGATATATCTAGGGCTCAACTTCCCCTTCTTTCCAAATCTCATAACCCTCTTCCAGGGAGATATTCGTAAGAACACTTTATCGCCCACTTCAAACTCTAGGTCTTTTCTTCGGTTGTCGACATAACTTTTCTGTCGACTCTGAGCTTCTCTTATGTGTTGTTGAATAGATCTAACCTTTTCTGCCATTTCATCAACGAGGTCAGGTCCTAATAGATTTCTTTCCCCAACTTCATCCCAGCAAGTTGGAGTCCTGCATTTCTTTCCATAGAGAGCTTCATAAGGAGCCATCTGAATACTGGAGTGAAAGCTATTATTATAAGAAAATTCCACCAAAGGTAGGTGTTGATCCCAACCTCCTTTGAAATCCATAGAGCAAGCTCTCAACATATCTTCTAGGGTTTTAATTGTTCTCTCAGACTGACCGTCTGTCTGGGGATGATAAGCAGTGCTGAAACTCAACTCTGTATCCAGAGTATGCTGAAGACTTCGCCAGAACTTCGAGGTAAATCTCGGATCTTGATCAGATATAATAGAAAGTGGTACTCCATGCAATCTTACCACTTCCTTTACATATATCCTGGCAAGCTGATCTAGAGAGAAATCCTCTCTAATAGGAATGAAGTGTGCAGACTTTGTAAGACGATCAACTATGACCCAGATAGCATTATTGCCTTTGGATGTTTTAGGAAGTCCTGTGACAAAGTCCATAGTGATGTTTTCCCATTTCCATTCGGGTATGGGTAATGGTTGTAACATCCCCTTAGACTTCTGTCTCTCAGCTTTAACTTGTTGACAAACCAAGCATCGAGAGACATATTCAACAACATCTCTTTTCATGCCAACCCACCAGAAGTACTCTTTCAGGTCCCTATACATCTTCATGCTTCCAGGATGAATAGAGAATGAAGAACTATGAGCCTCATCCAGCAGCTCTTTCTTTAATTCGGGGATGGGAGGAACGCAAACCCGATTCCTGAACTTTATTATCCCATCACAATCAAGGTTGAATTCAGGAACATTGCTCACCTTCTTTTGTAACTCGACATCTTCTTTCTGTGCCTCTTTAATCTTCACATGTATAGATGGTTGAACATTCATTTGAGAAAGATAAGATTTTTCCCCTTCCATTATAATTCCAAGATCCATCCTTTGTAAATCCATAAATATTGGATCTTTTGTGATCCTCATCATGGATAAACTAGCATGGTCTTGTCGACTTAATGCATCTGCCACCTTGTTTGCTTTCCCAGGGTGGTAATGGATTGAGCAGTCATAATCCTTAATCAGCTCCAACCATCTTCTTTGACGCATATTCAACTCCTTTTGTGTGAAAATATACTTTAAACTTTTATGATCAGTATAAATATCACACCTTTCACCATAAAGGTAATGCCTCCAAATCTTTAATGCAAAGATTACCGCAGCCAACTCCAAATCATGTGTTGGGTAATTTTGCTCATGGATTTTCAACTGTCGTGAGGCATAAGCTATCACCATATCATTTTGCATAAGAACACACCCCAATCCCTTCTTGGATGCATCACTATAGATCACAAACCTTTCTCCACTACAAGGTAGTGTGAGCACAGGTGCACTGGATAACCTTCTTTTCAACTCCTTGAAATTCTCTTCACATTCCTCTGTCCAGACAAACTTAACTCCTTTTCGAGTCAACTTGGTGAGTGGATTAGATAATCGTGAAAAATCTTTTACAAAACGTCGATAATATCCAGCCAAACCAAGAAAACTTCGGATCTCAGTTACTGTTGTTGGTCTTGACCATCTTTCGATAACCTCTGTTTTTGCTGGATCCACAGATATCCCCTCTTTTGAGATTATATGACCCAAAAATGCAACTTTTTGAAGCCAAAATTCACACTTGGTAAATTTGGCATAAAGCTTCTCCTTTCTTAGGGTCTTCAATATAATTCTCAAGTGATCTTCATGCTCTTCCTTGCTCTTTGAATAGACAAGAATATCGTCTATAAAGACTACCACAAATTGATCAAGATAGTCTCTAAAGACTCTATTCATTAGATCCATGAAGATAGCAGGGGCATTAGTAAGACCAAATGGCATCACTATAAATTCATAGTGTCCATACCTTGTACGGAAAGCCGTCTTTGGTATATCCTCCCTTTTGACCCTTAATTGATGATACCCTGAACGAAGATCAATCTTGGAAAAGTATTGAGCTCCGCGTAGTTGGTCAAATAAGTCATCAATGCGTGGGAGAGGATATTTGTTCTTGATAGTGATCTTGTTAAGTTCTCGATAATCAATGCAAAGTCTCATTGATCCATCTTTCTTCTTAACAAATAGAACAGGTGCTCCCCAAGGTGACGCACTAGGGCGTATGAATCCCTTATCAAGATTCTCTTGGAGTTGCTTCTTCAATTCCTGCAACTCAATTGGGGCCATTCTATAAGGTGTCTTTGAAATAGGCAAAGCACCCGGTACGAGTTCTATTGAAAACTCAACTTCACGATTTGGTGGAAGACCTGGCAATTCCTCCGGAAAGACATCATCAAACTCCCGTACAATGGGCATATTCTTAATCGTGAGTTTCTCACCAACCATTTGAGATAAATAACCTTCATTTAGTGGTATCAAGACCCATAAGATGGAAGAAATTTCCACTGGAAGGTTATATTCATCCTTGCATCGATAGACGATCGTAGATTGATCTGGAATATGAAATGTGACTTCCCTTCTTTGGCAATTGATATGAGCTCCATGTAGAGAAAGCCAATCCATGCCAAGAATCACATCAAATTCCACTAAAGGAAGGATCACAAAATTTGCAGGAAGCACTTTCCCACAAACTTCGATCGGAGAAGAATTATAAACTTCTGATGCGATTGATGTGCCATTAGGTGTTGTCACAGCTAACTCAACATCTAATTGTTGAGGTAATACGGTGATACCCTTAGAAAATTTTTCAGAAATAAAAGAGTGGGTGGATCCAGAATCAAATAAAACATTTGCTACTTTAGAGTGGATGGTAAGTGTACCTTTCACCACATCGTTATCGTACTCCACATCGCTGATAGAAATTGCATGTGACTTTCCTTTGTCTTTAGATTTAAGATTTTGTTGACGTCGACCATCATCATCAACCCTTGGATTTGGGCATTGATTGGCATAATGCCCCATCTCCTTGCACTTGAAACATTGAAGTGTAGTAGGTTCATTCTGTGTATCCCTTCCTTTGTTTGCATCATTAGACATCTTCTTCCCATTATCACGGCATTCAAATGCCAGATGGCCTTCCTTTCCACATTTAAAACATTTACTTGTCCCTTTAAGACAACTCCCTCCATGTTTCTTTCCACACTTTGAGCATAAGGAAAAGCTCATCTTCTTTTCCGTGTGCTCTTTAGATTTTTCTTTGAATTCCATCTTCCTCTTCTTATCAAACCCATGTGACTGATGGGTTACTCCAATCTCCATCTCGACTTTGAGAGCACATCGAACGATTTCCTCATAGCTATTGAAGTCCCTTATGGCTAACGCCCTTCGAAGACTTGGTTTTAAGCCACTAAAGAATCGATCGATCTTACTCTCAGGTTGGATAATAATACCAGAAGCGTACCTTGCAAGTCTTGTAAAATTTGCTTCATAGGTACTAACAGATTCATCATCCCTTTGCTTCAGTTCAAGGAACTCTTTCTCCATCTTTGTTCGGAGAATACGAGGGAAGTACTTATTGAAAAATAAGTTCTTGAACTCGTCCCATTCCATAGACTCAATTTCATCCCTTTGCCTTGTATTCTTAACAAGATTCCACCATTGATCAGCATCTCCTTCCAAACGATACACTGCTAGGATGACTTTATCATGCTCAGAACATTGAAGAACTGAAAATATCTTTTCAGTAGTACTAATCCATTGTTCAGCAACTAATGGATCAGTAGACCCGCTGAAAGAAGGTGGACGCTGCCTCATGAAGGATTCAACAGAATGTTGCTCCCTCCTTTGTTCGTTTGGAAATCCTGCATGATTCATAGCTTGAGAAAGTTGTGTGAGCATGGCTACAAGATTTTGCATTCCAGCTCCCATATCGTTTGGTTGCTCAGGGGGACAATCATTGCATTGCCCATCGCATTCCGCATTAACACGGTTCCTTCGGGTTCCAGCCATTGACTAAAACCAAGAAGAATAGTGTGAGCAACACTAATTATAATAGGAAACCACATAATTCAAGAATAAAATTTTCATGCTTAAGGTCTTATCCTAGGTTATTCAAGGCCATTTCTAAAACACTAAGATTGTGTTCTATGCTTAGACTTATCCTTAGGGTTCTTACTAAGGCTTTCACATCCTAGTTTCCAAAGGTTGACTATACCTTTCCTCTGATACCAACTATAACGACCCATACTTTACATACATTGTTAATACTTCAAAATTGAAGCACACTTATTACAACATATGACAAAACCACAAAGGACCGTATAGGTATAGTGTCTTTAGAAACTGGGAAACATAAACAACTGGTTCATAAATCTTCTACAGTGTCTCCCATTTATTTCATCATATCTAGGGTCCCTTTTAGCATATTCTACTTAATATCCATCTTCCTGACCTGGGGAAAAGAAAACATAAAAGGGTGAGCTCAAATGCTCAGCAAGGGCAAATAAAGGAAATAAAAATCATATCATATCTTTTTGAAAATCAAAACCTGCAAAAGAGATCATAATATCTTAACATGGAATAAATCATAGAAGTGAAAATGAGATCCCCATAACATAAAACTTGAAACTTTGTGGCATGCACACATAATCAAGGAAAATCATTTCTTGTTAGTCATGACTCATTGCCAAGACTATCTTAGTGGACAAAGTCCCTTTCTGAACCGAGTTCACTCCTCATTTCAGTCCTGTATCACTGAACCGAAATAACCTTCCGTTCCAGCCATGTCTATCTCATGAGATATAAAATCATTACCCAATGCATTGGAGGGAGATATAGGTCCCACCCATCTCTTAATGAATCCTTTCTTATGTGTGCCACAAAATCATAAATCTTACATCATTGCATAACACATGTAACAAAAATGGGATTCTTGAAACATCATGACATCATAAATCAATTCATATAAGATAAAGGAATTCATAAAAATAATTCCATCACAACATGATCAAATCAATTTAATAACAGGGATAAAACAGAACCCTTTATTATCTTAGATGGAAAATAATTTTGATAAAACACTTGAACTCCATTCTTGAGGAAAATATCCTTTCTTCTTCAAAAACATTTTTCCTTTCATAACATGTCATACAACTTTAAAATAAAAGAAGTTGATTAAAAATAAACTTGAAAACTTGTAAAGGAAGATTCTTGGAAATAATGTTTTAAAAATCCATTCATGCCGTATAAGTTAAAAAAAACATTCTTCTAACTTTTGTCGGAAAAGTCAAAAAGTACCTCGTAGGAAAAATGACAAAAGATTCCTTTCATATCTTTTACAAAAAACTTACCAAAGGGTAAAATTGGATATAAACTATTGTAGAAGGAAGGAAATAATATTACATATCGAGGGAACATGGATGTGGATGATAAAATACACCCCAGTAATTACCAAAGTAAAAACAATCTCGGATAAAAGTGAGATTGTGATATTTTCCCTTACCTTAGGTCCGATTAGCTTTGTACGTGTCCGAAGCTCCTGTATAATGGTTTAAATAATGTTATTGACTTATTCCAGAATCATACATATTTATATGATATCATATATGGTCATATTATTAGCTTCTTGTTAGTAATATTTCAGTGTTACTTGTTACTCGGGTCTTTATAACTTTTTGTTCTTATGCGTGTTTTGTCGAGTAAATTCTTATTCTTATCTTTAGGTTATAGATAATTCATTTCCAGAATGGTATTAGTGTAGTATATACCATATTCATTCATTCAATTCATTTATATAATCATTATTAAATGAAGATCATGTAGAACGAGTCGCATCACATCGTGGAGACGGTATTCCGTACGTACGCACGAGTGGTGATATCGTTCCTATGATCGTGGAATTGTATTGGAGTATATATATATATTATTTCAGTATCAATATTACTTCATAATAATCATATATAGTTACTCATTACACCATTATACCCATCCTTGTAAGGTTATGGTGGAAAATAGATTACACCACGGCGTGGAGACGGTATTCCGTACGTACGCACGCGCGGTGATTTCATTTTTCCGTAGGATGGATAGAAGGTTAATTAGGGTTGTTTCATATTTATAATAACATATCAGTATGTAAGTAATACTGATGTTATTACTTTATCATGAAACAACTAAAGAAGAAGAAGTTGAAGAAGAAAGAAATTGAAAAGATCGGTAATGGATATTACCTCTTCTTTGGAACGCCTCTTTGAATCCTCCACTTAAGGAACTAAGATTGGTCTTTGGAGAAGACCAGGACCTCTAGGATTATTCTAGGGAAGTGGAGAGGAGAAAATGGCAGGGGTTGGCCGAGCTTGAGTGCTCAAATTGGTGTGAGGAGGAGGGGGAGGAGGTGCCCTTTTATAAGGGAGGAGAGGGGCACCTTAGGAATATCTCAAAATATTATTTTATATTAAAGTCAAAATCGGTTTATAATGGTTCCAAAGGGTCTTATTTCGAAGCTAAAGTGGGGATGGGTCGAAATCCTATCAACCAATAGGATTTAGACAAGTTTAGGGTATTATTTTAACCTTATCAATTAGATTTAACTCTAAGTTAATTAATTTAACTTTTACCGTGTCTTTTTGTTTTCTTTCACTATATGGTTAATACACTTACTATAACATGCCAAACGAACCCCAAATTGTTTATTATTAATATATATATCCTTATCTATGTCATTTGGCCGAACCTTAGATTTTTAGGAATAAAATAACAATTAATAATATAATATTTGATTTAAAAACTATTTTGTGTCAATTTTGACACTATTTGATATATGATTTTTGTGAAAGTCATAACAGAATTATATGTTCGAACCAAGTTGATTAAATCAACAATAATATATCATAGTAACCTAGAAAATTAGTGGAATTCATAAAAAGTCTTAAATTACATTTATTTTGGTATTTATATTATCAATTTTGTCAATATTTCATTAATAAGATAATTACTGCATCATCTTTGTGTCATAAATAAATTAAATTATTTGATGTCTAAAAATTACAAATAAAATACCATCATGTAGGAAATCTTTTTAGCTTTCTAATTAATATTTACAATCGAATTTATCTTATGTATAACCCCATATTAAAAATGATTTACTTATTAAACTTTGATTTTAACTATTTTAACCCTTCTTTAAATAAATTAATAATAAATGTCCTATTCTAATCCAAGTGGGCCTAAATGGTCATATTTTATTCCTAAGTTTGTTTTTGGTCGAATTACACTTGTCCAATAGAATTAGGACATGTGTTAGGGTAATATTGATATCATATTTACCCTTAGTTACCCTATTTACTATTAACCGCGGTAAAAATAGTAAAAAGTTACTATTCACCAAAAAATTATTTTCATCTCATTGAACCACATTTTATTCCTTGATATTAACCGTGTCTCTCGTATTTTTGAAATTCCAATCACAGAAGCGGTAAAATTAAGTTTTATGCAAAATTCAGTTTTTAACCTACCACTTAGTGGTTTCACTATTCATCAAAAATTGAAAGTTTTCAGAAAAATACCAAAATTTCACCCTAGGCTAATTTCGATATTCTGAGTCCAAAAATGAAGTCCATTTTGAAAAATAAAATTTATAAAATTTCAAAAAGTGGTTATTACTATTCATAACTGCTAGTTTTAATAGCATATTGTTGTTTAGTGAAACTCGGTATTGCGTACGACGCAAGCTATCGAGGAAGGTCGCGATTGCGTGTAAAGCAAGCCAAGAAAGTGTTGTGTAGAAAAATATTCCTTTGATGATTTATATAACATAAAAGTCTCGGGTGTTACAATATAAATTCATAAAATAATATTCAAAAATCCAAATATTCACATAATATAGAGTTAAAAATCATGCTTCAAATATAATTGTTTTTCAATAAAATTCTCCTCTGTTATTCACATTATTAATCCATTCATTAATATCCATTCCATTTATGATCTGACTTATAAAAATAAATTTCACTCATCAACCAAGAATATTTGAGGATTTATCTTCAATATCTGATATATGCACTCTATCCAAAAAAATTAGTCTATTTAAATCTCAAATTAGATAAAAACAAAAAAAAAGAGAAACTTCATTAATATTATGTTGACTATGATGATAAAGGTTGTGGGATATAATATAAAAAAATTAGCAAAAATAATTAAAAAATATGATAAGATAATAAAGTATAATTTATGATATTTAATTAAACTTTATAAAATAAAATTTATCATCCATATTTCATTAAAATGAAATCATCTCTACTACCTCCTTATCTTCCTCAATGGATTATCAAATGAACATTTAACATAATAATGAACATTTTTAATTTTTTACTGATAATTTTTCTTCTCATATTTTTATAATGTAATGTGTGAAATAACAAGTATCACACCATGGTAATTCTAACTAACTTTCACCTATATCCCTATCATCAATTATCGATAAAAAATATTTATAATTTTTATTGTAAGTGTGCATATGGTGTTTATAATACAAGGACAATCCAAAGTACCCCATTTTTTAGCAACTTCAATTTTTGGATACTTTTTATAATGTAGAGGATTCAGTGAATAATTTTTACAAATAGATATGAACATTATTCCCAAATAATCATGACCATAACTTCACATTACTCCATTAACTAGTTACATGGTATTACCTATCTCTAATTTTATAATCAATTCAATTTAATCAATATTAAAGAAATAAGGTGTTAAGGAAAAATAGGCGTGTCATGTGGATTTCTATTGAGGTATTTTATAGCCATTAGGTCCTGTCAAATGGTAAAAGGTAGGGTAGGTCTCCATATCAAAGAAGATAAATCACATTCATTAGATGTCTTATAGAATCCTAATGTGGGTCAAAATGTACATTCATTGATAAGAATTAAAAAAGATTTATCTAATAGTAATCTATCTCCTAATAATATCTTATGAAAAAGTTTGATATAAATAAAACAAAAAAAATATCAAAAACATTTCATGGATGGAAGAGATACAATATCGATCAATAAATTCATGGTCTGAACAATAATAATTTTTTTATTAAATGAAATTTTATAAGAATCAAATTCAATTATTGTTTATATCACCAATAAATTTCAAACAACTTCAAAAATATAAGGAAAATAACACTTCCAAAATATCTCGTAATGTATTTATTATTTTTTAATATGATCAATCAATTACTTCCATGTTAAAATATTTCTACTAGTTAACAATGTATTATAGATTAGTCAACAGGAAAATCAAATGGGGGTGAGGAACCCTCTCCCCACACCCAATACAAACATTGTCCCCAATATTTAATCATGTTATGTGGGTGAATACAATTTCGAATTTATGTATAACATGATAATACATCAAAAGAATTATGGAAACTAAAATTATTCCCACTATTTTTGTATTTTCACCTCATTAGTCCCAAGAATGAATTGATTTCATTGAAATTCTTACATATCTAAAGTATCGATTATTTCACATTTTCCTGATTAATCATTTATATATGAACATGAAAATTTTAAATAAACAAGTAAAGTGATGGCATCTTACATTTAATATCAAAAATTATGAGGGGTTTTTGGAATATGCCACTAAGAGAAATCTTAAACTAAAACTAATTTCTAAAACTAACTACTAAGAATGTAACAAAATAGTGGTTTCCTATTAGAAGGAAATTGTTTTAAAATCATTAAGCTATAAATTTCTTATTTCATCAAATAATCAGAGTATGAAATAATATTACAAAATCCATATTTAACCAAGAGTTGAATTTTCACTCTATTAAACTTATTTATAATCTTATTATCCATGATAGAAGATTAAAAATTATTTGAAGAGTAAACCAGTATTTTTAAAGTATAATTGAATTAAAAATAAACTATTCTAATAAAAAATCAGATAACATTCATCCTTTGACAATTCTTCCATCTATAATTCTGAAAATTCTACTATATACTTATTTAATTCTATAGCTTTCTCTTCCTATTTTATTATTTTATCTATTGATTAGGCATCCAAAAACTTCTCTTCCTTATTTGAAGTGATTGTAAATGTTTCATTCTCAATTTATTTTATCTCAATGTGGGATTAGTCATTACAATACTTCTCAAATTCAACCATCAACTTGGTATCAATATCATATCCCTATACCTTTTAAACCATGAATTCAGAGTCATATTTAGGGAATTATATCAGTAAAATTAAAAAAAATTACCTTCTCAAGGATTTATCATATTTCTACAAATATTTATTCAATAAAGGAGGTTAATTATTCTTTCATACGTTGGAAGTGATTAAAACAGAAATCATGGTATCAATGTGTCGGCTGGATTTCATGTTGATATCTACTTTTGAGTATATTGATATCTTTACAATGGATATCTTATTATATTTCCATGTATATTTGGGCCTTCATATTTTAGATATGCAAGAAAAATAACTAAGCACATAAGTAAGGCCAAAAATTAAAAAACAAATCTAAAATTATATACTAAAAATAATAAAATAAGACTCTTTGATCTAATCGATCAACTTCTTAATTTTTATTAGTTCCCTTTGTAACCTTACAGAAGTTTTACAAATTATACTAGTTACTAACCTTAATTAATTCCTCAAACTGCAAAAAGTTCTGATATTTTTTTTATCAAACTAATATTAACCCTAAATGCACTGTACATTGAAATTGTAGGGTAGAACCGACAAGGAACTATATATCAATTTTATAATTTCATAACCAACTGTTAAATCTAGAAAATATTATAAGGAATTTTAAAGTAATAAAAACTAAATAGAAGTTAAACTAGATTAGTGAATTATTGTGTTTTTTAATAAAATGTCAAAGATAGAAAATAATATAGGGGAATCAATTTCAAAATATGTTCTTTATTTATTGAAAACAATTTAACTCCTCTCCTAAGATTACTCATCTCAATTGTTATGAGACTTCTTGAGGTTATCAGTTTCACTTGGATGGTAATAACGAAAACTAAAAATGTCCCTTAAATTAATATGGTGTAGGTAACTTAGTGATACATAGATGAATTATGTTACATTTCAAATAAAAATGTACATTTTAGGTCTAATATCACTCTATCACATTAAATTGTAACATTATGATCGATCCCCCAATCAATATTACTATTTTTAGGTGATTAGGGATATGATATTTATTAGGAACAATTAAATAATAAATAATAACAAAAATTCTGAGAAAATAAGAATGAAAATCATGATGTACACATCCAATTCCCTCAATTACACCCTCTATGAGTCAATACAATCATAGTTGTGTGTTAGTCAGTCATGAGTAAACCACATATCAAAAAATAAGGAATATACTAGAAACTATTAAAAACATTTTTAAATAATGGTAAAAATAAATAAATTGATTTAAAACTTAGAATTTTTAAATCTAATAATAAAATAATGAAAATAGAAAGGGAAAAATAAATTGGCATCCAACCTGATCCCGGTGGTTGATATGGTGGTTCCTCTTTTATTCTCCCACGCTAATCATATATAAATTTCATTCAATATTGTTCCTCCTTTTATTCATCTCAATTATTATGGGATAATAAATAATATAATCCTTGAAATTATGACTCATACCATATCCAAGAAAAATATCATGGGATCATTATTAGATATGAATTTAAATTTTGTAAACTATATTGTCATGAGGTTTTTATGGAATAGCCAACATTTTAATGTAATGTCAAATTTATCCTATAAATCATGTTCTTACAACCTGATAGATCATTAAAACTCATCCATAAGGCTGAGACATGGAACCCAAGTCAATTATAGATCTGTAAAGCTACAAAAATATCATCTTAAACTTTATAAGTCACATGGATAACCACCCTTTTATTTTTCCTTTATAGGATATAGGTTTAAATCCTACTTATTCATAAAAATAGGCTTTTATGTGAAGATAATGTTGAAATATAGATTCTAATATCCAAAATTACATTACTCTACTATTTTATAGCCATGTAAATCTAGGTGGAATATCTTAGTCATGTAATGCACTCTCTAATTTAAATGGAAATGGATTAAAACAACAGTATCCCTCTAATATACATAAGGAATCTTAGGAAACATCACTATAAATGAACTTTTTTCTAAATTTTCATCCTTATAAAGAATATTATATATTACCATGGTACATAAAAATAGAATATGACATAATTTCCACCCAAAAAACCCAATGCTAATGTACAAAACCTCACATATCAAATTTGGGAAATACTTATAAAAAATATTATGTATAATGCATGTGTAAAATCATAAAAATCATCATGGTATAGTATTTTCCATTGTCCACAATGTCAAACTCATCTCAAATCAAAAATTATCAAAATTTATGTTTTTACTAAAGATATAAGAACCTTTAAGGGAAAGCACTACTCTTCTCTTTGAATAGAAAATAAGAAAATATTATACATATTATGTTCATTTGTCTCCAACAATTAGCACATGAGAATCATCCCAGTTGGTGAGGTATCCTTTAGTTCATCCACAAGACCCAGGTTTAAAACCAGGTAGAGGAATATTTTCAGGTACTGTAGTAGGCACTGTTGCAATACTATAGTAGAACTGTACACTGTATAGGTACTGTAACAGAACTATACACTATACAGGTACTGTAGCAGAACTGTACACTGTACGGGTACTGTAGCAACTAGAACTATTCACCTAGGGTGACCGGTTTGGGCTTGGAGTAATTAAGGATTTCGGGCCACCCAGGCCTTCGGGTCAGTAAGGCTTTCTGGCCACCATTAAGGCCTTTGGGCCACCTCAAGGCCTTCAGTCCACATGCAGTTTCCCTAGACAGACTACAAAAAAGAAGTAGCCCTAGAAGAGGATTCAGGTCATGTGTACTCACCAGAGCAGAGCCAAATGGATTTTTCAGAATGAGAGGGTATGGCTATGCTATCAGGACAATCGTATGGTTGCACGAGAAGCCTAGCCAGACGACCATGCGAAGGTGGAGAGCTACTATCATGATGTAGATACTGAGGAGGGTTAGTTTCTTGTAGATAGTCTAGTTTAATTCCCTAAGACCTTCGTGTCGTGTAATCTCTTAAGCCTACGAGCCAAGTAATCTCTGAGCCTATGGGCCTTTTAAGGGTTCCCCCTCATCCATTGAAAGGGGGTTATCAAAAATCAATAAAAATATAGGCCATAGGGTCATTCGGGTGTCCAACAATATCATTAAAGGTTGTGGTAGCGATGGCTATCACACATTATCCATCCCATTTTGTTGATAATTCATAAATATACATACGAATAAAATCAAATTTATAGGCAAATATTTCAGAAGAAAACATCACATATACAGGTATCCATGACCTAAAAAAATTTGACGATCCACTCTTTAAACAAGAATAAAACCTTTATACACTATTATCCTTATTCAAATTCATGCACCAATCAAAATTATTCCAAATGCATCCCAAAATAATCAACCCCCTTTAATTCAAAAAGAAATCACTTTCCTTCCATATAATACAAAAACAATATAAATAGTTAATAAAAAACAATGAAACAATTAAATAAATGGTAGAAATGTAAATAGAAATTTGAGTCATCGGATATCATATAGGTGGCTAAAACTATGAAGTGAAGTTGAGTTTTAAAAAAAATAACACCATTTTTTCTATGCACTTTTTAAAGCATCAAGAAAATTCAATTAGAATAAGATAAATATAATTTATAATTAAAATGAGGTATATGTGTTCTAGTCAGTGATGAATTTGGATATATGGGCTCATCATTGATGTTCAAGGGTTTAAACTAAAATAAAAATATGGGGTTATTTTTACAAATACATATTCAACACTGTATCCCCTAGTAGCCAATTGTTTCTTCCCTTTTTGTATCAAGTGGTTTCCTAGTATTCATTCCCTTAAAAATATTGTTCAATAAAAGGAATTGTGTGAATATTATAAGGAACAAAAAAAATTGACGTGGCATGGGATAAAAATAGAGGAAGATAAAAAAAGAAATAAAGATAGATAAGTATCATTGTTAAGTAATAATTAAAGGGAAAACAATTGGTTCATTGGATCTTCATGTCCATAGCCTATTTATAGGGATTTATTTTATATTATAATTCTTGGTTATATTTTGATACACTTTATGTGAGTTATATTTAGTTTAATTAGTCATGATAATGTCGATGGCAGTGAGCCTCATCTCTTTTAAATTATTATTATTTTACTACTAATTCCATTTTTTTATTTTTTTTTAATAAAATAATTGTTAGGTTAAGTAATAACCTATAGGAAATTCTACGGTAGGGGAAAATAATTCCATAAAAACAATCATAAGGTATCCAACCACAAGACCAAAAGTACACCTATTTTTAATTATAATCAATGATATTTTTAGTGATCTCCATGTGTAAAAATGACTTTCACGTCACATAGAATAACCATCATATTGAAAGTAAAATAAGTCAATGTCTCTGTTCAGTGTGCTAAAATATTTTAATCTCATGTTGGTTTAAAAAATCATATAAGTGGGTTACCCTATAACAAGAAATGAAGATCTATCACAAGACTCATTTCATCAAGGAATAAAAAATTAATGGTCACTATCCTAATTCACCCCCTCTTGAGACAATTCCATTTTTGGGACATCAATAATATCCACAATAATTGGTATTATAGTTTTGGAATAAAAACCATTCTAATATGTTCATTTTCCTTATTGCGTGAATGAAGAATAAATAATCCCCTAAACCATAAATGAATTAATATATTTAATTATCATAACATTCAATTATGGAAAAAAATTACTTTATTGTCACCAGTAAGATGGAATAAAAGTCTATTTTTATTTTTTATGTGGAAATGAATTAGTTGATGAATATAGTATAACCCTCTGAAATAAGGATATTAAAATTATTTAAACAAATATTAAGAAAATAAATTCATTGGGGAGATCATTTTTAGACACAGTGTACATGAAATAATGGGTTGAAATGATTTCAAAACCATGAATGAAAAATTTACTAATATCTATGAGGGTTATTCAAAAATTTGTGAAACAATGTTTTAATTTATTAGGAACCAATATAAATATCTTAATATGATTCCTAAAACATTTATTGAATAATTATTTAATAGATTCATAAAAGTAGTTTAGTCTTTGAGAGGACTTGATAAAGTCATTTTTGGAACAAATACTATCAAAATTATAAAAAATATATTTCTCATTTACAATAATTAGAAAATTTATTTAATACAAGATAGGGATCTAGATACTATCACATTTGTGAAATTTATAACACATTAGTTACCTATTGAATATGAATAATGAAGAGGAACAATAAGACAAATAATATTTCCAAGAAAATGATGATTAAATTCATGAAAAATAATAAAAAATAGAATAAAAGATTAAAGGGAAATAAAATTATTTTATGGTTTATCTCTTTTGAAACCTCTAGAGAGATTAAATAAAGTACAAGGAGGAACAGGCTCTAACATGCTATGAGTATGGTGGGATATATTTCTACAAAGTATCTCAAAAATAATTATATATTAATAAACTAATTAATATTATCATATTCATATTAGTATAAATTATACTAGTATAATGATTAATTGGATCTTATAAAAAATAAAAAAAATTGAAATTTTAATCAAAGGAATATGATGGAGCTCAAAATTAATTAGCGGTAGATGTAATGAAATATAGTCAATATAATAAATATGATTCAATAGTTATGGAAACTTATTCACAAAATGTTAATTAGATTCAAAAAAACAATTAAATTCCAATTAAATTAATTTTTTATCTAGGGGAAGATGACTATTCCTTAGAAGAGATAAATAATCAAGTAGAATAGAAAAATAGGACAAATAATGTGATAAGAAAATATAATAAAATTATCTCATTGAAATGGAATACAATTATGTCTCTATAAGAGGATATATAAAGGTGTAAATCAAGAAAAATAATTTAAGATTTTATTAAATCGATGGGGAAAATTTAAGAACTCTATAAATTCATAAATTAGTTGATTATTCATGAAAATATAATAAGTATAAGTATAAAAATATAGGAAGAAAAAATGGTTTATACCAAAAATAAATATAGGGTTAAAGATAAAAACACTCAATAACAAGAAGTTTATTAAATATATAAGCTCAAAAACTGAAAAAATAAAATGATAAATTTGATATATCGTCAAGGATATTGAATTAATATAGTAATAGATTCAGATTCTTTATCATAGGAATTCTTTTCTTGGGATTTAAACCATACCAACTCATTCCATTTTTTATATTCATAAAACCACTTTTAGGGAAAAATTTGGATCTTTAAAAAAATCAAAACCAACTCCAGTAAACCACCAAATTTTAACCAATAAAATATCTAGAAATTCAATATCTAAAAACAATTGAATAGATATACAGATAGGGTAGGTGGGTTGACTTAAATACCAATAGAACCACATGGATTTTCTTTCATTCTGATATAACCCTCAATATCTTGATGTATCCTAGATCCCATCACAATCTACCCTACATAACACCACACCATTCTTTACTAAAAAGAATATATTCTATGATCACTACTAACTATATATACCCCCATCATAGGCATTCTCATGCATAAAAAATATAGGGAAGAAGAACAATCAATATAGTAAACATCATGAATTTTGAGAGAAAATTGATTCCAATAATTGTTATACACCACCATTTTCAACCATCAACATCAACTAGAATGATCAATAATTTGAATCTATGTCCAGAAAACACTAAAAAACACAGTCAAAGAACCAAAATTATAAAAACCCCAAATAAACATTCCCTCAAAAACAAAACATTTCACTAATATTATCGAATATAATAATTTTTAATCCTTGATGGATTTAAGAGATCCACCCTCATAACATTGACCCATATTTTCATCCAAAAAATCTGCCCACTATAGTTTTCCACCACACTAATGATATAGAACATCCACTAAAGAAAACAATCGCATTATTGTTTCCTTGTAGCTACCCTATGGGTTGGTTGGTGTGGAAATATAAAAAAATATAAACGGATAAATGAATAAGTGAAAAAATATGACATACCTTGATTATGGAATACAAAAAACAACATAAAATAACCCAATCAATGGTGGGTTAATTTAAAACCAAGTAGGGGAAATATCTTTTTCAATAAAAAATATTGTGAGGGAAAAACTTAATGAAGCCTTCCCAATCCAATACAACATCATTAGCCCAATCCACCCAAAATCCCATCATTTTAACCCTGTTTTGGAGACTTCATGGTGGTTCATGTAGAAATATAAGAGGATTATAGTAGTCAAAACGACTAGGACAACATTAGGGGATAAGGGACACCTAAAAATTAGGAAGTATAACCAACAAAAAAGATAAAATAAATCCTACATAGTATCACTTTCTAGCTCATTCATTGAGTGTTTCCATAATCAAAATCCCAAAATACCCTAAATCTACCACTATATATAAAATAAGGGCTCTAACATGAAAAGTTAGGTAGAATTATTAGATTTGGAAGATAAATGAAGCACTCTCATATAATCATTGATCGAATAGAGATACAACCACATCTAAGGGGGAAAATAAATGATATAAGATTAGAGTAAATTAATAACATGAAGGAACAAAAATCAAAAGTAGACTAGTAGAGAATAAAATGTATTAGAAACCAATAATATAGGAATGAATAATAATACTTAGATATTTGAGGATCCTATTAATGTGGCACCATATGGAATTAAATCCTTACTCATATTAAACCAAGAGTAGTTTTATTTTCATACATGAGGAGATAAAAATTTAAAAAATGGTTTCAATAATAAAAAGAACATAATAATATTAATAAACGGTCTAGATAAATATTATTATTATGAAGTATATAGGAATACCATGGGATTTTCAATAAAAAATCATCATACTTAGTATCTTGTTTTACCATAATGATAATTTTATAACCATAATTATTCTTTTACTTAATACTAATTTATATATATATACCACATACACTAAGTATATTACTACAAGATGATATATAAATAATAAATTATGTTTCTAAGGATGTCCATATCATAATAAGATCATCTAATATAAGATAATTCATATAAAGTTTTGTTTTATAATCTATAATATGTGATCATGGAAGAATTTTATTATTATATGAGACCATAAAAATAGTGAAAAATAAATTATACTAAATCAATCATATAATTTGAGATGTTGGAAACTAAAGAAGTATAAATAAATTAATTACATGGTGGATGTTTCTTTATCACCCATATAAAATTAAGGATCATGAAATCTTTATAGTGGGTGATCCTCCCACATTAATAAAAATTTTAACCCCTTAAATAATATATGGAAATAGGTGTATGGTAATGTAATATTTGGGAATAAATAATATATGA
This sequence comes from Viscum album, assembly GCA_963277665.1. NCBI lineage: Eukaryota > Viridiplantae > Streptophyta > Magnoliopsida > Santalales > Viscaceae > Viscum > Viscum album. The sequence continues at coordinate 511,730,396 of OY728127.1, read as the reverse complement.
AAATAAAGCCATTTTAATATCCAAACTTGGTATAAATGATATAATAAAGGATGATTCCATATTTACAAAAGGTATAAAGAACAACCCTTTGTGTATGAGTTTGTTATATGTTTCCTACCATATTGTTGACTTTACTTAAATAAAATCACAGTTAATGTAAGGATTATGTTTTTTTTAAAAATTTGATAATAACTCATTAGAATATTTACCAAATACATTGGTTTAATGAGCCTCATTTCTACCCAAATAAAATGATAATAATTTATGGGATATAATATTGGGCTACCTAAACTAATGAAATATATAGTCATTGGTAAGAAATCAAAAAACCTTGGATCTTATAAATTTTATAAGGGAAAAATACATGTCTGGAAATATTTCTAACCGAGAATGATAATATCAAAATCCAAAAAAGAAAAAGTAAAGAAGAATGTAGAGGGAAAAAATTTATAATTATTTCCATTTTTAGATTTGAGTCATTTGAAAAGGAAGAACTGAGTCCATAATCATGTTGAGGGAGAAGATCAGAGAAATCTAAAGTATTAAGGAATCTATATTTTATTTTATTTTTCTTAATGTTCTATTGAATTGTTTTCATCATGGTTTGAGAGTTTCATCTTAGTTTATTGTCATGGTCTATAAATGGATGTCAAAGGGTCTATAGGAAACCATAAAGAGTGAGAATATATCACGGTTTTGGTTTCCAAGATGTGGTTTATTGAAATCAAACATATCTTATCGAGTGATTTATAGATACAATTCACTGCACCTACTCTCTAAATTTTTATAAAAACACTTTGTGGTTTGAATAATGATATAGTTTTAAGAGAGTAAATTATGGTTTCTTTATCATGGATTAAAGTTATTTGGTGAAACCACATCATGATTTATTAAACCAATTTTTTGTTTTTGTTAAATGCATCAGATTTAAAAAAAATATTAGTGAAATCAATGGGTTTTATGATTTGGGTTATGATGGTTTTTGTACTTTCCTTAACTAACATAAACTATGTTGTGGTTTAGGGAACCATGTCATGGTTCAACCCACCCTCATTTATTTTTAAATTTATTCTCTCTGTCTCTTTTAACTTTTTTTCTTCTTCTATTTTTCAAACACTAAAAAGTAAATAGAACCTCCTTAGTAAAATTAAGTGTCCTTTTGGAGGGATTGGAGTTCTTTCTTTATGATATTAAATACTTACAAATTAAATTTAGTATTATTCTCAAAATTTTACCGTTCCATTCATCATTTTATTCTAACCTAAATATTCATGGATATTGTCAATGTTTCGATGTGAGGGATGATTAATTAAATGTTTAAAATTAAATACCCCTGAAAATTATATTATTTAATCTAGATAACATGATGATTAAAATATTCATTTGAGGTATATGATTCAGAAATTCACATTCTTATACTATTATTCATGTAGAACTATAATTATATATATTCTAAGAGTAAATAAAAAGGATTGATTAATAATATATAATGAATTTAATTTAGAAGTATTATAAAGATATTGAGGTATATGTTTTACCATAAAATTATTATTTCACATTTTCCATAACATATGACATTGTAATAAAGGTATAGTGATGTTAGATAAATGGTAGTATTTTTACCTTAGATGTGTAATTAATGAACTAAAGAGGATAAAAAATGTTATTTATGGAATAAGTTATGTGATAAGTGTTGAGATAGATGTCTTATGTGGCTAAAAAATTATATTGTAATGTGGTTTTAAATAAAAGTAATTTTTATGGGATAAATTTTATAAAATAAATGGAATGCAAGGATTAAGGAACCTAGGATTTTTTATGAATTTTATTAACTGTTGGGAATTTATTAGGAAATGGAATGATTGAAGTGGTAGTTGATACACTAAAATAATATGCTCAATGTACTTGAATTTTATGTTTGATGTGGTGAATTTGTATTATGAGGTTAAGTGGAAAGGCAATGATTATATTGTGGAGATATCATATTCAATGGATGGGTATAGTTTACCATGATAATATATGTAACCTAAGATGATATGTAGTGACTCACATATTTGTGTATCAATGAACCAAAAAAAGGGTAAGTTTTTTTCGTTATTTTGGTGGATGAATTTGAAATTTTAGATTTGGATCAATGGTAGTAAGTTTAAAATATATTTTATAAATGTTTCTTGAGTTGCTTCATAGGTGTAAAGGTGAGTGGAAAATACATAAAAGTGTTTTTATTTATGGAAATTAAAAAATTTACATAAGTGGCTTGTAGAACCCACTTGGTACCAAACTCACTATCACATGGTACTTTGTTGTGAAAATTTTGGATATGTCCTACTATTGTTAGTGGCCATATAAATGGTATATGTTGAACTATTTAGAAGAGAGTATAGATTCTTTAGGTACTCATTTCGCACTTCTTATAATTTAAAGGGGTTTTTGGTATTTTTATAGTTAAATAGTTTAGTCCCCCTTGGTTCATATTTCTTATATATAACCAAATGGAGGTCCTATCCCCTCCCTTGTTCTTCCTTTCCACTCCATTATCTACCATTGATCTATTATATCCAGTGTCCATTACTCCCTGATTTGAGATTATCCTTCTCCCTTTTCAATACATTAATTTTCTAATTATTCCTCTTATAACTTTAGTGCATCAAATAAAGGTTTTCATATGAAATTACATTAGATAATGGTGGAATCACTTTATAATAGTGGATATTTCATGTATGGTGTATAAAAGAGGCTATAGAATGGTGGATTATCACTACCACAAGCATTTAGAGTTGAATTAAATCATCAAATTTTTTATAAATTTTTATGAAATTAGATGAAATAAATAGTTAAATTGGATTTATAATTTAGATTTTTTTTTAATTTGAGGTTTGACTGTGTGTCGGAGGTGGACCACACCCCATCCTCTACGATTTCATCATTATTATACTTCTGAGAGAATTTTAATAGAGTAAATATGGTTTTTAAATTTCATTTTATATGGTTTATGAATTAATTATTTTGGTTTTATAGATGAGATTGGTGCTCATCGTATTGGAGAGGTAGAGGTTGGTATGATATTGGGTTTTTAATGGACGGTGTATTTGAGGCATGTGGATTTTATACATTGAGTATCTAGGTTATTTGGATTATTTTGAAAATATTTATTAGAATTATTTGGATGATCATGATAGTAGGAAATGGTGTTTTATCCATACATAAATTAGATGCACTCATGTTATCCTAAAATCAATCAAATGTTCTTATAACATGCTTATTTTTTCATTGGTTCCTTGGTTGAACGGATTTTGGAGAACCATTTTATACCTTGAATGGTGGAGTGAGTTGGTTTATAAAATTATATTGTTTCTTTGTTTTTAAATATGATCTCAAATGGTTTTTTAAATAATTAGTATTCAAAAGGTAAAATTATTTATCATTCTAAATAGAGTAAAAATATGGGTTTAATATAAATGAATATTTGAAATTAAATTATTATTTAAAATTTAGGATTGAAATTTTCTATAAATGGAAAAAATGGGTTGTTTTAAAAAATAGGTTCCATTGGTTTTTTACATAGATCCACATGTGGGTAAATCCATCATGATATGACTTTTATAAATTCTTATAAAATGAAATGGAATCATCTTTTTAAAGGATATCCAAAATGGGTTGTTTTGAGGTATAATTGGGTCTATTTTACTTTGTGTATATTCCAAAAGATTATAGTTTACTATAATGTTATATTTTTATACATGATGAGAAATTATAACATCTGATCCATATGTATGAGACTTATCTTAGGTGATGGGTTGGTTATACTAGGATAATATGTCTAGTCAGGTTTTGGTGATGAGATTTTTATGGGATCTTGAGAGTCACCCTTTCATATCGTGATCATCTATAGAACTCTTGATACACGATGATTTATTATGGTTAATCTTAGATTATAGAATGCTTATTGATTGATGGATCACATGTATGATGTGATATAGTTAATAGATAACCTTGGGATTATTTAAGATACCTTAATATTGAATGAGTGTTGGTTGTAGGTGCCCTCAATCAAATTTTTATCCACTTACAAAATTCCTAATGATTATTTATCCTCCATTATTATCATTGGAATTACCCCTTGATTGAATTTATATTATCAAGGAAGGATATAACCATAGTAATGGTTCATTTAGGGATATAGCCTAGTTGAGGGTAGTAGCCCATGAATTGTGACTGATTCCCTGTATGGATTGAGATATGGGATTAAGAGCTGAGTGGGTTTCCTTTATAGTTTTATTGATTAGCGGTGAGGGTTTCCTCATTAGTGATGATGGATTATGGTAGTGTGAGACTAGGTGAAAAATAATATTACCTACGTGGGGGTGATAAATATAAGATGAACCTATGAATTGGGATATGAATCCTATATGAGGTAAAATCTAGGATTACCTCATGATTGAGATTGGGAAATTTTACCACAAATATGTTATATATGAGGTTGTGTATGCTTATTAAAAATTCAGTTGATGATGATTACATTCCTATCAGTGCTCTTCATTATCAATGAGAGGTTTCTATGTGGTTTTAGATTATTCTCTATATGAATAGGGAGATTCATTTGTGTATGTGAAAATACTTACCTTAGAAAATTTTCTTTTCAAATAGGATTCACCTTGATAAAACCATGGATATTTCCCACACTTGTATATAACAATAATAATGATATGGTATATAATAGAATGATGTATTTTCATAAGACTACACTACCATTCCCTGAAACCCATCCCCAGTGATGAGTCAATATATGGGATATATAAGGATGTGTTTCGTTGGTTTTGAGATGATATATTTAATAAATACTAGTGAATTAACATGGGGTAGATCATGGGTACTAAAATGATTATTTTTGTAATTGGAACACATTATTTGTTTTCAGATTTTATTATCATGAGATTTATAATTTTATGATATTTTATGTTTTGATTACTCTAACTATTTTTTGGTTTTCAATGTTTTTTGAATGTTTCAATTGATGGTTATCCCATATATAATTTCAAATTAACAGTTTTATTAATATGAACATTATTTCAAATACTATATCATGTTTTATTTATTTCATGTTAATCAGATTACTTATGTTTTAGGTAGGAAACTGAAAAGTTATTCCTTTTTGGTATGGAATGAGATGTCGATGATTGTTGGGTCTAAAAGGTGACTTTCTACCCTAAGAGGGGGGTGAATCATGGTATGGATATTCTGTTGAAATTCTTCCTTCCCCAATAGATCATGACCTCTTTATAATACGGTTCACTTTTCTATATTTAGTGTACATATTTTTCCTTTCCTTTCCATCATTATCTTATGATGATTCATATAAAGTAAATAAGTAAATAAACCACAAGAACACACATATTTTTACTTCATTCACCCTCACTATGCTACATTCATGGAGCATAAAATGAGAGTGTATCAATGTACCAAATTTACTATGGCTCTCTACTAAATAAATTTTTGATCTAGATCACTTCTATTCCCAAGATCACTACCTTTACAAAGTTTAGGGTCATCTCACTACTTTCCCAAGGGTCACTCCTTAACTCTCTTCTGATGTCTCACTATCGTTTGAAGGAATAATCTTCTTTCTCTTCCATTTCACAATGCTCTATAAACAATCTACACATAGTTTATGGACATATAAGTACCTTAATTATCAATAATTAACACATCTCTAATTTTATGTATATTCTCTGTTGAAGTCCTTTCTGGAATGATCATTCTCTTCCGTGAAAACACTTAGACTCATAACTTTCACTTCCCACACAATTGGAATAGACTTATCTAATCTGTATAAATAGAAATTACATCCTCTTTGGAAAGATCTTAATGAGATACCAAGTCTTACTTTTCACGACCATGGATATAAAGGTGAATAAAATCCATCTACAAATATAGTCATATGGTGAATATCTACTATCTTCTTACTCTTATACATCAAAACTCAAATATGACAATGATATTATTCATTAGTTAATCCTATCATGTATCTCCTTGTGTGAGATCCTGAAAATATTTTCACATGTACGTGTGCTGTTAAATATTGTTGTCACCTTTTATATGAAATACACTTTTTTGAGAACTATTAGTTATTGTAAATTAATTTGGAAAATGGTTTTTAGTCCCTTCACAAACTTCCTTGAATCCTTCATGAACTAACTCTCACCATGTGGTGTGAGTGCCTCACAAACAACCTTTCCTTCATGAACTGCCTCTACTTCAAAGAAATGTTTTTCATTATAGACTAGAGTGCCCAGTAAACAACTTCTTCAAACTAAGCCTACTTTGTGGAATACCTTTACTTCGAGGACAGCTAACACTCTGTGAACTCATATTAATTTTTTGACCTATAGTTCTTTATAACCACCTTTCATGAACTATTATTAGGAATTTTATCCTACCCAGAATTGATCCCCGTGAACTAATTCCTCCTGCACTGAATCCTCCCTCATGAAAAACGTAGAACTTACACAAATTCTTTCAACGATGACCTTATCTAATGAAATTAACTCTACATAATAATGTGTTTACGGTCCTTTATATAGGTAAATAAATACTGCAAAACTCACTAATCACAAATACACAAAACTCTGGTGTCGTATATCCTTCATCGCAAACTATTATGCAGTTTTCAAAGAACCTTAATCCTTTGAGGTGGCAAATGTCATCCACAAAAGAAAATCCCATTATAGCTCCTCAAATCACCACCTAAATTTTGAAAAAAAATTATCCTAATATGTTCAATATGCCTCCCACAAAATACAATCCTCCAAAAAATTGATTTCACTATGTGGTTCATGTATCGCACTTCACGGTCCTTAAACTATGCTTCATAGTCCGTGAAAATTATTCTTCAAATTCCATGCTTCAAAACATTGTGCTTCACAGTCCTCAAAATCCATTCCATGAACTTATTTTTAGAAAAAATTACCTTTTCCATAAAACACACTCCTGCTTTTGTGGCCAAAAAATTGGAAAACACTGGGAAACTACACAACCTTAAACACATCTTCTTCAGAAACACTAGCCATACTAATTTGGGGTCATCTAGATTTTTCCATAAACCCAATATCCCCAAAAACACCAAAGTGAATCCTTGGTAGATTTTTTCCCAACAATATCCCCCTTTGGGTTTGTTGAAAACTCTTCACATTTTGATACCACATTAAATTTTCTTCCAAATTCTATCAAAACACTCTTATTTCAATTATGATAGTGATCAAATATTTACTCAACATACACTCTAAGCCCATATGTTTCATGCTTAGCATGAGAAACAAAAGTACCATGAAAATACCATCAATGAATCACTTCATTCAAAACTAATCTACTCCTTTCATCATAAATCCTTTCTATCATGATATATATCTATTGATTGATCTCCTTTAGAAACGTAGGATTTAAACCACCCCCTAATTAACTACTCTCCCTATCATCTTCTCCCAAATCTTGATGAGGGATTTTCTCCCATTTTATAAAAAAAATTACTCCCTCTTTTTCAACAAACCCAAATGTTACTTAATTGTGATATAAAACAAGTTAATAAATATAGACCATCGCATTAGGAAAAAACACACCATACCTCTAGGAGAGGGGGTTCTACATCCACACTTTTTGAAGTGTAGGTAGTTGAATAATCTTAAAGATCTAATCAATACTCCTCAAACACATCTTTGGGTAAGTCCTTCATCATAATGTCCACTATGAGTAGTTTTGTAGGAACATACTTCAACTTCTCAATCCCATGCTCCATGTTCCTCTTGATAAAGTGAAATTTGATTTCAATTTTATTTTTCTGGAAGTGATAGACCAGATTTTTTCTATGAATTATAGAACATTAATTATCACAATGAACACCATTCATAGACTTCACTTTAATATCCCACTTACTCATCATATTCAATAGGGGATACCATAATTTTCAAATTTAATCCCCCTTAGTCAATTATATTTGTTCATATGAAGTTTTAGAATCAAATAAATCATGAGGGAACACTTTATTTTTTTATATCCGGAAATCCAGATAAATTGAATTTATTCTCTTATTTGGTTTTGCACTTCTGCATAGTCCATGAGACAATATAGGTTGACATCTAAATACTACTAGTCCACATAAACTATATGAATTTTCACATTTCACTCCATTTATCAAATTCAGATTGAAACTTTGATTATTTTGTAACTTTTTTAATATCTGATTTATATTCTTCTTTATAGCTGCACACTGATATAAGATTTTCAGAAAGTGAAATTACAACTTGGAACTAATTCATTAATAGATACTTAAATAATATTGAGCAAAAAATCATTATAGGAAACCTTATTTTAATCCAATAAATACCAATTTTTTCATGCCACTCACTAACTTCCATAAATTATAGCAGCATGACTTTCCTCGGTTCTTCATAGGAGTATCTTGTCATATTAGGCTATATCTTCTAATGTTCTTATAACCATATCTCCTTGAAAACTGCACCCTTTCAAATTATTAAAATTATTAATATTTATTATTAGATCATTTTGGATGTGGAATTAGTCATTTTAGTGGGAAAACCACCTCTTATAAACACTATAAATCTTTTCTCATAGCTTCTGGGTATCCTAAAACCACTCAACTGATACCATAAAGTTAGAACAAAATATATAATTATGAAATACATGGTTGTTTCTACTTCTACCCCTATCGGTCTTCTTAATGTAAAAATACATAAAATCCCATCCTCACTATACCGTTGAAACATTTCATCTAATTTGGAGATATAATAATCCCACTATGTTATAGAACTCTTCCTATTTTGGGCCTAAAATTGACCAGAAAACATTCTTCTTCTTTAGAATCATTTATTCACATGTGATAGAAAGTTTGAGAATCTTCCCAAGCTCAATATATTTTTCTAGTTGTATCAGCCTTTAATAAGACTTTCAGTGTGTGATTTTACCCTATAGTGATAAGCCATCAATAAAACTGATATGCCTACTTAGTCAGAACTCAATGTCGGGTACAACTGATAATTTTGATAACACCATCACTATTCATTGCACTAAAAGATGTCCATACATGTCATATATTCATATTAAATTAACTCCTTTCTAGGAATTGTTCTAGATTTATTCTTCATCTCTAGTTATTGATTTAAATTTATAAACATTTTGGAGCACATCACATCACCACTTTGCATCTTTTGATGAAACTTACCTATGAATTATATCTACCCAAAAACCAAAAAAACATAAAAATTATTTAAAAACATTTAAAAAAGGAGGGTGGAACCTATAAAATCCTGAAGAATAGGGTTGTGGTCGATCCGGATGAATCAACCATTTGATACTTTCTTTCAAAGAAAAGTACCGTTTTGTGCTTATTCTAATTGCCCATCCAACTTCCACAATTCTGGCCATATGACTAAACATTGTTTACCCACATTTGGATTCTTCTTTTTATATTTAGGTTATGTATGGTTGGCCTTTTTCACAATTGGTGGCTTATACCTATTAGTAGAAATTTTCTCCATTCATGCTCCACCTAAATTTCATTTTTCATAACTTCTTCTTTGATTGGAAATCATTCCACATGTTGTATAATCTTGTTTCTTTCTACATTATAGGTATATTTATCTTTCTTTTTCTTCTCTCCATGTGGCATGAAATGTGAATTTTTCAATGCATTTATTATTCATTTTTCTTTTTTTAGTTATCTGAGTCAATCCACCCTTTCTTGATGTCGTTGATTATTCCATTGAATTTATATTCTTCTTAGTCATAACATGAATATCTCCTCCATTTTTATTCCACAATTATTCAAATTCATTACAAGAGTGTTTTTAAGAGTGCATCAAAAGATGTGATTTATATGACTTTTTTTGATCTCCTTGTGATTCCTTTGAGGTTGTAATCCTATTTTCAATTTATCTTGTTTTCTTTTGATATAGGCTTTTTTTAACACTACTAGAGTTAGGGATCTCCTTCTAGGTTCCTTTTCATTCCATTATTTATTCCTACTGAATTTTTTTGTGGAATTCCAATGATTAGAACATATAAAACATCTTCCATTAAATACATTCCTCATTTCATCATTCCTCAGCTGAGATACTGATGTAATAAGAGTTCTTCTTCTGAAATTAAGTCCTACTGCTTCTTGATACATACTCTAATGTGTAACTATCTCAATAAGAAAGTAATTTGATGTGTACATTCTTCTTAGAGATACTTTTTTCATATTTATTAAGATGTCTCTACTTATTCTAAAATTTAGAAATATATTTTTCTTCAAAACATGAAATATATTCCAAATATTCTACAAAAAATTTGGAATTATGACCATAAATCCCATATAAATAGGAATTATTTTCACTACTTCAAGTTTAATCCTATTTAGTTCTAACTTCATCATCTTTATGAATTTTCCTATATCTGTAATTGTTCACAAATCTCTTCTTATCATTAATTTGAGAGGTTCTTTTCACATCCAAAACCGATTTTTCCAAAACTAGATGTCCTTTGGGATGAGAAAATAATTTCATGTTTTTCCAATAAAATTTCATATTTTATTTTCATCTCATTTTTACCTTCCAAGGTATAGTAAAATAATAAATGAAAAATATCCTTAAATATTTTATTTCCTTTATAATTAGATTACTCCACTTCTTTCTTGACCGAATTTATCTCTTATCGCAATTATTGAATCTTAGTATACCTTGATTCAAGTTAATAATTATGTTTTCTCTTGAAATTATTCCCTCTAGTAACATAATCTTCTAATTATCTAGAGATATTATCAATCATGTCATATTTATATTTTATTTTATAATTCATCTAAGCAACTGAATCATTGTAGAGTGCATTATTCTATTGTATCTTTTGCTTCTCTTAAACTACTTCAAACAGGTGTGTAGCAATATCATCAATTCTGGAATTCAAATTCTTAAATATATCTAAGTCTAGACTCTTTTATATTTCACTAGATTTCAGTTTTTCTGATATGTGTCCACTTAAACAAGCCTTTTATTTAAACCTTTTAGTTTGTTGATATCAATTTCCCACACTTTGATCAGAATATCATTTTATTTAATTTCATCATCCAATTTTTGATCCAATTCCTTTATTTAAATGATGACTTAAAATTATTCCTTCTTGAATTTTCTTCATCATCAATAGTTTTTGCATCACCTGAAATATCAGGTTCTCGACTCCTTCCTAAAACATCATTGAATGAGTAAATATTTTTACATTATGATTCATCCAAAATATTATGCAATACATTATATGTTTCCTTTAACTAAATAAATATTATTCCATAGATACATCCACTATGATTAATTCCATCGTATGTCTCATTCTTATTTGAATTTTATACATTTTCCATGGAATACTAAGATAGGAGAAAACTGAAACTTTAATTTCAAAAATCGACTGAACAAATTCAAAAAAAACTAATAATAGAAACCAATTTTTTGATACCAAATGTTAGTTTCAAAAGGGGAATAGATATCCTGATATGGGGTCAATCATGGTATGAATATTATTTTGAAATTCTTCTTATCACACTAGATCTTGACCTCCTTATTATACTAGTTTATTTGTTTTATCTATAGTGTGAATATTTATCTTTTCCTTTCAGAATGTATCTAAAAATGATGCATATAACGTAAGTCGGTAAAGAAAGAACAAGAAGACACAAATTTTTACATGGTTCACCCTTACTGGGATGCGTTGAATGAGAATACAATGATAATGTTCATATGTACCAAATTTACTATGGATCACTACAAAATCAATGTTCAGGATAGATCACTTTTATACACAATCTCACTTCCTTTAAAAATGTTAGAGTCATCTCCTTACTCTCCCAAGGGTCACTCCCAAACTCCCATTTGATGACTCGCTATGGGTAGAAAGAATAACCTTATTACTCTACCTTTTCTCACTATTCTAGAAGGGATCCACACATAGTTTATGCACATGTAGGTCCCGTAATTATTTACAATGAATGAATCCTCAATTTTATGTATATTATCTATTGATTTTCATTTTGACCTACTATTTAACTTATGTGAAAACTCCTAGATATAGTACTTCCATTTTCTACACAATCGGAATAGACTTATCTTTGTAGTAGAAAAAGAAATTACCTCATCTTTGGAAGGATCTTCAGGATATGACAAGTCTTCCGTTCACTTTCTGTAAAGTAGAACTGAATAAAATCCTTATAAAAATATAATTGGATGCTACAGATCTATTATCTCTCTCTTATAAGAATTCAAAATTTAGATATGATAATGATATTGTTCACTGGGTAATCCTGGAATGTATCTCCTTGTGTGAGATCCCCAAATAGTTTCACTTGTAACTGTAACATGAATTCATTTTTCACTTTATAGATTAAATATACTTTTGTGAATTGTTAGTTTGCTTTAATTGATTTTACGAACTATTTTTAGTCCTTTTAAAAAATTTCATATGTCCTCCGTGAACTTCCTTGAATCCTCCTCAAATTGACTTCCACTACATGGTGAGATTTCCTCATGGAAAACCTTTCCTTTGTAAACTTTCTCGATTTGATGGATAGATTATCCTATGTGGACTATAGTGTCCTGTAAAAAACATCTGTGAACTAATGTTGCATTGCATACTGACTTTACTTCAGGGATGGTTGATTCTCCATGAACTCCTTTTCCTTTTGTGAGCTACAATGCCCTACAAACCCCTTTCTTCAACAATTCTCATGAACTTTTTCCTTCTCAAAATTGGATCCTAGTGAACTAATTCCTCTCACATAGAATCCTCCCTAGTTAACTACTTTAGACTTACCTGAATTATTCTAGTAATAATATTCTCTAATGATATTAAATAATTATAATGATTTGATTAGTGTCCTTTATATATGAAACTAAATCCCATAAAACATTTTAAACCCAAATAACCAGAACTCTAATGTTAGAAATCCATCACCGCAAACAACTAAGAGGTATGCTTTTCACCTTAATCCTTTATGGTGGTTGATGTAATCTATAAAAGAAATCCCTTTTTGTATCCTTAAATCACCACATCAATTATACAAACAACTATCCTCACACGAATGATGTGCCTACTGTGAACTATGAACCTCCTGCAAACTAATTTTTCTATATAATTTTCTTAGCATGATCTGTGGTCCATGAACTTTGATTCATGGTCTATAAATTGGGGATATTGAACTCCACGGTTCATGGCCCATGAACTATTCTTTGTGGTACATGAACTATGTTCTATAGAACTTATTTATACAAAAACCTATGTTTTCCATAAAACAAACTCCCAATTTTATAGCCCAAAATTTTTTCAAACACTGATAAACGGTGCCACCATAAATGCAATATCTTTGTAAACACAAACTATACTAATTGTTGGTCATCTATATTTGTCAACAAATACAATCTCCCAAACACAAAAAAAATATCACCTTAAGGTATTTCTTCCCAATCAATTTTCCTAATGTCAGTCAAAACAAAGTTCCATCCATTCTATACCATTAATACCTTTCATGTGTTTATGAGATAGAACTCTCCCACTACGATATGAAACTCTTCCAGTTGTTTGGCCCACTATTGACCCACAAATAGTATTCTTCTCCAACATCATTTATTTACATATGACTATAGGTTTGAGAAACTTCTCTAACCAAATATCATTTTCCAGTTATATTAGCCTTGAATGATATTTTCTATGGGTGATGTTACCCATGAGTAATGATCTATCAACAAAACTTTGAGGGAGTGACCCAAAATGGACAATATTGTAATTGAGGCTTTTATATCCCCAATGTAGATCGTATAATTGGTATAAAGGAAGAAGATATCCTTTTATTCATAGGTAAACACATAGTGGAGATTATTGTAATCCAAAATAAATGGATTTGGGTTTTCTATGGTTCACGATGCTAGTTTCATGGGTGTTACAATGTGACATATGGGTGTCACATTGGGAAAACTATTTCCCTATCCCACATCAGAGACTGGAGTGGTGTTGGGTATGATATATATGCCCCAGCCAAACCCATCCCCATTTCAAGGAATTTTTAGTGGGGGATGGGAAATGAACCACCCTAGTGGGTAGTGAGCCCTGCTGAAAAGAAGAACCATGAGGGAGTGACCCAAAGATGACAATATTGTGGTGGAGGGTCCTATGACCCAAATACAGATCCTAAAATTCCACTATTACATAACTCTATAATCAATGAATATTTAAAATAAAAAGACTATGGTGATATTGTAACTAAATATTATGTACTTCAAATTCTTAAAGAATAAGATAAAGAGAGGAAACTACATAGAGATAGCTGCAAATGAGGAGGAAGATTATATCTTTTGGTAAAAACTCGAGCTTACCTAAATGATTATTCATCAAGAATATATCCATTTTTCATCTCATTTTTTATATTCATGTTTATAAATCTAATATTTGGTGCTTATATAGATGGTTGGTTCTGATATAGTGTTCAAGTATATTCCCTTTCTCTAGGTTGATTTTGATAAAAAAAAGATCAGTAGGGTGTATATGGGATAAAAATCACCATACACTGAGGACAAGCTCATAAATTATGATATAACCACGTAAATAAATTTTTTATATATTAATTTATTTTTTTGCAATATTTTGTGCATAAAAATTATGATTTTGATGAGATTTTGAGATATAGTCACCATAATTGGTTTATAGGTAAAATTAAAGGGTCTAAATTAGTAAAATATATGCATAATGATTATCCCCTTATCAGTGTGTATAAACCTATCATGTATGTTACACAAATTGGTATTTGATCCAAGGTTATACCATTGATAATATATTGTTTAATAAAAAGGTTTGAGTATGGAGTTTCCCTTCGTGTAAAACCATTATAATGTGTAGATTTTAAGAGGGTTGTGAGTTGCATATATAAGAAAATAAATATGTAATGTCTACAAAAACCATGAATAATAAAAAGAAGAAATAATATGAGATTTTGTGAAAAATAACATTTATCAAAAATGAAAAGGTGGATCCATCACTAACTGAATGTGAACAAACATTAGAAATTTTTGTTTAATATATGGAAAAATATCCACTTGAATATTTCAATTCATTGAATGAGGAAAATTCATACCTCATGAGTTTAGAGGTATAAATACCAAATTGTACATACAATAATTATAGATAAATAATTTTATACATTGATGAAGCAGATTAGGTGGTTATATCGACTAGTGAGAAGATGGGAAACAACTATACATTAGGAGTTACAATGTTTTTACAATAATATGTTGTAAGAAAATCTTATCCATATTATCCTCTAGAAGAAGAAAAATAAAAGTGGAAAAATAATGTTTCTAAGGAACCACAAGCTTATTTTTATGTTTTTCAAAGAAAAACCTATGAAATGTACTAAAATAATCAGTCACACTTATTTATGTAACTTTTAGATAAATGTAGGAGGATATCACCCAACATTAACGAGACACTAAAATTGTGGAGTAAGAAATTTAAAAAATGTTTCTATATGTATAAATATCGTAAAAATATTGGGACCAAAAGTGATTACAATATAGAGATAGAAAGATGGTTTTTGAAAGTTTAGAATTAATTGATTAATGTAATTTAAGGGTAATATGATAAAATTGAGACTAATAATATACATAAATAAAAAATCCATAAATTAGAAGAAAAAAAAGAGTTAACAATCAAGCTAATATTGCTCAACTAGATTTCAAAGATGAAAAGGTAAAAGAGATTATAAATTTTTTGTACGTGAAGAATAATATTTTTAATGGATATGAAAGTTATGATGAGATAACAAAAAAATAATGTGAAGAAAAAATAAAGTCATGTAAGGATGTTAAAAATATTTTTATCATGAACTGCCATGAGCTCAAGGTCAAATTTAGAAATAGTGAAGGGATAACACTAAATATTAACAAATAGATATGATAAGAACTACCTACATTAATATTTTTGAGTAATATAATTTTTTTAAAACATATTTATATATTTTAATAAATATATTGAATTTATTTCTAGATATATCAAAGAAAATATTGGTTAAAGCGACACCCAAAAATTTTGTTTGTACAAATATTATTTTCATGAATAATAAAGGTTCCTAAACAAATTATGAAAACATGTGGGTTAGGAAAAAATTTATAATTATACCTATTTATCAATGGTGGATTTGATAAATAATAAGAAATTTGGTTCCCTAGAAGAACTTCAATTAAAAGGTAATATACCATGAAAATAAAATGTTATTAAATCTAAACAAATTTTTATTCAATGGATGTGATAAATAATTATCTGACATTGTTGGTTCTAAAATTTTTGTTATAAATACATTAATTTTTGGAAAAATATATCACTTTATGAAAGAAAAATAAGGTCGATATCAAGAGGGAATAATAATGATTTTTTGGAAAAGTACACAAAAAGGAAAAAAATGATTTGTAAAAAAATTAGAGTTTAAAAAATATCTATTGAAATTTAAATAAAATAAGTCATATTGAAGAAAATGGTTGGTTCAAATTATCTAGGAATGTGACAAATTGTCAAGAAAAAAATTTCCCACATGATGAGAAAGAAATGAAAATGAAGTGATGGTGTTTTTTCAATAAGACAGGTGAAAATGGAATGTATTGAAAAATACACAATTAATAATATTGAGAAATATTTTATAAAATATAAAATGAAAATATAATTCTACTATGGAAGATGAGAAAACAATATGCATTGCTACAAATAATTTATGGGTATTAGCGTTGACAGAAGACATGTTGATCTATAAATGGGAAAATTATTTTTGGAAAGAAACTGTAGGATTTTTTTGGGATAAAACATTTGTGAGAAAAAAGAATAATTAAAATTTCATGAGAATTTTCCTAATAAGGCGACTCAAGAGTCCATGAGAAGGTATGTGGAACGACAAGGAAATCTGGAAACATTTTAAAACACTGCACGATTATACTACCAAATTCATATTATTTTTTGAAGATAATGAATCAAACACTAGGAAATATATGACGTTTTATATTTATGGAAATTATGGGAGTCCCAACCAATAAATAATACTAATATAATAAATGAGACCATTCTATATAGATATAATAGATTCTACAAAATAAATGAAATAATCCATAAAAGTTATTTGAAAATTAGGGATGAAATAATTATTATTATTAGTTTGAGAATAAACTATAAATCATATCTCTATCACTATATAGTCATAGAAAATAAAATTATTCCCATATCTATTGTGTTTGTTTTTATATGTTTTTAATTTAAGCTGATTCAATTTGGGGGAGAAAATATTTGAATAACATGATATGAATGTGTTTCAATTGAAATAAAACATCTATCTTGGAGATGCTTAATATTAATGGAAATTATTCTTGAAGAATTTTTTTTTAAAGTATACAATAATTTTACAATATTAAGAGGTCTGACTTGGGGAATATAATTGAGAATATACCCATTTAATGGGAGAAAATGTGAGTTTTCTTCCAATAATTATTATATTATTTGAAGTTTAAAATTTTGTAGGTTCATGATAAAGTCATTATTATGGTATGTTTTTCACATTTTCCCAACGTAGTTTATAAATAATAAATTATGATGAAAATGGGAATAATTTTTATTGATCAATGACATAAATATAAGAAAAGTTTGAGAAATAAATCACAACTGAGAAGGATATTAGAAAATTAATTAGTCACTCTTGTTTTCTATATTGATCATTGCTCAAGTAGACATAGATTTGATTAATTACTAAATAATTTTTTTTATAAATCTTTATATTTATTTTTAACAAGTATTAGATAGAATAAAATGGTTAAAAAAATATTATCTTTAGTTTTCTATATAGGTATCAAAAAAATCCAAAGGGGTAAATTGTACCAACCCAAAATTTTAAAAAAAAATTATGATTGAATTGGCTCCTAATTAGGTAATGTGGTTATAGAATGCACATGAACATATTTTTTTATATCCTAAATGTTTTAAAATACCATTAAAAATCATTATCATTAGTATTAGATTCATTAAACAATGATCAAATGATTATTATATGTTAAGGGTTATGATAAATCCAATAGAAATAGAAAAAATAAGTAATGGCCTCAACTAGTATGATCATACACTATAAAGTCCATTTATCAAATATTTCAAGGGAGATATAATCTTTGGTATTTATCCTTGGCCAAAAAAAAGATGACAAGGAGTAAATAATGCATGATCAGAACAATTTATGGGATAAGTTAAATCTTATCAAGATCACAACCCACACCATGTACGATGAACAACCCAATAAAAAAATCATTATCACATAGCTTAACCTTAGGAAGTTTTCTAGTGTAATAAATGGATATCTATCTAGACCCTAATAGTATAAATATTTATAGTTTATTTTTAACAAAATAATAATTATATTTATTTCTTATTTATTTTTACTTATAAATAATTAAGTAATGGAATTGATTAAAATTTGATTTTGAAATGATAAATTAAAATTTGTATTTTTGGGTAATATTAAATTATAATTAAGAAATTCATTTCTATTAATTTACAAATTAAATTATATTTTAATAAAATATTTTTATTAAATATTATATATTAAATGTTAATGATAATATAATTTTACAAAGTGAAAATGTAATTTTTATATGGGTAAAAAAATTATTCTCAAAAAACAGTTATTTTTTGGATAAATAGGGAATTTAATTTAAAATTTTAATTTCTCATATTTAGAGAATTATTTTGATAAAATAAATATTTTTTTCAGAATCAGAATGTTGAAATTATAAAATGATGAATTTTTCATAATTTTATGAACCATTCGAATTATCTAGAAGAATTTTAATACAGTATAAATATATTTTATGTATTATGACATTATAATAACCCAAAAGTGTTTTAATATGTGCCATAAAATTAATCCATGGAAAAAATATATATTTAAAATTTAATATAATGTGTTTTTGTGTTTATATGAATAATTTTATAATCCCTTTATGAATCCTCTAATACCTATATTATATTTTATGGTTTTAAAATCAATTATTTTTAAACATGACTCACTTCCACGTCACCATGGGTATTATATTAATGTGATACATTCATCAACATATAAAATATTGATAACTTTTTTATTTGGAAGAAACCATGGGAAAAAACTTTGGAAGTGTTATGGTTTTGATTACTCTATTGTATACAGTCCAAAACCAATGTTTAGAATATTATAAGGAACTCCCCTCTCTTTAAAAAAATAAACCCACCAAAAAAACAATTCCTATTTAATCAAAAAGCATGTAATATGACTATAATACTCACTTTACTCCCTATATCCCTCCCTTGGTTCCTCCAAACTCTCATGAATCTCCTCCCAATATTTTTGAAAGACCCTCTCAAGGTAAGGGATCCAATCTTTTTCTATTTATTCAAGCACCTTATTTTGTTAATGACTCTTGTCGTCAAATTCCTATTGATGGGATACAATTTTCCACATCTCTATTACCCTCCTTATGATTTAAAAGTGGTGATAGAACCATTTTACACTCATTTATCCCTCCCATGATTCATTGTGTATGCTAATTATACTTCCAAAATTATCATGCGATTTTTCTATGACAAACCTTTGTGTTGTTAATAACATTTCAATTTCCTCTCAAGGGTATTCATCTTGATATATATTTCATTATTTGAGTACAGACATCAATTTAACTATTACACGATCCTTAATCAAGGAATTAAATGTGATGAAATATTATCATATGTTGAATGATATGTAGGGCATACTAATGCTTGTACATGATATGAAAGTGATTGGGCGCCTAGAATTATATAGGGTTCCAATTCATTGGGCAATGTTTTAGTCTCAAAATATATCATGTAAGGGATTAGGGAGTAATCCAAATCCATTATGGGACTTTTTATATATAGCACCCCAAACATTTTATGGTATGTTTCTCTTAAATACATTTTAGTTATAGCCTATATTCCAAGAATTACTGAGCCTCTATGGAACAAAACATGGTAACTTATAAAGGATAGCCATAACCTATCCATAAAACATAAATTTTTCAGCTCTGTAATTTGAATTTTAAAAATTTTACATGCATGGTTGCGATCAGTAAGTTATTTGGAGTCCGACAAGGAAAAATAAATTCTCAGTGAATAGTAACCTACCTTTATGAATAGTAACCTACCCTTATGAATATTAAATTACCTTTAGGAATAGTAATATGACTCTTAAGAATGGTATCAATACCTTTGAGTGTATAAATGAATTTAGGCACCTTAAAAATGAAGATGAAAATTTCAAGTGTTTATATTTTTTGATTAAATAATGATTTTAATTAAATATTTAAATAATCACTTTTAGAAAAATATTTTTAAAAAATTTACTTCATTTTTAGATTCTACACATTGAAAAATGATTAGGGGGAATTTTTGGGATTTTTCTGAAATACTTGCATTTTTTATGAATAGTAAAATTCGATAATTCACAATAAATGCTAAATAATGTATTAATTGAGTCACTGATGATGATATACTGATGTAAGACCAATTGGTACAAAGTCACATGCATATATTACTATTCTTGGTCATGGAATACTCACTATTGGTTGTCTTGAGAGAAAATAATAAATTAATGATTATAATATTAAAAAACTCCTCTCCCCTCCGCTATATAAAGCACACCTCACACCCTCTTCCTCTCAAACCACTCAAGCCTTGTGCCTTGCCAATATTCTGTCCAACTCTCTCCCGAAGATCTTCCCCCACGTCCAAAAGATCCTATCCTCTTTAAAATATCAAATTCTCTCCCCTTAATAGGTTCTCAAAGGAGGAAGTCTCAAGAGGTAAATTCCTCTTTCCAATTCATTCAACTCTTTTAAGTTCTTTTCTTTTTGTTTTTTTCCTCACCATAATATTATGATAAATCCAGTAACATACATGTAATTAAATGTTTTCATGATAATGGTATATTTCATTACCTTCTCTCCTTTCCCACACCATTTATTTGAAAAGAATGAAATCACCATTTGAGATGTGCTAATTTATCACATTCAAGGACAACGGTTTATCAATTTTTATTATAATCTTCGATTTTGGTCATGAAACCATTTTTGTTATGGATAAAACAGATTATTATATATATAATATATCCTATTTTTAGTTATTTATTCCTTTTTTACAAATATTATTAAGTTATAAAGAAAAACATGTTTATTGTAATCAAACCCACCATTTAGCCAAAACGGTTGTCACTAAGGTTATATATATAATAATTCGACTTCACTCTAAGTAAAAAAATTAAATTTAAGATCATGTAATCTTATGGATGTTCACTAATAGAATATAAATTCATTTATGTACAACCACATCCATCTTATATATTTATCCAAACTTGAATATAAGCGAACCGGTCATTTAAAACCAAATAAACAAACGAGCCCAAACAATGAAATTGAACCTTATAACTAATCAAGAAGGCCTTTAATGAACTAAAAAGGGTTATAATAAATCATTTAAATATAAAATAGGTTACGTACTTATGAATTAGTAAGCCTAATTTTTTTATTCAGGTCTTAAATAACAACTCAAGAACACCTTCAAGCATAAGATAAGGGATCCTCTCTCACTTTTGTTCAAGAATCTCCCCTATGTTGTGCCCTTTTATTTCTAATTCCTAATGATGGGGTATGTTTTATCACCTTACCCATACTTCCCTTGTGACATATAGATAATGGAATACCCCTTTACCTCTCATTAAACCCTTAAAATAACACTCGTTACCATGCCAAAATGTTTGTAAGGGGTTTCTTATCTCACTTTGGTTTCTGTGAGATTTTCATTGTTTGACACTAATTTACTGTATGTGGTATATGTGTACTAACATTTGATATATAATAACATTATTATCTTTATATTAATGTTATTCAATGATTCATTTGAGGGTTGTTAAGTTCTGGTCATATGATTCGACTGATTACATTGTGGTAAGAGACCTTGTCTCAACTACTATTTTGTTGTGACCAACTTTGTATTGTGCACCTAATAATCATTTTGTGGCGTACCTACTACCCATTTGAGATCACTTTTACTTTGAAATTATATTTATGTTAAATATCCATAATCTCATGTCCTGGATATGTTTTTTTTCCAAACCATATACCATTTTTCATTTGGTGTTTATTTGGAGAGTTATTTTAATATTTTTGAATCTGTATACTCTACTCTATACGGATATTGAAAAGGCATATTTCTCTTATATTGAATCAATGTATAATGAATAATTTATACATTAATTGGTGGGTAGGGCCTGCTATAGCCCCTCGATGCATCGGTAGGTCTCATGAGACAAACCAGTTTGGCAAAAAACCCTTCGAGTTTGTTTCCAAAAATCAGACGGGTTTCTACCCACATAACTAAACTGTTTTAACGGTATATGGTTTCATGTTCCAGATACATGACATCCAATTAATAAGAATTATAATTATTCATTATCAGTTATTATAATTATCCATGAGGTTTTCACTATGAAAAAATCTATAGATACGGTTTCATTCTCAGTTTATTAATTGCATTAGTTATTCATTTATTCACTATGACATATTGATTATGTCAGATTGATTGTAATTCACTTATTATTGTACTCATGATTCTGCTATTTGTAATCCTTACTGAGCGTTTAAGCTCACCCATTTCATGGTTTACTTTCAACTGGTGACAAATAGGAGATCGTTTATTGAGTTATTATGGATTCAGTTTTTTGTTTCGTTATGTATTGAATTTTGTAAACTTTTCCAATTTAATTTGAGTTACATCTATGTATCTAGTTTCTTCAAGACTACTAAACTGATCTTTCCTTTGGGATTTTCATTCCTTGTAACCATTCCAATATCACAAGTAATGAATGAGCTTCAGTCTAGAGGGTTTGGGGTGTAATAGTTGGTATCAGAGGAAGTTTAGTAGAAAACTTGGAAAGTAGAGTAAGAAATGTATAGTAGGTAACAAAGCCCTAAGGTAGTATTTTAGGATAAACATACAAGAACATCTTGTTGTTTTGGTAAAGAATATATTATGTGGATATTTTTAGCAATACATCCCTTTCTGGATACGACCAGGTAGAGGCGGCTCTGGCACAGATGTATCTAGGGGTAAAACCCAAAAACACTGCTTTGAGCTAGACTCGAATGGGAACTGGTGCACAAAAATAGGCCTTGCTGCACTCTTGTTTACAACAATCCCAGGGGATATGCTTAGGATAATTCAAATTTTCTTTACAAGCCATTATGAAGGAGTTTAATGTAAATTTTTCCTCATAGAAATCATGTTTATAAGATTATCTTTGCATAGAATTTCAATCTATTTTGAGTTCATTTATATTTGAGATTCATAAACTCATCTAATGTATACCATTATTTAGAAATTTCATCTAATCGAATAAGGGGAATCAATACTCATGGGGAAGTTAGGGATCTTCCTACTGAGAAAGTAAATATAGTCAATGTTGGAGTAGATCAGATCATGGCCATATTGGGACAACATACACAGGTTGTAATGAATAACCATTCCACACCTATGTTGGATAGTTTCATGTGGTAGAAGCCCCCATCTTTCAGCAGGACTACTAACCCAGTGGTTGTTGAGAAATGGATCGAGTCCCTTGAAAAGATATTCATGGAATTAAGATGCAATGAAAATGAAAAGGTAGTACTGGCAGTATATTGTCTCAAGGGAGATGCTGATGAATGGTGGTCCTTGATTCAGAATAACACGGAGGAAGAAGAAATAGAAGATATGGAATAGAGTAATTTTAAAGTAATGTTCTTCGAAATATATTTCCCTCATGAGAAATGAACTGAAATAAAGAGGAAATTACTTAGTGTAAAACAAAGGGAAGTATACAGGGTTGGAGAGTGTGAGGTTACCTTCACAAGGCTGGACAGGTATGTCGTAGATTACGTACGAGACTCAGAAGACAAGATTGATCATTTCTTTGAAGGTATTAAGCCAAGTCTTCGAAGGGCACTGGATTATCAATCATTTTCATCATTTTATTAAATTGTATCAAGTGCCATCAAAAGAGAGAGGTAATTTTCTATATAAAATCTTTTCAAAGGAAACCAAGATAAGATGCGGTACTCTGATAACAAAGTAAAAGGAGAAGCACCAAATTATAGCAAGGGAACAAAGCTATTCCCATTATGTGAGAACTGTGGAAAGAATCATCTCAGGAAATTCTTGAAAGGCATGGGAGTCTTCTATAACTACAGAGAAAAGGGTCATCGATCTGATGAATGCAAGGGGAAGAAACAATTCAATGATATTCAATGCTATAATTTTAGAGAGATGGGACACTATGCAAATGAGTGTCCTAAGTGCCAAGGAAACATGCCTTAGAAAAATCCAAGAGAACAAGGGAGAGCCTATGCGATTACAACCGTGGAGGTTGAAGTTCCAAATGATGTGGTGGAAGGTACTTTAATTGTTTACTCAAACTTAGCCAACACTTTATTTGATTCTGAATCATCGCATTCATTTATATCTTCTCAATTTGACAAGAAAATTAGATATGTCAAATTTAATTTAATAAAGGAGTTTTCAGTCAAAACTCTCAGGGGATGTATCATTTCAACAAAGGCATATCGACTAGTCCCCCTCCAGACACCAAAACGTGATTTAGTTTCTAACCTTATCATCATACCAATGATTGAATTTGATATAATTCTTGGTATGGATTGGCTGTCAAATTATGATGTGAATATTTATTGTAAGAAGAAGGAAGTTAAAAATTTTGGAAATAGTGTAGAATCCCTTGTTTTTGGGTAAGAAACTATTCCACCTGATTCTTATCTAGAACCACCCCCAGTAGCTCTACTGAATGCAATACTTGGAGAGTAAGATAAACCAATATCTATGGGTGAGGAAAGAAATATTCAAATTGAAGATGTTCACATAGTGCAAGAATACATTGATGTATTCCCAGAGGATTTACCTGGACATCCTCCAGAGCGGGAAGTTGATTTCTCTATTGATATAATTCCTGATGCAAGACCTATATCAAAGACTCCCTATAGAATGGATACTGTGGAATTAGTATAGCTAAAGAAACAACTAGAGGATTTGAGTGAAAAATGATTTATTTGACCTAGTGTTTCTCCATGGGGAGCCCTTGTCCTCTTTGTCAATAAGAAAGATGGATCCATGAGGCTTTGCATTGATTACAGGGAAATCAATGCTATTATAATAAAGAATAAGTATCCCCTACCCCATATTGATGATTTATTTGATCAAATTCATGGATCTCAATACTTTTCAAATATTGACCTTCGATCCAGATATCATCAGTTGTGTGTAAGGAAGGAAGATATTCCTAACACAGCATTTCGGACCAGGTATGGGCATTATGAGTTTACAGTAATGCCTTTTGGACTGAAAAATGCACCCTCTATTTTCATGGATTTAATTAATAGAGTTTTCAAGGAATATCTTGATAACTTTGTTGTGGTATCCATCGATGATATCCCCATATACTCAAAAAGCTATGAAGACCATGATAATCCCTTGCTGGTCATTCTGCAAACTCTTAGAAGAAATAAATTATATGGGAAGTTTAAAAAATGTGAATTCTGGCTTCAATCAGTTTATTTTCTAGGCAATATTATCTCTGAGGATGGAATCCTAGTTGATCCTGCGAAGAAAAATGCAATCCAAGATTGGAACACACCAACAAACATAACTAAGGTACGCTGTTTTATTGTCTTATCAGGTTACTATTGGCGTTTCATTCATAATTTTTCCAGACTGGCTAACCCACTAACCAAGCTCACACGTAAAGGAGTTATGTTTGTGTGGACAAAATAATGTACAAAATGCTTCGAAGAATTGAAAAAAATATTGATCAATGATCCAATTTTGACTCTTCTAGCTGGAAGTGGTGGACTTGTAATATACAGTGATGCATCAAAGAATGGACTGGGTTGTGTCCTTATGAAAAATGATAAATTTATTTCTTATGAATCAAGAAAGTTTAAGACTCATGAGAAAAATTATCCAACTCATGATCTTGAGTTAGCAGCTATAATCATTGCTCATAAAATATGGAGGCATTATCTCTACAGAGAGAGATGTGATATTTATACAGACCACAAGAGTTTGAAGTACATTTTCATACAAAAAGAACTCAACATGAGGTAGAGGAGATGGATTGTGATACTCAAAGATTACGATTGTTCAATACAATACCACTCGGGAAAGGCGAATAAGGTGGCAGATGCATTAAGCTGTAAAGATCATGGAATTTTGACTCAAATTAGGATTGAGAGAGATCCTATATTTTTGGATCTACTAAATATGAATATGGGAATTGTTAAGGAAAGGGAAATATATTTCTTCTTTCAAATTATTTCAAAACCATCTTTATTAGAGAAGATAAAAAGATCTCAGTCTGATGATGAGAACCTGCACAAGAAAATTAATTATGTCAATGATGGGAGACTGGTTGACTTCATATATGAAGAAGGAGTTCTAAAATTTGGGGAGAGGTTGTGTGTTCCATCAGTACCTGAGCTAAAAAGGGAACTATTAGACAATGCCCATAGCGCAAATTTCTCTATACACTCGGGTAGCACCAAGATGTATAGAGATCTGAAAGAATATTTATGGTGGGATAATATGAAGCGAGAAATTGTTGACTACATGTCAAGATGTCTAGTTTGTCAACAAGTTAAGGCAGAGAGACAACAAATCTCAGAAGTGATTCAACCTCTACCTATTCTTATGTGGAAGTGGGATAACATTACGATGGATTTTTTCACCGGACTACCAAGGAAACCTAGAAGGAATGATGTAATATGGGTGATTGTTGATTGTCTCACAAAATCATCACATTTCCTTCCTATAAGAGAGGATTTTCCACTTGAGTGCTTGGAAAGACATTATATTAATAAAGTTGTAAGACTTCATGGTTAACCTCTATCGATTGTGTCTGATCGAGAAACCTGGTTTACATAAAAATTCTAGAAAAGTCTCCAGAAGGCTTTGAATACTGAGCTTCATATGAGTACTTCTTATCACCCCAAAAATGATGGACAGTCTAAAAGGAATATTCAAACTCTAGAAGACATGCTGAGGTCATGCTCTCTCTTCTTCCAAGGTATGTGGGATCAATAATTAACATTGGTGGAATTTTCCTACCATAATAGTTTCTATTCTAGTATTCAAATGGATCCATATGAAGCATTGTATGGAAAGAGATATAAAACTCCAACTTGTTGGGACAAAGTTGTTGAGAGGAAACTTATAGGCCCATAACTTATTGAAGAGACCACGACAAAGGTGAAGATGATACAACCCCATATTAAACCATCCCAAAGTAGGCAGAAGAGTTATGCTGACAACCGGAGAAAGGACTTGGAATTCCAAGTGGGAGATCATGTATTTCTGAAAGTATCTCCATGGAAGGGTGTCTTAAGGTTCGGTAAGAAAGGGAAACTGAGCCCCAGGTATATCGGATCATTTAAAATTCTAGAAGGAATTGGAGTATTAGCTTACCATTTAGAAATGCCACTAAATCTCTCCAAAGTCCATGATGTGTTCCATGTGTTGTTGTTGAAGAAATACATGCAAGACCCAATGCATGTACTCACCTATGAATAAATTGAACTGGAACCTGATATTTCATACTGTGAAAATCATATGGGGATTCTTGACATAAGGGAGAAAGTATTGAAAAATCGGGCAACTCGTCTTGTAAAGGTCCTTTGGAGAAACCAGGATATGGAAGAAGCAACATGGGAACCTGAGGATGTTATGAAAAATAATCACCCACATATTTTTGGTGAGTTTCATACATAAAAGTTTGAGGACTATATTTACGAAGGAGGGAATAAGGTAGCAACCCAAACATTTTATGGTATGTTTCTCTTAAATACATTTTAGTTATAGCCTATATTTTAAGAATATCTGAGCCTCTATGGAACAAAACATGGTTACTTATATGGTATAGTCATAACCTAGCCATAAAACATAAATTCGTCAGCTCTTTGATTTTAATTTTAAAAATCTGACATACATGGTTGCGATCAGTAAGTTTTTTGGAGTCCGATAAGGAAAAATTAATTTTTGGTGAATAGTAACTTACCCTTATGAATAGTAACATACCCTTATGAATAGTAAATTATCCTTAGGAATACTAATATGACTCTTATGAATGGTATCCATACCATTGAGTTTATAAATGAATTTAGACACCTTAAAAATGAAGATGAAAATTTTAAGTGTTTATATTTTTTGATTAAATAATGATTTTAATTAAATATTTAATTTATGATATTTAGAAAATTATTTTTGAAAAATGGAATTCATTTTCAAATTCTACATGTCGAAAAATGGTTAGGGTGAATTTTTGGGATTTTTCTGAAATACATGAAATTTTGATGAATAGTAAAATCTGATAATTCACAATAAATGCTAAATAATAGATTAATTGAGTCATTGATGATGATATGCTGATGTAAGCCCAATTGTTTCGAAGTCACATGCATATATTACTCTTCTATTTCATTGAATACTCACTAATGGTTGTCCTGAGAGGAAATAATAAATTAATGATTATAATATTAAGAAAACACCTCTCCCCTCCACTATATAAAGCACCTCTCACCCCCTCTTCCTCTCACACCACTCAAGACTTGTGCCTTGCCAATATTATACCCAAGTCTCTCCCCAAGATTCTCCCCCATGTCTAAAATCTCATATCCTCTTCAAAATACCAAAACCTCTCCTCTTAAGAGGTTCTCAAAGGAGGAAGTCTCAAGAGGTAAATTCCTCTTTCCAATTCCTTCAATTCTTTTAAGTTCTTTTCTTTTTATTTATTTCCTCACAATAATAGTATGATAAATATAGTAACATACATGTACTGAAATATTTTCATGCTAATGTTATATTTCATTACCTTTTCTCCTTTCCCCCACCATTTATTTTAAAAAAAATGAAAGCACTGTTTGAGATGTGTTAATTTAGCACATTCAAGGACAACGGTTTATCAATTTCTATTATAATCTTTGATTGTGGTCATGAAACCATTTGTGTTATTGTGTAAACAAATTATTATATACATAATATATCCTATTTTTAGTTCTATAATCCTTTTGTAAAAATGGTATTAAGTTATAAAGAAAAACATGTTCATTGTAGTCAAACCCACCATTTATCCATAACGGTTGTCACTAAGGTTATATATATAATAATTCTACTTCACTCTAAGTAACCAAATTAAATTTAAAGCCATTTAATATTATGGATACTCACTAATATAGTATAACTTCATTTCTAGACAACCACATCCATCTTATATATTTATCCGAACTTGAATATAAGTGAACCGATCATTTAAAACCAAGTAAACAAAAGATCCCGAACAATGAAATTGAACCTTATAACTAATTAAAAAGGCCTTTAATGAACTAAAAAGGGTTATAATAAATCATTTACATATAAAATATTTTATGTAATTATGAATTAATAATCCTAATATGTTTATTCAGGTCTTAAATAACAACTCAAGAACACCTCCAAGCATAAGGTAAGGGATCCTCTCTCTCACTTTTGTTCAAGAATATCCCCTACATTGTGACCTTTTATTTTTAATTCCTAATGATGGGGTATGATTTCACACCTCTCCCATACATCCCTTGTGACATATATATAATGTAATATCCATTTACCTCTCATTAAACCCTCGCAATAACACTCGTTACCATGCCAAAATGTTTGTAAGGGGTTTCTCATCTCACTTTGGTTTCTGTGAGATTTTCATTGTTTGACACTAATTTCTACTATGTGGTATATTTGTACTGCCATTTGATATATTAAAACATTATTATCTTTGTATTCATTTTATTCAATGATTCATTTGAGGGTTATTAAGTTATGTTCATATGATTCGACCGATTAAATTGTGGTAAGAGACCTTGTCTCAACTACTATTTTGTTGTGACCAACTTTGTATTGTGCACCTAATAATACTTGTGTGGTGTACCTACTGTCCATTTGAGATCACTTTTAATTTAAAATTATATTTATATTAAATATCCATAATCTCATATCATGGATATGTTATTTTTCTAAACCGTATACCATTTTTCATACTGTGTTTATTTGGAACGTTATATTAATATGGATGAATTTGTATACTCTACTCTATATGGATATTGAAAATGAATTTTTCTCTTGTATTTAATCAATGTATAAATAATTATTTGGACATGTAGTGGCGGGTGGGTCCTACTATATCCCCTCTATGAATTGGTATGTCTCATGAGACAGATCAGTTTGGCGACAAACCCTTCGAGTTTATTTCTAAAAATCCGATGGGTTTCTACACACAGAACTAAACCATTTTCACGATATATGGTTTCATGTACCAGATACATGACGTCCAATTAATAAGAATTATCTTTATTAATTATTATTTATTATTATTATCCATGAGATTTTCACTATGACAAAATCTACGGATGCAGTTTCATACTTAGTTTATTAATGGAATTAGTTATTCATTTATTCAATATACCATATTGATTTTGTCAGATTATTTGTGATTAAATTATTATTGTACCCATTATTTCGCTATTTTTTTCCCATACTAAGAACTTGAGCTCACCCCTTTCATTGTTTACTTTCAACAGGTGACCAATAGGAGATTTTTTATTGAGTTCTTGTGGATGCAGTTTTTAGTTTCGTTATGTATGGTATTTTGTAAAATTTTCCAATGTAATTTGAGTAACATCTATATATCTAGTTTATTTAATACTACTAAACTGATCATTCCTTCGGTATTTTCATTCTTATTAACCATGCCAATATCACAAGTAACGCACCGACTCTAGTCTAGAGTGGTTGGGGTGTAACATTATATCATGTTATAATATCTTTTTGGTTACCTAAGTCCTATTTTTATGATGTCATGTTTAATGATGTCTTCACATTCCCATGTAGCATCTATGTTGTCTAAGTATATCATGCTTTGATGTTAATGTTTTTTATTCTCACCCATTTTATGTCAGATTGAAATTCCTTTTGACTAATAGCTAATAATTTCATCATTTTATGATTTTTTCTCTTCCTATGCCTTATAGATCACCAATTTCTTATGTATGTCCCCAATTTCTCTCATGTAGTTTTAAAAGCCAATGAATATTAGAAGAATATTAATGATGTTTACAAAAAAATTGTTGTATCCATGTATCAAATAGATATGATATGTACATAACTTCACAAATTCATAGCCTCATGCTCTTCTGGGTTTCACTAGAATAAATCATGAAACAATGCGTATTAAATATATGGGTTGTCATATATGGTATTAGAGGAAAAACTTTTTATTTTGGGATTAGGATTTAAAAATTCTAGAGAAATACTAAGTGATTATAACAAATATATGAAAAAATCCATAAATTTTGGTAAATTATAGATTAATTATTTTTGAAAAAAATATATCCCTGTCCAAATACTACAACTGGATGTGCCTTTATCATAGATATAACTTGGGGAAACAACCCACCAAAACATTATTTTGAGTTGGACTCGATCAAAGATGGGTGTATAACATTTTGATTTGGTGCACTCTTAGGTTGAAACACCTGGGGATATTCGTCTATAAATTCACAAGCTCATTATAGATCGTTAATAAGGGAATAAAAATACCAAAAAGATTTTATATTATCAAACATATCATGGATTACAAAGATTGAAAACCTATAAATTCATTGTTTAATGGATACATTTCATTTATGAGTTATCCCTTTTATGTTTATAGTCTCTATTGTATGTGTTTATTAATTTAAAAAAATATAAAATTCATAATTTTCCCATTATCCTAGTCAGTGGGTGGAAATAGGAGGAACCATATCAAAAATCAATGTGATGGAAAACGTGATGACTTCCCAAATGAGATTCCCTACTCAATGGGACCTGGAATCATTAATTTTGTGACTATACTTTCTCAATTGACTCATATATTAAACTCAAAACTGAATCTAGAGGAACACTCAAATCCCCTTAAGAAAGGAAATTTGTAATGGATACTTTTATGAGACAAAGGCCTTCAAATTTTAGAGGATTATTTTATCCCTTAATTGAGGAAAAATGGATCAACTACATTGAATATATCTTCTCTTTTCTACAATTATGTGATCAAGAGAAGGCCATGATGGATGTTTATCATATGGAAGGAGAACATGATCAATGGTGGATTTTGGTTAATAATTCAAATCCCTAAGATGAGATCAAAGTGATAGAGTAGATTTAATTCTAGAAAAATATAAATCTTTTCCTCACATTCTCTCAATGAAAAAGGAGAGCATATTCTATAGCCTATATAAAAATTATTATGAATCTATCAGGGTGTATGAGGTAAACATTACAAGACTTTCATTATAATCTATGTCTTTATAAATAACCTGGAATTTAATGATTACCGCTTTTTTGGTATATTGAATTTGTGTCTATGAAAAACCATTACTATTCAGGACTATGGTTTTTATGGGGAAATTTTTTGATGTTCCATCAAATTTGAAATGGATAACAGTGAATCTCAAGGGTCTCAAGGGAATAAGATGTGGAAAGTGGAGTTTATTTTTTTCAGTATGATGTAGAAGTATAATGGTGGCCTTAAATTTCAACATCCCACTTTTCAAAGGTGTGGGAGGAGGAACATTGGAATTTCCTAAAGGGGGTGAGGAAATTATTTAGGTGTGTGATGGAAGGGAAGCTAGCTAGTGATTAATAATGAGAGAAACCCATGAATATGATAGAATAAATGAATGATTATATCAACCCTCGGTGTATTTTATAATGTTTAAACTACCAAGACCATTAATATTAATTGATTCAATGAACTAATTTATGGTTTTTAAAAAACAACCAACAATAGAAACCCCCAAGGCCTATAGAGTAATATTGATCTTATACCATCACAGTTCCAGAGGTGGAAACTTCTAATGAAGTGGTGAAAGGTAAGAAAGTTATTAATTCAAGAATAAATAACATAATTTTTTATTCTATCTCTACACATTATTTCATATGTCATGAGTTTAGTAAATCTATTAAAATTCCACAAAAAAGAATTAAAGTAGAGTTGTTGGTGAAAATGAGAAATGGAAAAATTATTGTATCCCATGTATATAACTCCTCCCTTGTAAATTTTGTTGGATAAACTTCCCATAAAACCATGTGATACTCCCTTTAGTGGTATTTGATGCAATTATGGGTATGGATTGGTTTTTTTATTTAAAGGCAACATAAATTTATGAGAGAAGGAAATCACCTTTAGTATCACGAATCACCCTCCAATTCCATACAAGTTCAAGAAGGATTGACGGATATGCTACAATACCAAAATCTCTAGTCTGGATATTAATTCCTTTTGAAAAAATTTATTTATCCCAAATGATTGGTATTATATAAAAGGTCATACTTGAAGACATGACCACTATGGGGGAATATTCTAATGTGTTTCCGGAAGAATTGACTAGTATTCTTCCAATAATAGAGGTTTAATTTTAAATCGATATCATGACTAGATATTTTCTTATATCCTAGATTCTATATATAATGGAAATTATTTAATTCGATGAGATAAAGAATAAACTACAAGAGAATCTGGATAAGGGTTTTATTCTTCCTTGTGATTCATTGTCTGCTGCATTGGTCTTCTTCATCACGGAGAAGGATGGGTCAATGCACCTCTTTATTTATTATCCTGAACTCTACAAGATCATGATAAAGAATAGTTATCCTCTTCCAAGGATTTATATCTTGTTCAATCAGCTTTATGGAGCCCAATATTTTTCCATGATAGATCTTTGGTTTGGATATTATCATATAAAGGTGATGAAGGAGGATATCCCTAAGATTTATTTTTTTACAATGTATGGGCATTATGATTTCATGATGATTCCATTTTTAATCATTAATAAAAAAGAAAAATTCCTGGATTTTTTTAATAGAGAATTTATTAATTACCAAGAAAAATATTTGGTATTATTTATTGATGATATTATTATCAACTCTAATAGAATGGGGGAACATAAAGATAATTTGTGTACTTTACTAAGTACCCAGTATAAAGAAACTATGTATGAAAAGTACAATAAATATGAGTTCTAGTTAGAGTAAGTAAAATTCATGGCACATTTAACCACCAAAAAAGAGAAATCTTTGGATCCTCCAAAAAAAGATAATATTGAAGGCCAACCTAGAATGAACTATTTGAAGGAAATATATAGTTTCCTTTTATTACCTGGGTATTATTATCGCATTTTGAGAAATATCTCATGATTTTCAAGACCCCTAACCAAGATAACTCATAAAGGAGTATTGTTTTTTTATTGAATGATGAATATGATGAAATTTTAAATGATCTGAATAATAGGTTGATTGCAGAAAATGTACACACATTACCCACCAGTGTAAAATGATTTGGGATATATTGTGATTCATCCAAAAAAGGATTGGGTCGTGTACTCATGAAAAATGACAAAGTGATAGCTTATTCCTCCCACTAACTTGATATCCCTGAGTAGAACTACCAAAATCGTGATCTATAATCAGTTTTTGTGATCATCACATTTAAGATTTGGTGACATTATATCTATGAGGATAAGTCTAATATACATATAAACCATAAGAGTATAAATTATATATCCAAAAAAATGGATCATAATATGCGTCAATGGAGGTGGGTATAGCTGTTCAAGGATTACAATTTTCTAATCCAATACCATCATGGGAAAGAAAACAAAGAGGTATATGCTCTTATTAGAAAGCCTCCCACAACTCTATCCATGGTAATATTTGTAAGGGATCTAATATTTTTAGACAATAAAAGGATATATATAGGAAGTATATATGTATATTTATCATACCTTACTCAAACAACTACTCTAACATCGATTTTTGAGATAATAAAGGAGGATTAAAATTATTATGACATTATATAGAAGAAGGATGTGAATATTCTAGAGTTCAACTTCGTTGATGTTTGAGTTATAATGTTTAGAACTAGAAGTTGTTTCTCATCAAAACTAATACTGAGGAGGGAACTTCTAGAGGATATTCATATCCCATTTTTCTCCATTAAACTAAGAATTAATAACATGTTGAGATATTTGAAACAATATTTAAGTTGGGATAAATTGAAGAGGGATATTTATGAGTTTGTATCTAAATTCTTGGTATTCTAGTAAGTAAAGGATGAAAAAAATAAGTCTAAGGGTATGATGCAACCATTTCTCATAATAGAATGGAAATTGAAAAATATAAAAATGGATTTATTAATAGACTCCCCAAGATACCGAAAGGTAATAATTCCATATGGGTGGTAGTCAATCACCTTACCAAGTTTGTGTATTTCATTTTTATTAAGTAATATTTCTATATTGACGAACTCACAAAGATATATATAATAGATTCGTTATGATTACATCGAGTTACAATATCTATAGTATCTTATCAATGTTTGAGGTTTACCTAGAGGTTTTGGAGAAGAATTCAATAATAATTGAATAAAAAACTATGCTTCAACACTACTTATCACACTAATACATATGGTCATTCAGGAATGACTATTAAAATTTTGGAGGATATTCTAATATCACATTCAATGGATTTATAATGATGTATGGATCAACATATTCCCCTAATAGAGTTCTCATATACCAATAGTTTCCATTAAAGTATTCAAATGGCTATTTATGATGGTTTTTATGAGTTGTGGATATAGAATTCTAAATACGAGGGTGAAGTTAAGAGAGGAAGCTTATGGGACAAGATCTTATCCAAGTAGTTATTAAAAAAGGTTCAAACCATTTAGATACATAATAAATCTACACAAAGTCAATAAAAATGTATGAAGGCAATTGTCAAAGAGATCTATAGATTTATGTTAGAGATTAATTGTTCATATATATATCACCATAGAAAAAAATCATGAGGTTTTGGAAGAATGGAAATCATAGTCCAATATAAAATGACCCCTTTTATATCCTCCATCGCATCGGAGGTGTTCCATATCATTTAGCCCTCCCGCATAACCTATCTCAAATAAATATTGTGATACATGTATTCCTCTTGATAAATTATATACCATACCACTAACATGTACTGAATCTACAGGTGGTACCATTGGAGAATGATGTTTAATACATGGAGAAACTAGTTAATATCTTAGATCATGGAGAGAACATTATACGAAATAAGAAAAATAACCTGGTCAAAGTGTTGTGGCAGAACCAAATTTTTGAAGAAACTATATGGGAACCAAAAATAGGTGGTGAAATATAATTATACTCATCTATTTATTTTATAAAATAAAAAATTAAAATGTGAAATTTCTGATAGGGGTGGGAATAATGTAACAACCTGATCTTTTACAAATTAAATTCCATTTCGGATTTAAATAAGTTTCCTGCTATATATTGTGATTATATAAAACACATGAAAATATTTCATTATATCCTATTAAATATAAAATACCATTTAGAATCTTGAACGTTGGTATCAAATTCCTTGAACAGTAATCATATAATTAGTACATATTAAGGTTTATGATAAATCTAATTAATATAGAGAAAATAATTGGTGGCCTTGACATGTCGGATTATACCCCATGAAGACCATTTATCACAACATACAAGGGATATATATAAATTTTTTGATTTTTCCTTGACCAATCTCATGTCGGGATACAATAACTAAAGCACATGTGAAACTGTTTATGGGTGAAGTTCAAGTTCATTAAGATCACGGACCAAACCATGTATGTTGAACCACCCAATGAAAATATCTCCATCACACACCTTACCATTAGAGAATTTTTTGGTGTAATAAAGGGATATGAATCATGAGCATAATAGAGTGAATATGTATGTCTTCTTTTTAATAAAATAATTATTTTACTTATTCCTTATTCTTTATACATTATTAATATTGAAGAAATGATTTTTAACAAAAACATAATTTGGATATGATAAAACACAAATTGTGTTTATGGGTAATATTCGATTTCAATTAAGACATTCCTTATTACGAATTCATGAATAAAATTGTTTTAAAAAATTAGTACTATTAAATATTATATATTAAATATAAATGATAATATAATATTATGAAGAGAAAATGTAATTATTATAAGTGTTAGAAAACTATTAATGTCAAAAAAATGACAATAAATTGGGATTTTAATTTAAATTTTTAATATCTCATATTTATAGAATTATTTTTATAACATAAATATTATTTTTATAAAATAAATATTATTTTTTTGAATCATCATGTTGAAATTAAATAATGGAGAATTATTCTTAATTTTTTGAGATAATTTAATTTTCTGGTAAGAAAATACATTATAAATATACGGTATGTATTATGAGAAAATAATGACCCAAAAGTGATGTAATATGTTTCATGAAAGGTATACACGAACAAATATATATTTAAAATATAAAATAAGCTATTATTTTGTTGATTTTACTAATTTTATAAACACTTTATAAATCCTCCAAAACATATATTATATTTTATGGTTTAAAAATCAATTATTTTTAAACATGACTCACTTCCACATCCCCAATGGTATTTTATTAACATTATTGATTAATTACCATATAAAATAATGCAAACTACTCCTATTTGAAATAAATAGTTATCAAAAACCATGTGAATGTTTTTAGTTTTGATTACATAATTATTAAAGTACAAATCCAATGTTTGTAAAATAATAATGAAATCCCCTCAATTATAAAAAATAAACCCTTAGAACTCCCATTAATATTAACTCAAAACCTTATAAAATGAATCTACTTCTCCCTTTACCATCTATATTCCTCACAAGGTGCTTCAAATCTCTCAGTAACCTCATCCCAAACTTTTGGGAACACCCTCTCAAGGTAAGGGATCCCCCCCTTCTCTTTATTCAAGAACCTTTTTTATTCAAGAACCTTTTTTATTCAATGCCTTTTTTATTGAAATTATTGTTGATGATATTTCAATTTACACATAACTACTACTACCCTTATTATTTTAAAGTGATTAGATACCCCTTTCTCTCTCATATATCCCTCACATGATTTATTGTATACCCCTATTATGCCTCTGAAATTATCCTGTCATTTCTCCATACCCAACTTTTGTATTGTGAAAACCGTATTCTTATACACTAAAGGGTATTTAACTAGACAAAACTATCCTTATTTTTTTTCTTACCCCATTTTTTTATTCCACACTGCTTTATCATGGAATTAAAAGTGATAAAATATTATCATATGTTGAATAATCTATGTGGGAAAATTATGCATATATATGATATTAAAGTGATGTGTACGCCCAGAATTATATAGCACTCTAATGCATTGGTTAATGTTTTTGTCTCATGAGAAATCATGTATTGGATTACAGAGTAAAACTAATCCATTATAATATATTTTAAACTAATTTATTATGTCTTGGTGGTTATTCTTCAATTATGTTTAGGATTTCATTTTTAAGGTTGTTTCCACATTCACAAGATGCCATTATGTTATCAACATATACCAAGATTCAATGTTATTTTTAACGGTTCTTAACCCTTTTATGTCTTGTTGAGATATATATTGTCTAAATATAATACTTTTTTCTTATTATGATTTTTTATTCCCTTATTGGGTTTCATTTATCACCCCTTTCTTATATATGTCTCCAGGTTGTCCCATGCAATTTTAAAATCCATGGAATATTATAATCATGTTAAAAATGTTTAAAATAATATTATTGTATCCACATATGAAGTTGATATGCTATGTACCTAACATACCAAATACATGAGGCTTCTTGATCATTGATTTTTTACTATGTTTTAAATTTAATAAATCTTGAATTAAACGATATTAAATATATTTGTTTTCATATAGATCATTCTTTCTATGGATGATGATGTTGTATTTTTTGTTAATAAATCGAAATGTTAATAGGTATTGTGTTGGGAGTTTTGTAAGTACGTTGAATTACCCTCAAGAATAAGAAATATCTTGGATATTTTTCTATCCAAATATATTATTATATAGGTATACTATAAATAAAATAGAAAAGTGTTCATGAAATATGTATGTGAGTTTATTAATGAGTTAGTCGTGCATATGAACATATTAGTGAGAGGATACTTATATTTTAATTACTAATTATTTATTCAGACATTAGAGGTTTGAAAAAATAGTTGTTTTCTAATTTCAATTAGATATCGTTTTAATTTATCTTAGAGTAAAAATATGAGCTTGTATATGATGATAAGATAATGGAATATCATGATTCTTTTGTATAAAGTATTGACTTGAGTAATCAAAGATGAATCCTAATAAAATAAGGAGTATAAGGATTTTATATTGGATAATTTTTTATAATATATTGATTTTCATCGAATTCATTTATTTTATTATATGTTATGTCTCTATGAAAAATATGATGATTTGGATGATATTAAATAAGAATGAAGCTAGATTAATCCATATGTATTCATGAATGAATCTCCCTGGAGTATATGGATGTTATATATG
The DNA here is from genome assembly GCA_963277665.1 of Viscum album. NCBI lineage: Eukaryota > Viridiplantae > Streptophyta > Magnoliopsida > Santalales > Viscaceae > Viscum > Viscum album. The sequence continues at coordinate 511,690,767 of OY728127.1, read as the reverse complement.
GAGGATGTTGTTGGAAGGAACTTAGTTTGATATAACGTAAACTAGATGATCCATCGAATGATACATCAAGAAATAAATGTTAATTAATCACTTGATGAATTTGAAGTGGAGATGAAGTAATAGTGGCCGAGGAATGTCATTTTTATACTCAAAGGGGTTCATATGCACTGTAAATAGTTTTGACATGATGGAATATGTTTTAAAGATTTTTGGTTGATTAAAGTCTTCAGATATATATTGAATAAATTATGATTTTTCACAAGATTTATATAACTGAATTTCATATATAAAAGAAACACTATTTGACTTATTCATTCATAAGCTCTCATCGAAGTAGAATTTGGAAAATTATAGACATGTGTAAGATTAACTTGGAATTTTCACCACCTATGTATGAATAACTCTATATAAAATTAATTATGTAAGAGTAAATTAGACTATGTATAAGTATAACTCGAATATTTAAAAAAATTATAATGTTTTTGTGATTAATGAATTTTTTGATAAGGTCACAAGAAAGATTATCTCAAACCAAGTGTAGAAATAAACTAGTGATATATAAGAATAAATTTTATTCTTTAAAATTTAAAAAATAAAAATTTTGAGTATATGAAATAGTGAACTTTTTTATAAACAAATAATAAAGATCTATCTAGAGGCAATTTAATATTAAACATCACTTATTTGCTGAAATGAATTATCAAATTTGATGATTATATTCTAATCATCATATCTTAAACATAATGTGGTTTTATGATTATAACGAATCAATATAAGGTATATTGGTGTCAAGATTTGAAGTTTAATTTATTAATATAGGTAAATTTTCACAAAAATTGTACACAGATATAAGTATCCACATGTGGGAATGAGTTGTGAAATTTGTGGTTGTTTGAATTCAGGAAGAATTTAACTTTTAAAGAGAATTAAATGGTAAGATCTTAGATATTTGAGAGGGTCCTTGAATGATAAATATGGGATTTAAAAAGGGATATTTGTTTTCATATTTTTTGGATTGATTCTACAATATTTATCAATTAAATATTCAACTAATTTTAAATATTAATATAATCATTCTATGATTTTCATTATGTTTCTAATTTTAAATATTAAGAAATATTATTATGATCAGTGATTATTTTAAAAAATAAATGATATGATGATACTAATACTAATAATTCTCTCAAGAATCAAGGAATATTGATAATAGAGATAGCGATATGATAGTATAACTTAATATTAAACAAATTTACATTCTTTAAGAATAAGAACAAGAGAGGAATTCCTATAACACCATAATATTTTAGAGTATATTTTTTCCTAATATTAAATCTACGACTGATAGCTTATTTCAAAAGTAAAATAGAACTAAAATAATCTATGAAATTTTAGATGAATATTATTAATAAAATATAATAAATATAAAACAAATCTTGAATAAAAATTTTAATCAATTAGAAATACATATAAAATATTATTAAGAACAAAAAATCAATTTGCATTCTTCAATAAATTCATTTTTCCTTTATATATTTTATTTTCATTTAGGGGATAAATTTATAAATTTTAGAATTATAATTTGAGAAAATAACTACATTTTTTTATTAATTATTTCAACATTATCTTCAGGTGATTTTTGAGATTTTTATAAAATAAATTATTTTTAGGTGAATTGTAAAATACCGATTTGGTAAAAAACTATCACTTTTATGAATTATCTTATCATAATAATTGCTTAAATGTTTATGAAATTTATTTTATAATATATATATATATATTATAATTAATATATATATATATATATATTTATTTAAAAAATATGTTTTAAAATTATTAATAACATGTTTATCATTTTAAAAACTCATGTAATATTTCACATTGAAAACTATTTTTATGTAATGGAATTAAAAATTATCATTTATCACCTATAGAAATTAAATCTAGAAAAATGGGTATCATATTAGAGACCAATATTTAAATATAATAAAAATTTAATTTTAATTTTTAACCAAAAAAATTATATTACAGTGATTAAAGTTAATTATAATGATAATGGTGAAGTTGTTATTTTCAAATATTTGTTTTATTACTATTATGAAATATTTAACTAATAAATCAATTTAATTTTTTTTTAAATAGTGACACTATTATAATTTTTAATCGTATATATAATTATATTAACACGCATTTAATTGATAACCAATAAAAAATAAAATTAAAAAAAAATATAATCGTTAAACTTATTTTTTCTAAAAAATTAGTTTTTTCTATTTAATGTTTTTAAAATTAAAATTTAATTTTACCTTATTTATAAATTTAAATAAATTCAATAGAGATTGATTTTTTTCATCATAAAAATTTTTGTACATGGCGTTATTTTATATTTTTATCCAAACAAAGTTACTTTGCTAAAAACTCATTACCCCTTTAAAATAAAAAATTTAAAAATAAAAATGTAATAGTAAATGACCACAGAAATGTATAGAACATGTGTGGAAAATCTTGGTAAGGTTTGATCCACTCAATATTACCCTTGTAACACACTAAAATGTCACTTGATGTTAACCTAAAATAAATATTTTTTTATAGTGTATTTCACATGGAAAACCAAACTAAAATGAAAAATCATGATTTATTTTGAATATAAAATATGACAATTGAAACTTGACCATTAAATTAAATGGTATAAACTTGGGTAACTGTATCATAAAATGAAAAAAATAAAGTAAGAAGTAATGGAATCTGGAAGTGTATGTTTTCCCTATGAAGCCTATTTTTATAAACTAATAATGGAGGTAGCTTCACAAGGGTTTTCCATTAACCAATACTAGCCCAAAGTCGATAAATTATGGTTTCAAAGAAATTGTATACAAGAGAATTTCAATCTCGTAGAGATTTTCAAAAGATCTATGATAGCTAAACGACCACCCAAACCCACAATGAAAGATTATTTGATTCATTGGTCTAACAAAAATATCATAATGGGATATTTAATCATAAATTAGCATTATATCAAAATGTAATTGAATAGTTGTATGTATAGATATATCAGGAATTTATAGACTTTTTGAAAACTCATTTTTAATATATTCACTTTATTCTTAAATAATTAATAATGTGTAATTTTATTTCAATAAACTGTGTTTATTTTGATTCAACAACAAAAAGATATGTTAATACTAGATTAATTAATAACTTATAGGGAAAGAATAGTTAATATACCAAAACTCGTTTTTTATAAAAATAGTTTTTTATATATTTTATGTATTAAATAAAATATAAAATTTATACATTTTATTATTTGAATTTAGAAAAAATCAAAGTATTTTTTGGATTTATCATGGCCTTATTATCATGAAATAAATTTTTGAGATTCATAAAAAAATAGTAAGGTTTGGGTGAATTATTAAATATAAATTATACAAATAACTTGAATATATGGAATTATTGTTATATAATTATGATTTAAATTTTATGAAACCGTTTTTTAAGAAATAATATTTATTTTATAAGTTAATTTATAATTTAAAAAATGGTGGTATTAATTTAAAAACTCATATTTCACATTTCAGATTTTATGTTACATTTTTTAAAAAAAATCTAATAAATTATACCATTAGAAATTAAAAACTAATTTTTATCACATTTAAAAATTAAAAAAAAAATTATTTCAAATTTGGAATCATTAGTTCCAAATTATATAATAAGGACCATTTTATTTTTGGGCTTTAAAGTATAAATTACCAAGGTAAAAGGGGCACTCCTCTCCTCACTTACCCTAACACCAAAACCTCTAAACATCATTCAATAATCTAATCAACCATCTCCATAAGACTCCGAGACACCTTAATGAGGTTCTTTAATTATTAAAATACCACCCCTAAATAGTTTAATTCCCTTAAAATGGAGATATTCCATGAAGTGAAGTGTATATTCCTAACCTCTCTTTCATTTTTCTATTTCTTTATTCTCTTTTATACTTCTTAAAATTTCATTTCACCATATTAAAATTATAACATAAATATAATTTTTATAATTTTACATTATTATAATAATGGTATATGTATTCACCATTATCCCATTTTCCATTAAGAAAAATGGAAAAGTAAATCCTGTGTGGGGCAGATTACCACATCCACGACTCTACGTGTTTCACTTTCCATCACCAACTTATAAGGATGGTTATAAAAGTTGATTTAATATATAATTATCATATTTATGAGATATAATATATTCTTAAATAATAATCCATTCTGATCATTTTTTTCATTTAATGGAAAAAATAATCATCCATAATATGTATGTGTGGACTACCACCTCCATGTGATGATTGATTTTCACTTTTCATTTCATCACCACATTACATGGATAGTTATGAGAATGGTTTAGAAGGATAAATATAATTTTTATGATATCAATAAGATTCATTTATGATAATTTTTAAACCAATTAAAGATATTATCAACAAATGATTATCTTAAATTCAATAATTTAAAAGAAGCATATTAAGTGGAAAATCATTAATTCAATTTTTTGTATCCATAAATTATTCTTCAATTCCTTTATAATTTTATTAAATCATGATAATAAACACTAAATTATATCATTATGTTACTTGTGTTATTATATCACAACTAAATCACCTCATAATTATCAATAGTCATGGTATGTTTATTATTGGTCCAGTTTTGCCACATACATGAAAAATGCTATGAAATTATATGATGGTTGATTATGTAAACATAATTACATTTATATTTTGATATAAATATTTAAATAATTTTGTTTTCTATAAAAAATGCATCAAATTTTAACTCCTTAATTAATAAAACACCCATTATAGGTTGAAAATCACCAGAAAATATCCATTCTTGATTTCATCTTCTTGGATTATGACAGAAGTATGCAAGGAAGTAAATTTAAACATTATAAGTACTTATAAGTCATATGTTATATTAAATTTAATGAACATGGAATTATGAACCTTATAGGAATAAAAAATAACAAAATCTCACTGATCAAACTACTATAAATAGTCAAACATATAAACACTTAATGTGGGAAAATAGGTAAAAACTAACTAATTTACATGAAGATAATGAATTTAAAAGAAAATAAAAAAATATTTTTAGGTATGAATATGGTTTAGAAAATATTTATTATGATATCAATTTTTTCATAGAGAATATTAGAGGACATATGACTAAGAAGGGAAATAATTTAATGGTTTCTTTGACTCAAATTTGAATCCCTTGAGATAGGTTTCACCTATACACTATGTTTTTATTTTTAATGATGTATAAAAATAAAAATTATTATTCTTTATCAGTATCCTTAAATATTTAATGAGATTTAATTTTCAATTTAATGTTATACCTCATGGGGATTTCATTCAAAAGTTACAATGTCTGTAATGGTTTTTCATGACTCGAATATTTTCCTAAAGTCATAGCCACTCATATTGGAATATTATATTTCAAGAGTTTTATATTTTAATCCATGATGATTTAATTTTTAATTCACACTTTATTTTATAGTTAAAATCATTTTTCACATCAAATTATTATTCCTTAATGATTTTATTTATTCTTTAAAAATCATTTTTTTAATAAATTCTCATTTCTTTTAATGGACTTTTCTTCCATATCCATGTTTTTTCCTAACTCCGATATTATCCTTTTTTTTGGAATGATAATATGTATTATTTTCAATGATTCTAAAAATTCTATTTACTCCTTTTCAAAAGGAAGATTTATTAATCTTTTTAAATAAGTTTATTTTTAAACAATATAATTTTAAATAATAAAGAGAAGGCATTTACAATACTTTCAAGAAAAATGTTTTATCTTCCATTCCACTTTTTTTTTAATTTTTTTTATTCACTATGATGTTTTGTTTGAAACTATTTATAATATGTTTTATAAAAATTATTTTCTTTTTTTTCTCAATAATTTGTTTTCTGAATGTACTTACCACTTTGATTTCCATAACAATGTTTATAAGGTTTCGTGAAAAAATCTATATATTCAATTCAATTTCTCCTCCCAGGACTGTATCTAAGGAATGAATATTTTGATAGACTTTATATGCTATTATTTTATGATTCCTTTTATAAAAAGATTTTTTTATATAAACTATTACATTAGTTCTTGTTACGTGAAATCCCTTTCATTTTTTCATGGGTTCATTATAATATGTTTATGATCAATTTAAAGTGGAACACATATGTATGCCTGATAATATTTGGGGTCCCATATCACCCTAAAATGAGTCAGTTTAATACTAAATATCTTGAGATATTAATTCATGTACACAATTTGTTTTCTCACATAGATTTTTCATGATGGGTTTTCTCTCATTTCAAGAATTGACATAATGAGTTTGTTCATATAGGAATAGAAATAATAGGGTTTCGGGCATAGGTTTTCCTAGGATTATAGATATGAAATTTTTTTAAATTATATATCAACTCTTACCAAATTTTTGGTACATATTTAATTTCAATGAAATTTATTTTTTCATGATTATAGCTTATTTTATGAGTATTCTGTACTTTTATGCTATGCTCACATGTTATATGATTATTGGAATATTTTTTGAGCCATGTCATCTATTTTATGCTTAATGAAAGGTTTTTTTGATATTATAATTCTATAAAATACATTATTATTATCATATATGGTTTTATGGTATTTAATTTTGATATTTATGTCTCAATCATATTCTCCTTCATGTTTTTAACCTCATAAATTCATATATGTTTTCCCTTATTTAGTGTATGATATCATCCATTCTTATGTTTCTAATTCATAGGATATGAATATGATTATATCATTTGATATATATATATATATATATAATTATCTAGAGCATCATGATTCTATGGAAATTTCAATAAGTTCAATAAAATAAGATATTTAGGTAGCTAATCTCTAAGACACTAAACCTTTCTATCTTTAGTTTGTGTGACTATTTAAGAGATGAATTGTTCAAATAATAATATTAATGTATTAATTATGTATTTTTTATATTGGATTGTTTTAGTTGGTATTAGATCATGGTTTAATTATTTTTGGATATTAATTTAGTTAAATTTTCGGTTAGAGTTAGAGAACCATAATTAAAATCATATAGATGAGTCTATGTATAGAATGATATCATGAAATATTTATTAAAAATTTAGTATATAGTTTTTGTAATAAATAAATTGCTATCTTGATGATACAAGTGGTCTAGGATCTGGAAAAAATCACCTTGGAGTAATAAAATGAAAAAGGTTGGCTTTGGTATTTACTCAATCATAACCTGGTGTATGAAAAAAAAAATCATAACTACGCACCTGATTTTACATTCTAAGGGGATGTGATTTAGTTGATTATATACTCATTAAAACTTCTATGAAGGATTGATTTTATAATTATATAAAGGTATAAGTAGGATAAGTGTGTGATAAGACTGTTTAAAGTAACCAAAATTTTATATAGGTTAGACTAAAGGAAATATAGGCCAATGTGATAATGTAAATGAGAAGGATTTTATAAGAATTTATTCCTTCTTTAATATAATAATAACAAATATTATTAAGGTTTTTCACTCATGTTAACCCATTTTGTTTTAGTAATGGCTAGCAATTGGAGGAACCAAGGGTGACAAGGACAACAAAAAAGATTACCTCAATGAAAAACCCATCATAATGGATGATAGAATATGAAACCTTAGGATTATCCCAAACTATAAATTTCAAAATATAATTAACAATGTGAATATAGTTGTAGTCCCAAAGAAACAAAATAAGTGAGATACTAAGTCTTAAGAAATATCAATTGATGAAGATGATGAAGGAAATAATGTTCAATTTCATATATGTCAAAAATTAGGGAAGAATCACCAAGGTAATTTCATCAAGGGGACTTGAATATTATTTACTTGTTGAAGAGGGGTCCATAAAGAATCAAACTATCAAAGGAAAGTTAAGAGGTAGGTTAATATTATAGGAGTGGAAAATGTAAATACAATGGAACCACTAATTGTCTGATTCCTCATGATATGAAATCATGGAAAATACTCATGTAATTATCATAAATATAAAGAGGATAAGAATTATAGGCATAAACAACCACCCCAAACCACGGAATAAGGCATATCTTATTCATGATATCCCATGAGGTAGATTTTGAAAACTAAATAAACAACTGTAGAATTATCAAATTTGGGATCTATATTTTATCTACTCTAAGTTTCCTGGATTCTTTTCTAATTATACCATAGTATTTTTTTATAATATAAAATATCTCTTTTTATGATCATAGATTTTTGAAATTTTTATTTATAAGAATATAAATCAGAGTATGGCTCATTTAGATGGATTTGACGTAATGGATTAATTATTTTTACATAGAATCTATCTTAATTGATTATGGTTAGACTACCCACAATGTCATCACTTTTAAAAATGTATAGAGATGAAACATAAAATTAGTATCATCTATAAACAGATCTAAACCTCAAAAAAATATTTTTTTAATTCAATTAATCATCTTCATGATCATCTATAAATCCCCCATAATAGAATGTATGTCTTAATGTTTCAAGAAAATTTGAAATAATTTTTTAAATAGGGGATGTAGAATATAATTTCCCTCTTCTACCACTAGATTTATAGGACACTGTGTCTAGAAAAAAATAGAGGCCACCGAGTGACCTCAAAGCTGGGACTAGTTTGAAAATTAGGTTCAATGACCTGGATCAAACAATAACATGCAATGTGTGCTGGAAATAGTTTGTGTATTTAAGTCCTTGTTTAGATGAAGGAACATCCACCTAAGGAGGAGGAATCCAGGCATCCATCCCCCTTCAAAAATAATCAAAGATGGTTTCACCAAGTGGATGACATAACAATTGTTGAAACAAGTTGGTGAAGAGATGGGTGGTTATATGTTGGAGATGGAAAAGTATGTGGAAGATAAGATAGATAGGGTGCATTACAATACATTTTATTTAGTTAATGTTGAGAGGGAAAAGAGGTTTCTAAACATGTATCTCAATGATCCATATGAGGAGGAGGATAATTCTTCATCAACATCATCATTTGACATCAATATTCATCTGGAACTTACACGTTCAGGAACCATGGGTGAGGATAGATAGGTGTACATGGTATATCTATTATAAAAATAAGGAATAATATTTCATTCCATAAAAAAATTTATGATAATTTGACACTACAAGTTTGAAAAAGGAACTCAAAGGAAATTAAAAAATTCTATTACACCAAAACATATGAGTTATTTAGCTGAAATGGAAATTAAGAAAAAAAAATATATGGATTATACTAGTTATAAGTTAATATACATGATCAATACCTCATTATAAAATTAAATCTCGATTAATTTTAAAATATAGTTTGCTAAAAAAATTAGTAAGTAATATTTAAATTTTACAGTTCAAATTTTACTAAAGGGGGGAAATGTAATGACCCGATATTTCAATATATATTATCCTTAAATAAATATTTTTATAATTTTATGTTGGATATGAAAAACACAAAAAAATGAAAAAAAATGCTATATTTTTAATTTTAAATATAAGGATTAAAAAGTATACATAAAATTTGATGGTAGAAATTTAAGTAACCTTATCAAAAAATGAACAAATAAAGGGAAAATAGAATCTGGAAGTGGAATTCATCCTTATGAGGCCCATTTTTTCAAACTAAAAAGGGAGATACATTTGTTGTGGGGTTCCATCCAAAAAACAAAAGGGTAAACTTGGGAAAATATCGTTTGATAGAAACTCTATAATGGTGATCTATAAGATTCTGGAGATTTCTATAAGATCCATGCTAGTTGAAATGCCACCCAAAACTATAACGAGAGCTTATTTAATGCATAGGTCTTACATAGATATCAAAGGGGGTTATTTAAGTATAAATTAAGATTATTTCAAAATGTAATAAAAATAATTAAAGTAATAGATATATCATGAATTTATACAGTTGTCAAAACATGATTTTTTAAATATTAAAATTATGCTTAAAATATATTTTCTATAAAATTAGATTTCAATTTCAAGAAACATATTTAATTTTGAAATAATAATAAAAAGATATATTAACATTATATTAATTATTATTTTATAGGTAAAGAATATTTAATATAAAAAATTATTTCCTATAAAAATATTTTCAAATATATTTTATATAATTAAATAAATAAAATTATAAATTTTAATATTTTATCTTTATAAAATAAAATAAGTTTTGGATTTATCATGACCATACTGACTTAATATATATTTTTATTTATTTTCTAAAATGATTGATTTTTATTTGAATAGTGAAAAATACTATTTTTTATAAATTAATTCACTTTTTGAAATTATTAGTTTATCAATATGATTTATAAATTTATAAAACATGTTTATAATACCAAATATATATTTTATAATTTTAAAAATGTTTCCTATAATTTATAAACCAAAATTTTACAATTTTTATTTCATTTATATTTTTAAAAATATATGTTTTTAATACATTATACATTTAGTATTTGAAAATAAATTTTTTATCACTTTTAAAAATAGAATCAAAGAAAACATATTTTTCAAAGTAGAATTATTTTGAGTAAATAATATAATAAGAACCATTTTGGTCTTAAAGGAAAAATTGCCTTGGTAAAACTAGTTTCCATGGTGGAAACCAAAATGGTAAGAGTGAGTAACCTTAGAGGTAAAGAGAAAAATGCGTTTAAAACATGTTTAAATTTTAATGTTTTATGTTTTTATTGATGTTATCTCTCCTCCAATTCATTATTAATCAATTTTTTGAACCACCTTTTTGAGAGGGTCGCTCCAATCCTCACTTAATATCACAAAAAAACACTTAATTTACACACAAACTATTTTAAAACCTCTCTTCGAAACCCATTTACACCTTAATGGGGTTTTGGTCAAATCAGAAGGCCTCCCCTCAAAGGGTTATTCTCCTTCATAAACGAGATAATCCAAGAAGTGAGGTATTAGATCCTAACCTCTCTTTCTTTTTTCAATTTATTTATGCAAATTTCATCTTCCTAAAATTTAATCAAGACCGATTAAAATTATAACATAATTATCATTATTGTGCATGTTTTTTATTATAATTATGTTACAAAAATTAACCACCCTCCAATTTTGTTATTAAGAAAAACAAAAATGTGAATCGTATATTGTGCAGACAACCGCCTCCGCAACAAAACATGTTTCATTTTCCATACCTACTAACAAGGATAATACTAATTAGGGATTTAATATATAATTATAATATTTATGAGAAATTTTATTTTCTTAAATTATAAACCATACTGATCCTTTTTATATTTTTTTTTAAATGAAATCATCAACCATGTATACATGTGGACTACCACCTCCATGTGATGATTTATTTATTTTTTCATTTCATGACCTCCAAAAATGGATGGTAATGTGAATATTTTTAATGGATAAATATAATTCTTATAATATCATTAATTTTATGGTATGATAAATAGGATACCCTATTAATTATATTGTTAATAAATTATTATCATAAATTCAATCATTTTAAACAAGAATACTTAGAGGAAAATCATTAATTAAAATTTTCACATCCATTACTTATTTTTATAATTCATTTATAATTTTTGTACATCATACTAATGAAAACTAAATGATATCATTATTCTAATGTTGTAATGATATTTCACCTAAATCACCTCACAATCATCAATAGTCAATGTATATTTATAATTTTGTCAATTTGAGCACCTATGTGAACAATGATGTAAAATTATATAAATAATGATTATAAAAACATAATAAATAGTACAATATGATATAAATATTTAAATAATTATTTTTTTGGTTTTGTAAAGGATGCCTAAATATTTAACACATTAATTACTAAAACACCCTTCATAGGTTAAATATCACAGAAAAATGTTTGTTATCGATTTCAACTTCTATAATAAAGACTAAAGTACTAATGAAGGGAAATTAAAAATTCATAAATAATATTAATTAATATATTATAATAATTTAATGAACTTGGAATTTTTAACTTTGGAATTAGAACAAATATCAACACCACTCCTATGAAACTACACCAAATGGTCAAAACTATAAACACTCAATGTTGGAAAATAGGTACAAACTAACTAACATACGTGTAGATAATGAATATAGATGAAATTTTCAAACATTTTTCATAATAAATATAGATCTGAAATTAGTTATTATGATATTTAAATTTTTTAAATTTGATCTTAGAGTGAATTTGTCTATGTAGGGGGAAAATGTATGCATTTATTTGTCTTTAATTTGAATCCCTCAAGGCATTTTCAAGAAATACACCAATTTACTTTTTCAATTATGAAAGCACTTTCACACTACCATGTTGTACCATTATAATATTATATTTGTTCATATTAAATGTTTTATATAATTTTATATATCCCATGGTACTTTGATTCAAAAGGTATAAAGGCTATAAGGAGTTTTCGTGACTCAAATCTTTTCCTTGGGTCATAATAATTTTTTAATATTATCATCCATTATTGAACTTCTATAACCTATGATAATGTTTAGTAAAATTTAATTTTTTTTTAAAAAATATTGTTCCAAAACAAATTAATCTTACTTTATGGATCTATTATTTCATTAAAAACATTTTATTAGAATAATTATCTTTTATTTTATTGGATTTTTCTTCCATATCCATGTTTCTCGTTACCATTACTACTCTCAAATATTTTGGTGAAATATAATTTCCATTATTTTATATTATTCTCATAATTCCGTTTTCCCTTTTTGAATAAGGAAAATTTAATAATCTTTTTAACGATATGGGTTTTTTCAAATAATGGAATATCAAAATATTAAAAAAAAGTGTTTTCCAACTTTTTATAAAATAAATTTTTTTATGTTTGAATGAAAATATTTCTTGATAACCTTATTATATTACCATGTATATTTTATTTGGGCATATTTATAATATTTTTTAAAAAAATTAATTTCTTTTAATACTTAGAAATTTGTTTTTTGAAAGTAATTTACACTTCATCTTTTATAGTAATGTTTAAATGGGCTTGTGAAAAATTTTGTATTATTAGTTTTATTCTCCCTCTATGATTTATCTCTCATCCATTGATGTTTTTATTATCCCTTGAATATCATTATGTTATTATTTCTTTTAGAAAATGATATTTTTATATCCATAATTATTTATGTTTATATTTTTTGAACACCCATTATTTTCCCATGTGTTCATTAAGATATGTTTGTGATTAATTATATGTAGAACGTATTTGTGTATGTATAATGACTGGTTGGGTCCTATATCTACCTCCAATGTGTTGGTTTAATATTATATCTTATGATATATTCATACATGCACATAATGAGTTTGTTTAAAGAGGTGTGGGAATTATGGATTTAATCACATTTCAAAGGTGGACTTCATGACTGTTCGCATAGGCATAGACATAATGGGTTTTCTCACATAGTTTTTTCTATTATTATTATTGTTCCACATTCCCATTTTGTATATAAAGATATGAAAAAATTCCATGATGAATTTCACTTCCATGAAATTCCTTGCTTTCATGATTATTCATCATTTTTTAAGTATTTGTCACTTTTAAGAAACGGTAACATGATATATGATTATTGAGATATGTTCTGATCCATTTCATATCTTTTTTTCATCCTTAATGAACTTTTCATGATCCCATGTTTTTATATCATGTTTTATGATTATCATAAAAGGTATTATGATCTTTTATTATATATATATATATATATATATATATTACTTATAGGATCGAAATAAAGATATAGATGCTCAATTACAAGAGGGAGTTTGTAATAAACCGAGATTTTATAAGATATATTCTTTTTAATTTCTTTCATATCTTCTGTTGTATGATACACCAATATTATCTTGCACTATATGCAACACCGTATTAGCTTGCAGTATACGTAACACTAATCCTGGATCGTGTTACACACAATTTCATGTTGGTTTGATAGTAGTTATTCTACGAAACATTGAGTATATATATATGTATTCAATGTATTTTGTTATAAACAGCAAAAAAGGAGTCATTCACTACACGCAACCCTGACTTGGCTTGCATTACACGCAATCGAGACCTTCCTCGATAGCATGCGTTGTACGCAATACCGAGTTTTACTAAACAACGATATATTATTATAATATTATTATGAACTAGCCGTTATGAATAGTATTAACTGAATTTTGAATTTTATAACATTATTATTCATCTTACACATTTTCTAGAACATGGTATAAGAACAAAATAAATTTTTCGGGTAAAATAAATATTTTTCAAAAAATGCAGTTTTGTCGCCTTTTGATGGCGCACCCACTTTAAATCTAGTTTTTGACATGTTTATAAGTTCAATTTTACAAAATAAAATTATTCTTTGGAATCAGGATATAAAATTTTACCTTGGATAAATTTTTCATATTATTCTGATAACTTTCATATTTTAATGAATAGTAAAAACACGCTATCTTTTAATTAAAAACAACTTTTTTCATCGTAATAACTTATGTGGTTAAATTATAATATTGAATGGTTTTAAAGTATAAATAGAATATATTTTTACCATTTAATATAATTTATGTCATTAGCATTGATTTTACATTGAATTCGTAGGTTAAATCAATTCAATCTTTTGCAATGTTTTAAACAAAAACCCGTTTTCATTCGACAACGGTATTAATTTTAATTTAATTGCTGCAACTTCTTTGTATTTAATTTGAAAAAATGGATTCCATATTTGGAATCATTGGGTCCAAATTATTTTAATAGGCTACTTTTTATTTTTGGGAATTATAAATAGTAACTACGGTAAATTTTATTTACCATAGTTAAAGGTAAATCGGGTAATTAAGGGTGAATATAATATTATAAAATTACCCTAACACATGCCAAAATTCTATTGGATGACTAAAAGTCGACCCATATCACCTAAGGGTCGGATTAGATTCATTTTATGAACTTTTGACTATGAAAATAATTTAATTATTTTTAAAACCAAAGAAAGTGACAACATGTCACTCTCTTAAATTTTATAAGTATAATAATTTTAATTTAGTGATAAACATAATAAAACTTCAAACATTAATAGTCTCTAGAAATATAATAAAATTATATACATCATGATAATTTATTTAGATTTTTTAGGGATTAAATAATTATCATTAATGGTGGTACATTAATGATGCAGAAATTATTTATTAAGTGAAAAATCAGTAATATAGTTTTTCTTGAAATAATAATACCCATTAAAAGGCCCACAAATCTGACCAAAACTTATTTTTAGTGAATATCTATAACATAATAATCTAATTACCTAATATATAACCGTTTTGAGTCTTATAAAAGTGATTATGACACTTATATTATTTTATTTTAAATGATGCCAAAGTTGTCACCTTCATAATTTAATAAATATAACTATTTAAATATTTTTATTTTAAGACGATAAATTCGAGTAAAATTATTTTTGTGAAATTTAATAGGTTTAGATTAATCATAGAATTTTATTTTTAATTTTTATGAAAAAAATAAGTATATTAAATAATTATACAAAAATGTTTTAATAATTATTTTATTAAGAGATAATCCAAATAAATGGTTTTAAAAATAATAAAATAAATATTGTATGAACTATTTAATGTTCTCAACTAATTTTATAGATACATATGGCCTTTTATGAATCTATTAAAGCTTTTATTTTGAACATATATTCTATATATATTTTATTTAAATTCATATAAATGAATAGTGTCAAAATTGAGACTATTGTTATTTTATAAAAATAACATATTATAAAATTGTTTAAAAATCAAAAAATTATTTAAAAATTATAATTTTAAATTTATATTGTCTAAAATGTTATAAAGTATCCAATTATGGATAATTCACAACAAATAAGTAATTTTTTCTTATAATTTAAAATTTAGAATGTTATTACCATAAATAAAATTAAATTGATTAAGGAAAAATCAAGATGATAATGTTTAAAATATTTTCCTAACATGTCTAAATTTTATTGGTTGATGATATTACAACCCTATCTAATCTAATATTAGAATATGATTAATTTTTTGAAGTTTTTAAGTGGGGTGAGATTTATTATAAATTAATATTTTTTAGATTTCCAAAGGTGCCCCTCTCCTCCCTTATAAAAGGGCACCTCCTCCCTCCCTTCCTCACACCAATTTGAGCATTCAATCTCGGAAAACCTCTGCCAAATTCTCTTATACACTTCCCTATAAACATCCTAGAGGTCCTGGTCTTCTTCAAAGACCAATTTTAGTGCCCTAAGTGGAGATCTCAAAGAGGCGCTTCAAAGAAAAGGTAATGTTTGTTACTGATTCTTTCAACATTATTTCTTCTTCTACTTCTTCTTCTTTAGTTGTTTCATTATGAAGTAATAACATCAGTATCACTCATATACTTATATGTTATTATAAGTATTAAACAACCCTATTTCACCATCTATCCTTCCTATAGAAAACGAAATCACCGCGCGTGCGTACGTACGGAATACCGTCTCCAAGTCGTGGTGTAATCTGTTTTTCCAACACCACCTTACATGGATGGGTATAATGGTGTAAAGAATGACTATACATAGTTATTATAACATCATAATGATTATGATATATTGTATCATCCTTCCAATTCAATTCAATAATTATGGGAACGATATCATCGCTCGTGCGTACGTACGGACTACCGTCTCCACGACGCAATGAGATTCATTCTCCATGTTAACCATTTAAGAATGATTATAAAGTATATATAGGAAATAATAATGAGATATATGACATTATAAATCTGCTGTATTTATGTATATATATATATGTATGTATGTCATCGACTTAATTCCATTCAACTCAATAAGGAAACGAAAACAGCGTTCATGCGTACGTACGGCCTACCGTCTCCATGAACGGTGTATTTCTTTCCATTTATCAATCTATTATATATATGTATATTATGAAATTATATTATATATAAATAATGTTTTATATTCTGGAATTAATTAATCATGATCTAAGTAATCATATGAATAATTACAAGTCAAAACACAGACGACAAATGAAACGATTTTACCCAAAACACTCTTTAACATGGAATTTAAAAAAGAACGGGTAATATAAAGTAATAAGTGAACCATATATGATATAATAACAATGAATTTGATTCTGTAATAATTCAATGACATTATTTAAATCATTATACAGGAGGTTTGGATACGTACAAAGAATATCGGACCTAAGGTAAGGGATAACTTTTCCAATCTCGTTTTTATCCGAGATTGTTTATTCGTAAGTATTTACTAGGTTTATTTCTATCATCCATGTTCATGTTTTATAAAAGTGTTTTCATGTATTTTTAAAGTCATTTTTACCCATTTTTTACTTTTACTACATGGTATGTAAGGAATCTTTCTTTTGTTTACGTTACAAGGTACTTTTTTGACTTTTCCGACAAAAGTACGAGGAGAATGTTATTTTTAACTTATACGGCGTGAACAGATTTTTATGGTTTTATAAAGCCTTCTTTTCATGAAGCTTCCTCCAAAAGATTTCATGACTATTTTCAACAAAATCCTTTTCTTTTAAAATTGTATGACATTTTGTGAAGAGTAAATGATTTTGAATAAGAAAGGATATTTTCCTCAAGAATTCATTTCAAGTGTTTTATCAAAACCATTTTCCATCTAAGATGAAATTATTTGATATGTGTATGTTTCAAGTTTAATGTCTCTATGATTTACATGGTTCACTTTTCTTATGATTAAATGCCCATTTGTTTTATATGGATTATGAAATGATGGGATGATGTTTATCAAACCCATTTTATTCTTTGGGTTATGATGAATGTTTTAAGTTTATTTTGTGGCACAAGTAAGAATGATTTCATTATGAGATGGGTGGGACCTATATCTCCCTCCAATGCATTGGTTAAAGATTTATATCTCATGAGATAGACATGGCTGGAACGGAAAGTTAAACCGATTCAATAATACAGGACTGAAATGAGGAGTGAACTCGATTCAAAAAGGGACTTTGTCCACTAAGATGGTCTTGGCAGCAATGCCTTGGCTACTATGGAAATCATAACATGTACTTAATGGTTTCCATAATTACATGTTTTATTCCCATTCTATTTTATCATTCTTAATGTTTCTTTATGATCTATTCCATACATACTTCGATGTTTTATGTCATTGCTCAAGCTTTTGATGTTTAAACATTATGTTCATGTTTTTAAGTTCAAATGTATATGGTATGTTTTATTTTATCCATTCTTACCCTTAATGAGCATTTGATCTCACCCTTTTTATGTTTTCTTTTCCCCAGGATATAAAGAAAGGTTTTAGGTAAGAAAAAAAAGGGGAAGATCTTTATGGGAGATGTTGAAGATCTTTCACCACGATTAGAAGATTACGTTCCAAGTTTCCAAAGACACTAAACTATTACGGTCCTTATGTGTCTCTTTTTGTTATGTATTAAGTATTCCGCAAAAGTAATGTAATGTTCATGTACATCAAGATTCGGGTCTCTATAGTTGGTATCATAGGAAATGTTTAGTCAACCTTTGGAAACTAGGATGCGAAAATGTTAGTGAGATCCCTAGAGATATTTCTAAGGTATGTCTAGGGATGTCCCTAAGGATAAGTATACATATAGGATATAGTCCTAGAACTAAGGTAAAGATCTTAGAATTTAACCTAAGATGTTAGATATTGAGGGTGCTCCCCCTTTACTATGTTGTTTTCCCTAGCATGATTTTTTTCTCTCACACTATTCTTTTAGGGTTTTAGAAAATGGCTGGAAACAGGAAGATTCATGATAATGGAGGATATAACAGACAATGGAATGATATTATTCATGAGAAACCAAATGAAACTGGATTTGGAAGTCCAAACATTGTTATTATTCCTAATCAGCAGTCTCATAATATGATCAATAATCTCAACTTTGGTAAGTTTCCCGACTCAGATAATAAGAGAAAGATGGAGTTTCATGATGATCATAGAGGAAAGAAAGTTCAATTTCCCTCATCTAAATCATGTGGGAAGAGGCATCAGGGAGATTGATTCAAGGGGACTGGACGATGCTTTGGGTGTCGAAAAGAAGGACACAAAGCCAGTAAGTGCAAAGGAAAAGGTTCAGTTAACACCATGGATGAGGATAATGGTTTTTCTACGACATCAACAATGGTTAAATTTTATAAATGTGGAATCTACGGGCATTATTCAAACCAATGCCCTAAGGGAGAGTCTCATGAAGAGAATCAGTATGGTCGTATGGTTAATATTTATGTTGTTGATGATGAAGAGACTACAAATGATATGTGAGATGAAAGAATTGTTGAAGCTCGGTCAATGGTTTAAGAAGGTAGTGTAATGATTACATTTTTATCAAGTGTAATGTTGTATAAGTAATCTCATGGTAATATTGAATAAAGATACATCTAAGGATTGTTACACTGTTGTCTTTCCTTGAGTTTTGAAAGTGTATGATTAATGGTACCAGTATCCATGAAAGGTTATTCAGATATTTTTGTAAAGTAGATGATATGTGCATAATGAAGGGATAAGAAGATAATGAGATGTTTGATTGTATTCATGAGCTCATGACTGATATAAGGACTAAGTGATATTATGGTTTGATTATATAGAAATTTTGGGATTTTGGTATGTGGAAAGAGTTAACTTTTGACAGCATTCATGTTTTCACTAAGGTTAAATGGGTATTCATTTTCCAAGAGAATACATGATTAAGGTATTCACATGTTTGTAATTTGACCAACAAGATATATCTTATGATATATGGGGGATAAATGATGGCATTCACGTGATTGTTATGTGACATTTCAAGTAATCATTTTCTTTATACTATGAGTTTGGACCGAAGTATTTTAGATAAGCCTAAAGATTGGAATGGATTATATTGGACATAAGTTAGTATTATTTAAGGATAGAACTTTTTTCGATATTATTGATGGGATGTTATAGTAATGTAGTTTTACAAAAAGGACAACCTGCAGGACTGGCGACATCCCATTGCGCCGGACAAGGCTGTGGGAATCGAACCCACAACTAAAGTGTGACTGGCCTTTATCGCCTACCACTAGCCTACAGGAAGTCCCTGGTTAGTAGAAACTAGTTTTATTTTATTAAATAGTATGATATATGAAGTATAAGTGCATTTTTTGAACCATATATGATTAATCTAACCATAGGATGGACTTATACCTTTTGCTAACCTTTTGTTTGAAACAGATGGAATGACCCATCATTCTATCACACGATCTGCTAACACATCACGAATAACAAATTCAACTTCATTTCATTAAGGGATGAAGTGGAAATTGTTCAATTCACGAACAACAGTGAGATTGTACCAAAATCATGTAAGTATTTATTTTAATTCATCAACTTTAGGGAAATGATCTTGAAAACCAAAAAAGTTGTCTTAGTGACCTTATATCCGATGAATCAGATGGTACCTTAGATCATCACAAATCTATGTCTTTGTGATTGTTGGCTTTTTCATAGCCATGTTCTCTACCACTCTCTATCAGGACATGATGGTTAGATTTCTCTTCCATATCCATATTTTCACCTATATTATCCTATGTGGAAACCCAGTGATTAGTTTATTTGGGTAACTGTTACGTTTCATACTTTAGTTTATAAAGATAAGTTTTGTTATTCCTTTTTACGATGTGGGTTTCAATTAAAGAAACTTTCAAGTAGAAAACCATTTATAACACCGATGAATTTCGAAGGAGAAATTCATTTTAAAGGGGGTAGAATGTAATAACCTGAGATTTTATAAGATATATTCTTTTTAATTTCTTTCATATCTTTTGATGTACGATACACCAAGATTATCTTGCATTATACGCAACATCGTATTAACTTGCAGTATACGCAACACTAATCCTGTATCGTGTTACAAAAAATTTCATGTTTGTTTGATAGTAGTTATTCTACGAAACATTGAGTATATATATGTGTATTCAATGTATTTTGTTATACGCAGCAAAAAAGGAGTCGTTCACTACACGCAACCATGACTTGGCTTTCATTACACGCAATCGCGACCTTCCTCGATAGCATGTGTTGTACGTAATACTGAGTTTTACTAAACAATGATATATTATTATAATATTATTATGAACTAGCCTTTATGAATAGTATTAACTAAATTTTGAATTTTATAACATTATTATTCATCTTACACATTTTCTAGAACATGGTATAAGAACAAAAAAAAATTCGGGTAAAATAAGTATTTTTCAAAAAATGCAGTTTTGCCGCCTTTTGATGGCGCACCCACTTTAAATATAGTTTTTTACATGTTTATAAGTTCAATTTTACAAAATAAAATTATTCTTTGGAATCAGGATATAAAATTTTACCTTGGATAAAATTTTCATATTATTCTGATAACTTTCATATTTTAATGAATAGTAAAATCACGCTATATTTTAATTAAAAACAACTTCTTTCATCGTAATAAATTATGTGGTTAAATTATAATATTGAATGGTTTTAAAGTATAAATAGAATATATTTTTACCATTTAATATATTGTATGTCATTATCATTGATTTTACATTTAATTCATAGGTTAAATCAATTCAATCTTTTGTAATGTTTTAAACAAAAACCCATTTTCATTGGACAACGGGATTAATTTTAATTTAATTTCTACAAATTATGTGTATTGAATTTGAAAAAATGGATTCCATATTTTGAATCAGTGGGTCCAAATTATGTTGATAGTATACTTTTTATTTTTTGGAATTATGAATAGTAACTACGGTAAATTTTATTTACCATAGTTAAAGGTAAATCGAGTAATTAAAAATGAATATAATATTATATAATTACCCTAAAACGTTCCAAAATTCTATAGGATGACTAAAAGTTTACCCATATCACCTAAGGGTCGGATTAGATTCATTTTATGGACTTTTGACTATGAATATAATTTAATTATTTTTAAAACCAAAGAAAGTGACAACATGTCACTCTCTTAAATCTTATAAGTATAATAATTTTAATTTAGTGATAAACATCATAAAACATCAAACCCGAATAGTCTCCAGAAAGATAATAACATTATCTAAATCATGATAATTTATTTTTATTTTTTAGGGATTAAATAATTATCATTAATGGTGATACATTAATGATGCGGAAATTATTTATTAAGTGAAAAAATCAGTAATATAGTTTTTATTGAAATAATAATACCCATTAAAAGGCCCACAAACCTGACCAAAACTTATTTTTAGTGTATATATATACCATACGCATCTAATTACCTAATATCTAACCGTTTGGAGTCTTATAAAAGTGATTATGACACTTATATTATTTTATTTTAAATGATGCCAAAGTTGTCACCTTCATAATTTAATAAATATGACAATTTATATATTGTGATTTTAAGATGATAAATTAGAGTAAAAGTATTATTGTAAAATTTAATAGATTTATATTTATCATAGGATTTTAGTTTTAATTTTTATGAAACAAATAAGTATATTAAATAATTATACAAAAATGTTGTAGTAATTATTTTATTAAGAGATAAACCAAATAAATGGTTTTAAAAATAATAAAATAAATATGATATTAACTATTTAATGTTCTCCACTAATTTTCTAGATACATATGGACTTTTATGAGTATATTAAATATTTTAGTTAGAACATATCTTCTGTATATATTTTATTTAAATTCATATAAATGAATAGTGTCAAAATTGACACTATTGTTATTTTATAAAAATAACATATTATAAAATTGTTTAAAAATCACAAAAATATTTAAAAATTATAAATTTAAATTTATATGGTCTAAAATTTTATAAATTATCCAATTATGGGCAATTATCAGCAAATAATTAATTTTTTGTTATAATTTAAAATTTAGAATGTTATTACCACAAATAAAATTAAATTGATTAAGGATAAATCAAGATTATAAGGTTTAAAATAATTTCATAACAAGTCTAAATTTTATTGGTTGATGAGATTACAACCCTATATCATATAATCTTTGAATATGAGTCATTTTTGGAGGTTTTTAAGTGGGTTTAGATTTATTATAAATTATTATTTATAAGATTTCCAAAGGTGCCCCTCTCCTCCCTTATAAAAGGGAACCTCCTCCCTCCCTTCCTCACACCAATTTCAGCATTCAAGCTCGTCCAAACCCGGCCAAATTCCCTTCTACACTTCCCTAGAAACATCCTAGAGGTCCTGGTCTTCTTCAAAGTCCAATTTTAGTGCCCTAAGTGGAGGTCTCAAAGAGGGGCTTCAAAGAAGAGGTAATGTCAGTTACCGATTCTTTCAACTTTATTTCTTCTTCTACTTCTTCTTCTTTAGTTGTTTCATTATGAAGTAATAACATCAGTATCACTCATATACGGATATGTTATTATAAGTATGAAACAACCCTATTTCACCATCTATCCATCCTATGGAAAATGAAATCACCGCGTGTGCGTACGTACGGAATACTGTCTCCACGTCGTGGTGTAATCTGTTTTTCCAACACCACCTTACTTGGATGGGTATAATGGTGTAAAGAATAAATATACATAGTTATTATAACATCATACTGATTATTATATATTGTATCATCCTTCCAATTCAACTCAATAATTATGGGAACCATATCATCGCTCGTGCGTACGTACGGACTGCCGTCTCCACGACGCGATGAGATTCATTCTCCATGTTAACCATTTAAGAATGATTATAAAGTATATATAAGAAATAATAATGAAATATATGACATTATAAAGATACTGTATTTATGTATATATATATGTATGTCATCTACTTAATTCCATTCAACTCAATAAGGAAACGAAAACAGCGTTCATGCGTACGTACGGCCTACCGTCTCCATGAACGGTGTATTTCTTTCTATTTATCGATCTGTTATATATATGTATATTATGAATATATATTATATATAAATAATGTATTATATTCTGGAATTAATTAATCATGATCTAAGTAATCATATGAATAATTACAAGTCAAAACACGGACGACAAATGAAACGATTTTACCCAAAACACTCTTTAACATGGAATTTACAAAAGAACGGGTAATATAAAGTCATAAGTGAACCATATATGATATAATAACAATGAATATGATTCTTTAATAAGTCATTGACATTATTTAAATCATTATACATGAGGTTTGGATACGTACGAAGCATATCGTACCTAAGGTAAGGGATAAATTTTCTAATCTCGTTTTTATCCGAGATTGTTTATTCGTAAGTATTTACTGGGGTTATTTCTATCATCCATGTCCTTGTTTTATAAAACTGTTTTCACGTATTTTTAAAGTCATTTTTACCCATTTTTTACTTTTACTACATGGTATGTAAGGAATCTTTCTTTTGTTTACGTTACGAGGTACTTTTTTGACTTTTCTGACAAAAGTATGAGGAGAATGTTATTTTTAACTTATACGGTGTGAACGGATTTTTATGGTTTTATAAAGCCTTATTTTCATGAAGCTTCCTCCAAAATATTTCATGAATATTTTCAACAAAATAATTTTCTTTTAAAATTTTATGACATTTTGTGAAAAGAACATGATTTTGAAGAAGAAAGGATATTTTCCTCAAGAATTCATTTCAAATGTTTTATTAAAACCATTTTCCATCTAAGATGACATTATTTGATATGTGTATGTTTCAAGTTTAATGTCTCTATGATTTACATGATTCACTTTTCTTATGATGAAATGTCCATTTGTTTTATATGGATTATGAAATGATGGGATGATGTTTATGAAACCCATTTTATTCTTTGGGTTACGATGAATGTTTTAAGTTTATTTTGTGGCACAAGTAAGAATGATTTCATTATGAGATGGGTGGGACCTATATATCCCTCCAATGCATTGGGTAAAGATTTATATCTCATGAGATAGACATGGCTGGAACGGCAAGTTAAACTGGTTCAGTAATACATGACTGAAACGAGGAGTGAACTCGATTCAGAAATGAACTTTGTCCACTAAGATGGTCTTGGCAGCAATGCCTTGGCTACTATGGAAATCATAACATGTGCTTAATGGTTTCCAAAATTACATGTTTTATTCCCATGCTATTTTATCATTCTTAATGTTTCTTTATGATCTATGCCATACGTACTTCCATGTTTTATGCCATTTCTCAAGATTTTGATGTTTAAACGGTATGTTCATTTTTTTAAGTTCAAATTTATATGGTATATTTTATTTTATCCATGCTTACCCTTGCTGAGCATTTGAGATCACCCTTTTTATGTTTTCTTTTCCCTAGGATATAAAGAAAGGTTTCAGGTAAGAAAAAAAGGGGAAGATCTTTATGGGAGATGTTGAAGATCTTTCACCACGATTAGAAGATTACGTTCCAAGTTTCCAAAGACACTAAACTATTACGGTCCTTGTGTGTCTGTTTTTTGTTATGTATTAAGTATTCCTCAAAAGTAATGTAATGTTCATGTACTTCAAGCTTCTGGTCTCTACAGCATTAATTTTAAATTTAAAAACTTTCAATTTTAACCGTAAGGAAATCTATGTTTAACCAAGTTAAACAAGGTAAATTCAAAAAACCTCTTTGGTTCTTAAGAAAAATGATAATTGCAAGGGGCCAGGTCCAATTATAATGAAAATAACTTAAACAAGTTAAACTTAATTAAACATAAGTAGGTTTTATTTAAAAAAAATATTTTACCTCAAGGCATATAGAATCTTATTTTTATCAGAGTTAAACAAGTATAAATAATTAGAGTAAAATTATACTCTATTTTTTTAACAAAATACAGTGGAAATAAAGCTAGGAACAATAATAAATAAACAAGTAATAAATCTTTTCACCCATAGAGAAAGGTATCCAACAACCATGGAGAACGGTATCTTGATTTATACTTTCAAGAAATATTGTCTTACCCAAACCAGGGTAAGCCCTCAATAAGAATATCTATGTTTGTCTTGCTATCCATGCAAGTTCTTGATCTTTAAGGTAGTCGACACCTCTGTCTTCCTATCCCCAGAAGTCCTCAAACTTTAAGGTAGTTGGCACCTCTTTCTTCATATCCTCATAAGCCCTCGATTGTACCCAACAACAATTGGAGTTATACTAAGTAATTTTGAATAAGTTGTTCATGTTTAAACAATATGTTCACAGATCACACAAGGCATGAGATTTTCTCTCTCTAGAAGTAACCTCATAGCATCACAGCATGTAATCTATTAGTCGATAATGATCCCATTCAAATGAGCTCATATTTATAGGAGAAAACTTCAACAGTCGGATCCCTCCTCCAATAGTCATATTTTTCCTTAAATTTCATAGGGACATGTACATGTGTCACTCAACTAATTTTTAGTTCAGAAGATATTGTACAAAAAAAATTTCTGTAAGAAAAAATTTGGAAACATTATCATGTTTAAGAAACAATAATATTTAATGAAAATAATATCATGTTTAAGAAACAAGGATACAATAAAATTGAAACATTTTTTTAGGAAAGTAAAGTATCTTTAACAAATATGAATAATCAAAATCTAGAAAAATAGTCTAAGTCTAAAAATATAAACAATTGGATTTTTAAAAAAATGGATATTCAGAGTCGGAATTTTTTGGAATTCAATGTTTTAATTGTGAGGAATTCAGAGTATAAATTATAAGGAATTTGGAGTCTGAATTCTAAGGAATTCAGAGTCTGAATTCTAAAAAAATTTAAGTCTAAATTCTGATAAATTTGGAGTCTGAATTCTAAGGAATTTTCAGTCTGAATTTCATATAATTCAAAGTCTAAATTTTAGAGAATTCATAGTCTGAATTTCAGAGAATTCGAATTATGAATTTCAAAGAATTTGGAGTCTAAAAAAATAAATACTTGGTATTTAAGGAACTGTATGATTCCATATTTTTTAGATAAGGATTAGAATTTTTGGCTTAAGAAAAAATGGTTAATCTTTTTTTAATAAAACCCTGGATAATACAATGAAAAACATAGGAATAGATAAAACTTTTCTTAAAGAAAGAAAATTTTCCTTATGAAAATACGTTTTCGAGAAGGATAATTTTTCTTAAGAAAATGTGTTTTTGATTTTATAAACATAAAGAAATGGAAAATTCATCAGGAAACTTATTGACATTCCTTATGTTTTTCTTCATGTTTTAACCTGGTATATTAGGGTATGTATTTCTATACAAAGTGTATGAGCTCACCCATTTCTTATGTTTCCAACCCAATTGTTATGAAGATGATTATATTATTCATGATATCAAAAAAAGGAATAGAGGAGTGTGATCTTGGAGAATTTTTTGTATGTTTTTTAAAATAATATGTTTTTAAAACTAATCTTCAACACACAAAACCATTTGTTCTTTGGGTTGTGTGAATTTTACATAATCAATTTTATAAATTATTTTATTTTATTGTCTTTTATTTTAGAAGTATTTTAATTTTAAAAAATTTACTTTTTAATAAATTTCACCCTTACATTGTATTTAGGGTGTTCTGTAAGGGGTAAAAGTGTTTCACTGATGTTTTTAGGGAAAATCCCTTTTTTTGTAACACCTCGAAATTTTAAAATAAAAACATTGTATTTGATAGCGTATGTGACATAAAACACTAAGATTACAATAAAATATAATATCCCATGTCATTATAATAGATTTTATTTTAAATAAATTCAATCTATTAAATATCTTGTATTACACACAATAATGATCTTGTCTTACTTAATATGTAACACTACACATAACTAGCATTACCCGCAACACCATGTTTAAAAGAAACACAACATGTCATTAAAATATTATTGTTTAATATAATATTTATAACATAAAAATTTAATTGAATAAAATTAATAATAGTTAATAAATTATTAATATTATAATTATCTATTTATTATAAATAAAATAAGAATCATTCAAAAGAAAATGAAATGTTTTCTGAAAACTGAATTTTTTCTAAAAGACAGATTAGTCAAGATTTAGGTAGATAATTTATTATTAATTTTTAACACTTTTATAAATTTTATATTAAAAAATAAACTTCATTTTTGTAATAAAAAAATAAAAAAAATCTTAGGAATTTTTTTTTGGATTTTTCAGAAATGATTCATTTCTCCATGAATTGTAAAAATTGATGAATTTCAGTTTTAATTTATCATTTTGTTTAAATTATCTATAATGTTATATTATATTTTGAGTTTGTTTTAATATATTATTATATAAATTATATACACATTAATCTAATTTATTTCGTTGGAATAATTTTCATGATGATTTTTTAAATAAAAACACTATAAGATTTTGGTCATTTTCTCTTTAAAAATACACTTTCTTATCACATCTAAGGGATTAATTTTAAATTAACTTTTTACACTTATATGATGTAAATTTTTATAAATGGTTAAATATTTTTAATCCACATAATTTATGTTTTATAATATTGTAAAACTAATTTTTAAACAAAATGAATAGTAAAAATAGTAAAAAATTATTATTATTATGGTTAATGTAAAAATGGATTTATTGATGGGTTAAACTAAGAATACAAGGTTAAAATATTACCTACCAATATTTATAACACAAATTTTATAGAAATATTCAACCTCATCTCTTCTAGGTTCATGAATTCCTATGATGGAAGCTCGTTTCATGATAAAAATAAAGGTATGATTGAATCTTTTCATAAAATTACTATTATGCCACCCAACTCACTTATAAAAGTTTGCATCCTCTCCTCTATTCTTCGTATACATAAATCTAATTGTTTAATCCAATACCTACCGAAATCACTTCTTAACTTCTCTCCTCTTAAATTAGAATCCTTATTCTTTGTATAAAATCAACCTAGGAAGGATTTAGTGGAAACCTAATGAGGATACCTGAAGAAAAGAAAGTGTTCTTCAATATGAATTTTTATTTTATTTCTTCTTCCACCACTTCAATTATTATTAAATCATGATGATATAATAAAATCATTATCTTACATATAATGAGATTTTTTTATATAAATTTAATGACCTAAAACCAAATCAAATTTCATCAAATGGGTTATGAAATCATTATTCATGTGTATGGTGGACTACCGGCTCGAGAAATGATGTCATTCATCTTCCATTACCATATTTCATAGTTCGGTATCATGGTGGATCAAAATTACATAGATGAAATTGGTAAAATAATTATACCACTAGATTAATTATAACAATTAATCCATTTTAATTTACATTCTGTAGGAGGTATGACCACATCACTCCAGTGTACAGTGGACAACAGCCTCACAAAGTGATGTGATTATCCTTTCACTAATGTTATACTTGGAAGGTTATAAGAACAATGTTTCTTATTATATGTGATATAAATGAAATAACTATTATATTCATGAAATATTTATCATTCTTAAAAGATAATATATATCATTTTATTTCTTTCCTTTTCACTCAATGAAATATGATAATGTCATTCATGTGCATGTGGATTACCACCTTTGTAAAATGATGTGACACATTTTTAATCACCACACCACATAAAATATTTATATGTGTGGCTGTGTGTGTCAAAATAAATAATTTTAATGACATTTATTTTAAATTTATTATTTTTTGATATTGTACAGATTATTTTTGAGATAATTTACTGAGACAGCGTGGGATTCTGAGGCCTACTGTGACCGGAATAAATATTTGAAATATATAAAATATATTAATTATAATGTGCATACATTTAAAAAAAGTGTAATAACTTCTAAATGGGTGTCTAGATTAAAAATATGTGGTCTCCATTACAATCCGAATGTGAGTTTTACCCTAGGTGTGACATAACCTTTATCGACATGGGTCGTTTGGGGAAAAGGCATTGAAAGTTCATAAATAACTAAAATAATTAAATAAAATTATGTCATTTCGAATTCCTGGAATAGTGAATTGGATATTATTTATATAGACTATTACATTATAGTTCTAGGGTTATCAACATAACCATAGAATCGTTGGAGAAAAATTGGAGAGAGAGTTGGAGAATTTCTCTTAGATGAATAGTGACCAGATCGTGGATCAAAGATCGACAAACAACGAATTTAAATGATATTTCCAAATATCACAATACATCCATGTTCTTTTTTAAAAATTTATGTGAACTCAGGTAGGGAACTTTTTTAGTTGTTTTTATTCCTCTTTTTTTATTTATATTATGAATTTTAATTAATCGAAAAATGAATTGATTCGTAGATTATGCATTTTTTGAGATAGGTTAGTTTAATTGGGATTAGGGAGAATTTATTTATGATTTAATTTTTTGATTCTTTTATTTTCATTCGAATGGAAAAGAACTCATATCAAATATAAAATTGATTGGGTTTTGTTCCTCTTTCTTGTTCTTCTTCTTTTCTCCCCTAATTATCCATTCATTGTGGGCATTCTTCATTTGGATCATGGTTCAAAATATCTCGATCAATTGATTTCTAATCAAACATTTCTTAGTACAACGATCCAAAATCATAAATTTTAGATCGGATGACATGAATGAGGTGCGAGTGTGGTATAGGTAGTAGATCAGATGATGTAGATACACAATTACTCATTTTTCATCGCCCAATAAAAAACATCATATAAAACTATTTTATGAGTGAATAAAAGGGTTGAATCATGTTGTTAAATTACGGAAAGGTTCATTTGACCTAGATCCATGATTTTTCAAAAAGGCCATATCCATATCGAAGAACTAATGAAGGAGAATATGTATAGATTCCAGATCTGGGATTATTGAAATTCATGCACTACACGGCATGTAAACTGAATCTGCACACTATGTAGGGCCCCATGTGTGGTAGCTAGGTTTTTTGAGAAAATATAAGTATTACATGACATGTAACCCTCTCACATGGAATGTGGTCTCTCCCTAGATACTCAGTGTGTACCATAGAGTTTACACAGACATGGATTGGAGCACACCATGTCCTCCCCCACACAGCCACAGCCTGGACCATGTACATGGGCTAAGTCGTGTACTGGTACACGGGAAGGGGTACACGTGCTGAGCCATGTACAGTTACATAGGTAGACTACATGGTAATCATACATGTCATGTACTTATACATGGAAAAATATTGAGACATAGTTTGTTTACACGAGAAGGACCCAGGGTAAAGGGATATAGACTGTGACCCCTACTACATGTCATGTACTTTATTATATATGTGTTGGATCCCATGTCCATTTTTTCTATGAAAAGATTCATTAGTGTGTGTTCCCCTTATCCCTTCCCGGAGGTTTAGTATGGAGTCATCTTGAACTCTTAGAAATATGACCCCTTCAGTTGGACATCTTGTATAGATTTGTTAGAATACCTCTGATAGTCCTAGAGTGAGATCCACTTTTCATCTTCATACCCAAGGTGGATCTCTTGGTATCCTCAAGACCAGCACTATGCGGGTGTCAATACTATACTTAGTGGGTTAATCTAGATTGATTTTTTGGTATCACCCCATGGCCTTGGGAGTAATTCTCATCTGTGTATCATATATTTCATACCTTCTATATGGACATCTAATGGAGAGGCCTAATAAGAACTACCTCTCGAACAGACTTCATCAGTGCTATCAGAATCAAGAGTGTGTTCACTCTGATGAGTTCTTTGTAAAATCTTCAAGGTGGAATCCTAGGATGGTATACTACAATTATGAATTAAATTTTGACTTTATGTATTTTTGGAGTATATATAGATATTATTTTTATATGTGTTTCAAAAATATACCTATAGAGTGCTGACTGTATTTCAATTATTGTATGATTTGTGGTTTTTGGGTGTCCATATGATCATTTCTATACTCACCCATGCACGGTATTTTCATGCATGTGTTGTGTCTTATAGAGATGATCAAACTTTTTACATATTCATGGTTAGACCAGGACCATATGGTGTTTAGTAAGACTGAACATACCAATGTGTGTTCCTATAGCTTTTTGATAGAAACCCCAGTATTTACTTTTAGGTTGGGCTTGTTTTTAAACTCTTTGTGGTAGGATTGTATTTAGACCAATTTACTTTCATTTACTTCCAACCGTACTCTAGTTGTGGGATTTGGAGATATACAAGAATTGTTATCCAGTTTTATTTAAATTTCTTCCTTTTATAAGATTGGTGATTTTTGTGTGTATACATGTATTTAGGCTAAGGCCTCCCATGTCAGTAATATGCCTACATGGAACTAGTCACCAGCCCCTGGACTATTGGAGGCAGGCATGGGGAGTCGGGGAATATGACCCATTGGTATGGGTCATGACATATTGGTATCTGATCAGTTAGTTATCAATTAGTACCAGAGTCTGTAATACTGTTTTGGGGAAATAGTTTTAAGCGTTTTGAGTTTAGATTTTAGGCCACGGAATCAAATATTGGTGTAGTGGCTGACGTATCCATACTTTAGGACTTTGATCACTTTCTATTCATCTCAGTACATGAGAACCCTAGTTGCAGGGAAAATAATGGTACATGCATCATAAAGGAATGGGTTTTTCATAATTTTTATCTTAAGTTATCTCTCTAGATATACTCATTGTCCATGTCACATCTTGTTTACTTTTTAGATGATTCTATAGCATATGGAAGCTAGGATTAAGCATGATCATGAGGGTGATCCCATCAGTGATGATTTATTGATACAAGAACTAGTTTCTGATGTGTTGGGTGGTGCTCCAAATATACCACCAACCATAGAGCATCATATGGTGCTCGCAATACCAATGGATGAGGTGTGTATGATAAGGTCACTTCATGAGTTTTAAGGATAGATAACCCTTAGGTTCTGATGTGACCCTGACCCCTAGGCGGCTGAGGACTGGCATGATGCGGTGACCTGAGTCTTATATCTATTCAAGACAATAGTATATTAAATGGTGGTCCTTTAAGAGAGCCTTATTCATG
Source organism: Viscum album (assembly GCA_963277665.1). NCBI lineage: Eukaryota > Viridiplantae > Streptophyta > Magnoliopsida > Santalales > Viscaceae > Viscum > Viscum album. Next base: position 511,657,722 of record OY728127.1, on the reverse strand, counting down.
GATCAACAGGGCAATGGTGGTGTATAGTGACCCGGACTTACAAAGAGGTGACTCTAGAATGTTCACAGTTTGAGAACATTTTTAGATAGGATTTCTCGTCAACTCTGCTCTGGGAAGTGCATATCCAAGATCTTATGCAGCTCTATTAGGGTAGAATGAAAGTAACTAAGAATTCATTGATGTTTACTAAGATCTCCAGGTACTTGATGGATATGGTTTGTGACCAATTCTTTATGGATTGGACCATAGAGTGAGGTATGTGTAGAGACATACAATCCATTGTTATACCTCTTTTAATTCCTACCTATATTGGGGTTCTAAAGTGAGATTTTATGTTAGATATTTTCTTGGATGAGAAGATACAGTCAGTGGTTGCCTCTAGTGGAAATATGAAGTAGAGACATCAGCATTAGGGATTCGACATCAGTCTCAGTGACCTAGACATGAAGGATGTTTCAGGAGAAGGCCCCATGATAGAGGTTTTATAGCTCAGGGGCTCATACGGTGGGTCTAGGTAGTATAGAGAGAGGAGTTTCTACTCAAGTGATGTAAGGGGATATCTTTCTTGAGATTTTTGGATCTTCCATATAGGAGACAGAGAGACTATTGATGGGCCACTAAGGTAGAGGCAGTGGCGAAAGCAAAGAGGTTCATAGGGAAGATGACTTGGCATAGGGGCTAGGAGAGAAACAGGAGGTGGTTGATGCTTTTACTAGTAACCACAACCACCCTAAGGTAGTCCATGTTAGGATCAGGGTGCTAGAGCATAGGGGGTGGGGACAGTTTTAGGTGGTCGTAGCTTATGACAGAGAACCTCCAAGAATGATTTGAGATAAATTCTATGTCTTCTCTTCATTAGATGTAGTACTATTAGACACAAGTCCTACTCATTCCTTTCTTTCCACATACCTTCTGTGGATTTAGAGATTCTGATTGAGCACTTATCCTGACCATTTCTCTTCGAGACTCCTACTGAAGAATAATTAGTGATCACATACATATGTCAATAGTGGTATATGAATCTTGGAGGTGAGAGTTTCTATAGGAATATCTTGGTAATACCATCAAGCCCTTAAAAATTCATTCTTGTTATGGACTATTTATCCACAATTTACAACAAGATTGAATTTTTTTAGGAAAAGGATACAATTTTTCCACAGTGATGGAACTAGGTTTTACTTTAACATTGAAAAGGAAACCTAGGAAGCATAGTATAGACTCATGCATAGGAGGGTGCAACAGATTACCCATCATTAGTCTAGTCTAACCATCCGTACAGTAGATGTTACTAGTTCTTAGTTTCCTACAGCAGTGGAAAATTACGGAGATGTCATCCCTGAGGATGTTCTATCTTTACCTTCATGGTGATAGATATAATTCTGAATTGAACTACATCCCAAAAATCGAATCAATGTTTTCACCGTCATATTGGATGTCTCTTACAGAGCTTCGCGATATGAGAGTGTAGTTGAAGGAAGATGAGAGCATGAGGTTATATGTGGACTAATGACACTTGAACTAGGTGACCCTAAGAACATGTATCTGGTAATAAGGTTCGAGGTACTCTTTTATTAGTTCATAGTGGCAAGATGGTTCTCAAAGGTTAACCTCAGTTCAGGCTATCACCAGCTGTAAGTATGGGATGAGGATATACTGAAGATCACATTTTTATTTCTCTATCATCATTATGAGTACTTGGTGACTCCCTTTGGAATTAAGTACACCCTAGAAGTGTTCATTGGAGTCATGAACTATATATTTTAGCCTTTATTATACTAGTTCATGGTATTCTTCTTCGATGGTATCCTTGTGTACTTGGCATCTAAGGAGCAGCACACACGACACCTTAGGATAGTTATGGTCGTACTCTAAGAGCACCAAAGTTATGGAAATCTCTTGAAGTTCCAATTATGGATTTAGGTGGTCCACTTTCTGGGACATGTTAACTTAGTTGATGGAGTGAAGTGGACCCTTCCATGGTCGAGTCAGTGTTAGCTTGGGAGCCACCCAATAGTTTGATGGAGGTGCGGAGCTTCCTTGGGTTGATAGACTATTACTAAAGATTCATACCCAATTTCTCTATGATATCAACACCAAAGATAGCTTTGACTGAAAAGGGGAATTATTTTTTGTGTATAGAGAGGTTTGAGTAGGATTTTTAGCATTTGAGGCATAGTTTTATGAGTGATCCAATCATAATATTTCTAGATGAGGGTGTCGAGTATGTAGTGTTCTATGATGAGTCAGGAAATGAGCTTGTCGTGTTATGATATAGAGGAAAGTGGTCATTGCCTGTGGTTCACAATAATTGAGGCCACACAAATAGAACCACATGACCAATGATCTTGAGTTAGCAGTGGTAGTATTCTCACTAAATATGTGTAGACACTAACTGATGTGTGAGAAGTTTATTTACAATTCTGATAAAAAGAGTATCAAGTACATATTTTCTCAAAAGGAACATAATGTGAGATAGAGGAGATGGATAGATTTTCTCTTGGATTATAACATTAAAATTTTATATACTTCTATGAAGGGGAACATAGTGGCATATTCTCTTATTAGGTGATCTTATTTTAAATTACTAAATGAGATGTTAGAGAAGTAGGCCTCATTTTAGTTATCCTTTATGGATAGAGATAGAGCAGTTTACCTAGATTTGATGGTTGTCGCCCCTCCTCTCTTAGAGTGAGTCATGGAGGCATATCTTCGGGATACTGACTATGAGACCCTATATACTCAGATATCCACTATAAACACTCTTAATGGATTATTTAAAGGTGGGGAGCATGTGTTTATTTTCAAAGGACACATGATGGTACCAGTGATGTTGTTGGAGGAGGTTCTAATATAATTTCATAATTATCTTTTGGTGGTACATTCAAGTGTGTATAAGATATACTTTGACCTTCGACATCAGTTTTGGTTTCCAAGATGAAGAAAGTAGTTTCATAGTTCATCTCTTGATGCCTTATATGTTAGCAAGTGGAGGTTGAGCACCAAATTCCAGTGGGTTTACCTGAAACCCTTAAGGTTCCATAATGAAAGTGGGATGGAATACACATGGACTTCATGGTTGTATTATCATTTACATCTAGTGAAAATGATTCCTTATGGTTGATTGTAGACTAACTTACCAAGTATTCCCACTTCGTAGAAAATAGGGAGCAGAGTTCAGTAGAGATACTGGGATGCATCTACATTCGAGATATAGCCTAACTCCATGGAGTTCCATTGATGATCATTTCTAACCATGATGGTCATTTCACATCCCAATTGTGTAAGGGATTGAAGGAGCTATTTGGGACTCAGTTATGTCTGAGAATATTGTTTCACCACCAGTCAAACAACCAGACTGAGGGGACCATTCAGGTTCTAGAGGACATACGGTGAGCTTGCAAGTTGGAATTTGGATGTATTTGGGAGGATCACCTACCACTAGTGGGATTAGAATACAACAACATCTACCATTACACCATTATTATGGCGCAATTTGAGGCTTTGTAAGGGATACCCTTTAGGTCGCCACTTTGTTGTACTGGTCTAAGAGATTCATCACTCATGCGCCCAGATTTGGTGTGAGAAACTACTGAGAAGGTGCAGATCATCCATGAGTGGATAAAGACTATACAGAGGCATCATAAGTCTTATGTTGTCTGACATTGGAGGACTTTGGAGTTCGATGAATGAGACAATGTGTTTCTACAAATTTCACCTTGATGTGGATTATGGATATTTGGTTGGGGAGGAAAACCATCTCTAATTTTCATTGGCATTTCCTAGATACTATGATGAGTTGGAGAGTTTTAATACCACTTATCTCTTCCTCTACACTTAGACTGGTTATATGATGTCTTTCATGTGTTGTAACTGAGGGGGTACATGCATGACCCATCACACAATATCAACTGGGGTGAGATAGACATCAAGGATAGTGCGACCTTTGCTGACTACCTGATAGAGACCAAGGAACAGCAGGGGAGAATCCCACATCGGTGATAGATTCCTTTAACGTGTGTCAAGTGAAAGCATGAGAATATTCAAGCAATCGCATGGAAGTATGAGGCTTAGATTCATTCTCAATACCCACATATTTTTTATTATCCCTTTTTTGGATATTCGATGATGTAAAGACCCAAGATATTAAGAATGTAATGACTTATAATTTCAATTATTATTTTTTTATATTTTATGAATTACTTTTGAGACCAGGAACTGAGATAGTGTGTGATTCCAAGGCCCGGTGTGCCCAAAATAAATGTTTGAAATATATTAAATATATTAACTAGCACATGCACATAGTTTTCCAAAAAAGGTGGAATAACTTATTAATAGGTTCTCGAATCAGAAATTCAAGGGAAATTTTGATTTTAGAATGTGAGGTTTACTGTAGGCACTACATTACCTTTTTCATCACAAATCATCTTTAAAAAATTCAACACGGGCACAGAAATGAATAAAATAATTAAATATAGTTATTTTATTTATAATTCCTAACGCATCAATTTGGATTGTATTTAAAAAACTATTATTTTAGAGTTCCATGGTTAGATTTATAATCCTAGAACTATTAGAGAGTATTTAGAGAGAGTGTTGGAGGATTTATCTCATACGAATAGTGACTGGATCATGGTTTGATAATCAACTCACAACACATTCACATGATATCACGAACAATAATTGCATAGTCCTATTCTTCATCAAAAATTCATTTAAATCATGGTAGGGTATTTCTTTATTTTTATTTCATCCCCATTCATTATTTTTATGATGAACGGGAATCAATCAACTAACATATTGATTTTTGAATCATGTGTTTTGTGGGAAGTATTAGTTAATCAGGATTTGAGATAATTTGTTTATGATTTCATTTTTCAATTATTATATTATCATTCTAAAGTAAATGAACCAAGTTCATCATGAACATCAATCAAGTTCCATTACTCTTAGTTTTTCTTTTGATTTTCTCCCATGATTTTTTATTCATCATGGGAATTCTCTATTTGGCATTTGGTTCGACATATCTTGATCAATCGATCATTGTGCACCTGTTTCATGGAACAATGATCTGAAATCGTAGATTCGAGATAGACATGACATGAAGGTGGGGTGAAGGTTATAGAGGCACTAGATCAGATGACGTATATACCCACTTTTCCATTCTTCAAAATGTAGATAATAATTTCATATAAATCCATTTTTTAGAGGATCAAAGGGTTGTATCATCTTTTTCAGAAATGGAAAGGATCATCAATCACAGATTCATGATTTTCAAGCATGGAAGTCTCCAGGTCAAATAAATAATTAAGGAGAATACATGAAGATTCTAGATGTAGGATTCTGGATATTCCCATATTAAATGGTGTGTACACCAAATCAATACACCCTATGGTCCCCCCTATGAGGAATCTAGGGTTTCAGGGAAGACATATTTATCATGTGGCATGTGACCCTATCACATGGAGTGTGGTCTCTATCCATAGAATCACTGTTTACCTCATAGGGTATATAGACACAGGTTGGAGTAAATGGGTTAGATCATTCTGTATACTCCCCCACATAGACACGACCTGGACCATGTACATGGGATAAGACATATACTATTACATGGGAATGATTACATTGGATAAGTTGTGTATAGTCACACAGGTAGACTACACATGTGGCCTATATGTCATGTACTTCTACAAGGACATGGATTGAGACACGGGCCATTTACATGAGAAGGACCCATGGTTAGGGGAAACTGCATGTTACCCATAATACATGTCATGTGCTTTATTATATATGTCTTGGACCCCTTTTAATTTTTGTCATGGAAAAGTTTTTTTAGGGTGTGTTCCCTTTATCCCTTCCCTGAGGGTTGGTATGGAATCGTCTCCTACTCCTAGGACTATAATTATATAAGAAATACTTCATGGGTAGAGTCATTAGAATCCCTTCAAGAGGCCTAGAGTGATATCCTATATTAATCTTCATTTCTAGGGTGGATTTCTTGGTATCGTCATCCCCAAAACTATGTGGGTATCGATTATCTACATAGCGGGTTAATCTAGATTGTGTTGTTGGAATCACCCCATAGGCTTGGGTATAACACACATTGGTGTATTATGCCTCTCATAAATTCAGCATGAAATTCTAATTTAAATACTCAATTTTTACTACCTCTCAATTGGATGTCATCACTACTATCAGTCTCAGGAGTTTGTTCTCACAGACGAGTGCTTTGTGGAATCTTCAGGCTAGAATCCTAGGCAGGTATACTATGGTTGTGACTTAACTTTAGAATGTGTGTCTTTTTGTGTATGTATATATATTAATTTTATATTTGTTGTATAAATATACCTTTGTAGATATGACTATATTTCCTTTTTTGTATGCTTTGTGGTTTTGGGGTGTCCTTCTGAGTACAGTTATACTCACCCCTACATGGTCTTAGCCCACACATGTTGTTTCTTTTGAGGAAGATTGACCCTTTGAGAGATTTCGAGATGGACAAAGAGAACATGGTTCTTAGTAAGACTAGATAGACCAAGGTATCTTCTTTTGGATTTTTATATCAATCCCCATTATTTACTTTCATGATGGGATTGTTTTTATACTCTTTTTTTGTGGTCTTTTATTTGACCATGTTTACTTTATTTTACTTCCTATCATACTCGGGTTGTGCGATTTATAGATATGAATGCATTTTTGTTCAATTTTTCTTATATTTAAGCCTTTTATAGTATTGGATATGGGTTTTTGGGTATATGTATTTAGTTTCAATCCTCCCCTGTCAATAATATGACAACTCAACACTACTCGGTAGGCCCTAGCCTATTGGAGGCGAGCTTGTGGAGTCTCTAAATAGGCCCCATTAGGACGGGTCATGACAATAATATAGTATGTATGATATTATTTTATTTCTATAAATTTAATATATTACTTACCTTGTTTCAAAAATGATCATTGGGGAATTGAAATGTTACTCATGTGTACGTATGTTCTACCGTCTCCATTATTGTAACATACTTAATTTCTCTAAACCATAGTTCATGATTGGTTTGAAAAGTAAAATTAATGTTAAAATATGATAATTATGTCATGATTATTTTTATTTATATGATATAACAATATTATATGTTCAATAATATGATTTTTTACGATGAATCGTATATGAGAAAATAAGGCAACTAACACTCAAAGCAATGAAAATAATGAATGATTGTTAAACAAACAAGTGATAATATGTTATAAAAGGATTATATATGATATTTAAAATACTAATATGGTTATAGAATAATTTAGTAACATGTTTAAATTCATTAAAGTTAAGGTTTAAGAACATTAAATCAGAAAAAATCACAAGGTAATGGATTTCGTATCAATTTTATTTCATTGAGGCACATGGTAATCTTATGAACCTAATATATTTTATATGGTGTATATAATACCCCATTTACATTTAATATCATGAAATATTAATTATTCATGATATTTTAAGTTTTAATTTGAATTATTTCATCCATGGAAAAAAAATTCAAGAAAATTACCAAGTGGTAAAGAATTTCATAACATAATTTCTATTCCTTGGGTTATATTAATTCTTAGTTGTCGTTGATATTCTAAGATTATATATATAATTAATTTTGATTATATAATGTTGTATTTACACTTTTTATGTATATTTATAGTTTATACCCATAATTGATTCATTGATTGATTCTCACAACAACATTACGATCAGTGTAAGGGTTTATTTCATAATCTCATTGTAACCGATATTTTTTATTTCTAAATTTCAATTGAAGAAAATTATTTGATAATTTTATAAATAAGACCATTATATTTTATTTTATTCTTGTTATTTATAGTATTTTAAAGAAATATTAACATTTTTCAACACTTTATTACTTAAATTGTTTTAGAAAATTTTTTTAAAATAATTAAACATTATCTATCTCTTTGATTAGAAATATATTTTCTTCCAAAACCATGTTTTCATAAAAATGATTTCAAAAAAATTATCTTTTTCAAATTTATATATTATAGAAATGTTTTCACATTATTACTTTTTACAAAAATGTTTTGAAAATAATATTTATTTTATTTTCAAAATAATTATCATTTCTAATTTACATTAAAAATTGAACGGAATCTTCTTATCAGTTTCTGAACAAGGAAAATTTTAATTATATTTATAATTAAAAATAAATTTTCATTTTAAGATGTACATCATATACGGAATTACCCATGATAATGCACAAAATATATTTGAATATACCTTTTTCAGCTTACAAGGTTATTTTTCAACAAATTTGGTTTTCTAATATTATGGAAATTATATATTTCTTAAAAGTGATTCGCAAAGAAAAATATTTTCTAAATGTTTTATGTTTTAAAAACTAATTTTCAAAATGAAAATTATATTTTCCTCATGAATGCTTTTAAACATATTTTTATTCATTTTTAAAATAGCCCTTTATTTTAAATATACTCAACTGAGGATATGTCATATTTACTTTATCCTTATTCTTACTCTGGATGGTTTATGAATATTTTAGCAATGTATAGTATTGAAATTCACATCTTTGTTTCATTTTTGTAGTTATTAACTTTCCATTAAATTATTCACTATCATGTGATCATTGGACATTAAATTTTCAATAGATATCCATATTATTTATCATTGATATATTTATTTGTTAAACCCTATTTCATTTTAACATATGGTGTTCTACATTGAGAGTCATATTTTTATCTTGGAAAATATTTACAAATCTGTATTCTTTATTAAATGTGGATATTTGATGATAAGGAAAAAAATTATGAATTAAATAGATTAATTGATATATTAATAATTATTTGGACATGAAAGACATAGGTGGGGATTGGTATAAATATCACCTTGATGAATCAAAAAGTCTCATGATGTAGATTAGTTGTCCAAACCTAGTGATTTTATACATTGTAATTTTAAACTATCTTTGGAAAGTTATTTAGGGTAGAACAATAATTTCTAATCCAAATCAGTTTATACCAGGTGGTTTTAAACCATGTTGTAAAAGGGATTCATGAAAGAGGTATCATTTTCATAATACATGGAATCCAATAATAAATCATTTCCTTTATTTAAAATTCCATTATTATTGTTATTATTATCCGTGCTATTTTTTCTTTGTTACTATTTGTGGATGCATTCATAAGAAATTTTTTGATTAAATGAAATTTTTTTATTCATTTAGCTTTCCATATTGATTATTCATTTTCTTACCATGATATTCAAGTCATTTAAATGGAATGAGAGTTTAGTTATTCACCTTTCCATTTCAATTAGGAATATTGATTAATGATAAATTCCTTTATATAGAACCCATACTAAGTATTTAATCTCACCCTTATTTTTTTTCCTTTCACATGAATCCATGAAGTGTACTTCAAAATATACTCAAGAATATTGTAGAGGAAATAATGATATTCTCTAAAAAAGTTTGTTTTAATTTGTGTATTCAAATGTAATATGGGAATCATGTGTGTATCTAGTTTACTGAGACTACTAAACTATTCGGTCCTTCAGGATGTAATTCCTTTTATCTTATTCTAAGGTAATAAATAAGACACTAGAGGAGAGTTAATGGGGTCAAGGTTTGTATAGTTGTTATCAAAGGAAGTTTAGTATAAAACTTGATAACTAGATTTAGGGAAACATATATTACAGAAAAAAACACATTGATAAACATTAAGGAAAATTATTGAAACATCATAATGTTTTGGTAAGGAATAAATAATGCGGTTTTTTCTAAAAATACATCACATTTTTTATAATAAAAGTTGATTTTGATCTAGCATAGATATGCCTAGGGTAAATAACTCTTAAAAGGTAATATTGGGATTGAACCAATTTTCCCCTCATGTGTCACAACGGGCCTTACTAAACACCTGATTTGACACTCCCTAGGATATTCTTAAGATAATTCACATTTTCTATACAAACCATTATGAAGGATTTGAATAGATTATAATAATAAATTATCTATGTTAATCCTAAGGTGTCTTAGATTGAAAATAAGGTGTCTCTAAGGAATGGTAAAATGTATTATGTGGGAAAAATAAGGGAATAAAGCAATGAATTCAGAATGGAAAATAAAGAGTATGATGGAAGGAAATAAATATCACCATAGTGATACATTTATAGTTTGTTGTGTTAAATTAGGGGATCTTGTGCATTATTCAAGTCACTTCCCACTTCTAAATTTTAATGTCTAGACCAAGGAAGGAATTATGTATAAATTAAATGGAAAAAGTATTTTTTTTTATTGGGATTCAAAAATTAAATTTTAGAATTATTGTTAGAAATGTTATTTTGGTTATAAAAATCATAGAACATCTAAGGATTGTGATTAATTTTAGTAGTATATTTGTATTTACTAAATTAATAGTTATAGATACCATACTGGGTTATGAGTTTTAGGTTTATCATAAGTTGAACGTCTTAAACACCCTTCTTAGATTTTATATGATGGTAGTCTACCATGATTAAGGAAATCTTGGAGAAATTTATGTAAATTATATATTTTAGTTGAACATTTATTTGAGAAATTATGTCATTACATTTTATAGACATAAGTTTAAAGGTATTGATAGACTTTACATTCAATACGATCATTAATGACATTGTAATAATTTTAAATTAATATTATTAGACTTTGTGAAAACAAATTGTATTGAAAATCATATTAAAAATATTATCTGATGGATAACTTTATTTCAAGGATGTCTATCATATATTTTTGTCAATGTTATTTGAATTATATTAATATAGTTTGAAAAAGGAAAACCAATGTGTCGGGTTACAATGAATCACATTCATCTAGGTCAGGAGGCATGAACCCATAACTGAAGGATGATAAAGGTTTAACACCTACCACTATCCTAGATGATATCATGGTTAATATTTTATTGGTTTAGATAAACTATTTGAAAAATAAATATTAATGATGATCCATTGGTGTTACTTTTGAGGTTTATAGATTAATTAATTATATAGGATAACTTCTGATAAACTTACTAGTTTTGGAAAACATTTAGAGACATAAGGAATGACTTTTTACCCTTTAATGTAACTTAAAATCCATTAAATGTTAATTATTATATTTAAATAATAAATAATTCATTTTTGGAAATTCATTTCTTAGAGTAAGGGATGAATTTAAAATTGATCGAAGCACAACCAAATGATGAAATGGTGCTTATGAAATAGAAATTTATCATGTAAAAATGTTTCCTTATATTCTATGACATTAAAATAATTTATCAACTTTAGGAAAAGGATCTTTGTGAAAAAAATTATCCTACTACATTCATATCTGATGAATGAGAATATCTTTTAAATAATTATAGATTAATGGTTTTGAGGCTTTTAATATTCCATTGACCATTCAATTTCTTCTGATAAATGTCCTCAATCACTAATTTTTAAATATTTTATTCCATGTCTATATCTTCATTTACCAATAATGTTATCTAACATAGAGACCTATTTTTATGTTATTCCCTAGGACATTTGTACTTGTCTATCAATCTTATTAATAAGATATTTTTTTAACCCTTTTTATGTTGTGGGTTTTCTAATAATCATATTTCAAAATTCCAAACCCTTTATTACCAAGATAGAATTTAAATTGTGAGGATTCAATTTATTTAATCTAGGGAGAATGTGACACACCAAATTTATAAAATAAGGATATTGTTTTAGATAATGTATGAGACACGAAACACAAAGATTATAAGTAAATATAATACCATAAAAATTTACAATATATTTATTTTTAAATAAATTCATTCTATTTAAGATCTTTTATTACATAAAACACTAAGTTAATCTATCTTTATATTCAAAACTAAGTTTATATTATATTTCACAAAACATCGAGTTTAAACAAAACATGACATGTCATTAAAATATTATAATTTAATATATTATTTATAAACTACTCATTTAATTGGTCGGTATGAATAGTAATAACTAAATTATGAAAATTTTGGTTATCTATTGATTAGATATTAAATAAGAATCATTTAAAAGAAAGATAAATGGTTTCTGAAAAAACTGTATTTTTTATTAATGATGGAATTGTCAGGATTTGGAAAAATAATTTAAAATTAATTTTCAAAACTTTTATAAAATTTATCTCACAAAATAAACTTCATTTCTGAAATCTTAATATCAAAATTTTCTTATGTTGAATTTTTTGTATTATTCATATATGTTTCATTTTTCAATGACTAGTAAAAAATAATTAATTTTAATTGAAAACAGACTATTCGTTTAGACTGTTTATAATGTTAAATTATATTATAAATTAGTTTTAAATTAAAATCAGTTAAATTATTATAAATTAATTCAATTAGGTTAGTGGGATGATTTTCAAATTAATTTTTTATATAAAAAAAAATTACTTTTGAACATTCTCTCTTTGAAAAAATGTTTTCCCATCAGTTATACAAGATTAAATTTAAATTTAAATTTGATATGGATTTGAATTAAATTTATAAAAATGAATTAAATATTTTAAATCATCATAATTGATATTTTATATTTATGTAAACTAATTTTTTACCAAAATGAATATTGAAAATAGTAAAAGTTTAATTACTATAGTTAAGGTAAAAATGGATTTACTCAGTCATTAAACTAAAATGATATAGGCTAAAAAGGACCTACCAACTATTAAAAAGGCCATTGGATAGAAATTATTTGAAATTATCTCTTACATTTTTTATAATCACGAATTTTGGAAGCTTTTTTCCAGGATAAAAACATGGCTATAATTGAATCTTTTCAAAAAAAAATAACAATTGTGCCACTCACCTCCCTTATAAAAGGCCACCAAATCTTCTCTATTATTCACACCTTCAAACCTCATAGGTAAAGAAAATACCTACCCAAACAAATTCTCAACATATATCATGTCGTATTATAATCCTTATTTTTAGCATAAATCCAACCTATGAAGGATTTAATGCAAACCTAACTAGGATGTCGAAAGAAGAGGTAAGGTTCTTTAATGAGTGTTTTTGTTTTATTTTTTCCTTCACACCATAAAATTATTATTAAACAAATATGATATAATTTAATATGTATATTCCATATGATAAGATGTTTTATGATAATTTAAGGACCTAAAACCATCCCCAATTACATCAAATGGGTCACGAAATCATCATTCATGTGTACAGTGGACTACCGTCTCATGAATGGATGTAATAACTTTTTCCATTACCACCCCTCATAGTTGGGTATTACGATGAATATAAATAATATATATTATATTTAGAATATAATTATACCTCTTTATTTTCATATAATATATATAATTTTACTTTCTTTTCTATAGGTGATATGACAATGTCGCTCGTCTATATGATGTACTACAACCTCATGAAGCGATTTGATTCTTCATTCAAAAACGCATTACATTAATAGTGATAAAGATAAATTTGAGGATTATAAGTGATATAAATGACTTAATTATGATATTAATGACATGTTTATAATTATCAAAATAAAATATATATCATTTTATTTCTTACTTTTTCACTCAATAAAAGATGATAACATCATTCGTGTACGTTCGGACTACGTCCTACATGGAATGATGTGTCTCTATTTTTATAACCACATAACATGGATGATATATATATATAAGTATATTTAAAGAAATTTTAAGTTATATCTTCTATTATGAAACTTTTGGAAAGATAATATATTATTTTTCTTCATTCCATAACGATCATTTGAAAATGGAGGGGTTACTCATGCGTATGTATGGTCTACCATCTCCAAGATTGTAATATACTTAATTTCTCATAAACATATTTCATGATTGGTTTTAAAAGTAATATTTAAGTAAAAAATATTATATTTATTTTTTTATTATTATTATGTATAAGAGAAAACTATATATTATGTTCATGAAATCATTTTTCATGAAGAAATATGCATGTGAAAACCAGGAAATTAACACTTGAAAATAATGAATAATTATTAATGAGTGGGAGTGGTTGGGTTATTTTCCTAGGGTAAGGTAGTTCTATAATTACCTATCTTACCACGTATCAAATTCTTCTTGTCTTAATTTTTAGGAATTATTAAATGGTCTGCTCAGGCGGCGTGAGGTGCGAAGGCACCGGGGGTGAGTGACTGGCCTCATAGGTGGGTTGTGGGTGTCGTCGGTTTAGCGGTGGGGTAGTGGGCTCGATAGTGGAAATGAGATGTGTAGGTCCTCATAGGTGGCCATGATTTAATGAAAAAGAAGTGGGTTGTCATGATCGATGATGTCCAGTGGTTTGATGGTGATGTCTTAGTAACAGGATCTCTGATGGAAAGTGACAGTGGTGTGCTCTTCGGTGATGACATGAAAAATGAGCGGGATGTCTTGGTGGTGCCCTTGATGGCGGGAATGAAATGAAGTGATTTAATGGGATGGAAAAATGATAATTCCCTACACAATTTAAGATCCATATGGGTATTATATAATTTATTCCTAACTTCACATGGCTACTGAATTGGAACAGACGAGAGGGTATGGAATTTCCAGTGGGATTTGGCATTGTGCGCATCCCTATGAGGAATTTCTTGATGTACAAGCTTGGAAAGTTTGGTAGTTTTATTAAAAATATAAATATATATTGGTTGGGTCTTATCTTTTAGTATTAAGTTCTCCTAGTCCTCCATGGTCATGTAAAGGTCCACATATTCCTCATGGGCCTATAGGCCATGTAAGGTCCCCCTCAACCATTGAAAAGTGAATATCAATAATAATAAAAATATGTATGGACTTCGGGTTTTTGGATTATAAGATAATGGGGATGATATTTTATAAAAGGATAATATATGATATTATATATATTAATATGGTTCTAGAATAAGTTAATAAAATTTTTAAAACCAAAAAACATGTGGTTAATGCAGGTTCAATCAAAAATAATCATGAGGTAGGGATTTCATCTCAATTTCATTTCATCAAGGAATATGGAAATATTATGCACCTAACTTATTTTATATGGTGTATATAATTCACCTTCAACATGTAATATCATGAATAATTCATTATTATTTGTATTTTAATTTTTTATTTCAATTATTTTATCCAAAGAAATTTGACTCGAAAATTACCAAGTGGTTAAGAATTTCATAACTCAATTTTTTTTAGTTTATATTAATTATTCATTATCATTGATACACTTATATTGTGTCTATAATGATTTTTCTTATATTCTATTGTGTATAAACTTTTTTATGTGGATTTTCAGTTGATACACAAAATCGATTCATTTACTAATTCTCACTTCAACATTATGATCATTGTAAATGTTTATTTCTTAATCTCACTTAATCATCATTATTTATAATTAAATTTTAGTTGAAGTAAATTATTTTATAATTTCCTAAATAAAACCATTTCATTTTCTTATCCTCTAGTAATTAAAAATATTTTAATGTAATAAAATCATTTTTCTATTCATTTTTAATTAAAATTTTATGAGAAAATACATTTAAAATAATTTGACTACATTTCTTTATTCAGTTGGAAATATATTTTCTTCAAACCATGTTTTCAATAATTGTTTCTAAAAATGTCTTTAAACCTTTTAAAAATGATTTATTGAAGAAAATTTTAACCATTTTTACTTTTTTAAAATTGTTTTGAAAGAAATATTCATGTTGTTTTCAAAACAATACTTGTCTCCCATTTAGAGGGAATATAAAAGGTATATTATTATTATTTTTGAAACAAGGAACTTTTTTAACATTTTTAAAGTGAAAAAGGAATGTTATTTTTAACTTGTACCACATGTACAGAATTATACGCCAACATGACCTTCATTTCTTTGAGTATTCCTTTTCAATTTTACAAGTTTATTTTTAAAGAGTTTTTTTACCTAATATTCAACAACTTTTTATATTTTTAAAATTGATTTTCAATGAAAATTATTTTCAATATTTTTTTTTAGAATTTGATTTTCAAAATGAAAATGGCATTTTCCTCAAGAATATTTTTAAAATATTTTTATTCATAAAAAACCCTTTATTTAAAAAATAATCTACTAGGGATATGTTGTATTGATACCATCCTAATTCTCCCTTTATATGGTTTATAATTATTTTTACCAAGTGTAGTATTTGAATTCACTTTCTTGTTTCATTTTTATATAAATTAACTTCACCTTTAATTTTTCACTTTCCTGTGATCATTAGTCATTAATCTTATCCTAAATATCCATATTATTTATCTTAAAAATGTATATTATATAAAGAATATATCAATTCTATATATGGTGTTCTATATTTAAATTCATTTTTTATATAGAGAGATATTGATTACTATTTATTCTTTACACAACATAGATATTTGATGATAAGGAACATTTTTTATGAATTAAATAGATCATTTGATATATGAGGAATGATTTGGAAATGAAATACATAGTTGTTGCATGATATAGATATCCCCACGATGCATCAATAGGTCTCATAAGACAAATCAATTGTCCAAACCCTATGACTTTATAGTCAAAAATTTTAAACCCTCTTGTGAAGTATAGTTAGTCAAATAAGATCAGAAATTACCCAATAATTTTAAACCATCTTTTGAAAGGTCCTTACATTATAGGTATTAGTTTCCTAATACATGAAGTCCAATAATTAGGAATTTTCTTCATTTATAATTCTACTATTATTATTATTAAATGAAATTTTAACTATGATAATATATATAGATGCATTCATTATTAGTTTATTGATTAAATGGAAACTATTTTAAATTATTTATTTCTACATATTAATTATTCCTTATTTTACCATGATGGTAACATTATTTAAATGACAATTGTGTTTAGTTACTTACCTTCCAATGTTACTTTTCCTTATTGATTCATGATAGAATCTTTTGTACTTAACCCTTACTGAGCATTTCATATCACCCTTGTTTTTTTTCCCTTACTAGGAATACATTATGTCTATTATTAAATATATTCAACAATATTCAAAGGTAATAAAAATATTCTCAAAAAAAATTTGTTGTAATTTATGTATTCAAATTTAATATTGGAATCATGTATGTATCTAGATTCCCAACACTAATAAATCATTCATTCCTTAAGAATGTGATTCCTTGTATTTTTTTAGGTGTAATAAATACAACACCAACTCTAGGTTATTGGGTTCGGGGTTGATATATATTTGGTATCATAGAAAGTTGATTAGAAACGTTGATAACTATATTTAGGATAAAATTGATTAGGGAACATTACCCAATGATTAACTATGAGAATAAGTATAGGAATATCGTAATGTTTTAGTAAGGATAAGATTATGTGGTTTCTTTTAGAAATACATACATGTATGGATAAAAAAAGTAGAAATGATTCTAGAAAATAGTTACTTGGGTGAAATGACTAAAAAAGGGTTCATTGGGCTTGAATCAATTTGTACCTAGTGCATGAAAATATGCCTTTTGGTGCACCTGGTTTGACACTCCCAAGATATATTCTTAAGACAATTCACATTTTATTTAGAAACCATTATGAAGGATTGTAATTTATGATGAAAATAAATTACCTAGGCCAAACTGTAGGTGGATTAGATTGAAAACAATTTGTCTCAAAGGGATGGTAAATTCTTCTACGTGTGAAAAGTAGGGATTTAATTTCCATGGGATAATGAAGAGTGTAATGGAAGTAAATAAGTCTCACTATAGGGATCAATTTATAGTTGTTTTCCTTAAATGTGGTGAACCTATTAATTTTAAGAGTTAATGTTATATTCCAAAGTATAAAACATATACCAAGGAAGGAAATGTGGGAAAATAAAATGGATGAAGTATTTTTCTATTAGGATAAAAAAATTAAATTTTTGAAGTATTTTTACCAAAGGTATTTTGGTTATAAGAATAATGAAACATCTATGGATTGGGTTTAATTTAATAAGCATATGTGTATTTAATAAAATAAGATTTATGGATACTATAATGGGTTATGATTTTAAATTTGATCACATTTTTAATGTCTTAAAACTCTTTTTATGTATTATGTAATGTGAGTATACCAAGATTAAGTAAATTTTAGAGAAATTTAGGGAAAGTTTATGTATAATTAGAAATAAAATTTGACGAATAATGAATTTAAATTTTATAGAAATAATTTTAAAGGTGATGATAGTCGTTAGGGTTAATATGATCATTATTGACATTGTAATAATAGTCAAATAATATTATTAGACATAGTTAAAAAATGATAGAAAACCATAGTAAAAAAATTAATGATTAACTTTATTTCAAGGATTTCCATCATAATTTTTGGGGGACATTATAGGAATTATATTAATATAGTTAGAAAGGGGACACCCACAATCTGTGTGCCAACCTATCACATCCAGCAAGGCCATGGTACTTAAACCCACAACTGAAGGATGATAAGGGGTTATATCCAACCACTGTCCGATGCGATTTCATGGTTAATATTTTTTTTCTTAAATGATTTGAAGAATAAATACTTTTTATGAATAATTGGTGATAATTTTTAGGTTTAAATAATAATTTATTATATGGGATAACTTATGATAACCATATTGGTTTTGGAAAATAATAAGAGACAGAGAGAAATACTTGTCACTCTTTAATGGATCTTACAATCCATTAAAAGTGAATTTTTGTGATTCGGGTATAAAAAATCATTTTTGGATATACATTCCTTGGAGTACAAGATGAATTGGAAATTGATATATTCAAAACCAAAGGATTAAATTATTTTTACAAAATAGAAATATATCATGTAAATATATTTCCATATATTATTAGACATAAAAATAATTCATCTACTTTAAGATTAAGATCCTGTAGAAAAAATGTTATTCTTTTACATTCATATCTAACAAATCATATAATATTTTAAATTTTAATAAATTTATGGTTTTTAGGCCCATAATATTCCATTGACCATTCAATTTAATGTGATCAATTACCTCAATCACTCTCTATAATTATTTACTCTTTTCTTTCATTTCCATATCTCCACTTTCCATCAATGTTATCATATTTAGAAACATTGCTATATGTTATTCCATTTAAAATTTGTACTTACCTATCTATCTAATGGAGAGGATGATTTATTAATCTTTTTAAAATTTGGGTTTCTCAAAAAAAATGATTCTAAATTTAAAACCCTTGATTACCATGATCATTTATAAGTTTTGAGTTTGCAATTTATTTAAGTTGGAGAGAATGTAACACCACAAAATTATAAAATAAGAACATTGTATTTGATAGAATATGAGACACACAACACTAATATTATAATAAATTATAACAAACTAAAACTTTAAAATATATTTATTTTTAAATAAATTCAATCTCTTAAATTTCTTTCATTACATGGAACACTTAATTTAGATTGTGTCGCACGCAACACTGAGTTTAAACAAAACCTAACATGTCATTAAAATATTATTATTTAATATCATATTTATTATATAGTTTTTGAATTATAGGGTTTTAATAGTATTAAATAAAATATAAAAATTATTGTTATTAAATGATTAAAAATAAAATAAGAATCGTTTAAAAGAAAAATACATGTTTTCTGAAAAACATTATTTTTTTTTCAAAAGACGGATTAGTAATGATTTGCACACATTTTTTAAAATTAATTTTTAATTTTTATTGAAATTTATAAGAAAAAATAAAATTTAGTTTGAAATCATCATATCAAAATTTTGTTTGGGTATTTTTTTTTTTTTTGATTTTTCTAAAATGATTCATTTTTTGATGAATAGTAAAAATGTTGAATTTTAATTGAAAACTACCTTTTAATTTCAATTATTTATAATGTTAAATAATTTTTTTAAATTGTTTTAAATTAAAATTATTTAAATTATATATCAATTAATCTAGTCTAATTCCTTTAAATAATTTTCATATTGATTTTTTATATAAAAACATTATAACCTTTATAACATTTTCTCTTGAAAAACCCACTTTCTCATCGTGTCTGTGGTATTTATTAGAAGAAAAATTATAATTATATGATTGAAAATTTTGAAAATGGATTCCATAATTATAATAAAAATAATAATTAATATTTTCTTATAAGGTAAAATTATTTTTTTACCAAAATGAATAGTAAAAACAATAAAAACATAATTATTGTAGTTAGGAAAAAATAACCTTACTGGGGGTTAAACTAAGAATATAAGGGTTAAAAATGAACTACCAGCTTATCCAAAACAAATTTTATGGACATATTTCAACCTTATATATTCTATTTTCAATAATGACCCATTTTAGAAGCTTGTGGGTAGATAAACGCATGGGTATGATTGAATATTTTTTGAAAATTACTAGTATATCACTCACCTCACATATAAAAGGTCACCCGCTATCCTATATTATTCACACACTCAAACCTCACTGGTTCAGCCAATACCTACACAAATAACTTCTCATAATCTCTCTTATCATCTTAAAATCCTTAGTTTGGTCATAAATCCATCCTAGGAAGTATTTTGTGCAAACCTAATGAGGATAACTAAAAAACAGATATCCCTTTCTTATTTTGTTATTATATTGTATTCTTTAGTGGATATGATAACTTCTCTTATGTGTATATCTTTCTAATACCTCGTAAAGTGATTTAATCAATCTTTCACTAACATAATACATGTTAATTTATAAGTTTAATGTTTTAATCTGACCTCGATGAGTTTATCTCCCTATTCTAAAGTGAAAATAAATTTACTCTCTTTTTTGTACTCCGATTTAAGTATATTTTAATGTCCTCGTGGAGTAAATACATTGAATATTTACAATAATACCATTATTATTTATATATCACACACTTCATGTGCCATTTGGTGTTTTTTTTCCATTATGTACCTATAGATGGTGCTCATTTTCTCACAATATTTCCTTGTGGGTTTGGGCTTGGTTTGATGAGAAATGGTTTCTTGGACCATGGTGTATGGTTGCGAACTACCAAGAGGTATGTTTTAGAGGTTTTGTTCAATATTAAATTTTTCTATCATTTCCATATATCATGATATAGTTGTATTGATGTATTTAAAAAATAATGTTTCTATATTGTAATTAAATATTATTAATATTTTCTGGGAGAAACTATTCCCAAATGTTGTTTCTGGATGCCCATGTGATTGTCCTCAGCCCAAGTGGATTATGATTTCATTTTAGGTTAGTGCAAAACCGTCTCAGATATCGGTTGAGATTGAAATTAGAGTTGATTTGTTACAAATTCAATAAAATGAGTTCATTCCAAAAATGACATCACTCATGTGTGGCCAGTTTTGGGGGTTATATTTTTTTAATGGAAACTTTTTGTGTGGATTTTTTCATGATCATTTTTTTTCAACTTTAATCCCTCTGGTTATGATTTTAAAGTATTATGGAAAAAATTTTGTCTTAAATTAATATTATTTTCGTTGTTTTAAAAGTGTTTTCAAATACCAAAAGTTTTGTTTTTATTGAAAATGAGGTTTATAAGACTAATTAAAAAATACTCTTTATCGATGTGAAAATGGAAATATTTAAGAAAAATTTGTTTTTAAAGTGTTTAAAATGTAAATGGTTTTGAAATCAAGAAAATGGATTAATGATTTTGAAACCATGGATGAATTTTCAATATATGGTAAACTTATTTTTAAAACTATGATGGATTTATATCAGGATTTCACATTTTAATAAAATTTTAATGTTTTATAAATGGTAAATATTGTGTTCCTTGAAAACAGTGATGTTGTAATGTCCCAAACTGAGATCCACTATAATATTTTGCCAACATGGTTGGCTATATGGCCTCATGAAGGCCTCCATGTGCACTAAAGGTTACCAACTAGAAACAAGAGGCTAAAGGTGGTACAATGGGGAGACAATACCCTATAAATCAGTAATAATTATAGTGGAATCATAAATAAATGAAAATTATTAGAATATAGTAGCAAATGACAATCATTAATAAAAAATAATCATCCTTGAATATTCTATAATTAATAATAATAGATATACAATAGTTAATGCATCAACATGTGTATCGAAAAGAACAAAATAAGAAAGGGATATCTTTATGAGAATCCTGAGCATCGTCTCAATCGTGTGCTTCTATGCTCCCATGTACATGAATAACATCACATAACATGATCTATGATCTAAGTACTACATCAAATAGGTATGTTCAGGCACCAAGTTCCGGCACAAACATGGTGTGACATATAGTCAAAGGGACACCACCAATGGTGTCTAATGGAATAAAATGTATGAATATAAAATAATTAGTGTGTAGGTACAATAATAATGTAGTGAATTGGATAGTGGTAAATGAGTTGGGATTTGGTTCTTTAAGGAGACATGGCCGACCGTACCTGCTTTGGCCAAAGCCAGAATACCTATGAATAAGTTTTCTTGTGCATATAACAATAAGTAAAAGTATATATATATATATATATATATTAATATAAATATGAATGTATAAATGAAATATATATGTAGTAACATATTTAACCATATATATAAATACTTATTGCTACACAGGACCCAAGGCGTAACTCAAGAATTCATGCATAGTCATAAGAGTCTCATGGAATAATAATAAGTGATGTCATGCCTGAGCATCACAGTAAGGGATTCCATTCCAAAGTATTCCAATAATGGAAACCATGACTTATGTATCACAATAAGGGATGTCATTCCCCAGTATCACAAAATGTAATTCCATGCTCTAGTGTTAAAATAAGGGACACCATTCCCAAGAATCACAATAAGGGACACCATTCTCGAGTATTAGAATAAGTAAAGCCATGCCTAAATATCACAATAAGGGATTTCATGTTAGAGTATCAAAATTTATAAGGTGTTTTATTGTCTATGAGATTACCAATTCTGACTTACAACTTCCTAACAAACCATTTTTCATTTCCTTTGTATGAAATCAAATGGTCTAGGTGAGTACACATTCCCATTTATTTCTTATAAATGAAATTTAAAATGGAGTGTTATGAAATTGTAATATGGAATGGATAATCTCATAATCTTTGAAACATCTTATAAGTTTTTATACTTGGGAATGAAATTCCTTATTGTGATACTCAAACATGGAGTCCCTTATTGTGATGTTTGAGTATGGAATCTCTTATTATGGTACACCGTTATGAAAACATTTATTTTGATGCTCAAGTATGGAATCACCTATTGTGATACTTCATAATGGAATCCCTTATTGGGATACATAGGAATGGTGTACCTTATTGTGATACTCATTCATGAATACCCTTATTATTATTTCATGAGACTCTTATGACTATCTATGGATGCGTGAGTTATGCCTCAGGTCCTAGCTAACACTATATATATGTGTGTGTGTGTGTGTGTGTGTTACTATGTATATAGTTAATATATATAAACACACACACACTGATATATATATATATATATATATATTCTTATAATTTTATGCACAGTGACACTTATTCATAGGTATTCTATCAGGGACTGAGGTTGGTATGGTCAGCCAGGTTCCCTTAAGGAACATAAGCCCAAATCATTTACAGTTATTTATTTCACTTCTTTATTATTATACCTGAACAGTGCTTATTTTATATTCATGGACTAGATTTCATTAGACACCATTGGTGGTGGTGTACTTAGTATATCTCACACTGTGTTCAAACCGCTACTTAGTACCCAAAGAAACCACTTGGTTGTAGAACATAGATCATGGACCGTGTTTTGTGATATTATTTTAGTACATGTGAACTTAAAAGAATAGGACTGAGCTAGTGATCATGATTCTCATAGAGATATCACTTGGGAAATTTTTTATTTTAGTTATGCTTGCTGATGTATTATCTGTTTTATGTCAATTTTTGTACATTATAGCAGGATCATTCATAATTATTTATTCCTTTATTAATGATTACCAGTTGTTACAATATTCAATTGTTTTTCATTTATTTATTCCTATGGTGTATTTATTACTGATCTGGAGTCTAGAGTCTCCCAACTATACCACCATTAGGCCCTCTCTTCAAGTCTTCATCCTATGTCTTATGGGGAGGTGATTTTGATGCCATGTAGCCAACTGAATCAGTACACCATTTCAATGGCTCTCGAGTCGAAATGTTAAAAATTAATATTAGATGGTTTCTTTTTATTTGTCTTACTATTTTGTGTTGGTTTAAGGGATACTATAAATTTTTCCACACTTTCTAAATAGATCATTCTGGGTCTATCAAATCCATGCAAGAGGAAATATAAGGTTTCTAAGAAATGGAGTATTTATGCTGCTACTATTATAGTTGTTTTATATTTCACCTCGAGTGATTGGTGTATCTCCTCTGTTTACTGATTTATGGATTTTTACCCTTGGCCTGTATAGAAACAAAGTATTACTAAATAAATATTTTTAGGAACATGTTGATTCATATTTCATGCATATTCCATACCATATAGACTACATTGTAGATTTTCTTGGTGCATAATGACATGTATACAATTCTTTAGTGATTATTTGGAATGTTAATCTGTATAACCTTCTTGGGTGATTTTTTCAATGTTTAATTATCTTATTTCTCTTTCATATCATTCCATGTTATAATTATGAAAATATAATTTCTTATTAATGTTTTTGCAACAACCTAAATTGTTTTTTCATGTATAGTTTGATGGTGGAACCTTCATTAACCAATTATAAAAAGTTTGATCCAACTACCATTTGTTGCATGTGATGAAACATTTATGGTTTTGATTAAATATTTTCCATTAAATTTTAATAAAGTTTATGGGACTTTATAAATTGGTAAGTGTGACCCATATAATCAAACCATTATACATGAACATTATATATTCTCACATCAAAGGTAAAAACATGGTTATGGCTACATAAATTCCAATTGTAACTTATAAAGTCAAGTTCATTTATAAATTGAGAATGGTAGTAAATATAAATAAAACATAATGATTATATATTTATGATGAATTTTAATTCTTATATAAAAATATATGTTATGAAATGAATTGTTATTTGTCCAAATAAAGGCTTATACATCTATAACCTGGTCATAAAGTCTTGTATAATCAAATTCATAAATTCTCAATTGGACCCAATAGGGAAGTTGGGTCCTTTTTATTATGAGATAAATGAACTAAGGGTGTAATTGATCCTTAATAAAACAATTTTTAATAGGTTACACTTAAATGGAACTTGGTTGAAATGATTATACACTTGTAGATCACCTTGGGTGTAACGACTAAAACTTTTATTAATGAAAATTCTTCATGAACGAATTAACTATATTATTATGTAAAATGGTTATATAAAACAAATGCACTTATTTGGTTTTATTTTTTGGGATTTTAAAATACCATTAATAATTTATACCATTGCTGATATAGCCATTCAACAGTGATCACATGATTAGTATAAATATAGGTCTTTAAAAATCCAATTTACTCAGACAAAGGAAGTGATGGCTTCATCCAATTGAATTGCTCTATACGAATACCATTTTTTGAAGCTTGTAAAGGAGGTATCATCACAAGGATTTGTTATTGACCAAGCCCAAGCTGAGATTCAACACGTTAAGCTTGAACGGAACTGCCTATGGAAGAAGTGGTAGTTAATAGGGATAACCACCTGAGCGATTTTATCTGAGCCACCCCAAGAGTCTGTCAACATCACACACCTTACCCTTAGGTCTTATGAAGGTGTAATAATGGGTTATGTAACAAGAACATATCACTGTGATGATGTGCATTATTTTTATATATAATAAATAATATACATTCATTTTATTATTGTTACTTTGTAAATAGTTTTTAAAGCACAAATAGTATTTTTAATTAATATTCAATTAAGAAATATATTTTGATGAATTAATGGATTTTGGAATTAAATAATATTTTAATAAAATATTATTATTATTAAATTAATTTTTAATAAATATAAATTATCATATAATTTTTATGAATAAAATTGTAATTTTTATTAAGGTATGAAAACTGTTTTTTTTTTTCAAAACCCATGAATTTTCGATAAATGTCGATTTTTATCTAAAATGTAAAAATTCAAATATTTAGATAATTATTTACATAAAATGAATATTATTTTTGGAACCAGGATGAATAAATTATCCAACATTGAATTTTTCATAATTTTTTGAGATGATCGAATTTTTGGGTAAAAATTAAATACCATTTAAATTTATAATGTATTTTATGAAATCATAATGACCCAATAGTAATGTAATAATATACTATAAAAATTATTTTCGGCCAATATACATTTTACATTTAAAATTATGTGATTTTAGATTTTTTTTATTTTTTTTACAAAGCCTTAGTGAACCCTCTAAGACATATAAAACATTTTAACATTTTAAAATGATTTCCTTGAGAGTGTCACTAACCTCCATAGAAGAAAGACTAATATTTTAATACATTTTCCCATTGGCAATGTAAAATAATGTTTTCAACTCCCCATTTGAAAAAAACACTGTCAAAAACCATGGGATGGTTTTTGGTTTTGATTAATTTAAGGTGTAATGTCCAAAACCCAAATAATAAAGAATTCCCTCCCCTTTCCTATATAAACTCACTCAATCTCCAACTTCTCTTCACTAAAAACCATTTTATCACGTCCCTACTCTGACCTCATCTCTCTATAATCCCCCCATGGTTCCCCAATCTCCCAATAAGCATCTCTCAAGCCTCTCCCAAGAATTTGGGATCACACTTCTAAGTAAGGGATTTCTTCCTTTCTCATTTTTTCCAAATTTTGTTATATTGTTATAACCTTTTATTTTCAATTAAAAATGTTAGGGTATGATTTTTCACATACCCCATTATTTCCTACTTATATTTTAATGATGAGATACCTCTTTATCTCTCATCAATTTCCCCCATTTAAACATGTTACCCTGCCGAAATTCCGTAAGGAATTTCTCTCTTCTCATTTACATTCAATAAATTCTTTATTTTATGCCACTAAATTCTATTACATATGTTGGGATATTGTTTTCAATGACCCCCTTAAAATAAATTTCGAGTATAAATGATTATATACCCCTTTCTCTCTCATAAACCCATTTTACTATTCCTATTTTACATCGTTAGAGTGCCAAAGTTACAGCAAAATTTACATGCCAAAATCATCAGGTAAGTGAATACCATACCCATTTCTCTATCAAGGGTATTGAACTTTATTAAAATTTACTTTTTTATTGATTAATTACATTTATTTATTCCACATCTCATATTCATGGAATAAATTATGATGTTTAATGAATCCATGTTGTATGATCTATAAGGCACACTTATGCATGAAATGAAATGATTTAGAAGGGTGCGCCCTAATAGTGCTCCAATGCATTGGGTGAAGATTAGTATCATGATACATCATGTGAAATTATAGTTTACTCATACTAATTTAAGTTCAATGAGGTTTTACTCATGCTCCATTACCAATGATCCTTAGTCATGCTAATATCCTGTTAAATGTTATTGCCACATTTCCATGTTATGATAATCATGTTATATCATGCCTTTGTGTTCATGTCTCTCTTATGATCCATTTATATGCCTATTTCCTAACATGTACTATATTATTCATGTCTTGCCTTTTTTACTCCCTTACTAGGATTTATATCTTGCCTTTTCTTTATTCATTTCCTTAGGTTATCCCATGAAATGGTAAGTACGAAGAAATGTGTGTGGTCATGTAAAAGAAGTTTTAATAAAGATGTGTATTTCATGTTTTAAGTTGTTATGTAATGTTCCTAATCCCCAAATACACTATACCCCTTTATATTTTATGTTTTATAAAGTGATTATTTTAAGTAATAAATTATGTTTAAGTATGGAATAAAGATAAGGGTTGTTTAGTTGATATTAGATGATAGATTTTGTAATTTTTTGGATTAGGGTTAGAAAACCCTAGTGAAAGCCTTAGGGATAAGACTATGTATAATAAAAACATCCCTAAATTTTGGTGAGTGTTGGTTAAGTGTTTTATCAAGCAAATACATCCTTGTCTAGATATGAGGAGGTAGAGGTGGATCTGGCACATATGTATCTAGGGGTAAAACCCCAAAAACACCACTTTGAGCTAGACTCGAACTAGAAATGGTGCACAACAATATGCTTTTTTGTACTCTTGGTTACTAAACTCTTGGGGATATTATTTGATAAATTCATAAGCTTAATGCGAACCATTATTAAGGGAATAAAAAAATTCCCCTAAGAATATATGTTTGCAAGTAGATCATGGATAACATAGATTGAAGCCTATAAATTCATAAGTTATCGAAATTATAGTAATCTATAAGTTATACCTTTTTTACTTTGGATTCCCTTTTATGTGTTACCCCCAAAATTCATTTTATTCCAGATAATGTCTAGTAATAGGAGGACTCGGTCTAACAACTGATGTGAAGATCAATGTGATGATTGTTCTAATGATATACCCAATCCGATGGGAGGGTGAATCACTAACTTTGTCATGATACTCTCTTAGTTAACTCATGTTTTGAATATAATCATGGTTCAATAGGAACGTCCAACCCCCCCCCCCTAAAAAATAAAAAAAAATCAATCGAGAGCTTCATGAGACAAAGGCCTCCAACTTTTAAGGGATCATTTGATCCCTCAATTAACGAACAGTGGATCAACTCCATTGAAAATATCTTCTCCTTCCATCAATATTACGAACAAGAGAAGTTTATTATAGATTCTTATCGTATAGAGGGTCAAGATGATCAATGGTGGACATTTATCAAAAATATAAAGCCTGAGGAGGATATTGAGGTGTTGGAATGGAAGGATTTCCATAAAAAAATTGATAAATATTTTCCTCTCACCCTCGGACTTAAGATGGAAAGGGACTTCCTTGACCTCAAGAAAAAAAAGATGATGAATCCATCGTAGAGTATGAGGAAAACTTCAGAACTCTTGCATGAAATTCCTTCTTCTTTTGAATTAACCCCAAATGTAAGGTTGACCACTTCTATGGTGGGCTAAAACTTAGCCTACAGAAATCCCTAGTGATCCATGACTTCGAGAGCTATGATGAAATTGTCTGATCTGACCTCAAAGTTGAAATGGAGATTGATGAATCTCAAGGGTATCATGGGGATAATAAGCATAAGGTGGAATTTAATTATAGAGGTCCAATGGATAAATCCAATGGTACAAAATATATCCATTACACCACTTTCCAAAGTTGTAGAAACAAGCACCCTAGAAATTACCTGAAGGGGACAAAGAAATGATTTAGGTGTAGAAGAGAAGGGAACCTGGCCATTAAATTCTGACAAGAAAATCCCTCTACTATAACAGATGAGAGAAATTCTCTATTAGACCCTCAATTCATTCTTCATTTCTTCAACTAAAAAGATCTATGGCACTTTTCAAACCAGTTCCCTAAGCCAAGTGTTTTCAGAGGCAACCAAAAACCTCTAAGGCAGTAAGGGCGAGATTTTTCCATCACTACCACCAAATTGAACCCTCACAACAAAGTGGTGAAAGGTACGCTTTTTATTCATTCAAGAATAGTGAACATACTTTTTGATTCTGGTTCTACACATTCTTTTATATCTTGAAATATTAGTAGAACAATACCAACACTAATAGAAATCATGGAAGTCAAGATGTTGGTGAGAACGGAAAATGGGGCGATCATTGCATCACGTGAATATAACTCCTCCCCAGTCATAATTTATGGATTTAACTACTCGGTGAACCTCATCATACTCCCTCTGGTGTAATTTGATGCAATTATTAGAATTTATTTGTTGTCCTTATATAATTACAACATAAATTTCCATGAGAGGAAAATAAATCTCTATATCGAAAATAAACCCTCAATTTTTTACAAGTGAGAGGAGAATGATGAATCTTCATTAGCAC
Source organism: Viscum album (assembly GCA_963277665.1). Taxonomy (NCBI): domain Eukaryota; kingdom Viridiplantae; phylum Streptophyta; class Magnoliopsida; order Santalales; family Viscaceae; genus Viscum; species Viscum album. The sequence goes on along the minus strand of OY728127.1, from coordinate 511,627,774 downwards.
CAAAATCTCAAGCATGGATATTACTTACCTATGAGAATTTGTATATCACTTATATGATTGAGTCTATGGAAGCAACCATCCTTGAAGACACTTTTACTTTGAGGTAATTTTTTGAAGTGTTTCCTAATAAATTGTCTGGTCTTCCACCTAGATGGGATGTTGAATTATCAATTGATCTTATACATGGGGCATTAATAATATCCAAGAATTTGTATAGAATGGTTATTGTGGAGCTTGAGTATCTGAAAAAACAAATATAAGAGAATTTTAATGAAGGGTTTATATACCCTAGTCCCTCACCATGGGGTGCACCATTACTATTCATCAAGAAGAAGGATGGGTCAATGCGCCTTTGCATTGGTTATCATGAGCTCAACAAAATCACGATAAAGAATAAGTATCCTCTTACATGAATTTATGACTTGTTTGAGAAGATATTTGGATAACAATACTTCTCCAAGGTGGATTTGTGGTTAGGATGTTACCAAGTAATGGTGAAGAATGAGGATATCCCCAAGACTACTTTTCGTACAATATATGGGCACTATGAAATCATAGTAATGCCTTTCAGATTGACTAATGCTATATAAATATTCACGGAATTGATAAATAGAGTCTTTAGAGATTTCCATGACAAATTTTTAGTAGTCTTTATAGATGATATTATAATATAATCCAAAACAAAGGAGGAGCATGAGAATCATCTAAGAACTTACTAGAGACCTTGCAAAAGGAGAAGCTCTATGAAAAGTACATCAAGTGTGAGTTCTGGTTGGAAGATGTCTTATTCTTAGGTCATATCATCACAAGAAATGGAATATCTATAGATCCCTCCAAGACAACTGCAATTGAGGGATGTCCAAGTCCAACATTGGATATGGATATTTTTAGCTTCCAGGGGTTCGGTGGATATTATTACTAATTTGTGAGAAATTTCTCATGATTGTCCAACCCTATTACCAAGATAACTCAAAGGGAGTAAAGTTTTCTTGGAGTGATGAATGTGAAGAGATATTAAAAGAGTTTAAAAGGAGTCTTATTACTATGCCCATGCTCACACTACCCACAAGTGGAGAAATATTTGTGGTATTCAGTGATGCTTCGAAGAAGGGCTTGGGATATGTGTTGATGAAAAATGAAAAATTCATTGCATATTCTTCAAGTCAATTGAAATTTCAAGAGAAAAACTATCCAACACATGATCTGGAGTTGGGTGTAGTAATCTTCACTTTAAAATTTTGGTGAAATTGCCTCTTTGGGTAGAAGTGTGAAATATATACAGATCAAATAATCCTCAAGTATATATTCACACAGAAAGAGTTGAACATGTGCAAAGAAAGATGTTTAGAGCTGATCAAAGACTATGATTTCTCAATCTATTACCACCATGTGAAAGAAAAAAGGTAGCATATTCTCTAAGTATAAAGGACCCAGTGATTCTATCATTGATTGGAATTGAAAAGGATCCAATATTATTAGATTTGATGAAGATGGACTTGGGAATCATAAAGAAGGGAACATCATCAATCCTTTCACAAATAATTTCCCAACCATAGCTTTTGGAAATGTTAAAGGATGCTCAAAAGGTTGAAGTGATAATTCAGAAGAAAGAGTAAATTATCATAAAAGGGAAATCCTCAGAGTTCAATGTTAATAAAGAAGTAATAGTGATAATTGGTTCAAGACTATGTGTTCCATCAAATATGAAGTTAAAGAAAGAACTTTTGGATGATGCAAATCGTTCGAATTTCTCCATTCACCCAGGAAACACAATGATGTATCGAGATCTCAGAGACCATTAATGGTGGGATAACCTAAAGAGGGAGATCCTTGAGTATATATCAAAGTGCCTGGTATGTCAGCAAGTGAAGGATTAGAGGCAGATGTCTAAGGGTATGATGCAAGCATTACCCAAACCAATATGAAAATGGGAGAACATCACCATGGACTTTGTCACCGAACTACCGATGACATCCAATGGAAACAATGATATTTGGGTTGTTGTGGATCGTCTTACAAAGACTTCACACTTCATTGCAATTTGAGAGGATTTCTCATTGGATCAACCTACGTGGATATATATCAAAGAAGTGGTAAGGCTGTATGGAGTACCGCTATCTATTATATCTGATCGATATCCAATATTTAGCTCTAAGTTTTGGAAGAGTCTTTAAAGTTCTCTGAATACTGATCTAAACTTTAGAATGACATATCATCCTCAAACTGATGGCCAATCTGAGAGAACTATCCAAATAGTTGAGGATATGTTGATATCATGCTCAATGGACTTCAAAGGAGGATGGGATCAACATCTTCCTCTAGTTTAATTCTCTTACAATAATAGTTTCCACTCAACCATTCAAATGGATCCTTATGAAGCCCTTTATGGGAAGAGGTGCAGAACACCATCATGTTGGGATGAAGTTGGGGAGCGAAAACTCCTAGGTCCATAAATGGTCGAAGAAATGGTGTATAAGTTTTAGATAATCCAATAGCACATTAAAGCTACTTAGAGTTGACAAAAGAGATATGCTGGTAATCATCGATGAGACCTAGAGTTTGATGTTAGACACATGGTATTCCTCTACATATCAATGTGGATGAGGGTTATGAGATTTTTGAAGAAGGAAAAGATTCGTCCAAGGTACATTGGACCTTTTATATCCTTTATCACAATGCAGTAGTGGCATATCGACTAGAACTCCCACCGAACCAATCTCAAGTACATGATGTATTCCATCTATCACTCTTGAGGAAGTACATGCATGATCCATCACAAGTACTCAATCCATATGTGGTATCATTAGAGAATGACCTCTCCTATTAATATAAGCTAATAAAGATCTTATATCATAGGGAAAATATATACAAAATAAGACAATGCCCCTTGTGAAAGTGTTGTGGAAAAACCACAAGTTAGAATAAGAAATGTGGGAACCAGAGGAGGTGATAAGGTAGAGTTACCCACATCTATGTTAGTGTAGGAAAAGGAAATTTCAAGGGCGAAATTACTTAAGGGGGGATATTGTAATGACCCAAACTTTTATTAATGAAAATTCTTATTGAACTAATTAAATGTATTATTATATAAAATGGTTATATAAAACATATGCACTTATTTGGTTTTATGTTTTTTGGATTTTAAAATACCATTAATAATTGTTACCATTTCCAATATATACGTTGACCAGTGATCACATGGTTAGTATAAATATAGGGCTTTAACAAATTCAACTTAATCAGACAAAGGAAGTGATAACCTCATCCAGTAGAATTGATTCATACAAATCTCATTTATCAGAGCTTTTAAAGGGGGTAACGTCATTGAGATTTGTTCTTAATCAATCCTAAGTAGAGTTTCAATGTGTTAATCTTAAACAGAACCACCTATGGGAGAAATTCAAGTAAGTAGATATTACCACCTGAGAGATGTTATTTGAGCATCCCCAAGAGTTGGTCACCATCGCACACCTTACACTTAGGACTTATTCGGGTGTAATAAGGGGTTATATAACAAGAACCTAGCACTATGATTATTTTCACTATTTTTTATAGAATAAATAATATAAATTCATTTTATAATTGTTACTTTGTAAATATTTTTTAAATCAAAAATAGTATTTTTAGTTAATATTCAATTAAGAAATCTATTTTAATGAATTAATATGCTTTTTTAATTAAATAATATTTTAATAAAATATTTTTATTACTAAATTAATTTTTATTAAATATAAATGATAATATAATTTTTATGAATACAATTGTAATTTTTATTAAGGTTTGAAATTTTTTTTTTTTTCAAAACCCATAAATTTTCGATAAATGTTGGTTTTTATTCTAAAAGTAAAACATTCACATATTTAGAAAATTATTTAGAAATAATGAAAATAATTTTTGGAATCAGGATGTTGAAATTATCCAATGGTGAATTTTTCATAATTTTTTGAGCCAGTTGAATTTTTGGTTAAAAATTAAATACCATTTAAATATATAATGTGGTTTATGACATCATAATGAACCAATAGTGATGTAATAAAATGCTATACAAATGATTTTTGGCCAATATATTTTTTAACTTTAAAATAATGTGATTTTATATTTGTTTGATTTATTTTACAAATCCTTAGTGGACCCTCCAAGACTTATAAAACATTTTAACATTTTAAAATGATTTCCTTGAGAGTGTGACTCACCTCCACATAAGTAAGCCTTTTATTTTAATAATTTCGTCCATTATCCTTATAAAATAATTTTTTCCACTCAACTTTGGAAAAAACAATGGGAAAAAACTATGGGATGGTTTGTGGGTTTGATTAGTTTATTGTGTAGTGTCCAAAACCCAAATAATAAAGAATTTCCTCTCCTTTCCTATATAAACCCACTCAATCTCCCACCTATCTTCACTGAAAAAACTTGTAGCACATCCCTAATCTTACATAATCTATCTATAATCCTCTCAAGATTCCCCAATATCCAAATAATCCTCTCTCAAGCCTCTCCCAATCCTTTGGGATCACACTTCCTAGTAAGGGATTTCTTCCTTTCTCATTTTCGTCCAAATTTCCTTATATTGTTATACCCTTTTATTTTTAATTAAAAATGTTATTGTGTGATTTTTCACCTCTCCAATACTACATTACTTATGTTTTAATTATAATATACATCTTTCTATCTCATTAATTCCTCCCATGTACACATGTTACCATGCTGAAATTTCGTAAGGAATTTCTCTCTTCTCATTTATATTAAATAAATTATTTTGTATTAGGAATATAAATTCCATTACATATGATGGGATATAATGTTCAACGACCCCCTTACATTAAATTTTAGTTATAAATTATTATAGACTTATTTCTCTATTATAAACCCATTTTATGATTTCTATTTAACATCGTTATGCCGCCAAAGTTACACAAAATTTTCCATGCCAAAATCATCATGTAAGTGAATACCATGCCCTTAACCATTATGCACATGTACTTGTTTATTGAGGACTTAAATTTATGAATTCCACATATCTTATTCATGTAATAAATTATTATGTTTAATGAATCCATGATGTATGATCTATGTAGCACACTTATTCATGAAATGAAACATTTTAAAAGGGTGTGCCCTAATAGCACTCCAATGCCTTGGGTAAAGATTAGTTTCATGATACATCAAGTGAAATGAGGTTTTAATCGTGATAATTCATGTTAAATGACGTTTTACTCATGATCCATGTTCAATGATCCTAGGATCATGCTAATATCATGTTAAATGTTTTTCCACATTTCCATGTTATGATAATCATGTAATATCATGCCTTTATGTTCATGTTTCTCTTGTGCTCCATTGATATGATTATTTCCTAACAAGTACTGTACAATTAATTTTTTTCCTTGTTTACTCCTTTATTGGGATTTATATCTCACCCTTTCTTTATGCATGTCCCTAGGTTATCCCATGAAATGTTAAGTATGAAGGAACGTGTGTGGTCATGTAAAATAATTTTTTAATAAAGATGTGTGCTTCATGTTTTTAGTTGTTATGTAATGTTCTTAAGCCCCAAAGACACTATAACTCTTGATATTCTAGGTTGTATCAAGTGAAGATTTTATGTAATAAATTGTATTTACGTGTGTAATAAATAGTAGGGTTGTTATATTGGTTTTATGTTCTTTAGTTCTTGACCCCATGGTGGTATGTTTATACTGATGGTATGTTTATTCAAAGTGTCTCTAACTATTTAAATGGAATTAAATATAAAATCATGGTGGAATTTACTTGACCAGCCCCATTTTCTTGATAAAGTCTTATTATCTACTTTTTAGCTTTACTTTTATGAGGCATCAGTTAATTAAAATTCTAATTAAAACCTAAAGTTTGTTTTCCTTAATTGCTTGAAATTGAAATTTTCTTCAACTGAGCCTATATCTGATAACTTTATTGATATTTGAAATAGGTTTATAATGAAATTATAAAAAAATTCGTGATGCATCATGTTATCAATTGAATTAATTCTTAATATAGTTTTATTTTATAATTTTTACTTGATATTCCTTATATGTGAGAAACTTAAAATGGTGTAATAAATAAAAAATGGTTAAATTACTTAAAATAAAACCTTTTGTGTTATTATAGCTATAACCCCTATATAAGGGTTAACATTAGTTTACCTTGAGATATTATTTTACTGGAAGCATGAGTGTTTCCTGTAGATATTAGTTGGATTCTTCCTATCATTACATGCCCATAAGGGAAATACAGTAGAGCCTAGTGACCTTTTTAGGAATGACCTTAGTTTTAGAGTCAACACTTTATGCCTTAATGAGGTTCTATCTCATTGTGATATCACCCTTAGAGATATTAAACCGGTATAATTTTGAGATGAGTTTCTAATAATGATAAGTGGTGTTCATTGATTGTTTGAGTGAGGTAAGAATATTAGATGGTAAGATGACACCCATTAAAGAAAGGTGATTGTTTGTTAATGAGGATTGTGAGTGGGTATCACCATATATAGATACTCAGGGATAGTCAGCTCTTCCACCTCTGACATTGATGTTGTCACCCTCTTAGGTTTAAAATTTTCATTCATAATACAATTTTACCTATTTTTGAGATATTTGATGGGTGTATTTTATTATATGGAATACATGCCCTGAATTTGGATATGGTTCTTGTGTGATAGATCTTTAAGTTAGGTGAGAGACCTTGATTACCTTAATTTTAAAAACCCAAATAGGTCTGTTGTGTTTTTTTGATCTGCAGAATCCTATGAGGAATGTTGGCCTAGGGTTTATGTTTGTCTTTAAATTGATTATCTTGGTTTTACAATCATTTTTATACCAATTCAAGGAAGTTCATAAGGTCTTCCTATTTAAGTGTTTTGAGGACTTTTATTTTGAAAAGAACCCTAATTCCAAGATTATAAAAATTGGCTTCAATGGATAGGACTATTTGGGTTCCTGATCCTATTGACTAGTAGCTATGTGGTTAAAGATTTGTTTTCTATAATGACATTGTGAGTTCAAATTGTTTGATAAATCATAGAACATGTGAGATTCCCAATTTTAAAGTGGATTTTCATGGAAACATCTATATTAATGAGATTAACATGACTTTCCACGTTATTAGTTTTGAATTTTTGATAGAAACCCCAAGGGAGAGTTGGTATGGTCTTGAACTAGGTGGTATAGGATAGTCCACTCACTGTGAAGGATATGTTAGTTCTCACTAGTTGAGAATCATAACTAGTTGAAAATAGAACATCGGTGAATGAATTAGTGTAAGACAAGGACCAATGGTTGTAACTAAGTGATTTTTATAGGCATGTTAACCTATAGATATGGGGTAAATTAAGTTAATCACCCAATGAGAAGGGATAATTTAGAAATAAATTAGGTGATTTGAGATGATTTACTCATGGGAGGACTATGACATGCATCGTCTAGAGACATGGTGTTAGGTGTTGGTAAAGGAAAATATAGCCATGTTTGATGTTACCATAGATCAAAAGGATCTATACACACCGATCGATGAAATATCAGTGTACTTATAGTTTAGATGTGACAATGTCCCTTATATTGGAATCTTCCAGAGTACCCTAAGAGAGAGCATCAGCAATACATCTATCTATATAACCAAATAGAATTTATGGGTTAATCAAAAAACTCCTTGGGATTTGATATCAAAGAGTGTTCTAAAATAATCCATATGTTTTGTAGTAAACTAGTGGTCCATTTAGGTTGATGGCCCTCATTGTGACATCAAATTGGTGATGTTGACAGAAACTATTATCAAGTTGTGGTAATAAGTGAGGAGTGAATTTTATGTTAGTGATAAGGATGAGTGGGTTATTATCCATGCTATTATTTATTTGACTGACTAAATATTACCATTTTTTCTTAAGGAGACATACAACAAGGATAGATACATCAAGGAGGTCGAAAGTAGTGAAGTCCCAAAGCATCATTAGTAACAAAGTTGATGCCTCCAGGAGTAAAGGATTCTAAATTAAGGTAGAGGGAAACATTTTAGATTGGGGAAGCCTGGGATGCCAAGAAGTTTGCAACTTTATTCCCCTCACACCATGTGTGGGAGATACCCGTATGGGTGCCCATGATCTGCTTGCACTTACGGATAAGATAAGCTTTACTCCAAGGGACACTTCCACATCCTGATAAAGATTTATAGAGAATAAAATAATCTATCTCCACCATCCTCAAAGATATATTTTTTTTCACATACATCTAGTCTGGTGTCCATAACCCTAGCCTTGGCCTAAAGGGCCTCTCCTCTTCCATAAAAGGCTGAAAAGGCCACCACAACAGACCCCCTCTAGTCCCTTATAACACCACCACTTCTCATCTCCCCCCAGGAGGGATCCGTCTGTGTTGAGTTTGAACCTTCCACATGGGGGTACCAACATACCCAATGACCCTATCCCATCCTCAATATCTGAGTGACCATGCCTTAGAGAAGAGGCCTTACCAATGGGGTACCATGAAAATCAGTACAAAATCTGGCTAATTCAATCAATGTATTCTTCATTTTAAAGCTGATTCTTACTCGGGTTTTGGAGTAATTCTTGTTTCATGCATCATTATTTACATTCCAAATGATCAAGAAACCTGACATGAGTATTATTTCCCTACCTTCCCTCTCTAGAACATGATCACCTGCACTAGAAAACCACTATTTCAGGACATCCTCCTATCTTCTACCTAAACCTTTCCACCCCTATAACTATCTGTGCGCCTACCATCTTAATAGATCCCAATCACTATTGAATAAGAGATTCTCTACTATTTCCTCTTAGTGATTAATGAAGCACTAGTATCTAGACACCAAGTTAACACCCATCCATTGAATGTTTTCATCAATGGGCATGGAAATATTCTGGACTTTAAACAACACAAAGTTAAACTTGGGGGAGATTCTCTTACACCACAATGTTTCCCACCATGGGTTGCTAGAGCTGGGGTCCCTCCTCATGAAACTATAGTATTTGAGGGAAAACTTACCTGACTTATCTCCCATTAATACAAGTCGGTCGGGATCCTCATTTAGAGAGAACTCCTTGATGGCGGTGTGTTGACCATCATTGAGAATAGTGTGGATAAAACCAAGGTTCCCACTTCCTTATTTAAAGGATATATTTATTTATGGACACTCAGGAAACCATAGATTCCCCCCCCCACCAATCCTGCCACCATAAATTCACATCACCTCTACCCACCAGCCAACGCGCATGAGGAAGAAGTCCCTCTGAGTATGGGTGAATCAACTTCCATGTTCTCGATGGAAGATACCTCTGCACTGCCATATCCAGACCATATTTATCCTTCATGAGCTAGACCCACATATTTCATCCCTCCATCGCCTCCCATTCAAGCTTTGTATGAATCCCTTGCATGGTCGAAGATACACTCCTCAAATTGATGCCCCCATCAAATATGGGTGTTGCTAAGTGCTTCCCTGAGGACCAATGATGCCTATTGTCTATCTGACTATCCCATATGAAGGATACCATTATCTTCTCCATGTTGGAAACCACACTTTTAGGAACCCTCACAGTTGACATGAGGTGCATGGGTATAGAAACTAGAACACTATTTACCAGAGTAATGAACCCTCCAAAGGAAAGGAACTTTTTCTTCCAATTTAGGATATGTCCAATAATATTGCCCATGATCTTGTCAAAGTGGTGAACACGGAGGTAATTTGGACTCACCGGGGTGCCAGGATACTCCATGGGGAAGGATCCTCTCCTCATATTCAAACTATATTTTAAAGATCTACCTCTCATGTCTGAAAGGTCCTTAGAAGTATAAAAAAACTTTTCTCCCTATTCACCACATATCCACTCAATTTGAAGTATTCCCCAAACATCCCATTCACTGATCTAATATATCCATTGATAGATAAAATTGTGTCATCTGAAAACATCAAGTGATATATACCCTTCTGAGCATGTCTATGCCGATATGGAAGGACTCTCCCCACGCACAGGCTCCTCTTTATAAAGAATCTTAGCACATTTTGAGATAAAATGAATAGAGTTGGAGATAGGGGGTCCCCCACTCTTAAACCCTTAAACACATTTAAGAAGATTAATTGTTTACCAATGAATAAAGTGGAGATCCATGTCGATCTAGAGCAACAGAATAGGAGATCACGGGTTCAGTTAGAGAAACCCATACATGTCAACATGTTTAGAATGAAACCACATTCCATTTTATCATAGGCCTTACTCATGTAAATATTTATTTCTAGCATATACCCAAAATTCTTTTTGTTGATCCCACTTATCATTTCATACACCACTCCGATTTCACCCTAGACTGACCTCCCTTTGATAAAATAGTGTTTCTCTGCTTCTAACCAACCATTTAAGTGCACCGTAAGCCTTTTGTTGAGGATTCTTGTGAGGAACTTATAAGGAAGGTTGAACATGCTTATTGTCCTATACTGATATAAGATATCAGGGTTTCTAACTTTCGATATCATAACCAATTGGTCTCACCATCTATGCGTGTAAGATAACTACCCTAAAAGAAGTCATGCACTGCTCTCAGTAGGTCCCCTTTGATCATATACCATGAAACCCTATAAAAATATCTAGGTATCTCATCCGGCCCTGGAGTGATGTCGAGGTTCAAATTCCACACTACCTCTCTTACTTCTTCCTCTTCTGGATTTCTCCTCAACCACTTGTCAATATCCTCAGTTACACTACTGGGAGTGATCGTCTCTCTGAGTATTTGAACTCAGACAAATCTGCAGTAGAGAGTGGTCAGATAAGCATCGTACTAGGTGCAATAATTTAGCATATGTGAAGAGAGAAAGAGTAGCCTCGTTAATCAACCATCGATCGATTTAACACCAATTGTGTCTTCCCCCACATTGATTATTACAATAGGTGTAACGGTATCCCTAAAAGTTGACCTCCATAAGTCCAGTTTTATCCAAGAAAGAAACATAGGCATGGATAAAATTTTCAAGAAAGGCCTCTCCCCCTTGTTTCTCCTCTGAAGATGCTACTATATTGAAATCACCCCTAACAATCTAGGGGTGTTATCATTGATAAGGCCTTCAATATCACTCAAAATAACCTCTCGCTCTTGGGGATTGCAATTTTCATAAATAAAAGAGAAAGAGAAGTGATGAGATCCTACCATTATTTTCATGGACAACAATTGGTATGACGCATTAATCAAATCCATCGATATATTATCCTTACAAAACTATCATATATGGGAGTTGGGAGGGTTCCTATGCAGGAAACCATGAACTTTGAGCCTATGTGTGTACTCAACTATTCTTCATGATGATTATTTTGGTTCGAGAACTGGCACCATAGATACTGAGTGGTTCACTAATTCATTAACAAGAAAGTTGGATTTCACTCTTTCCTCTAGCCCTCAGGCTTTCCAGATTACTACATTAAATATTGAGATGTAGGTGTCTGGATTTGGCCCTAGACTCCTGGACCTTGGCTTGTAGAGATGACTACGAGGAATTATAAATGATAGATTTAGACTTAGAGTGGGTGCACATGCCGCTCTTCCTAGTAGTTATTTCATTCCAAGGGATCTGGTAATCAGGAAATCATTTCTTTTGAGAGATTCCATGTGTGATCCTTTGGTGGAAAGTATCACATCAGCTATAAATAGAATTTCAATCCATGTATAGGGAAAGTGACCATAAAATACTAGTTTTTAATTGTAATAACATCTTCTAGAATCTGATGAGTTGGTAGTTCCATGAATTCTTGTCCCAAACATGAATATAAGTTTTAAAACACAGGTTTAAGCTTAACCTTGCCTAGATGCAAGAATCAGGATTAAGAGGGATAAAAAAAATATGGTTGTTGATGGGTTGGTAACACGTTTATAATTTCAAGGTAGCATGATAATGAGATCAGGTAACTTAGAATTTATGTAAAAGTGATTGAAACTCCAAATACTACATTGGCTATAAAGATGCATTCTTTTTATACTTTTTAAGATGGACTGTATTAGCTAACGCCATGATAATTAAATCTTAATTGAGTGTTGAGGCCCCCAATTTTGAATCAAATTATACATGACATGAACATTATAAGTTTTTCCCTTACAACTATACTGATAAATGCCTGATCATAGTTTTTGGGTGTTGTAAGGTGGTTGACCCATAGTTATACTTGGTCACACATACTTGGGAGATGTGGTTCATGGGCACATTCATACAAAGTACATTGTATTCTTATAGTTCATGGATCATGAGATATATTATTGTTAATCTATGGTAATACTAAATAATGTCTTATTGTAATCATGGTTTATTTATGAGCATGTTCTCTATATTGACATCATTTGGATTAAGCAAGGACAATGTGGACCTTATACTCAGCTAATCACGTAACTTTTCTAATTTAATGGAATAATGTTTTGAAACTTACTTTCAAGGATAATTTTGAGAATAAACATATGGTGAAAGAGGTCAATATAATCTATGGGAGGACGAACCTCATATTAGAAGTGTTGTGGGTCATGAGGTTGATCATTGGATGGTTTTTTATCACATTAATTCCATTTTATTATTGAATCAGGGATGGATTGGTAAGGATAGATCACCAAAAGTTGGTTACAAACCTCATTGATCATACTCGAAATGAAATCAGTGTTCCTTGGTTAAAGGTGTGGGAATCTCATTTTGATAATGTTTCAAAATACAGAGTAGATATTTTCAAGGATATTCAGATGAAATTTCATCAATATTGATTTTTTTTTGAATAATGCATTTAGGTGAGGAACCGATTCAGTCATGTCGTAAAAGGAGATGAGTGTAGTGTGAGAGTCAATTAGGTATTTTATGTAAAGGAAAACATGACCACTTAATCTTGATCGATTGAAATTTACCATTTAAAGATAAAAAATATATCTAATATTAGAGTCCAAATGTGTGAATAGGTGTCATGAATTGAAAATCATTATAGAAGAATTGTTGGGATGCAAGGGTCATGTTTCAATAGGAAATTCTAATGGTGGGAATACTTGGATTAGAAATTTCCATTAGAAGATCGATCATATGGTGTGGAATACTATAGTTCAGATGATAAAAGATATGACAATGTGATCATTTCTTCAGTTAGATGGGAATGAGTAACCACTATATTGATGTTTCCATTTTTAATATGATTGTTGGCCCAAATTCTAATGGTTTACAACCATGTGTTTAATATTGTGCTTATAAGTGAATTGAGTGGGGGAAACACAATGCAGCAATTTTATTAAGAATTCATGACCTAGGTTGGTCATAGTATGTTTTTTTGTTTCCCCAAAGCTTCTTGGGGATGAGAAGTTATAAGGTGGGAAGATTATAAAGTCCCATGTTTTGAATTGGTTGAATATTCCCATAGATTTTCAACATCAAATTTGGTGGATGGGACAAATAATAAAATAAACAATGGAATATAAATCCAAGAATTTGAATAGTAAAATTCTTTTTTTTTATTAGGTTTAAGATTTGAGATATGTATTAAGAGTTCAGATGAGTTTCATAAGCATCGATCTCCAAAAACTCATTTTTTGGAGAAATGGGTAGGGATACATAGTTAATTGATATCATGCTGACCTCTAGGGGAAACCATGTAGCCTGATGTTGGGGGAAATGGAGTCACACGGTTTTTTAACAATACACATGATGTTTCCTGATCATTCAAGCTATTTGTAGAAAACTATAGAATGTAAACATGTGATATGAGCATGGTTTGTCTAACTATGTTCCAGTTTGTGTGATGGGGTGACCCTTTAGGAAGTGGTACTACATGGTTGGTGCATGGTTATCCAAATCATGAAACCTAAACATGCACCACAAAATAGTAAAAATTACCAATTCTCCCTTTTTCCATTAAATAGTTTTTTCTATTTTCATCCATTGTTTGAATAGGAGGTCCCTCGCACATTCTCTCCTCCTCCTCCTCTCCCTTTGTTGGTTTCTCCCTAATTCTTAGCTAATTCAAGTGTAATTATGTGTGTTGGAAGAGTAAAAGTGAGTCTATGACTCCTCTTAACTATTCATATTAGTTTTTCTTCTCACTTTTCATGTGATCATTTTCTGATCTCATATGCCTAATTTTCAAGGTGTTTTTTTGATTCATAGATTTCTCTCATTATAGATCAAAACAACACCTAGTAATTAATGAGTAAAGATCCCTTGGTATAAGGTATGTGGTCCATTTTCTATCCCTTTAATATTTAATCATTTATAAAATACTCGGTTGTTCCACACACTGAACCTTCATTGGGTTTCCTAACAAATGTTAAATTTATTAAGTAGATAATAACACCATAATTTAATTAGAACCTATGTACTTTATTTCATCATCATAGGTTATCTTCCATGACTCGAACCACCCTTTTATGTTTTTTAACCTACCAAATTTGAAATTAAATGTTTAAATAGGATTAAATAAATTATAAGTGGTTTGGAGGAATCACTTAACTTATGATCATTATTTAATTTATATTTGAACAATCCCCTATAAGTGAAATGGCCAATCTCATTAATTTAAATGCATTGGATTCTGTTTAATGAAATGTAACATGATGAATTATATTATTTCATGAGTGCTGCTCATATCCTTCATATTTTTTGTAAATTAAAAGAACAAAATTGGCATTATTAATCACTTGACCCATTTTATTTCTTATAAATGAAATGTAAAATGGAGATTTAAAAAAATTTAAGTTGAAATAGATAATCTCATTACCTATAAATCACCTTATAAGTTGTGAAACATGGGAATTGCATCCCTTATTGTTATATGAAAGAATTTCATCCAATATTATGATACTCGTGCATGAAATCCCTTATTGTTATACTAGTTCATGGTGTCCCATAGTGTGATACTCAGGAATGGGGTCCCATATTATGATACTTGGGTGTAGAATCGCTTATTGTGATACTAGGGCATGGAATCCCTTATTATTATTCCATGAGACTCTTATGAAAATACATGGATTCCTGAGTTACACGTCGGGACCCAGCTAGCACTACATATATATTTATATATATATTTATATATATATATATGGATATATATGTGAAAACATATATATTTATATGAACATATATAGAGAGAGACTTTTACTTATACTTATGTGCAAGGTGAAACTCATTCACAAGTATCCCAGCTTGGGCTAAAGCAAGTATGGTCAATCAGGTGACCCTAAGGAACAATAGATTGAATCATTTATAGTTATTGATTTCATTACTTTATTATTATACCTATACAGTGCTTATTTTATATTCACAATCTGGATTTATAAGACACTATTTGTGGTTAACTACTGAGTATATCTCACACCATATTCAGGTCACCACTTGGTACCTGAACAGACCACTTAGTTGTAGCAATTGGATCAAGGATCATGCCATGTGATGTTATTCATGTACCTAAGTGCTTAGAATAAATGGACTAAACCATCACTAAGGATACTCAAGGATATATCCCACAAGTATTTTGTTCCTTTAATTATTCATATTGATGTATTAATTACTATATGTCTATTCTTTCACATTGTATCATCTTCATGTAGGATTTTTTTATTACTGATTATCATTTGTTACTATATTCATCAATTTTTCATTTATTTATGATTATACTATATTTATCACTAGTCTAGAAGGTATCATCTCCCCATTGAACCACATTTAATCCCTATATACTAATAGGCAACCTCTAGAATAATGGGAGGCATGCTTTGGGACATGAAGCAAATCATCTTGAGAAACTATTTCAATTTCTATTATGTTGGGATGTTATAGATGTGTTGATACAGTTAATTTGTGGATTTTATTAAATCTTATAAGTTGTTTTAATTTTATTTTGGGTCATGTTTGATTCCTAAGTTGATGAGAATGTGTTTTTTAATGTCTAGAAATGTCTCCCGGAATGTTTTCCAAGATTTATAGAATTATTTTCTAGTCCATTCATTGGAGTAGTCCTTAACATTTTATGAAAGTGGGTCTCTAGATTAGAACTCCAACTAGACTCTGAATCAAGTGGTGGACCTAGATCCATTCTTGTATTTTGGATCTACCAAAGTCTTCTTGGATCATCATACATATTATTATGATGGTGAGTGGGGTTATTCTAATTTAATGAAGTGGATTGAATAATTTAAGAGGATTTTAAATTATATTTACAATCCTGATACCTTACAGGTCAATTAAATTAACAAGTTGTTTTAGGGACCGAGCAGGCAGTGGTGGAAATTCATGATTCCTTCATGTCTTCATTAAATAATATATTAAAAATTCTTCAATCCATTCTTCATTCAGTTGATGTATCTGGAGGATGTAAATATGGAGATAGTTACTAAGATCATGGGATTTAGTCAATATGAGCTATCAGTTGTGAAATGTTCCAATAAATTCTCATAAACTACATATTTTTTACCTAATCTTGTTAGTGATGACTCTATTAATTCTATCTATTTCAAGAAAAATCTTCAACCATACCTTGAAACATTCATGTCATCAACCTATTCAATGTCTTATTTGATAATTCTTGAAAGTTCCTTATTAGCTGATATGAAGATAGAAGATATATGGAAAGGGTAGAATTCCTCATTTATAGTTGGATTTAGAGAATATATCATGTCTAGTAGACACCAAGAGTTGTTTGGATAGTGAAAATATTTTTTGTGAAAGAAGATTCATCTCATGTGCTTTCAAGGTGGAGAACCAGGTCATTCTAAGAATTTTTTCTAGGAATATATGAATGCTTTTTAAATAGTGTGTCCATTTGGGTCACCTTAGGTGGTTTTTTATGTTGTTCTAACAAAAGGGGAAGTTTTTTCAGGGATAATTAGCTCCTAACTGTAGAGGAGACGGTTCTAAAAGATAACATCGATCTATCCATATAACTCTAAGTAATGATTTTTACATAGAATAAGAACTACTAGTTGTGGAAGATGATGATCTAACTTGGTGTTTCTGATGTTAGGTTGGAAACTATTTTTGTTTCCTTTTTATATCTCATTCTTTCATGGTGACCTTCATGTTTTGTTGATCGCTTATAGCTTGATTTGGGTCCTTAGTGGATTATCTCTTATGGAACTTGGTTTTGATCATGATGATGGTTTCATTTTCTTGATATCTCAGTCATTAGTACTTTTGGATGTGAACTCTTGAATGGTTTTCCTTCATATTGAATAGTTTTAGTCTGTTGTGGTTTGTTGTGCTCTTAGGGATGGAATAAAATCTAGTATTAGGAACCCCTAGATGTCTGTGGTTTTTTCTTTGAATTCACTCATGTAAAATCCTTCCATGGGTTTATTCCTATGGTTTTTTTAGGATTGTTACAACCCAATATTTTATGGAATATTTTTTTCTTTAATTTCTTTGATATCTTGTGTTATATGAAAAAAATTATAAAACAAATTGTGAAATATAATTTTTATGGACTCTATAACCAAGACATTAAATTAGTGGGAAGGTATATTATTATCCAAACTATAAATTAACTTACTCATTCCAATTTTAATCATTGATTCTTTATAAATAATCACTATATCTTTTTTAAAGTCATTTTATTCATCAAAAATTGGTTTTGATAAAAAAAATGGTTTCCTAGATTTTTATGAGTAAATATTAAAATTATTTTCTGGAAATTTTATAATATGTATATGAAAAAATAAACATATTTTTGAATTTATCCTATAAAATTAATCTTCAGATTATTATTTTATAATATTTTTCAAAGATTAAATTTACAATAAATAGTAAAAAGTACCGATTTTTATAAAAAAGTCATTTTTATTATGTTAAAAAGTGTATTTCTGATTTGAATTTTAACTCAAAGTAATTTTTTTAGTTATTTATATAGATATAATCTAATTTTTTACATTTTCATTATCCTTGTACATAATTTTGTTATAAGTACCTTTTTTGGCTAAAAATAAATTTATCAAGAAAATAGTTTTTCGTTGCATTTGGTGAGATTAACTTCAAAAACAATTCTTACAAATCATTAAGTTGAATATTTAAAAATGAATTACATATTTGAATTTAGTGGGACCAAATTTTTAAGTAGTATCCTTTTATTTTTATTCATTTTGAATAGTAACTATTGTGATTTTATTGTCATGGTAAGGGTAAATCTAGTAATATTGGTTAAAAATAAAATGATATGGACAATTAAATGACCCCAAAACTTACCTAATTTTTATTTTAGGAATTAATTTCATCCATACTCATCAAATTTTTAATATATGACCTATTTTACATTTGTATTAGATTATGACCTTAATAGTATTTTATTTCAAGAGATTTTAAAAATTATACACTCTTGTTTTTGATAATTATGTTATTTTTAATATGGTTATAAACAAAGGATACATAAGAATATAAATAGTATTTTTAAATTTTAAAGATTTATCTTCATCATGATAATTTATTTTTAATTTTATGTGCAGAAATAAATGCCTTAAATGCATACACAAAACTGACATAATAATTATTCAATAAGTGGAAAAACAAAATAAATGATATTAAAAATATTAAAAGTATTATAATTCGAGATATTTCAAGGGAATATAAAATTTAATTGTTTAACATGATATTTTTAGGAAGTTTTAAGATAATTTATTATAATTTTAAGTGATTTCATGATGTTATTAATGTCAAATTAATGAGTAGTGTAAAAATAACAGTAATAATACATTTTGAAATTAATAATTTGTTAAAATATTTATAAGTAGTTAAAATATTAAATAAGGATAAATAAGATAATTTATTGTTGAAAGGTTTATACCATGTTCATTTATAGTCTATTTAGAATCATTTTTCTCTAGAATAGTCTTATTATATTTTATTCTTTTGAGTCCTCATTTATAAAAAGGGAACATCCTCCATCACATATTTACACAAAATTAAGCCTTTGATATTGACCATCCCTAGAAAAGTCATCTTTTAAACTTCCATATTCACATTTATTTATGTTGTTCATTCAAAAATTCTAACCCTAGATCCCTATAGAGGATATATAAAGGAATCATTTCCAAGAAGATTTAATCCCCTAAATAGATATCTTTATTTTTCTTATTTTCTTTACCTCATAAAAATAAATTATATTTATATTAAATAGTAACTTCAATATCCTATATATTCTTAAATGTTTTTATAATTATGAAAATACCAAAATAAACCCTCTTTCTCATCAAAAATGAAGTGAAAGTATCACTCGTGTGTGCGTATGTCTTATCATCTCAATGTAGAGATATAATTCATTTTTCATCACTATGTATAGGTATTATGACGAGTTTAATTTTTATATATGAATTTTATAACATAATTATACTTATTAAATGATAGTATCATTTTTACCTTCCAAACCAAAATGAAATAACAACATTGCATGCTCATACGTGTGGACTACCAGCTCTATGAACTTATGTGATTTATTTTTTTCATTTAAATTTTACTTGAATAGTGTTAATTATGGATTTTATGAATATATATTATTTATAATAATTATTATGTAAATGATAATTATTAATTACCTTTTCTTATTCCATCTCTCAAAAAATTAAAGCATCATTCATGCGTACGTACAGTCTACCGTCTCCAGGAACTCTGTAATTCATTTTGTATCTCTAAGTATTATGGATTAATTTAAGTATATATATATTTAATATATATTTTATTTATCTAATTATTAAAATATTAGAGATAATGGAACCATGATCAATGTACAAGTACCAAAACTTTCAAACAAAAACATACGTAAAAAAAAGTAGCAGATATCACCAAGAATTATGATTTTAATAATGAATTGATAAAAATTGGTAAAAATGGGATATATTTAAATAATATATCATATGATATATATGATTATGGTTCTTTAATATATTTATAATTAATATATATTTATTAGATAGTAGGTTCTAATGCCTATAAAGAAATTCGAACCAAAGGTAAGGTACTTTTAAATCACTTTCACTTCTATGGGACACATGCCTTATACACTACTTGTTTATTTTCTATGGTGTGTATACTATCCATGAAATTCCTTTATGATTCCTCAGATGAAAATCTTGTGATATATATAAACATCATAATTTATTTATTTCATTGGGATTATGATTCAAATGATATAAAAGTTGTAAGGTTTTATTTCACAATCTCATCATTATTTAGGATTGTTTATATTTAAAAATCCACTGGTGAATATTTCAATTCCATGTTCATGTTTTCTAAAAAATCTTTAAATCTTTAAATATTATCCTACAATTTTTTAAAATCATTTTTTCAAAGGTTTTACTTTTCAAAAAATGGTTTGATAAGAATATTTTTTATCACTTTCCAAATGTGGTTGTTGGCACGAAAATTTGGAAAGAATAAGAGAAAACGAAAATCCTTTAGGGCGCCCTCGTGAAGCTTGTTCATGGAGCCCTGGAGCACCAAGGCTGGTGAAATACTTCCCTTCTGCGAAGCCTCCATGGAGCAAGGAGGCAGGAGGCTCTGTGAACCAGATTTCATGTTTGCGAAGCTGCTGCGGAGCAAGAATGTGGGAGGCTCTATGAACTGAATTTAACGTTTGTGAAGCCGCTGCAAAGGAAGGATGTGGGAGGCTCTGTGGTTATGAAAAAGATCCATGTGGCGTGGCACTGAGTGAGATCTTCTTTGTGCCACCTCATGCCTATAAATACCAGGCTCCCCTTGATCCCAAAGGATAGATCCTCCGACCTTTCACCTTCTTAGCTCTCAAATCGCGAAGCAAATTCTACTCTGTGAACCATGAGCTCTTCAAGGTACTTTAGCATCATGAAGTGACTTTACCTTTGCTTAAATTCAACCCCTCTTAAAAGGGGGATTTCCTTTATGAATCCCATAGGACTTTTTGAAGGAAGGTGATCCCCAAGGGGACTTGGGTCTTCACAGAGCACTTATGCTTTGTGGAGCACCATCCAAGCACATGTAACCCACATGATAAGTCAGGGTCACTGTGCTTTGCGAAGCACATTACTTCTCAATGCTATGCTTTGCAGGGCACCCTTGATTCCTGAAGCACTGCTACGTGAAAGCCTTTCCACTTCGCAAAGCACCTTTTATATGCACCAATTCCATATGCCTAGGCTAGGCCACTTCACTTCAGGAAGCATACCCCTTCACGAATCCCCTCCACTACATGCATCACCAGAGATTCCCAAGCCCTCATCCTATGAAACCCTTTGCTCTACAACTCCTTTTTTCATTCAACCATCTAGGTTTTCATGAAGTGATTTCAAAGTCCTTCGGACGGTGCTTCACGTTGCATTTCTTCACCTCATACTTCTTCTCACAAGAACACTAACAGCTATTGATTCTTCAAATAGCCATGCAAATGTGGGCCCCTCATTGGATAACTCCTCAACACCCCGTCACTATGAAGTTGCTGATGCATTCCCTTCCCCAAGGACGGGTGGGTATCAGTCAAGTAATTCCTAGGGGTGCAGAGTGAACCCCCCTTGTCCGAGCTATAGGACGTTAAACTATGAAGCACCATTTTCCTCAACACATGATGTTAAATTGTGGCCTCTCCCCATCCATCACACGCAGGGTTCCCCATCTTGGACACTATCTATGCCCACTGATCTCCACAGGAGTGAAATATTCCTCACATGTAATGTGATCCTCCTTCCTAGAGAGGCACCTTTCCACAGGGAAAGGGCATCCACCTTGATGTAAGCCCCTAGCCTTTCTTATGGCAGGCAACATCCCTGCTCCTCCTTTCTTATTTGGTGCCAAAGACCATATGGAAGTGGGAAATGGAACCCTTTCTTCTATGCCAAATCCTTCTCCCGTTGGGATTTGTCCCCACTCGGGCCTCCATCCTAGAGTAAGTCCCAATCTCCATCTCCATGAGTTGTTAACCATGCATAAGCCCCTCTTTCCTCTTCGGGTTACTTTAGCATGTAAGCCCCAAACACCATTCAAAACTATGGGGAATTTGATCATTGACAAGGCAAGGTACATAGGAAGCCTCCCGGAGGTTCAATCCCAACACCTAATTGGTCCCAACCCCCTTCACTTCGGTTCAGTAAACCAATCCAAACTACGCGGACTTTGATCCTTGCCAAGGAAAGGTACGTAGAAAGCCTCACTGAGGTTCAAGAACAACATCCATTATTCCTGACCATTTCACGTTAGTACACCCCTATCCTACATGACGTTAAACTGTATTCCCCTTTTGTCCCGCATGACAGTAAACTATCCCCTATTCAGTGGCAAGGTGTTTTTAATCCCATCCAGCGGTAAGCCATTGTAATCCTCATACAATAGTAAGTTGTAGTATACTACAATTGATGGTAACCAGTTGTCATCCCTCTATTAGAAACCTCATCCCTGGTCATTCCCAATGGCGTCAGACAAACCTGGGCTGCTTACCACATACAATACCTAGTATATCTTTGGGTTGTTGTCCTCTATGCATAGCCTGATTCTATGCCCCCATTTTTAACTATGCGGACTTTAATCATTTCCAGGGCAAGTTACATAGGAAGCCTCACTAAGGTTCAAGCTCATCAGACATGTATCGTCCTGGTATTTCCCTCAATCCTAAGTGTTTCGGTAAGGTCATTCCCCAACCAGGAGGTTCCACTTATTCCGGGTCCCATCCATACAGGTCACCTCCTTAGGTGTCACATCCCCTCACCGAACTATGCGGACTTTGATTCCCTACCACGGGGATATGTAAGAAGTCTCTTTGAGGATTATTATCAATACTATGGTCACCTTCACAATGGTTATGTCTCATTTTCCCACCACTTTTTTCAACTCTCCATCTTCTATCTTGATTCTTACACAGGATGCCACATCCTGGTGGGATCATACCATCTCCTTTCCCCACTGCTCCTAGCAACAATCAGGTAACTAATCACGTGTTATCCCCCACATCAGTGATCCCTCCAGGGGTTGCACCCATCTGGTCCACTCTTATCAGTGTTCTAATCAGTTCAGTCTGTCTCCACTAGATGTTAGACTCACGACATACCCTGTGTTAATCATGGGAAGCTGAGGAACACCTCAGAGAAATGTCTATGGAATATAATCCCCCACATTCAATGTGGGATGCCTCCCGATTCTGCGCCCTCAAGAATCCCTATAATATGGAGAAGAAAAACCAGACGCTCCAGTGTTCCAGTGTCCAAACATGCCAGGGATGTCCAACGTGAATACTCCCCCAACAAAAGGTTTCTACCCTAACCGGGCCCATTAGAATGTCCTCATAGAAGCTGTGTAATTAACCGGAATCCATGAAGACATGGCATTGGGAAGAGTTTCACAAACAACATCTTAAGTCTATAACGGAGACCTGGACTAGGTGACGAGTTCCAAGGAGGAATCCACGGAAGGATGAACCGATATCCCACCATAAAATTTTGATCAAGGAGAAAACATCCTTGAATAAGAGACAGATTCCACCTACCTTTGGAAAGAGGGAATGTGGGTAAACAGTTGTGCATCCTCAATAGATAGATGCACACACCCCGACGAAAGCATCGGAAACAAAAGTGGTAAACCTGACGTGAAGTTCTTCTTCTCAATGTGGAGATTAGTAGCGTTTGAGACATCAATGGACTAGAATGTCACCAGATCTAGTTATCCAGCACCGGGACCTGCTAATCAAATAGAGGGCCTAGTGTGAAACTCACCAGAAGTCAGGGCAGTTAAAACGTTGGACATCTCAATCAACGACATTGTTAGCGACGATCCTTCTTACCATCCATGGAAGATAGAATGATGTTGGGACACTAGATATTGATTTCCTTTTTGAATCACTAATGGTTTAATCTCCTTGCCTTCCAGGACCCAATCTACCACAACAGGAAACCGATCACCGCCCATCCACCAATGCAGGGGTAGGGGAAATGTCAACACGGTAGTCCCGCATGGCTCCACCGCTTGTGCAATAGTCTCCACATCCACAACTGTTGGGAACCCACACCCCATCTCCCCTTATGAATTCATTCAGTGAAGGGTAATAAATTACATCGTCCATCGATACGAGGAGGAGGGGATTATCCTGACTCGGGATATGGCCCACTAGGATTTAGAGTCATCTACACCTAGTTGTTGCCACCGCCCCCAAGGGCCACGTAGGGATCCATTTCTCCCCAATACAATGATGAATCCCTCCCCTTCACTGATGAGGTGGGGGATGTTCGGGCTAGCCTGACCAGGATCTCATTTCAGGGGCCCCCAAGGAGGGCCCCCACTAGACCGTACAAGCACCACCACCCAACCCCACCAGTCGAGGAGCAGGTAAACTATGTGCCTGCACCACCATCCCCAGTCTGGCTGACCCGACGCCAGCGTCAGGGATAGGATGAGGTGGACACCCACCAAGCGGCGTCAACATCATCAATTACCATGGATCATGCCACCACTGAAGTATACTGTTAGCCCCCTGTGTTTTCTTAGAAGGGGTCCTCATACACCCGGACCGAATCAAGGCCCCAACCACCCAACGGGCAGGCTGGGTCGACTCTCCTGGTCATTGGCACAGGGAGTTCCCACCACAGAATGACATGCAGCAATGAAACCCAATAAAGAGGCCCTCTCTGTATTTCCACCATTGATAACACGGGCCCTCCCCGCTCCCAAGATCAACGTGAAGGTCCACCCTATGCCACCTTTAATCCAAATGAGGGTCCTCCTCATGGTAGTGACACTCAGTATGGAAGCCTCTTTTATGCTCATGACATCGGGTATGGGGTTATTCCACCTTCCACAGACCGTTGATATAGATATATTACAAATCCAGTCACTCTCTAGTGTGGGGGCCTCCCCCAGGTCCTTACAGTGGTCAGCGAAGGTCCTCCTCACCTCAAAAATCAGAGGAGTGAAGGTTAGCCTCGCTTCATTGGCACCTAGCATGGAGGTTATACCCGTGTTCGGCTTTACCAGTATGTGGACCCTCCCCGCACTGATGCTACCTAGAGAAACAAGCATGGAGGTCCAACCCATGATCCTACCAACTCCTACAAAGGTCATACCAAATCCATCACTTTCTACAGATATTCCCTCCACACATTAGTTAGTGGACATGGAGGCCCTCCATGTGTCCCCTTTGATATCTATCTAGGTGCTCCTCAAACCCCAGATCACTCAGGGAGAAGTCCTCTCCGCCCCATCACCAGTACGGCCAAAGGTCCTCCTCGCGTTAGAAATCTACCCTATCCCGAAGATCCATCCCGGGGTAGGAGGGAAGGTCATCATAGCCACAAAAAAGATTCCAGGAAGATTAAGACCGAGATTAGACCAATTTTCTTCTTAGATTCATAGGCGGAGTGTGACACAGCAATGTAACCCTCACCATGATCCTCTGTGTCGAGGTTCGGGGAAGGAACAAGGCATATTGGCCTTATCCTTCCAAAATATGAGGTCCATTGGATTCCCACCTCCAGTCGGCGATTGGGGTAATCAAGGGCCAGACCCCGAATCCGAGACTAAGAGCTTATGGGAAATTCTTGCAGTAGAGCATTTCCCATAGATGTTTTGCCCAGTTGCAACACCAAATTTCAGGGCACCAGAAGCACTCACCCAGGAGGAGGTTGGATGCTTTCTCTAGGCCCTCTGGGAAAATTATTTTTATCTTCTTCATCGATGAGTGTCCTACCCCAAGAGTCAGGTGCACATTGAATACATTGGACAACAATTTCATTTGGTTGATTTGGCCGCACTCCCTATGGACCAGCACCCTAAGTCACCAGGCTACCGTAGGACCCTCCAACAATTATGTGTTTAAATTTTTAAAGTGCTCTATAGGATTATCAAGGAGGTTTCTCTGCATGTGTAAATCCATGGTTAGGGGTCATTATTCAGCCCTTTATTTCAGTTCCATCTAGCGCCAGCTTGATTTTTCGGGTGATAGAGAGGATATTCCTCTAGGAAGGGTCACAGTTAACATGGATGGCCTATCAAGGGGAGAGAATGAGCTAGAGATTCATGGAGAGGACCTACCCCCTAAGGGATTCTAACACCTATTGGATCTATTGGAAAGAATCACTTTCCAGCAAAGGAATTTACAGGGTATTTATATACCTACCGAGTCATTAACCCTAGGTCGGAATATAAATAAGGGAAAAGGAGAAAATTGGAGTTTTCAAACCCTCAGACCCTTCTGGATCAGTTCAGAAGGTAGAAGAAGATCACAAAAAATTGGTGTTGCATCAACAACTTTTAGAGAATAAGAGGATGGTCAATGACCTCCTTGTTGAATGTGACGTGGAGCGACGACCTGACTACAGTGATCCTCGACCAGGGCAGTAGGGGCAGGCACAACTTTCCCTCATCAAATTGCCTCCAGGTGACCCTGATCGTCATGCCCCCATAGACAAGACTGAAGCTGGAGCCTATGTAAAGAGGGAACATTACGTATCGCCAAATCCTCCCGAACAGTGTGACAATCCTCAGTACCCATCTTAGGTTCCCCCATCTGCTCCACATGTGGTTCCACTAGACACTCCAAGAGCCTTTGGGCCTTCTTATCATGTTGAAAAACCCACCAACGCACTGGTGTTCAGGGATCCCCGTCAATAAAGGAACCCCCACCCATATGATCTAATGGCGGCACTCATTTCCCACCTTGAGGTATTGGAGACATGGAAGGTGGCCATCACACCTGATGGAAAGCCATATCCGACATGGGAGGATGATATGCCAGCACCCACAGGTTTTGGAAATCCCACATTCTCCCCCTTTAATGGGATGGGTGATCCATTGTAGTATATTTCCCACATCATTTCAAGGTTTGGACCCATGCTGAGAACCCTAGCACAATATGAAGCCATCAAACTTTGATTCTTCGTGCAGACATTGGAAGGGTCTGTATTCATATGGTATAGCTAGCTACCTATCGGGTCAGTTGCTGGCTGGGAAGATCCTCGAAGGAAATTTCCTTACCAGTTCAGTTCCACCACTTGGAAGATGAGTATTGCAGACCTCTTCAAGTGAAAACAGAGGCCTGATGAGCATGGTGTAGACTTTGTCACCCGATGGAAAGGGCTCACATACTCTCTTGACATGGCACTGACTCAGGAGAAACTACTGATGATGTGTGTAGGGAATGTCAAGATAGAACTGTTCCCCTCTCTGATCACCTATAACTACCCTGGGGGATTCTGAGACTTCTCTGAAATGGCCCAGTGCCTAGAATAAGCCTTGCAACGGGCCATCCAGACACGTTTTTTCCACCTTCAATCCCTGCGAGAAGGGCCTCTAGGACCGAGCTGACCATGGTGGCTCAAATAGAGGGCCCCAAACAACTATATTTATTACTAGTGGATTCACCCCCATAGCCTCGCAGAGGTCCTCCACCTCAGGCACAGCCTCCGGCCCAGCAGCAACCACCTCAGAACCAGCAGGCGCCCTCATGCAATGCACTGCCACTGCCCAGGCGAGACAACTAGGTTCCACCTTCTTGACAAGATCCTCCATCCACTCGTCAAGGATAGGATCCCAGGGCCCCCTTCTCTAAATGAAGGAATCAAACCTACTCGTTCAACAATTATCAAGTCCCTGGTTATTTTCGCAGGGCCTTGGAATATGTGATTATGTGTTTTCCTAAATGTTGGATGCCATAGGAGGTGAACCTCACTAATCGCCCTAAGTACTGCCCCTATCACTGAATCCTGGGTCATAGTCTCAAACAGTGTTAGGTGTTTAATTACTGTCTTCAAAAATAGGTTTATAACAACATATTCTGGTTAGACCTAGCTCCTGCATAGGTGGCATGTGTCTTCGTGAATCCAGACATCATCTGTGACAATAAAGGCGAGTGGCATCATGTTTCTAATCGTGGGTCCCAAAATTATAATGATTGGATTGATCTTAAGATAGATTCCTATGCCCAAGGTATTATCCATGCATGCCTAAAGAGATCTGAACCTTCAGAAGGTGTCACACCATCCACCGCTAGTACTTCTGTGTCAACGGCTCAGCCATCTTCTTCCGGGAAGAGAAAGCATCGGCGACGCAAGGAAAAACAAAGTCCCCCACCAATGTTGTCTTCATCTCATACTATCGGTGACTTCATGCCACAAAATATGGATATTCCCCCTAGAATATGTCCAATAGTGGATGATTCTTTAAGTGGTAGTCAAGGGTATGCCTCGGTAAACAACTTAGAGCTGATAAACCCCTACATGATTCCTGACGATGAGGAGCGCCAAGCGGATCCTCCCAACATCCCTAGTCGTCGCCAGCGTTGGTGGAGCCGTGGATATATGGGCAATTAGATTGACTTGTTTAGTACTTCCATCTAGGTTGTTCATGTTACTGAAACTAGGAAGCAGGTCCAGTTCAGAGCTCATCACGAGCAAACTTCTCATTTGGTGCCATCAGGTCTGTCTTCTCTATCGTTCGTGTTGTTAGATTAGGCAGATCCACCTAAACCATGTCATGATCAGCCACAATCTACTATGAACTGGTCTCAATCATTTATCCCTCATCTAGTGGTCACTCCACAGGCTTCGACTAGTGAGTAGTGGGATTTTCCCAGATCCAGTCAGCCGCTGGTCTAGCCAGTAGGGCCCACCATACCTCCAGTCATAGAGAGACCTCTTGTGATCAGAAGTTCACGCTTGGCATGGAAGTATGATTTCCACAAGCATCATGATAGAATTCCAGTAAGTCTTTCCATCCTTGAGGCCCATCTCTTATCAGCAGATATGTGTAAGGCCCTTGCTAAGGCTTTAAGAAGACCCCTCTAGTTTGAGATGGAGGTAGCAGTCGTAGAATCCTTCCATGTTGAGACGGTCGAGCATGCTGAATGCCAAGCCATCATCTCATTCCCTAGAGAAGATAAAGGTTCCCCCATATAGGGGCACATTCACCAACTATACTTCACCTCCCAGTTTAATGGAGTGTAGGTTCGCCATAGTCTGGTCGACACAGGCTTCGGGATCAACCTAATCCCGACTCAGACACTGTGAAAAGTGGGGTTTTCTGAGGATGATCTGAGTCCCTCTTACCATAAAATTCAAGGTTATGAGAGGACAGAATAGACATCGGTCAGTAAGATCCGACTGAAGACCCATTTTGGTGGAATAGTTTATAAAGACCTGAAATTTCCATGTAATTGTTTCTTAAATAAATGGAAATTTTACGAGTTCGTAAAAATTGACGGTGCATGATTCTGAGGCCTAGAGTGCCCAGAATGAATTTCTGAACTTTTGTTCAGGTACTTTCAGTAAACGTGCAAGTGGGTTTTTCTAAATTTCGAACTGGTGCTCTAAATTGAAATCTAAGGGCACTGTTGAACTCGCAGTGCCAGTATTCGCTTAAGAAGGCTTTCACCTCGACGACAGTTGGTCGAGGGTGAAATTTAAATTTTGGGTTTTTCATGTAAGAACAAAAAAAAAGTTTTTGATATTTTATTTGTATTTGCAGCACCCATGTGGGTGTTGGGAGGTGGGGTCCACCGGAACTAAACCTCTATGTGGAAGTTGAGAAGTGGGGACCACCAGACCTTAACCTCCCACGAGAGTTTATGGTGGTGGGGACCACCCGAACCTAACCTCCCATGAGAGGTTATGGTGGTGGGGACCACCCGAAGCCTAAACCTCTTGAACTTCCTTCTTTATGGAGAAAAACCTCTCTACCCCCCTCATTAATGTGGAGGAGCCTCTTGACTTCCTCCACATTTATTGTTCCAATGCACATACCCTTAATATGCCAACCAAGTTAATTGATTAGGCTATTTTGAATTTGTGCCAATGAACTAAATAGAGAACTTAATATATTATCCTTGGAATCTTTGGCGGAATTGGGAGGAAGGAGATCTTGGGAGGAATCTCTTCAATGAAGAATGCGTTCTTCCATGAAGAACGCTCCACCGATAAAGAATGCTCCGCCAACGAAGAACGCCAACCCCTTTTAGCCTTCTTCCTCCGGACTTCTACCGACATGGGACATCCTCATCTACGGATAATCGATGACCGTACTACCTTCTTGTGCCAACGTCATCAAGCGAACGAGGTGGGGGTTTGTTTATAAGTGATTTTATATTCCTTTGTTCTTATCTTCTAAAATAATGAATGCGGATCAACTCTCTATTTTAGATTGATCCGCGGATGTTTTTCTATTGCAGGATTGGGAATAGAGATTGATGAGGATTGTGGGAAATTGTGTTTTAAAATATCTTCCTTACTATTTCATGCTTTTTTCTTTGTGAACCACTTGTTATCACTCTAAACGTGGAGGCTGCGGGCCAAAAAAAACATGGCCTGACCCCTCTGCCATTCTTCTTTGATGTGTTCTTTGAAATGAAGGAAGGCGATGAAGGCAACAACGTCGCCACCCATGGCCTCCGCGACCTGGGCCGCCCTGAAGTGCTTTGCCCTCCTGATCGAACCAGCCATGTTCCCGGCTGAGCCACCCACTGTCGGACTGAGCCGTCATGCCACCCCGGGCTGAACCCCCTCATCGCGCCATCGTCGAGCTAGGTCGTCGCACCACCGCTGTGCCGAACCGCCGTTCCACCCTGGGCTGAACCCCCACATCAAGTTGACGTTGTGCCAAGTCACCGCGCCACCGCCATCTTCCATGCCAATCCGCCATACTGCCATCTGCCGAGTCGCGCCACTGTCCGGGATGATCCAAGTCGTCACGTCACAGTTGTCTGTCAAGCTGAGCCGTCGCGCCACCTCCGTTCACCGTGCCCTCGCTGCGGACCTCCAAGCCACCTGAGCCGCCCACTCCACGACCTTTTGAGCTACCCTGAGCCGAGCCAGCTCGTGGCTGAGCCGTTCTGTAGCTGAGCCACCCTCACGGCACCCTCTGAGGTCGAGCCGCCTCTACGGCCCCTCGCGGCCGTCGGTCCGAACCCAACGGGCCGGGCCACCCAGTGGGTTGGGCCGGACCCAGCGGGTTGATCCGGTTCGACCCGAACCGGGTCATTCCAAGTGGGGTCGGGTCGGGTCAGTCCGACCGGGTCGGACCAGACCCGGGCCCACTACGACCCATTTACATATTTTTGGCCATAACTTTGGCACCAGACGTATGTTTGACGAACCGTCAGTGGCAGTGAAAATCTTGGAGCGAGATGGTCCCTTTGATGATACCACACTGTGTTTTGGATTGAGATGGGGTCCGGTCATGTTGGATCGAGCACGAATCCAACCGAGCCCCTGAGATAAAAAGGCTAATAACTCACAGACCGGGTGTCTGATTGACGCGTCATCTATTATGTTGAGACCCCTATGACGTGGAGGACCTTTGAGATACTTCTTCGTGGGACTTTGTGGAAGTTGGAGTATCAACCATTAGCTCATGGAGCAGATCCTCCTGGAGATGAGCGAGCATAGTGCGGAGACCTAGTGTCTGGCTGAGACTTGACGATTGCTAACCATTTCAGCTCGGAGTGACTCGACAGGCCAAGTGGGGAGCACCTTGATGATGCGGAAGAACCACGGTGGGGAGCACCTTGGTGAAGTGGAACACCCATGGTACTCGACAAGAGGAGTACCTCGGCAGGACTTGAGTGGGAGAGAATCTATGTGATGCAGCAGACCCACGGTGGGGAGTGCCTCTGTGTGACGTGGCAGACCCGCGGTATTCGACAAGAGGAGTACCTCAACAGTCCAAGGTTAGTGGGAAGCACCTCTGTATGACAAAGCAGGCCCATTTTACTCAATATTGGAGGAGTTCTCTAGCATCCAAGGTGTTCGATGTTGTGACTCGAAATGTTACTTATTACTACCCCCTAGAATAAATCCTAGTGTGATCTGAGTCATAACCTCTATGTTTTCCACATGATTGAGATGGATTACTTGATAACTTAGGTATTTGTATAAGTATATACCTAAGTAAGGTTATCTGTTGATTTCATACTTTTTGTTTTATCCTTGTTGGATTTTGTGAGACCTAGAGGGTCTCGGGGTCCCTACTGAGTATCGTTATACTCACACCTGTACGGGAAATGCCTTCACCTTCTTGTGTTGGATGCAGACGATGGAAAGCACTGATTGAGTCTGAGAGTACCAGGAATGGATGGTACCTAGAGGTGGACCATACTGTGAGTCGTTACACGGAGGAGACGGTCAGATGTGGAGTGCTGAGGAGGTGATCCATACCTACACTTCAGGTAGGAACCCCATAGGATGATCTAGTAGTTATCCCCCCTTATCTTTTAGTTGTATTGTATCACTGTTATAATTGTACTTTCCAGTTGGGATTTTATTCTCGCCCCTTTTACTTTCAGCACTCTTTTGTTATACAGTTTACTTGGTGTTTCATCCAGCTGTGTGTTTGCTTCTGTGTGTTTTTACAGGTTATAAAGGCAATTCCTTCCCAGTTTTAGGTAATTATTCCTTTGGTCCTAGTCGTCAGGCCCTGGCCTATGGAAGGCGGGCTTGGGGTAGTCACGGCACGGGCCCTGGGGGATGGGTCGTGACAAATTGGTATCAAAGGAATCTGTTCTACCATAGAACTAGGACTCTGATCTTTTTTCTGAAGCAATAGTGTTAAGTTTAGTGAGTGTGGTTTTCAGTTTAGGGAGTCTAGTGTTGGTGTGGTGGCCGATGTATCCATAAACCAGGACCCTGACTTCTGATTTCTGACTTAGTGCACAAAAACACTGATTATGTGTGTGTTTTCAAAAGTTTTCTTTGTGATCTTTTGAGTCAGCTCACCAGGTATAACTTTCAGCTCACCAGGTATAAATTTTTGACCATGGAGCACCTATTTCTTTTCAGGATGCCTCCATGAAGATATCCAGCTAGAGTTCTGAGAGTTTTACACACGGATAGCCCACCAAGCAATGAGGCCTCGGTGCAGAGACTTTTTCTACTAGAGGCATCAGCAGAGGCATCAGCGGTACCACTCCTCATTGGGCCACCGATGCCACCAGCCCCAGAAGTATATGGTGCATGCCACTTGAGTGCGTTTCATGAGTTCCAGTTCCAGAGGCCACCCATTTTTAGGGAAGAGACGGACTCAGAGGCGGTTGAGGATTGGCTAGAGGCTATGGTGAGAGTTTTCCGATTGGTAGGGACACCAATCGGTCTCATGGGGATTCTTTCTTCTAGCATTCTATAGAAATCAGCGGCCATATGGTGGTTCTTGATGCTCCAGGTTCACGACGAGGTGACGCTTCTCCCGGAAGACATCGAGAGCCTGTTTCAAGAAGAGTTTGTCCCAGAAACCCTTCATGCAGTGTGCATACAGGAGCCTTTTCATCTGCAGTAGGGAAGCAAGATTGTAGCTCAGTATTCACCAAGGTTCACTAACCTCTCATACTACTCCACAGATATGGTGCGGGACCCTTTCTTCAGGGCCCAGACCTTTGAGCAGGAACTCAGGCAGGAGATCAGGGCTTTGGTGATCTCACTCAGCATCCCGACGTAGGCAGGGTGTAAGAGAGAGCCCTCTTGGTGGAGAGTTTCCTTGTTGAGCAGTCACCATTGGTGAGACCCTCTACCAGTCTTCACGTAGCATAATCTTCTTCAGCTGGCAGTAGACAGACATCACAGAGTTCTAAGAGGACCATACCTACAGGTGCACGACCACATGACTCAAGATCGATTGTGTGGGGAACTCGAAGCAGAGCTAGTCATGCTAGGAGCGGTCAGTGTTATGCATGAGGAGGGTAGGGTCACATGGCTTTTGACTGTCCGACACGTCGTTCATATGGTCAGTAGATGGTCGAAGGACCGCCCAGGTAGAGACAGAGGTTCGATCGAGGACGTCTATAGGGAGCAGGTGGACGTGGAAGGGGAGATGGTCATGTAACTGGTGGGGGAGATAATTTGAGATACTACCTCCACCACCACTAGGATGTCCACCCCAACCGTAGGGAGCAGGTGGAGAGGGGAAAGCTCAGCTCCAGGCAGCAGAGTCCTACGATCACGGCACTCTGGAGATGATATGAGGTACGATCTGTGTCTACTCCACCATAGTTGCAGTACTTATAGACACATGTTCCAGTCATTCTTTTATTTCCACTACCCTCGTTCGGAGCTCGGGGATTCTGACGAAGTCTTTGGCCCAATCCTTGCTACTAGAGACTCCAACAGGAGCAGATTCGATGATTGCGCACTTGTTCTAGTAGTGTGAGCTTACTATAGAAGGAAAGAGCTTCGGTTGGGATCTCCTAGTAGCGGCATCGAGGCCTTACAACATCATCTTTGTTATGGACTGGTTATCTACATCTCTTGCTTGGATAGAATGTATTAGGCATAAATTTTAGTGATTCGGAATATATGGGATCAAGTTTACCTTCACCGGTGAGATGGGAGCCTATACAATGCAGGATGGACTTACCCGGAGGAGGGTGTAGTCGATTGCTTATCAGTTGGCTAGACTTACCCTCGGAGCTATTGATGTGGAGATTTTGAGCTATCCTGTAGCGGAGGACTAGTATGCGGATGTTTTCCCTGATGATGAATTAGGTATACCTACTCATAGAGAGGTGGACTTTTACATTGACTTGTACCCTAGGATGGCACCGATATCTAAACCAGCATATCGGATGGCTCCCATGGAGCTTTGTGAGCTTGGGGTACATCTAGAGGACTTGCAGGGGAAGGGATTCATCCGGCCCATTGTTTCTCCTTGGGTATCCCCAATTCTATTCTCCAAGAAGGAAGATGGGAGCTTGAGGCTTTGTGTTGACTATCGACACCTGAACCACGTGACCATGAAGAACAAGTACCCACTCCTGAGGATTGATGACCTCTTTGATCAGTTGAAGGGAGCATGGTGGTTCTCGAAGATAGACCTTAGATCAGGCTATCACCAGTTAAGAGTACGAGATGAGGATGTGCAGAAGATGGCCTTTAGGTGTTGGTACGGCCATTATGAGTTCTCAGTTATGCCATTCGGCATGACCAATGCTCCAGTAGTTTTCATTGGACTCATGAACAGTATCTTTTAGCCATACCTTGATTGCTTTGTAGTGGTCTTCAACGAAGACATTCTGATCTACTTGACTACTAAGGAGGAGCATGCCGATCATTTGTAGGTAATACTGGACACTCTCCTAGTGCACCAACTTTATGGTAAGCTCTTGAAGTTCTAGTTCTGGATCTGAGAGGTTCACTTCCTAGGACATTTCATATCGGAGGCTGGAGTTGTAGTGGATCCAATGAAGATTGATGCGGTACTTGCTTGGGATCCACCCAGGAGTGTGACGTAGGTGCGTAGTTTCCTTGGTTTGGCCGGATACTACCAGAGGTTTGTGCCAGATTTCTCCAGAGTTGCAGCACCATTATCATCCTTGATGAAGAAGGGGAAACCCTTCATGTGGTCAGAGAGATGTCAGTGGAGTTTTCAGGAGCTGAGGTAGAGGCTGACTAGTGCCCCCATCTTGAGGCTTCTAGAGGAGGGCGTAGGGTACGTAGTCTAATGAAACACATCAGGGACCGGGCTCAGATGTGTCATGATGTAGGAGAGAGCAGTGATCACATATGGTTCTTGACAGCTAAGACAGCATGAGAAGAACTATGCTACCCATGACCTGGAGTTAGTAGCAATGGTCTTCCCCTTGAAGATGTGGCGACACTATTTGATGGGTGAGTGTTTTACCGTGTACTCTAATCACAAGAGTATCAGGTATATCTTCTCCTAGAATGACATAAACCTGAGACAACGACATTGGATTGAGTTCCTCCAGGACTATGACTTCGATATAGTCTATACTCTTGGTAAGGGTAACGTTGTATCATACGCACTCAGTAGGAGGTCTGGTATACAGCTGCTAGGAGAGGTGATGGAGTAGTTGGCCGCTTTCTAGATATCCTTCATGGAACATGATGGACCAACTTTCCTTCAGTCTCTTACAGTCACTCCCCCACTTCTTCATCATGTCAGGGAGGCACAGCAAGGGGATGCTGACTGCGAGACTCGATGTGATCAGATATCCACAGGGCAGGCACCTCATGGATTTTCTAAAGGAGGGGAGCATGTCATCCTCTTCATAAAAAGTACCATGGTACCAGTGGTACTTTAGGAGAAAGTATTTAGGGAGTTCCACACATCCCCACTAGCGGTACATCCAGGAGTATTGAAGATGTACCATATAAGGCCCCAGCCTTAAACCTTACTTAATCTTGAGTTATTACAAGATTACACATTGAGGATCTTTTCGGGTTTAGAGTTTTATAGAATTAGATCATAAAACTTGCATTACATTCCACATATAAACAAATTGGTTACATAAAGATAGTATTCTTCATTCCCATCAATGGAAACACATTTAAAATAAAACATGGATTATTTCTTGACACATCCTTGACTCTATCATCTTATCATGTACCTTTCCCTTGACCTGTGAAAAACATTTCAAAAACTTGGGATGAGCATAAAAACTCAGTATGGGTTATAAAAAAAACATGGAAAGGAAACATGAGTTCATATATACATAAGAATGAAATCATACTTTACCCATAAGACATAGGCACTTTAACATACCTCATAAAATCATGAATAAATCATAGAAATCATAAGACACAAAGGTAAC
The DNA here is from genome assembly GCA_963277665.1 of Viscum album. Taxonomy (NCBI): domain Eukaryota; kingdom Viridiplantae; phylum Streptophyta; class Magnoliopsida; order Santalales; family Viscaceae; genus Viscum; species Viscum album. Next base: position 511,591,287 of record OY728127.1, on the reverse strand, counting down.
TTGAGGCATTCATAACATTCTTACGTAGGGAGTAACCCTCTTGGTTACGTTTGGAATACCCATCACAGTATATTCCCTAAAATCTCTTCGGAGAAACCTTAATGTTTCACTCCTTCGCGTTACCCAATGCATTGGAGAGCTATAACGGGCTCACCCGCCCTTAGTTTATCACGGAACCACCCGTCTTCATAACAATGCCCAAGAACCATAACATAATCATATCACATAAAACATGTATAAAGGAAACATAAATTTTCCACATTTCAATCACAAGATATCAATACAACACATTGATATAATAAAAACATTATGAAATCCATTTTCAATACCAAAGTAAAACATGGTATTTATTTTTCTTTTAAAAAGAAGGTATGGCTTGTAGAGGAAGCTAAAACTCAAATAACGGTCACGACGGCGGAGAAGTCGTTGTCGCCGCATACGTACGACAAAAACATTCCCTTTTGTCGTTTAGTAAATGCTTCATATAAAAAAGATTCCTTTTGAATAAATGTAAAAGTCAAAGGGGTTTATACACCGTATAAAAGAAAGTTGTGTATAAAATAAAATATGCCTCAACGAAAGGAGATTGAGACGAAGTCCCATACCTCGTATCTGACTTGACCCGACCGTTCTTTAATCTACTGAATAATAAACTTGAATTAATATATACTTGCTTATGAACCTTTTTCAAGTTCATTATTCCTTTTATACCATGTTATGAACATCATGTAATCATTTAAGTTAATAGTGTTCATTTTGTCGGTATTTGGTTCTTAAGTCAAAAATAGACTTCTTACACTTACATGTTGTTAATTTGGTCAAAGGTTCATTATATCCAGAATGGTATTCATGATGTAGATATCATATATGTCATATATATCCAGTACATACATGCATTTATAATATTACATAATTTAGAGGTAAGAAATGAAATGCACCGTTCATGGAGACGGTAAGCCGTACGTACGCATGAACGCTACTTTCATTTCTATATCGTATTTTATAGAATGGAATCATAATGATATAAAGGTATATTATAATTCCAGTATAATATAATATATAATATCATAGTTCCATCCTTTATATGTCCCACATATGGTATCTAACGAATCAAATCACTTTTAGGGGGCGGTAGTCTGCACTTCCTAAAATGAAGATATCGTGTTTACCCATAATGGAAACCATAAAGGTATTCCCAAAATAAAAAAAACAGAAGATTAAGGAAAACATAAACATATTATATATCATATATAAAAATAGTGACATCATAATGGCCACCTTTGAAGGTGTTAAATGAGTATTGAACAATCATCGTTTCGGGAGGCAGAATTTCGCCATCCACGGAAACCGTATGTTCTTTAACCATTTGATGTAGTTGTGTGAGAGTGTAGCTCAAATAAATCTTATAACAACATACTAGTATATTTAATATACTGGTTTTGTTACAAAATAAGTAAATAAAAAGAGTTTAGGGGGTTGGAGAAGCAAAATAAAACAAATGAACATGAGAGAACGAATTACCTTAAAAAGTGTAACTCCTTTTGATTTGAGCCTAAAGGCTTCCTTTCAAAGGATTATGCCCAAAGGGAATCCTCTAGGATGAGGAGAGGGATGTGGAGAGAGCAAATGGGTAGGGTTTGGACGAGCCAAAGGCTTGAAGAGTGTGTGAAATGAGGTAGAGGTGGGGGCCTTTTATAAGAGGAGAGGAGGGGCACTTTTGGAAAGTAAAGAAACATTACTTTATTTGAAAATGTTTTTCGGTTTCAAAAGGTCCCACATTGATATAATTCGTGGATAAGGTGATAAGGGTTCGAAATCCACTCATCCAATTGGTTTTGGACATGTTTAGTTCATAGATTTTACATTATCTTTCTATTTTATTTAAATCGTCAAATAATGATGTCATCGCTGTATCATTATTATGTCATAAATAATTAAATTTATTTAATGTCTAAAAATTATAAAAAAACTACTATGATATAGGAAATCTTTTTATCTTTCTAATGACTATTTATAATCAAAATTTGGACTTGTATAACCCCACTTAAAAATTGTTTTCGTAAAACATATTATGTTTGTGTCATTTTCACTTTAACATTAAATAAAAAGTAATTTATGTCATTTCCCAACAAAAGTGGATCCATGGGGTCCCCAAGTTGACCCATGGCATGTCATGGTCGGCCATGACACAACCAATGAGATTGGGACATGTGTCTAGGACATTTCATTTTATTAAAGTATTATTTATACCTTAAACTACCCTAATTACCACTAATCGCGATTAAAAACTTAATAAGTTACTATTCACCAAAAAATTATTTTAATCTCATTGAACCACATTTTACTTCTTAATGACAACCATGTATGTCGGATTTTCAAAATTCAATACACATTAGTGGTAAACTTTCATTTAACTGAAAAATCAGTTTGCTTGATTACCACTTAGTGGTTTCACTATTCATCAAAAATTGAAGTTTTTCAGAAAATTACCAAAAATTCACCCTAAGCTATATTTGATATTACGAATTCAAAAATGAAGTCTATTTTACAAAATTCAAATCATATAAGTCACATTAATTAATTTAATAATTAATTCCTTCTGCCAGAGCAAAAAGCGTGTTTTTACGAAACAATAAGTATCAAAAGATTGACACCAGTTTAAGTCTAATTTCAAAGTGAAATTGATTCAAATGACCACCATTGGATAAAATGGTAAAAATATATTCTAATTTAACTTCAAAACCAATTCAAAACATAATCTAATCATATAAATAAATTAGGTTAAAAAGCATTTTTGATGTAAAATGCAGTATTTTTCACTATTCATTAAAAAATGAACCTTGTCAGAAAAATACCAAAAATTTACACAAGGTAAATTTTGATGTCCCAATCATAAAAGATAAGTTTATTTTGACGAACATAATTTATAAAATTTTCAAAATATAGATTCAATAATGTTTTGCCATCAAAAGGCAGTAAAACAATCTTTTAAGAATATTAGTGTATTCCATGCATAAGATTGTATTTATTTTCATCTTAAGCCTCTAAAACACTATATTAATCATTAATAGACATAGGTAAAAATATCTATTATTCATTACTTACTTGGGATGTTACATCCTTCCCCCCTTTAGAAAATTGCGTCCCCACAATTTATTTACTTATCGAATAAATGGGGGTACTTATCCCTCATTGCATTTTCAGATTCCCATGTTGCCTCTTCAATCATGTGGTTTTTCCACAAAACCTTTACCTGGTGAATCACCTTATTCCATAACACTTGCTCCCTGTGGTCAAGAATCTGGACCGGTTGTTCCTCATAAGATAGGTTCTCTTCCAGCTGAACTACCTCTGGACTCAAAACATGAGATGGATCTGGCATATACTTTCTCAACATCGAAACGTGAAAAACATTGTGTACCTGAGATAAACTCGGAGGTAAAGCCACTCGGTATGCAACTGATCCAACTCTTTCCATAATTTCGTATTGTCCAATGAACCTTGGACTCAACTTTCCTTTATTACCAAATCTCATCACACTTTTCCAAGGAGAAACCTTGAGAAAAACATGATCACCTACCTAGAAAGATAGATCCTTCCTCCGGTTATCCGCATAACTCTTCTGCCTGCTCTGATCTGTTCTCATGTGTTTCTGAATCAGCAGAACTTTTTCTGCCATCTCTTCTACCAATTCTGGTCTCATCAACTTCCTTTCACCCACTTCATCCCAGAAAGCTGGAGTTTGACACCGCTTCCCATATAATGCCTGAAATGGTGCCATCTGTATACTGGAATGAAAACTGTTATTATATGAAAACTCAACCAAAGAAAGATGTTGGTCCCAACTTCCCTGATAATCCATAGAACAAGCTCGTAGCATATCCTCCAATGTCTGAATTGTTCGTTCTGACTTCCCATCTGATTGAGGATGAAAAGCTGTACTAAAATTTAATTCAGTACCCAACGACTTCTGAAGGCCTTTCCAAAAGTTAGAAGTAAACCTGGGATCACGATCCGACACAATGGAGAGAGGAACTCCATGTAACCTGACTATCTCTTTAAGATACAAACGGGAAAGTTGATCTAGAGAGGAAGTATCTCATATAGAAAGGAAATGAGCAGATTTAGTCAAGCGATCAACAATAACCCAGATTGCATTATTACCTCGAGATGTCCTCGGTAATCCCACAACAAAGTCCATGGATATGTTTTCCCATTTCCACTCTGGCACTGGTAAAGGGTGAAGCATCCCTTTCGGTAACTGTCGCTCTGCTTTAACCTGCTGACAAGTCAAACACTTCACAGTAAAATCAGCAATGTCTCTTTTCATTCCATCCCACCAGTAATACTCCCGCAGATCTCTATACATCTTAGTACTGCCCGGATGAACTGAAAATGGAGAACTATGAGCTTCACATAACAACTCTCTCTTCAACTGTGAATCACAAGGCACACACAACCTCTTCCCAAACCTCAAAACACAAACACAAACTTATCCAAGAACTCATGGAAAATTTTATTCATAAGGTCCATGAATACAACAGGTGCATTGGTTAACCCAAAAGGCATAACTACAAATTCATAATGGCCATATCTAGTATGGAACGCAGTCTTCGGAACGTCTGCTTCTTTTACTTTCAACTGATGGTACCCCGACCTCAAGTCAGTCTTCGAAAAAAACTGAGCTCCCTGGAGCTGATACAACATCATTTGATGGCCTGACATCTGCTGAAGTAGTTGCAAAGGATTTCACCACCCCTTTCTGCTTGTAGTCTAACTGCTTCCCATCACTCAAGCTCCTTGTCGGACACTCGTTTGCATAGTGACCCATCTCATTGCACTTATAACATTTCACTAACTGTAAATGAAATTTGTTCTTACCTTCACCTTGATCCTTTTCAGTGCAATCACGAGCCTTATGTCTCATCTTACCACATCGGTAGCACTTTCCAGAATTCAGAAGACATTCCCCAGCATGCCTTTTTCCACATTTATCACAAACTGGAAACTTAGTTCTCTTACCATCAGACTTTTTTGAAGAATTCTTATCTTTCTCCTACCACCTCGGTCTCTTCTTCTGCTGGTTTTTATAGAAAACTTTGTCATCGGCAAACTCCATTTCCACCTTCTCAGCACATCGAACAAGCTTTTCATAACTTTTAAACTCACGAGAAGCTAATGCCCTTCGATACTTTGGCTTTAATCCTGAGTAGAAACGATTGATTTTACTATCAAGGTCCCGGATAAAATTTGGAGCATACCTTGCCAATCGAGTGAACCTTTCTTCATAGGCAGCCACTGAGTCTTCCTCTTGCCTCAATTCCAAGAATTGCTTTTCCATCCTAAGTCGAACAGCCTTAGGAAAATACTTCTCAAGAAACATACCTTTGAATTCATCCCAGTCAAGAGCATAAATCTCATCGGCATCCCTGATATTTTTAACCATAGACCACCACTGATCTGCTTCACCCTCAAAACGGTAAATAGAAAGACTAACCTTTTGATTGTCTGAACACCCCATGACATCAAAAATCTTCTACATTGCTTTAATCCACCCTTCAGCTAGCACAGGGTCAGATGATCCTATGAATGATGGTGGATGTTGCCTCATGAAATGTTCCACCACTGACATGTTCCTCTGCGGTTGATCTGGCTGATCTCGTGCATGGATACCACCGCCATTTATCGCTTGAGTCAACTACGCCATTACTGCAACAAACTGTTCGGTTCCAATTCCGACCATTTCTGGATGCTGATTCGGAAGGTTATTTCCTTCTGTATGCCTTCCTAGCACTGCTTCCCTGTTTCCTCTACGGAAAACCATTCTGAACAAACATGTCTTAGATGAAGCAACATGGTAATATTTAAATTCTATATCATTTCAAAAAAAATATTTTTGGATAATCATTTAATAGAATTCTAACTCCTAAAGTTATCTAAAACGACCTCTGATACCAACTATAAGGCCCCAGCCTTAAACCTTACTTAATCTTGATTTATTACAAGATTACACATTGAGGATCTTTTCGGGTTTAGAGTTTTAGAGAATTAGATCATAAAACTTGAATTACATTCCACATATAAACAAAGTGGTTACATAAAGATAGTATTCTTCATTCCCATCAATGGAAACACATTTAAAATAAAACATGGATTATTTCTTGACACATCCTTGACTCTATCATCTTATCATGTACCTTTCCCTTGACCTGTGAAAAACATTTCAAAAACTTGGGATGAGCATAAAAACTCAGTATGGGTTATAAAAAAAACATGGAAAGGAAACATGAGTTCATATATACATAAGAATGAAATCATACTTTACCCATAAGACATAGGCACTTTAACATACCTCATAAAATCATGAATAAATCATAGAAATCATAAGACACAAAGGTAACTTGAGGCATTCATAACATTCTTACGTAGGGAGTAACCCTCTTGGTTACGTTTGGAATACCCATCACAGTATATTCCCTAAAATATCTTCGGAGAAACCTTAACGTTTCACTCGTTCGCCTTACCCAATGCATTGGAGAGCTATAACGGGCTCACCCGCCCTTAGTTTATCACGGAACCACCCGTCTTCATAATAATGCCCAAGAACCATAACATAATCATATCACATAAAACATGTATAAAGGAAACATAAAATTTCCACATTTCAATCACGAGATATCAATACAACACATTGATATAATAAAAACATTATGAAATCCATTTTCAATACCAAAGTAAAACATGGTATTTATTTTTCTTTTAAAAAGAAGGTATGGCTTGTAGAGGAAGCCGAAACTCAAATAACGGTCACGACGGCGGAAAAGTCGTTGTCGCCGCATACGTACGACAAAAACATTCCATTTTGTTGTTTAGTAAACGCTTCATATAAAAAATATTCCTTTTGAATAAACGTAAAAGTCAAAGGGTTTTATACACCGTATAAAAGAAAGTTGTGTATAAAATAAAATATGCCTCAACGAAAGGAGATTGAGACGAAGTCCCATACCTCGTATCCGACTTGACCCGACCGTTCTTTAATCTCCTGAATAATAAACTTGAGTTAATATCTACTTTCTTATGAACCTTTTTCAAGTTCATTATTCCTTTTATGCCATGTTATGAACATCGTGTAATCATTTAAGTTAATAGTGTTCATTTTGTCGATATTTGGTTCTTAAGTCAAAAATAGACTTCTTACACTTACATGTTGTTAATTTGGTCAAAGGTTAATTATATCCAGAATGGTATTCATGATTTAGATATCATATATGTCATATATATCCAGTACATGCATTCATTTATAATATTACATAATTTAGAGGTAAGAAATGAAATGCACCGTTCATGGAGACGGTAAGCCGTACGTACGCATGAACGCTACTTTCATTTCTATTTTCTATTTTATAGAATGGAATCATAATGATATAAAGGTATATTATAATTCCAGTATAATATCATATATAATATCATAGTTCCATCCTTTATATGTCCCACATATGGTATTTAATGAATCAAATCACTTTTAGGGGGCGGTAGTCCGCACTTCCTAAAATGAAGATATCGTGTTTACCCATAATGGAAACCATAAAGGTATGCCCAAAATGAAAAAAAACAGAAGCTTAAGGAAAATATAAACATATTATATATCATATATAAAAATAGTGACATCATAATGGCCACCTTTGAAGGTGTTAAATGAGTATTGAACAATCATCGTTTCGGGAGGCAGAATTTCGCCATCCACGGAAACCGTATGTTCTTTAACCATTTGATGTAGTTGTGTGAGAGTGTAGATCAAATAAATCTTATAACAACATCCTAGTATATTGAAGATACTGGTGTTGTTACAAAAGAAGTAAATAAAAAGAGTTTAGGGGGTTGGATAAGCAAAATAAAACAAATGAACATGAGAGAACGAATTACCTTAAAAAGTGTAACTACTTTTGATTTGAGCCTAAAGGCTTCCTTTGAAAGGATTCTGCCCAAAGGGAATCCTCTAGGATGAGTAGAGGGATGTGGAGAGAGCAAATGGGCAGGGGTTGGCCGATCCAAAGGCTTGAAGAGTGTGTGAAATGAGGTAGAGGTGGGGGCCTTTTATAAGACGAGAGGAGGGGCACTTTTGGAAAGTAAAGAAACATTACTTTATTTGAAAATGTGTTTCGGTTTCAAAAGGTCCCACATTGATATAATTCGTGGATAAGGTGATAAGGGTTCGAAATCCACTCATCCAATTGGTTTTGGACATGTGTAGTTCATAGATTTTACATTATCTTTCTATTTTATTTAAATCGTCAAATAATGATGTCATCGCTGCATCATTATTATGTCATAAATAATTAAATTTATTTAATGTCTAAAAATTATAAAAAAAATACTATGATATATTAAATCTTTTTATATTTCCAATGACTATTTATAATCAAAATTTGGACTTGTATAACCCCACTTAAAAATTGTTTTCGTAAAACATATTATGTTTGTGTCATTTTCACTTTAACATTAAATAAAAAGTAATTTATGTCATTTCCCAAAAAAAGTGGATCCATGGGGTCCCCAAGTTGACCCATGGCATGTCATGGTCGGCCATGACACAACCAATGAGGTTGGGACATGTGTATAGGTCATTTCATTTTATTAAAGTATTATTTATACCTTAAACTACCCTAATTACCACTAATCGCGATTAAAAACTTAATAAGTTACTATTCACCAAAAAATTATTTTAATCTCATTGAACCACATTTTACTTCTTAATTACAACCATGTATGTCGGATTTTCAAAATTCAATACACATTAGTGGTAAACTTTCATTTAACTGAAAAATCAGTTTGCTTGATTACCACTTAGTGGTTTCACTATTCATCAAAAATTGAAGTTTTTCAGAAAATTACAAAAAATTCACCCTAAGCTATATGATATTAAGAATTCAAAAGTGAAGTCTATTTTACAAAATTCAAATCATATAAGTCACATTAATTAATTTAATAATTAATTCCCGCTGCCAGAGCAAAAAGCGTGTTTTTACGAAACAATAAGTATCAAAAGATTGACACCAGTTTAAGTCTAATTTCAAAGTGAAATTGATTCCAATGACCACCATTGGATAAAATGGTAAAAATATAATCTAATTTAACTTCAAAACCAATTCAAAACATAATCTAATCATATAAATAAATTAGGTTAAAAAGCAGTTTTGATGTAAAATGCAGTATTTTTCACTATTCATTAAAAAATGAACCTTTTCAGAAAAATACCAAAAATTTACACAAGGTAAATTTTGATGTCCCAATAATAAAGGATAAGTTTATTTTGACGAAAATAATTTATAAAATTGTCAAAATATAGATTCAATAATGTTTTGCCATCAAAAGGCAGTAAAACAATCTTTTAAGAATATTAGTGTATTCCATGCATAAGATTGTATTTATTTTCATCTTAAGCCTCTAAAACACTATATTAATCATTAATAGACATAGGTAAAAATATCTATTATTCATTACTTACTTGGGATGTTACAGTACCAGGATCTCCAACGACAGTACTGGTGGCCGGGAATGAAGAAAGCAGTTGTAGATTTTGTCTCTCAGTGCCTCACTTGTCAGCAAGTGAAGGTGGAGCATCAGGTACCAGTAGGCTTGGTTTAGCCTTTAGAGTTCCCAGAGTGGAAGTGGGATGGTATATCCATTAACGTCATGACATGACTTCCACGTACATCCAGGGGACATGACTCGATTTGGGTGATCGTTGACCGACTCACCAAGTCGGCCCACTTCCTACTAATCAGAGATCAGGGTTCAGTAGAGATCTTGGGACACCTCTATGTATAAGAGATTATGTAGCTAAATGGATTACATTTGACGATTATCTCCAATCATGACACACGTTTTACTTCCCGGTTATGGAAGGGGTTGCAGGAGGCTTTCAGGAAGCATCTTCATTTGAGCACCGCCTTCCATCCTCAGACGGATGGCCAGACTGAGTGGACCATTTAGACCCTCGAGGATATGCTACATGCTTGTGTCCTCGACTTCGGTCATAGCTGGGAGGATCTATTTCCTTTGGTGGAGTTTTCATACAACAACAGTTATCACTCCACCATTAGGATGGAACCTTTTGAGGCATTATACGAGAGACCTTGTAGATCACCTTTGTGCTGGACTAACCTAAGGGATTCAGCACTCGTGGGACCAGATATAATTTGGGCTACCACATAGAAGGTGCAGATCATCCAGGAGTGGATGAAGACTGTACAGATCAGGCAGAAGTCGTATTCCAACAGGAGATGGATACCTCTGGAGTTTGAGGATGGCGACCACATCTTTCTATGGGTCTCACCCTGATGAGGTATTTGGAGATTTGTTTAAGGTGGAAAGTTACCTCCGAGGTTCATCGGACCATTTCAGGTTCTCAATAGATTTGGAAAGGTGGCATACCGCTTAGCTATTCCACCTCAGTTGCACTGAGTGCATGACGTCTTCCACGTAACCTAACTGAGGAGATACGTGCATGACCCTTCTCACATCATCGACCATAGTGAGCTGGTTTTAGACGATGGGGAGACTTTTACGGAGGTTCTAGTAGAGATTGAGGATCAACAGGAGTGGGTCCTTCATGGATGGTTGATACCTATGGTGTGCATTCGCTGGCAGCACAGGAACCTCCAGGAGAGCACATGGGAGCGGGAGGCTCATATGTGTGCTCAGTATGCTCACATGATTACCTAGTTTGAGTTGTGGCTTACAGGGATGTAGAGCCCTAAGGTGGGGATAATGTAAAGACCTATAATTTCCAAGTAAATGTTTTTTAAAATAAATAATAATTTTACGAGTCTGCAAAAATTAACGGTGCATGATTCTGAGGCCTGGAGTGCCAGGAATGAATTTATAAACTTTTGTTCGGATACTTTCAGTAAACATGAAAGTGGGTTTTTCTAACTTTTTAACTGGTGCTCGGAATTGAAATCTGAGGGCACCATTGAACTCGTAGTGCCGGTATTCGCTTAAGAAGACTTTTACCCCGATGGCAGTTGGTTGAGGGTGAAAGTTAAATTTTGGGTTTTTCATATAAGATTAAAATAAAAATAAAAGAGTGTGAAATTTTATTTTTATTTACAACACCCATGTGGGTGTTGGGAGGTGGGGTCCATTGGAACTACACCTCCATGTGGAAGTTGAGAAGTGGGGACCACCATACCTTAACCTCCCATGAGAGGTTGGTGGGGACCATCCAAGGCCTAAACCTCTTGAACTTCCCTCTTTATGGAGAAAAACCTCTCAACACCCCTCATTAATGTGGAGGAGCCTCTTGACTACCTACTCATTAATTGTTCCAACACACATACCTTTAATATGACAACCTAGTTAATTGATTAGGATATTTTGAATTTGTACCAATGAACTAAATAGAGAACTTAATCTATTATCCTTGGCATCTTTGGTTCAATTGGGAGGAAGCAGCTATTCGGAGAAAGCTCTTCAACGAAGAATGCATTCTTACATGAAGAACGATCCATCGATAAATAACGCTCCGCCAATGAAGAATGTCGACCCCCATTGACCTTCTTCCATGGGACTTCTTCCGACGTGGGACATCCTAATCTACGGAAAATTGACGACTGTACTACCTTCTTGCGCCAACATCATCAAGCGAACGAGGTAGGGGTTTGTTTATAAGTGATTTTATATTCCCATGTTCTTCTCTTCTAAAACAATGAACGTGGATCAACTCTATATTTTAGATTGATCCGTGAATGCTTTTCTATCACGGGATTGGGAATAGAGATTGATGAGGATTGTGGGAAATGATGTTTTAAATTATCTTCCTTACACGTTCATGCTTTGTTCTTTGTGAACTGCTTGATATCACTCTAAAAGCAGAGGGTGTGGGCCAAAAAAACATGGCCCGACCCCTCCTTCGTTCTTCTTTAATGTGTTCTTCTAAATGGAGGAAGGCGACAAAGGCGACGGAGGCAACAACACCGCCACCTGCGGCCTCCAAGACCTGCACCGCCCCACGGCACTTCGCCCTCCTCGCCGAACTGGCCTCGCACCCGGCCAAGCCACCCACGGTCGGACAGATCCTTCGTGCTTCCTAGGGATGAACCCCATCGCTGTGACACCTTTTTGACAATCCATCGCGCCGCCTCCGTGCCAAGTCGTTGTGTCGCCCCGGGCCGAACCCCCTCGTCGCACCGCCACCGTACTGAGCCACCCGCCGCCACCATCTTCTGTGCCAATCTATCGTGCCGTCATCCACCAATCTGTTCCACTGTCCAGGCCGAGCAGAGCCATCGATCCACCGCCGTCTGCAGAGTCGAGCCGTCGCACCACCTCCATCTTCCATGCTGAGTCGTCGTGCCATCGTGCCCTCATTGTGGCCCTCCAGGCCGCCTGAGCTGCCCTCTCTATGGCCTAGCGATCCACCCTGAGCCGAGCCAGCCTATGGCCAAGCCGTTCCGTAGCCAAGCCACCCTCACAGCACCCTCCGAGGCTGAGCCACCTTCACGGCCCCACATGGTCGTCATGTAATGCCCCGACCCTAGAATCCCAGAGTCGGTTCATTATTACATATCATTAGCATGATCACAAAATATAAAGTCTCTAATGATTGATTAGTTTAGTAGCCTTGGAAGTGCTAGATACATTCATAAGGTTTACATTACATCATGAAATGGAAAACTACAACAACATTGTTTCCACAGACAATACTAAGATCCCATAGACTATCTCTGCTGGTCGGTCATAATATACTTCATCACATCCTAGGAAAAATAAAACATAGAAATGGGTGAGCTCATATGCTCAGTAAGGATAAAAATATAGCGGAAACTTTCATAAATAAGCATAAACATTTAAGGAAATGTATAAGACTAAAAAAAGAGCCTTTTAAACTTTATCTTCAGTATAATATGGCAAAGATAAAATTCAAATAATTCCATTTACTTATTCACATGGATATTCTACTAGTCGAATAATCACATGAAATATTAATATCCACTTTCATAATGATGAAATGCATAATGCCATACTTTCATAACCACATAGTCAAGGCCTTGTTCCAAGACTACAAATAAGATTTTTTCAAGGCCTTGTGCCAAGGCTCTAGTTTGTCTCATGAGATCTACTAATTCATCGAGGATCTATAGCAGGCTCCACCCATCACTTACTAAGTCTAATGCATTACTCATATGAAAAGGTTTAAACATAACATAAACATTCGTATTAAAACTGGAATACGAAATGTCAATACATTATCCATAAACCATGAATGTAATGAAATAACACATACATAGTGAAACATATCACAAAACATTCAATAAAATATGGAAGTTTTTTATCATAATAAATCATCTTCAAATAAGATTAAAATCCATCAAAGGATGTTGACATTGATGAAATGAAAACCTTTTTTTAGAGAAATATCTCTATCTATTTTGAAATCATTTAAGAGTCATATAATTTATAAAGAAAACATTTATTTTTAAAATACTCTTATAAGTTTGTAAGGGAAGCTTCAAAGATGTTATAACGGTGGGAAATAGCTGCACCCGCCGTATAAGTTAAAAAAATACATTCTTACCTTAATTTTTTTGAAAAGGTTATAAAGGACCTTGTTTGTAAAACGACAGAAAGATTACTTTATAAACATATTATAAAAGTCAAACAGGGGTATAAATGAATTTAACCCATAGTCTAGTAAATATTAAGAATGTTTTGAAATACATTTTTAAGAAACATGGATGTGGATGATGAAGAGGTTCCAGTAGATACTTACGTAAAAACAACCTCGGATAATAAAGAGATTGTGAAATTAACCCTTACCTTGTACTTTTCCTTGGTAAAGGGTAGGTTAAACTCCTTTATAATGATGAAATAATTGTTATTAAATTATAAAATAATCATATACATTAATATGATATCATATATGATCTTTTAACATTGCTTTGTTAATAATATCTTAGTATTATCGTCGTTTCGGGTGTTAACTGATTCATTTTCCTTTATACGCTTTCTTACGTAAGTAATGTTTTTTATGGATAGGATATATCTTATTCATATTCAGAATTATATTAATTATTTAAAAATTATTTTTAATCATCTAATGAAAATTAGTCTTGAATGGATACGATGGGGAATGAATCTCATCGCGTTCGTGGAGATGGTAATTTGTACGTACGGATGAGCGAAAATATCATACTTTTGATATTAAAATAATTTATAATTGGATGGTATATCATATATACAGAATAATTATCATGTTATATTTATTATTTACATCATTTACACATCATTATTATACCCATCCAAATAATAATTTATTGAATAACAATTACACCACGACGTGGAGACGCTAAGGCGTACGTACGCACGTTTGGTGACATGTCATTCAAAGGAGGGATAGAATAATGAATATGGTTGTACCATATTTATAATAAAATCACAGAATATATAAGATACTGGAGTAATTATTTTATAATGGAAACAATAAAGAAAGAGGAAGTGGAAGAAGAAAGAAACTTGAAAGAGGTGATGAAATATTTACCTCTTCTTCGGGTTATTCCTTTTGATTTGATCAAAAGGGCTCCTTAGGATGGCTTTCTGACTAAAGCAAGGACTCTAGTATGAAGGGAGGATAGTTTAGAGGGTATTTTGGTAGAGTTTGGACGATCCAAATGGTTTTGAATGTGTGAATTAGAGAGAAGGGGGACTGTCCTTTTATAAGAGGGGCGAGAGGCACCTTAGGAAAAGCTAGAAATATTATTTTATAATAAAATCATTTTTAGTTTATAATGGCTCCAAAATATATTATTTAAAGGATAAGGTGGGGATGGGTCGAAAACCACTCAACCAATAGGATTTAGATAGGTTTGAGTCACTATATTAACTTTATCTTTTTTATTTAACTCTTAGTTAAATAGTTTGACATTTACCAGGTCTCTTTGTATTTTTATATTATATGGTTAATAAACTTACTATATACTTCCAAGAGAATCCCAAGTGATTAATTAATGAAACACCTGTCATTATATAAGTCTTTTTACTGAACCTTAGATTTTTAGGAATAGAATATCAATTAATAATATATTATTTGTTTTAAAAACTCTTTTATTTCAATTTTGACACTATTTGGAATTTTGTTTTTTCTAAATTCATAACAGAATTATTACTTCGAAAAAAAGTCATATAACCAACAATAACATGTCATATTAAACTATAAAATTATTTTAATTCATAAAAAGTCTCAAATTACATTTATTTGGATATTTATAATATCAATTATTTTAATATTTCATTAATTAGGTAATTACTACATCATCATTGTGTCATAAATAAATTAAATTATTTAATTTCTAAAAAATATAAATAAAATAAAATTAGGTATGAAATATTTTTATCTTTATAATTAAGATTTATAGTCTATTTTATCTTATGTATAACCCTATATTAAAAATGTTTTAGTTATTAAACTTTGATTTTAACTCTTTTAACTCTTCTTTAAATAAAATAATAATAAGTGTCCTAATATAATCCAAGTGGACCAAAGAGGTTCATATATTATTCCTAAGGTTGTTTTTGGTTGAATTATACTTATCCAATAGAATTAGGACATGTGTTGGGGTAATAATAATATCACTTTTACCCTTAAATACCCTATTTACTTTTAACCGTGGTAAATAAAAGTAAAAAGTTATTATTCACCAAAAATTATATTCATCTTATTAAACCACGTTTTTCTTAATAATATCAACCGTGTCTCTTGGTTTTTTTAAATTCCACTCACAGAAGTGGTAAAATTAAGTTTTATGTGAATTTTCAAATTCTCCTAGGAGGTGGGTAAAAGACGGTGAAAAGTTCAATAAAATTTTTATATATATAAAATTATTATAAACTAACTCCAATGAATTACATTGAACTTATATAGGTATTATGTATCTATTTCGACCTAAAATTAATTTAAATAAAATAAATAATTATTTAAATAAAAATTCATTTTTAAATAATAACTCAGTGTTTTTCACTATTCATCAAAAATTGAAAGTTTTCAGAAAAATACCAAAAATTCACCCTAAGCTAATTTTTATATTCCGAATGAAAAATGAAGTCCATTGAAAGATAAAATTTATAAAATTTCAAAAAGTTGGTATTACTATTCATAATGGCTAGTTTGATTGGTTGTGGTGTGTTAGAACTCGAAGTTGCATACAACACACGCTCCTATACTATTCAAAGAGAAGTGTACTGTGGAAGCTTGGGGTGCTACACGTCAGGCCGAACCCAACGAGTCGGGCCACCCAGCGGGCCGGGGCGGACCCAACGAGTTGGGATGGGTCAACACAAACCGGGTCTGCCTAGGCGGGGTCAGGCCTGGTCAGTCCGACCGGGTCGGACGAGACCCGTGCCCACTACGACCCATTTACATACTTTTGTCCATAACTTTGGCACCAGATGTCTGTTTGACAAACTGTCAGCAGTGCTGGCAATCTTGGAGCAAGACGGTCCCTTTGATGATACCCCACTGTGTTTTGGATTGATATGGGGTACAGTCAGGTTGAATCGAGCATGAATCCAACTGGGCCCCTGGGACAAAAAGGCTAATAATTCACAGACCGGGCGTCCGATTGACGCGTCGTCTGTTACATTAAGACCTGTATGACATGGCGGACCTTTGAGATACTTCTTCATGGGAATTCATGGCAGTTGGAGTATCGACCAGTAGCTTGTGAAACGGATCCTCCTGGAGATGAGCGAGCATAGTGCAGAGACCTAGTGGCTGGTTGAGACTTGACGACTACTGACCTTTTCGACTCAAAGTGACTCGACAGACCCAGTGGGGAGTACTTTGGTGACGCGGCAGACCCACGGTACTCGACAGGAGGATCACCTCAGTAGGCCTCGAGGGGGAGTGCATCTGTGTGACGCAGCCAACCCATAGTGGGTAGCACCTCTGTGTGACACGGCAGACCCATGGTACTCAACAGGAGGATCACCTCAGCAGTCCAAGGTTAGTCGGAATCACCTCTGTGTGACGCGGCAGGCCCACTGTACTCAATAGATGAGGAGTTCTCTAGCAGTTGAGGTGTTTGACATTATGACTCAAAATGTTACTTGTTACTACCCCCTAGAATAAATCAGGGTGTGAGCTGAGCCATAACCTTTGTGTTTTCCTCATGATTGAGATGGATTACTTGATAACTTAGATATATGTATGGCCATATACCTAAGTAATGTTATCTATTGATTTAATACTTTTTTTTATCTTTGTTGGATTTTTTGAGACCTAGACGGTCTCTGGGTCCCTACTGAGTATCATTATACTCACCCCTGTACGGGATATTCCCACACCTTGTTGTGTGGAATGCTGACGAAGGATAGCGCTAACTAAGGCTGAGAGTACCAGGACTGGATAGTACCTAGAGGTGCACCATAGGGTGAGTCAGTACACGGAGGAGACAGTCGGACGTGGAGTGCTGAGGAGGAGATCTATACCTACCCTTCAGGTAGCAACCCCGGAGGACGATCTAGTAGCTATCTTCCCTTATATTTCAGTTGTATTGTATCACTTTTGTACTTGTACTTTCCAGTTGGGCTTTTATTATGGCCCCTTTTACTTTCAAAACTCTTTTGTTATATAGTTTACTTGGTGTTTCGTCCAGTTTTGTGCTTGCTTGGGTGTGTGTTTACAGGTTATAAAGGAAATTCCTTCCCAGTTTTAGGGAATTATGCCTTTGGTGCTAGTCGCCAGCCCCTGGCCTATGGAAGGAGGGCTTGGGGTAGTCATGGAACGGGCCCCGGGGGACAGGTCGTGATATAGTTACCAGCACCGAGTTCTTGGTTGTCTCTTAGGGCACTACCTATAATGCATTGATGGGCAGGCCATGGCTCCACCTGCATGCGGAAGTTCCTTCTTCATGTCATCAGTACCTCAAGTACTCCCTTAATGGCTGATTGGGCGTACTAAAAGGTGAAACATCTCCCTTTTCCTCTTATGAAGCCCGCTTCCTAGATTCTGACTGTTACAAGAGCAAGGACAAGCAGATTTAAGCAAACGAGGTTGATCATTCCACGGTTGCGACCGACCCATGGACAGATCTAAATGATGCCTACATCTTTCCAATCCACCGATTGGAGGCTACAACCTTAGACATGATGCAATGCTTCATTGTTTCTATAACAAGGGGGGAACACATTCCCAATTCTAAGAGACACCGGAAGATCATCTCATACTTCTACACAAATCTGGCTCAAGTGATCCCAGAGCCTCATACTCCCATAAGGTATCGGGATGTCTGCCCAATGGCAACGGAAATACGTCATACTTTCTTGCTCTTCCCAGCTTGGAAAAACCGGCTCAAGTTGACGCACCACTGTTTCTTCGATATTATCAAGTGTGTCCCCTTGGGCCAAAGACTATATGGGATCAGATCAATAACCTTCGTCGTTATGGTTTTGGTGGCATAGGAGTCCCCTGATGCAGTGTCCACTGCCGCCCAGGCTGGAACCAGCCTCCCATCAGGATCTATTGACTCATAGGAAAATCCTCCCACCGAGGATCCCATCTTTATAAGTGAAGAAGAAGATTTATAGGATGCTCACCCCGCCTTTAAATAGGGAGTCTCCACCACGGTCAATGAATTGGTGCAGGTGAACCTTGGTAGTAAGGCGGATACAAAACCCACATTGATTAGTGTCACTATGCCTCTCGAGGAGCAACAACGGTATGTGGGATTCCTCATACAAAACCGTGATTTATTTTCCTAGAGTTAGGATGAGATGTCAGGACTATATCCTCAGGTTTTCATCCACCACCTTGGCCTCCCAACAAATCACCATGGGTTTTAAGCATCCTCCCAGAAAGATGCATCCTTATCATGGTGTCATGGTTGGGGTAGAATTTGATGAGCTCGTCAGAGGAAATTTTGTTAAGGAGGTTCAGTAGCCCAAATGGCTAGCCAATATTATTCCAGTCAAGAAGAAGAATGGACAGATCATAGTCTGCATTGACTTCTGAGATCTCAACCGTCAGTGTCCGAAGGATGATTTTCCCCTTATTGTGATAGAATTTTTGATTGACGCTACATCTGGGTTCCAAGCCCTACCCTTTATAGAAGGGTACTTTGGGTATTACCAGATCTAAATGGCTCCCGAGGATGAGGAATTTACAGCCTTCAGGGCACAACAAGGTACTTTCTGTTACCAAGTAATGCACTTTTGATTAAATAATGAAGGTGCCACCTACCAGCGGGATATGCATTTCATATTTAAGCTGATCCTTGAGACATTGGTGGAATAATATGTGGATGATCTGGTGGTCAAATCTCTCCAGCGTGAGGACTATCTTAAAAACCTCAAGAAAGTGTTCGGATTCTAATGTTCTCACCACCTGAAGATGAATCCATTAAAGTGCACCTTTGGGGTCACCTTTGGAAAGTTTCTTAACTTCATTTTCAGATACTTGGGCATTGAAATCGGCCTAGAGAAGATCAAGGTCATCAGCTAGATGTCTCCCCCAAGAAACCTCTGGGAGATTCGAGGTTTCCATGGACACTTAACTTTCATACACAGATTCTTTGTGAAAATAGCTGGAAAGTGTAATCCCTTTTCTGGTCTCATGAAGAAAGGCATCATCTATTAGTGGGACAAATAATGTCGGATTGGTTTTGCGAAAATCAAGTGATATCCACTAAAACGTCTGGTTCTAATACCACCCATTTCTGGAAAGTTTCTGGTCCTTTATGTGAACACCACGGAATGATCCCTCAGTTCCCTCCTCACCTAGAAGAATAATGAGGGAACTGAGAACAGACTCTATTAACTCAGTTTCATGCTCCTCGATACGAAAACCAGATACTCCCCTATCAAGAAGATATGCCTCACATTGGTATTTGTAGTACAGAAGTTGCGACATTACTTACAGCACCACGAGGTAAAACTGGTGTCCCTGGTAGATCTGCTGAAGTACATCCTGAATCGCCCAATTTTGGCAGGACGTCTAGCTTAGTGGGCAGTAATCCTTTAGTAGTTCAACATCAAGTTTGTCCCTCAGAAGGCTATTAAGGGGAAAGCATTGGTAGACTTCCTTTCCACCCATCTAGCTCATGCGGACTAGTCCATGGACCTCTATTTTCCCAATGAAGAAATTCTCTTAGTAGACCAAGTCATATTGTGCTAGAAAATTCACTTTGATGGTGCTTCCCAGAGCCCTACTGGCAGAAGGCTCAATGATCCCTGGCTCAACAGAGTAGGCCTTAGTGTCATATTCATCACTCTATCACAATTCGTTCTATCGTATTCATTCCTATTATCAGAAGGCTACAACAACAATGAGGCAGAGAATCAGGATCTCATCACTAGCCTCGATCTAGCCCTCGATATTGATGTTCCCCACTTGCATGTGAAAGGGAACCTTGAACAAGTCATCAAGCAGATCAACGGTGACTATGTTTTCAGAAATCTAGAGCTCGTAACATTGTTGGAACACACTCACTAGATAATGTCCCAATTCCCATCTTCGATAGAAGTCACTCATGTCCCTCAATCCCATAACGGTCGAGTTGATTCCTTGGAAATCCCAGTTTTATCACTTGTATAACTCGAATAGGGTGATTTGATTATCCACATAGCAAACTGAAGATTCATCACTCCCATCACTCCATATGATGATGACAGTCCACAGGTGAGCCACATTACCACCAGTGCCTCCATGCCAAGAACTCCAGGTCCCCGAGATGTAGTGATTGAGGTGACTCTAGATTGGAGAACCTCATTTATCAAGTATCTCCAAAATGGTAATATCCCAGTGGATCGGGCTGAGCATGAGTGAATCTGATTCCATGTGTCACATTTTACCCTCCATGATGGTTCTGTTCTTGACCAGATCCTCTACAAGAATAGGTTTGATGGGGTTCTCCTTCATTGCATTCCAGGATTTGAGATTTCTCAAGTCATGCAGGAGGTTCATGTTGTTTCCTATGGGGATCATCAGACTGGGCTGAAACTATCTCACCAGATTCGAAGACTAGGGTATTTTTGGCCCTCCATGATCCAAGACTACATCTAGTTCACCAAAATGTTCCATGAATTCCAAATTCATGTCAGCTTTATGCATCGGCTTCCAGATCCTCTCCACACTACCAAGTAATTTGGGCCCTTTGCGGTCTGGGGACTCGATGTCGTGGGACCATATCCTCTCGCAACGGTTTTCCAGTGCTAGTTCATCCTGACCACTAAGGATTTCTTTTCCAAGTGGGAAAAAGCAGTTCCGCTCGAGGAGGTCAAGGCTCATTCCATCATTGAATTTGTGATCTCCAACATCATCTACCAATTTGGAGTCCCTCAGGTTGTCCCCACTGATAATGGAACGAACTTTTAGGAAGCTGAGATGAAGCAATTGTACGCTAAGTACAACATTCGTTCTAACCATACCGCCCACTACCACGCGCAAGAAAATGGGCAGATCAAGGAATTCAATAAACCCTCTATAACATTCTGTAGAAAATGGTTGGTCAAAACAAGAAGAGTTAGCTAGACAAGCTCCCCAATGCTCTCTGGGCTTATCAGACGACGACTCATAATTCCAGACAGGTGACCCCATACTCCCTGTTGTCTAGAATAGAGGTCTTCTTGCCCATCGATATTTAGTTTCCTTCATTTAAAACAGTTTTCTATGATCAGAGAGTGCCAGATAAAGTAGCTGAAATCCATCAAGATGAGTTGGAAGCGCTTGACGAGAACAAGCTTCATGCCCTGCACAGTCTGGAAAGGCATCAGAATAAGATTTCTTTAGATTTCAACAAGAAATTTGTCCTCCTCTTTGTCTTGTAAGGTGACTTGGTGTTGGCCCTGAGAACACCAATGATACATGGATGGAAGCCACCAAAGTTGGAGCCCAAATGGGAAGGACCTTATTATTTACAAGGTTTACCCTAATGGTGCATACTTCCAGGTTACCATGGATGGTGAGTGTATAACTCCTCCCACCAATTCCAATTTCCTCAAGAAATATTTTTCATGGGAAAAGAGGGTCCTACATGACCTTAAACTATAGAGGTTCTTACATGACCTTAAACTATAGAGGGTCATACATGACATTAAACTGTAGAGGGTCCTACATGACCCTAAACTGTAGAGGGTCCTACATAACCTTAAACTATAGAGGGTCATACATGACCTTAAACTGTAGAGGGTCCTATATGAACATAAACTATAGAGGGGCATACATGACCTTAAGCTATAGATGGTCATACATGACCATAAACTGTATATCGTCTCACATGACATTAAACTGTATTTCAATAACTACATATAGATTGATTCCCATCCTCATGGGATACATAGGAACGCTCAAATGCCTTGTCCTGATTCCATCCCCACGCTCTTCTCATTTGACAACCCCTCCTGGGTGTTGTTCCCTTGGAGGATCCCATGTGGGGAAGCTTAAGCTTCTTTGGCCCCACTCGCGGCAAGATTACAAAGGTGGCACCATGTTACCCTCCTCATTCTTCTATCATCCCACATCGTTACCACTTGACATTAAACTACATGGCCCTTCAAGAACTATATATGTCTTGATTCCCATCCTTATGGGATGTATAGGACCACCCGGAGATTTTTTCTCTAGGCCCATCCCCAAATTCCAAGGTCTCCCCTTGAGTCTCATACGGCATGATGATAAACTACACAGGCGTATTCATGCTTTGCCCATCCCCTCTATTTAAGGTATCTATCACCCTTCACATCCAAAAGGACCTCTGAATGGCAAGGATTTTCGGCCCAAGGGCTCTCCTACCATTTCAGTCCAACATCCTCGAGGATTTCAGACAACAAATTGACACAAGACCTACATTGCGAATATGGTCAGAATTCGACGCTCATTTTTCATTCTCATTTTAAGTCACACAATATGGATGTTGTGTTCAGAATACAATCAACAGCCATCCTCCATCATTGTCTCCACCCTTATAAGTCCCAAATGTTGGGTGCAGTGATTTCGTTTTATCCTGGTACCTCTTCAAACATCCATCAACCTTGGACACCAATATTTATCTGTTCGGAACAAACCTTGCCTGATCTTCTTCCCTCATTTACATACTCTTAAATGTTAGGGAGATCCTGATCTTATTCCTTGTTTCCCATGTTGAGCATTCCTCGCGTGGGCTTAGGAGCTATGGTAAGGTAATGCCCACATGAGAGGTCATATGTCTACAGTTAGTCGGGACTCCCAGCCTCAGGTCCCTCAACCCTTTCGGATCCCTGGAAAAAGTTCTCTTCTAGGATTGTGTGGTGTAGAATGGACTCATGTCCTCATTCACATCAGACTATTTTTCTATGCTGCACATATCCCCTTGAGACATCCCTCCTTCAGTATCATCCTCACCGAAGATGTTAAACAGCGAACTGGCTAGGACTTCCCATTTTAGGTCCCTTAACCTTTTCGTCCCCTTTACCCAAGTGTTCATTCAGGATTGTATGATGTGGTATGATCTTATGCCCTAATTCACCTTAGGCTACTCTTCATATCATACACATCCCTGGTTGGGGTACCTTTCCCCAATTTGCATCCTTTCTATATGAAGTTAAACTACACAACAACCTTCCTCAAAACTGTGTGTGGCTTGATTCCCATCCTTATGGGATACGTAGGACCACCCAAACATCTAGTCTTCAGGTCCATCCCCATCCCTTATAAACCTCCTTATCATTTTGGTCTCTTAGCCTGAGTCTTTTTAGGGGAGGGGTATGTGGTGTGGTATGGGATTATGTCCTCATTCACGTCAGGTTTGTAACAACCATGCCACGTATCTCTATCTCCTAAGTGCCCTTCTCTTCCCTTCCCTACACTCATTTTTTCAATTCGTATGCCCTTAATTTGGGTCCCTCAACCCTCTTCGGTGATCCACCAATGTGCCCAGGATTACTCTAGTTCATAACCTAGAGTGTCAGATTTTACCTAGACAAGCTCTGAACCATTTTTAGGATTTGTGTCCCCTTTATTTGGGATTTCATTATCTTTCATATCTGAAGGGACCCCCAAATTTCATGGATGCTCGGCCCAAGGGCTCTCCTACCATTACGGCCCGACTTCCTTGATGGTTTTGAATGACAAATTGATACAAGTCCTACGTTGCGAATAAGGTCGGTGATTGATAGTCATTGGTTGTTCCCATTCCAGGTCACACAATATGGATACTGTGTTTCGAACATGGTCAACAGTTATCCCCCATCATCACGCCAACCCTATAAATCCTTAAATTTCAGTTACATGGTTCACATCATTTTCCACCCAATCATGTCCAAGTGGAATTTTGACACTCTTGATACAATCCCTCAGTGCACATTTTCACATTAGAAGGAAAAATTCGCGGTAAGGCATCATTCAGGGCTCTGCACCTATTTCCCCTTCACGCGTATCACATGTTTGGAAAAGACCTCTTTTGCCTTTGTTTCCCACACCGAGTTTGACTCACGTGGGCTTAGGTATCAGATCAAGGTCTTCTATCACTTGGAAGAGTTTCACTTATTCATTGTCTAAGCTCTAAGACCTTAAACTAAAATCTTCTCAGAACTGCATTTGGCTTGATTCCCTTCCTCATGGAATATGAAGGAACACCGGGACGTTTCTTCTACAGGTCCAGCCCCATATTTTCTGACATCTTTTGGCCCTTTGGCCTGAGGTTTCTTCTTCAGAATCATGAATGGTGTGATACAGTCCCCATCCTCATTCACATTGGGTATGCTTTAGCACATCGTGTGCATTCCCCCTATAGTCTCACATAACTCTAAACTGTTGTGTCTTTATTGCATGATGTTAAAATGCATGGTTGGTCCTACCACATGATCTTAAACGGTGACATTATCCTCCTAGTTGTACAATGAAAAACGTCACTACATCACTGTGTCCTCACTTTAGGGGACATCATGTTAGGTATTGGTTATCCATCATACCATTTTTCAATGCCTACATATGGATTGATTCCAACAGTTATACCAAGATTCTCTATCCTAGGTTTATCACTTCAAAAAAACACACATCTATCCTAAAGGACAAACAAGATATATCAAATAACACTTATTTTTTTGTGATGGCCAGACCTGCACGACCTATCACTGGCACTGGTACCATACCATGATATATCTAGAATAATGTATGGCTTGATACCCATTCTCATGGGGTACGTAGTAATTCTCGGGCACTTTTCCTCAGGCCCTACCTAACTTTCACTTTTGGTCCCTCAACCTAGAAGTTTCCTGAGGAGAACATTGTGGTGATATGGACTCCTACTATCCTCATTCACGTTGGGTTTAGTAATTATTTCACCACGTGTCTCCCTCCTTCGGTTCCATCAATGGTTTGAGCTCTTTGACCATAAACTAAGATCACTCCACATCCTTATCGCAAGACGTTAAACTACATGACATCTTCCAGAACTATGTATGGCTTGATTATCATCCTCATGGGATACGTAGAAACACCCATGAATCTTGTCTTTGGGTCTAGCCTCAGGAATATAAAATACTTTCCCCTATCTTTATCCCCTTGGCCTGAAATCTTTTGGTAACATGTGGTGTGGTGAGTACCTCCCGGGTTCTCATTCAGGTCAGGTTTTGAAATAGCCGCACCATCTTCCTCCTTTGTCTTTTCCCAATCTGGTCCAAGTTCTATGACCCTAAATTAAGATCTCCCTATGGGAACTACATGTCAGGTTCAGCTACTTCATCGCCCTGTGCACAGTCCATTAAATCAATCCTGCACTTAAGGGCCCATCATATGACCTTAAGATGGAAGCGTGCAACCCCAGGACCCTTTTCCTTGGAAAGGGACTTGACTCCCTCTTTTTGATACGTCTTATTGTCGTACTTATATGCATTATAAAAAATATCCCGAAGTGTGGAATTTTCATAGGGACATTCCCTCATTCCATGTCCAAGCTTCGTGATCCCGTTATTTGGATCCTCATCATCTTCCACTTCTGAAGGGACCCCCTTTATGGCTTGGTCTCGTTCCACATTGGCTTACCTACCATCTTGGGCCAATGTCCCTGAAGACCTCAGATGAAAAATTGATACAGGTCATGTGTTTCGAACATGGTCAGCAGTCGACTTCCATTTTTTTGTCCCCATTCCAGGCTAATGTGATATGGATGCTGTGTTTCGAACACAGTCAACAATTATCTCATATCATCATGACACCATCATTATGGTCCTGATCTTGAGCATCATGATTCAAATTTTTCCACTTCCTTATGTTCAAGTGGAATTCCAACATATGCGGCTTTACCCCTTTGTGCATCTAGGTGTGTAAAGTAGGCGGGTCAGCATTATGGGGACATCATTCACCTAGTGTCCCATTCCCTATAATGTGTGACTCTCGGTACTAAGAAAGTCCCAACACTACTCCTTGTTTCCCACATCGAGCATGACTCACATGGGCTTAGTAGTTTTGGCAGGACGTGTACTGGTGCATCCATGCCACACATGACTTTATTCATACCCTATGACATTAAAATGCGCTCTCAGAACTATATGTGGCTTGATTCCCATCCTCATGGGGTACGTAGGAACGCTCGGGAACTTTTCCTCAGTCCCATACTAACTTTAACTTTCTTACCTTGACCTAAATAACTTCCTTTGGGGATACATGGTGTGTGGAAGACTACTTATGTCCTCATTCATGTGAGGTTTATAGATGACACATCCCATACTCCCTTCTTGGAATATCTCCTTTCACTCCTCATCCTATCGTATGACGTTAAATTGCATGAGTCCATATGTCCTTGGCACATGACACTAAACTGCGGTTCTACTATGAATAAGTTTAGGGTGCCCTGTAATGATTATGGGATGTGTCAGTTTCCTCACCAGAGATGATTCCCCCTACCAGCATTGGTCTCTAACCACACTATTTTCAAGAACTACGTTTGGATTTATTCTTATCTTTATGAGATACGTAGTGACACCCATTCATTTTTTCTTGGGCCCAGCCTTAGGGTCATTAACCCTTTTGGCCCCTAGGCCCCCAATTGCAATCTAGGAAGTGTGACCTTAAAACTGTGTGCATCATCAACACCGTGTGAAGTTAAAATACGTGTTCATCGTCATCCATGGTACGACTTAAAACTGCAAGGCATTATTGGCCCTCACCAGAGAGGTCATGTTCAGAAGAAGGTATGATCCCTGATGAGACTGATGCGCCCACCTAATGTGTCTTCACCACGGTGGCATAATTTCAAGAGTGTTGGACTCCATTCAAACAATCCATCACTCCACCCTCCACGCTTTTTGTGCCATTTATTTGGACCCTCGTCCTATTTCACGTCTAAAGGAACCCACTAACAGTATGGATGCTTGGATTATGGCTCACCTACTATCCTGGGCTAACGTTCCGGAAGAAAAATAGATGACATTTTGAGTCAGGCCCCATGTTTCGAACAATATCAGTGGTAGACCCTCATTTTTTATCAGCATTTCAGGCTAACGCAATAAGAATGATGTTTTTCGAACACGGTTAATGGTTATCCTCTATTTCCATGCCATCAATACAGTGTTCTGAATCTTGGGTATTGTAATTCACACCCCCTCATCCCCCCATTGTTTAGATTGATTCCAACGCCCCTGGTGGTACCCCGCTCGTGCACTAGAGCATGTTGGAAAAATGGAAATTCGACTGATTTGAGACCTTCGTTCTTCAGTTAGGAATCCCTCTTTCTTTCGAGAAATATAGAATGGTTGTTCAAAGCCTGGATGCCTGAAGCATGGTTGGATCTCTCATATTCAGGTGGTATAACAAGGTGTCCATCCCTTGTTTCTCACATCGGGCCTGACCCATGTGAGAATAGGGATTGGTCACTGGATACTTCACGAATGTGACAGGCATGTAGCAAACCGAAGCAAAAAACAGAACTCATACATGCATCTAGAATAAATAATCAAAGCATTAAATTTTGCTCCAAAGTTTCATGCATCACAGTACCCAAGGATCGACCCTTCCCATGGATGGGTTGACCTCGTCAAAAGAGTGTTGCAGCTCTGCCATCCTCTGACTCATGGCATCAAGGATCTGGTGTCGCCGGTTCAGTTCTCACTCCTCCTTAGTAGCAATGGGGCATAGTTCATCATCCGCAATCTGGGCCTACTCCTAGTCGCTCTGGATGATAGCCATCTCTGCAGAGGATTTCTTTATCTAGTATTTGGCCTCTTCTCATTGGGCCTTTAGCCACGATATGAGCTTTGATTGTGCGGTGAGGAAAGAGGAATGCTCATCTGCCTGGATCTGTAGTCGTTGAATCTAATTTTCATCCTCCTGGATCCTCTTGATGTTCACCGCTTTTCTCTACTGCCAACCCACACCAAGGTCGCGGTCACATTCCCAGATCTTCTCCGCCATGAGATCCTGAACAAACATGTGACGACACTAGGCATCCACTCCCCCAGTGCACAGTTCACAGTGCTGGGACTGAATCTTCACCATCTAATCTATCCATTTTTTTAGAGGGGTGTCACCAATGAATTTTTTAATCAGCTACCATGATAGAATATGGGTGATTTTTCTTTCCTCTTCATCAGAGGTCGTCACATCCCAATCTGCGGGGTTGGTGGGCTCATACATGGGGAACGCCCCCAAAAACTCATCAGTAGGGTCTGCGTCTAGTGTCTGATCGGGTATGTCTGGACTCGTGCTGTCCAATCGATCTTCATCATCAGACCCCACCTCAATGATCTCAGGCTATTTCCTGCTAACAGTCCCACCAATGATCTATAGCATCGTAGTCCGATCAGTTTGAGCATTTGCTTCCACTACTACCAGCATTACCTAGGGAAAGGTGCTACTAGGAACTCTATCCAACCACTCTAAGGTAGCCCACACCATTTGAGGAACTGTGCATACCAAAAAAAGTGCACGAATGTCAGTTAACCTGATCAATGGGTGGCATTCATGAATTATGTAAAGGAGACCTACATAGATCAAATTGTCGGTCTCTCTGCTGTATTTTTTCCATCGGGACACTGAGGTATGGCCCTCTATATATCGTTGGTAATTTTGAAACTCCAGAAGAACCACCCTGGGTGTCCCATCCCCACAAAGTGTGGTAATCACCATAGATGAGGTCGCGGATCCCGAAGGCCCTGCAGCTGCATCTGTTGTAGGGTGGGAATGGGTTCTGCGTATGAAGCCCTCCTATATAGTTCAAATATTAGTGAGGGGTCCAAAGTAACCTATAAGTGAATCCCGTGGAGGGGACTCAGGGTTTTACCTCGAGAGCCTCTGCAAACTCTTTAAGTTCTGGGTCTGAATCACCAACTTCACCCTCCCCCAGAGGGCTCCCTCTACCAGCCTCCTCCCCCCAGGAGGACTCATCCAATTCTTCTGAAAGAGGGAAGTGCACCCTCAGTTCAACAGCCGACAACCCCGGGAGTGCACAAAGTCCTCCATCTCGGCCAGGTATTGTTCCCCCTCCGCCTGGGACACCGCAAAGCCGACCCTGATAGGGACGATCCCTGGAAAACCCATTATGAGATGGTTCAGGTGTTTCCAGATCATAGACGGGCTGATAAATTTCCAGTTGACATCCTAGATACCCCAATATTATGGGAAGATAGTGTTCTTCAGCATGTCTATATGGAACATTTGCTTCCCCAGATCCTAGGTGTATATCCTATTGAAATCCCTTGGTGGCCTCCCCTCCAGATAGCTCTACTCCTCTAGGACTATCGGGTCCACTTCCGCCACTGGATCTGTTTTTGTTTAATCTCTTTAAACCGGTGTGGGCCTTGCCACCACGGAATCCCCGTTGCTACAATATTTCCTTGTCGCCTCTCATCCACAGCTTCAAGGTTGGGGAGGCACCCCATAACGAACCCAAATAGTTGGCTACTTTAGCATCTTCCTCGAGTATGTCGCCTCCTAGATCTTGGCATATTCTTTTACCAGCCAAAAGATGGCCATGGGTGGAGGTAGCTCATTCTACATATTACCATATTCCCATGTGAACATGAGCCACATCTTCCTCATTATATATAGTTGATCCTTATATTGCACCCCCAAGTAGACCTACGGGGTCAACCACTGCATACACTAAAATTGCCTTGAAAATCGGTGCGGAGTGTATGGCTCACATAGGGACTCACGGTCCATCTGTGCCACCAGGACTCCACCTAGAAAGGCTAGGAGGTAGGACCAATTATCTTCTGGTCCCTGACCATCATTAGTGAAAACGCCTGTTGGCAATGGGAATAGGTGAAAATCGAACTCATCTTCCTTCCAGACCCGGTTTAGTACAGCATGCACGGTCAGCTTGGCCGGAAATCTCCCTACGGAATTCAGAATGGATGGGTGGAAGTTTGATCCTGAAGGGGATATGGGTTTCAAATATTCATAGATTCCCCAGACATTCATTTCTATCCACTCATATAGGAGGTGGAATGGCCCACATATTCTCTTTAGCTTCTCCCCCACCATGATATGCCACAACATATTGTATATCTTGGTGAGTATTGGGATCCCAAGGTTAACCCGCCCTCCTGTCGCTAGTAAGGATGCCATGATAAACCTGCTTGGTCAAATGCTCATGTTCGTGTCTCTCACTGGCAGGATCTAACCAGAGATGAGTGTCGTAATGAATGCAGCCAACCTAACTGTCAGTTACTGCTCAGTACTAATGCTGAATCCCCACATCTTCCATTGGCTATCCTCCAAGAGTTTCTAGTACGAGTGCTCCTTGCCTTGTTGATCCCCCTTCGGGCAAGTCTGAGGCCTCACAGGGAATTGACTATTTTATGGGAAGTTCAAGAACTGGTTGAACCACCATTTGAAATGGAAATCCCTCAAAGACTGATTGTCCTTTCCTGGCACTAGGTCCATCAACGTCATCGCCAGTAGTGGAATCTTCACCAAATCCTCCCACACACCCATAACAGGGAGGAACTCATCATACATCGCGCCCAGTATTGGAACCCCCATGATTTGATGCAGGTCCCATAGACTGATGTAGACCTCTCTATGGTGCAAATGAAAGGTATTGGTCCTCGATGACCATATTCTCAGCAACTCTGGAATTAACTTCTTCGGATAATAGATATGGAATTGGGAGGCCCAATCCACCTCATACAGGCCCACTCACCTAATCTCTGCACCAAATTCTTCGCACGAGGCACCTACCTAGTAGGCCCAGGCCCAATCATCCATGAAGTTTCCACCCTGGCATAGATCCCACTCATCAGACCACCCCTTCTCTAGGTTCCCCAAGGTTGTATTCAAAATGGTATGGTATGGTGGGGGAGATGTCTCTAATTGTAGCTCATTTCTATCAATGTTTTTCATATGATTATATAGATAGTCAATGATGATAGGCATGAAGTCCTCTCGAGCATGGACGTCAGTCACCCTGAACCATTGGAACTGGCACGGCATGCTCCTGAACCAATAAGTTGGTTCGTCCCTTCTCTCTTTAGGGATGAATACGTCATCCCTGAGGCCAAACCTATATAGAGGAACCCTCTTGAATAGCAGATAGTTCTTCTATATTTCCGACAGCAGCTCTACCAGTGAATTATTGTCGAAATAGATTTGTAAGAACTCCCCTAAACCTGAGTTATATGCCATTTCCTTCCATCGGGTAGAATCCACAAGGACCCCCCTTACATCTTCCTGGTTAGCCATTCCATCATTGGAACTTGGACATTTTTTATTATGGTTCATGAAGCTCTTTCGCGGAGCTCTTTCACAAAGACCATTCGTGGAGCTCAGTCTCAACAAAGAAATCATGAAGCCCTGCCCCAACCTTCAGGTGCACACTGTAGAGCACACCACCACAGAGTCAAAGACTCGCTATGCACTGAGAAGCGGAAATCCCGATTCATGGAGATAAATTGCAGAGTACGTAGAGCTTCACAAACTGAGACCACTAAATTCCAAATCACATAGGTGAGAAAGGAAAAAAGAGAGTCCAGCCTCCCCTATTTATAGGTGATGACCCCTTGTGCTTCTTGGCGTGTTTGGCCATGGTGAGTTTCACAGTGCCCACACTCTACCACTCTACCTTGTGAGACTCCTTCGTGATCCCTCTTCGTGATTGAGCAAGGAGTTTTGGCGATTGACCCTCAGACTTTGACCCTCGCTTTTTCCTTGTCTCCAAATTTTTGTGGGGACATTTTTCAGTACCAAAATGTTTAAAGAAGAAGAGAAAATGAAGAGCCTTTGGGGTGCCCTCGCGAAGCTTGTTTTTGGAGCCCTGAAGCACCGCGGCTGGAACAAGGCTCCCCCACTGTGAAGCTGCCATGGAGCAAGGAGGCAGGAGGCTCTATGAACCAGATTTAACATTTGTGAAGCCACCACGGAGCAACGAGGAAGGAGTCTCTGCAAAGTAGATTTGATTTTTTCGAACATTTCATAGAGGAAAGAGGCGGGAGGCTCCGAGGTTACAACAAAGATACACATGGCACGATGCCGAGTGAGATCTACTTCGTGGCACCTCGTGCCTATAAATATCGGGCACCCCTCAAGCCCAAAGGATAGATACTCCAAACTTTATCCTTCTTAGCTTTCAAATCATGAATAAATTTCTTCTCTAAGAAACCATGAGCTCTTCAAGGCACTTTAGCATCTCCAAGTGCCTTTCCCTTTGCTTAAATTTAACCCCACTTCAAAGGGGGATGCCCTTCATAGAGCCCACGGGGCTTTGCGAATGAAGGAGATCCCCAAGGGGACTCAGGTCTTCACAAAGCACTTATGCTTCATGAAACACCCTCTGTGTGCATGTAACCCACATGCTAAGGTAGGGTCACTGTGCTTCATGAAGCACATTTCTTCTCAATGTTATGCTTCATAGGGCACCCTTTCTTCATGAAGCACTACTCCCCAAATGCCTTTCCACTTCACAAAGCACCTTCCACATGCACATATGCCCTATGCCTAGGCTAGTCCACTTCACTTCATGAATCATAACACTTTGCGAAGCCCCTCCACTACATGGAGCACCAGAGCTTCCCAAGGCCTCTTCATATGAACCCCTATGCTCCACAAATCCTTTTTGCATGTGACCCTCTAGGGTTGCACAAAGTGATTTCAAAGTCCCTTGGATGGTGCTTCACGTTGCGTTGTTTCACCTCATGCTTCACCGCATAAGTCCGCTAATGGATATTGCTTCTTCATATAGCCATGCTAACGTGGGCCCCTCATTGGATCACTCCACAACATCCCCTCACTACGGCATTGCTGATTCCTTCCCTTACCCAAGGGCGGGTGGGTATCGGTTATGTAAGTCCTAGGGGTGCATAGTGAACCCCCCTCGTTTGACCTGCAGGATGTTAAACTACCAAGCACCATCATCCTCAGCATGTGACGTTAAACTGTGGCCTCACCCCATGCATCACACATGGGGTGCCCCATATCAGACATTCTATATGCCTAAAAGTCTCCATGGGAGTGAAATATTCCTCACATGGAATGATATCCTCCTTATTGGAGTGGCGTCTGTCCATGGGGAAAGTTCAGCCACCTTGGTGTAATCCCCTAGCCTTTCTCACAGGAGGCAGCATCCCTGATCCTTCGTTCTTCTTCGATGCCAAAGACTAGAGGGGTGGATAGGCACCAGAACCATTTCTTCCAAGCCAAATCCCTCTCTCATTGGGATTTGTCACCACTCAGGCCACCATCCTGGAGTAAGTCCCAATCTCCATCTCCAGGGGCTACTAACCACGTATAATCCCATGTTTCCTCTTTGGGACACTAACCATGTGTAAGCCCCATTCCACTTCCCATAGACTCACCTTTCATGATGTGATCGTTAGGTCTTTACTACCTCTTGTTTCTCACACCGAGCATGACTCGCATGGGTTTAGAGTAAGCATTGACCATGACATCCTCTCTGGGATGCCTTAGCGTGTAATCCCCAAACACCATTCCAAACTATGGGGACTTTGATCTTTGCAAACGAAATTTATGTAGGAATCCTCCCTGAGGTTCAATCCCAATACCTATTTGGTCCCGACCCACTTCAAGTTAGTTCACCAAACCATTATGAACTATTCATACTTTGAACCTTGCTATGGAAAGTACATAGGAAGCCTCCCTAAGGTTCAAGCCCAATATCTATTGGTCCTAACCACTTCACGTAGATCCACCCCTATTGTGCATGACGTTAAATTGTATGCCCCATTTTCATGCATAACACTAAACTGTACCCTATTCAGTGGTAAGTCGTTGTCAATCCCATATAGTAGTAAGTCGTTGTAATACCCATCCAACGGTAATTTGTTGTATACTATAAACGATGATAATCCATTGTCATCCCTCTATTGGGACCAACATCCTTGGTCCGTCCCAGCGACTTCAGACCAACCTGGGCTGCTAACCACGTGTAATACTCAGTATATCATCAAGTCTTTGTCCTCTATTCACACCCCAATTTTATACCCCCATTTTGAACTACGCGGACTTTGATCCTTGCCAAGTCAAGGTGTGTAGGAAGCCTCTCTGAGGTTCCATCCCATCACCCATGTCTCATCCTAGTCTTTCCCTCGAGCCTATATGTTTCGGGAAGGTCATGCCCCAACCCAGAGGTTCAACTTCCTCTGGGTCCCATCCATATGAGTCGCCTCCTTAGGTTTCAAATCACCTCAATGAACTACGCAAACATTGATTCCCTGCCACGAGGATACGTAGAAAGTCTATTTGAGGCTTAATCCCAATACTACCATCACCTTCAAGATGGTTCTGTCTCATTTTCCCACCACTTTATTTAACTCTCCATCACCCATCTGGATTCTTACCCGGGCCGCCACATCCCGATGAGATCATGATATATCACTTCCTCACTTCTCCTAGTAGAAATCAGGTAGCTAATCATGTTTTATCCCTATAATAAGTGATACCTATAGGGTTTTCACCCTTCTGATCCACTCTTATCAGTGTTCTGATTAGTACGGTCCATCTTCGCTAGACATTAAACTCGCGGCATACCCAGTGTTAAACATGGGAAGCTGAGGAAAACCTCAGAGACATGCCTATGGAATACAATCCCCTACATTCGATGTGGTATGCCTTGGGCTTCCATTCCCTCTAGAAGGACTATAATAAGGGGAATAAAAACTAGACGTGTCGGTGTTCCAACATCCAGACACGCTAGTGAAGTCCAATGTGACTACTCCCCTGACTGAAGGTTGCTGCCCTGACTAGACCGCTTAGAATATCCTGACAGAAATATTATAAATAACTGGCATCAATAAATACATGGCACTGGGAATATTTTCACAAACAACTTCTTAAGTCTATAAGGGAGACCCGGACTAGGAGACGATTTCCGAGGAGGAATCCACAGAAGCAGGAACTGACATCCCATCATCCCATTTAGATCAAGGAGAAAACGTCCCTGAATAAGTGACATATGCCACCTGCCTTTAGAAAGCGGGAATGTGGGGCAACAGCTACACGTCTTCTATAGAAGGATGTGTGCGCCCTGGTGAAAGCATAGAAAACATAAGTACTTTGTGACTTTCCTGAAAAAAATATAGAAGGAATTATTTTTTAACATATGTGTAATGAGTAATATTTCCCACCATAAAGAATCAAAAGTTATTTGAATCTTCCATTAAAATTTTATAATTTTATTAATAATAAAAAAATTTCATTTATAAGTGTTCATATTTTTATAAAAAAAGTGATTTTAAAGTGTAAAAGTAATTTTACACAACAATTATTCCAAATTATCTTTCAAAAATACTTTTTATATATAATGAAATCATTTAATGACACATAACCTCTAATTTGGTTCTAATCCAAGGATACCAAACTTATTTTTTGGTATAGTTTTTGTTTATGATAAAAATATGATATTTTTATTAAACGATTTCATTTCCATGGGTTAGGATATAATGAAATGGTTATGAAACCCATTTCTTTCAAGTGTTATGATATGATAATTAATTTATGATATTTTTTTACACATAAATATGATTTTTATTATGTGAATAGTGGTACCTGTATCTCCATCCAATTAATTTGGTAAGTATGGATAACTCATGTGGTAAAAACATTATTCATGGACTATATTTCATGGTTACAGTTTTATGCATGGATATTTTTTTATTTCTATAAGTTTTTCTGTGGACCTAGGTTTCATGTCCATTATTTTTTGTTTATAACTGGCATTCAGGTCTATAATATCATGAGAGGAACTATTATAATGTCTATAAATTTATTTAAGGTCCTGATTTCATGTCCTTGATTTAATGTGTGAACCAATTTCTATTTATAAGTGTTCCCAAATTTATAATTTTAGTCCAAAATTTTATGTATTATGTAAATTTTAGGATATCATGGATTATTTTCTTTAATTATTTTATGATTTATATCTTATAAACAACCAATATTAATTACATGACTCAATATTATTATCTATGATATTTAGATTGTATATTTAAAATGTTAATCTCATGTTCTCATACCCTTATGCTCATATTATGCCTTTCTGATCATTTATATCTCCCTTTTTTACAATAGAAAGAATTTTTTCTCACTATTTCTTATGTTTCCATTCAATGGGTTATAAAAAAGGATTTTAGAAATAGTGTTTCTAATAAGGGTTCTAGTTATGAACAACTTAGTGGGAGAAGATATAGCTCCTTTATGAACCAGTTTTGTATGTGTTTAAGTTTTCAAATTCACTAGACCTATACAATTCTGGAATGGATTGAAATTTTATGTAATGAATATGTATCTACTTATATTTAATATCTATGTATGAAAATTCAAGCTCACTATAGTTGGTATCAAATAATATTTTAGTTAACCTTTGGAATCTAGGATAAGAAAACTTTAGTAATAACCCTAAGGATGGGTCTAGAAATAGGATAACATCTTAAATATTTTGTTCATAGATAAACTAGGTCAAATACGAGGTGTTTTAGATTGAAAATAATATATCTTGGTTTAAAAATACAGTAAATTATGATTCAAGATTATGTGTGTTTTCAATATACTTATCATTTATTATACTATGATTTTAGTTTTAATTAGTGGTTAGAACCCAAAGGAATCGTGTGAACAATTAATGTGATGTCCAATGTAATGACCATACTCATGAGTAATCAAATGGAATAATATCTAGGTTGAAATATCTTGAGACTATGCACACTAAACTCTCTAATTATATTGGTGGGAAAATGGATCATGTTTAACTTCCAAATACACCAAGAATGGAGAAACATGTTATTGAATCTTTTATACAACAACTACCATCATCATTTTATTGTTATTTAAATCCATTGGTTTCTAAGAAATAGATCAATGAAATAGAAAATATATATTCTCTTCTTCAGTGATTAGACCATGAAATTTTTTTCCAAGTTGTTCAACATTTTTAAGGTGAATCATAGCAATAATGAAATATTATTAAGAATATGATAAATGAGGAGGAAATTATCTCCATGGGATGGGATGTGTTTAAGGGAATATTTTTAGTAATTACTTATCTTTTATTCTATATATAAGAATGGAGATGGAATTTTATGAGCTTAAACCAAATTATGATAGATCCATTGTTACTAATGAGGTAAATTTTACAAGGCTTTCAAGGTATGATTCAAGTTTAATAATTAGGTCTGGAAGATAATTTTATCGATTCCTTAGTTTTTCTAAAATATGACTTTGAAAGGCATTATCCATAAGGGACTTTGGAATCTTTAAATAAATATTTCTATGTGAATTGAATGTGAAAATGGAAGCTAGAAACCCTCAATATTCTGGTGATAGGAAAAGAAATATGGAGCTTTATAGAAACTCTAATGACTTTTCACATGGAGGGGTGAAAAATTTTCAACCTCCTACATTCTGAAAGTCTGGGAAAGAGCACTCAAGTGAATTCCTAAAATAAAAAAAGAAAAATTTAGAAGTGTGTGAAACATGGCCATAGAGAAAAAGAATAATGGAGTGTTGTAAAGAGTCTAGTCAATGAAATGAATGAACAGAGTTCTCAAAAAAATGAACCTCTAAAAATTCAAAGATATAAATGAAAATAGTTTGGTAAATATTTCATTTAATTCCCTAATCCAAGGGCTATTTATGATAGTAATCCACATCAACCTCTATAATTAAAAGAAAAATGAAAAGATTATATAATTACAAAAGTTAAAGTGAATCGGGATAGTTAGGTAATACTTATCCTCTACTCTAGAATAGGGGATTATATGTTGATGTTTATATGAATAAACCCTATGGAAATAATATCATTCAATGAAGTTTTATGTCATTCTAATAATTTATTACATCTCCCTATATAGATTACATATATATTTTTGGAATGAAGATATCATTTTTTATATTTTTAATCAACCTATGATCTTCTATTATTTCAAGGGTGAACCCAAACCACCAATGAAAATATTTTTGGATAAGACATGAACTTATTTATATAATAAATGGTTAATTATCATTTATACATTTTGGAAAAATATTAGTACACCTTGAATAATTTAGGATCAATGTATATATATATTGGTACAAGACATTATGAGAAATTAAAAATTTTGTTATGTTGATCATTGAAGGATATGAGATCAAGTTATTTTTGAGTTTTAAATATTTTCATTAATATTTTGGAGGAGTCTTATGGTTAAATAATTTTCGAATACATGAATTTGAAAATTTGATATAATTGTTTGAGGATAATGTATAATTTAACATATATTATGAAAACCATTTTGATTTTGGTAAATTTTTAGAGGCCAATGGAAAGATGTATGGGAATTATGATTCAATAAAAGTGATTCAAGAATGAAACATTCATCTCTAATATCTATTTCCTAGATTAAAATATCATTAGGAAATAGATTGAATCACATCTAGAGGATTATATTACTCTTAAAACATAGAAATAAATCAAGTAATTTTATTTTCTCGAGTGTTTTATCTAGATTGAAAAATAATCCCTTGACTTTAAAAGAATGGCCTTAAAAAATGTTATCTGTTTACTTTTATTATCGAGAAATAAATGGTATTTTAACCAAACAAATATTTTCATTATTTTTAGGGTTATATTTCTAATGATCATGATCTCTATTTCCCTCTATCATTCATTGGGATTTAGGTTTTTCTTCCATATCCATGTTTTCACTTACCACTTGTGTTCTTATGTTTTTTAATATTCAACTCATTGAATTGGAATAATTTACACCACATTGAGCCTTATATATTAACCATACACTAAAAAATTACCTTCTCAAATTCCTTAGTTAAATTTTAGTGGTATTATTCTTTCCAAAAACCAACCCTAGTGCCCTGTATGGAGGATCTAGATGAGTTGTTTCCAAGAAGAGTTAATTTACAAAAGTTATCTATTTCTTTTTCTATTTATATTTACCTCCAAATAATACAATATATTTATCCTAAAATGATAACTTGAGTTTCACAAATATTCATAACTTTTATTATGATTATTAAATCATCAATATACACCCTCTTTACCATCAAGCATGAAGTGAAAGTATCGCTCATGCATATATACGGCTTATCGTATCCACATAGCGATACAATTAATTTTTCATCACCAAGTATTATGCATGTTTATTATGATGGGTTTAATGTAAATATATAATATTCATAACATAATTATACTTCTAAAATGATAGTATCATATCTAACTTCTTACCTTGCAAACTATTAGGAAATGGAAACATCACTCATGCAAACGTGTAGATAACCACATCTATGATGCAACAAGATTAATTTTTCATTTATATTTTACCTTGATGATAAAAAGGATATATTTTATGAATATATATAATGTATAATAATGGTTATATATATGATAATTGTTATTTAATTTTTTTGTTTCGTCTGTTGATAAATGAAAACAGTGTTCATGCGTACGTACAACATACCTTCTCTATGAATGGGGTAATTAACTTTCTATCTCTAAATATTGTATATTATTATATCTATATAAATATTGAATATATATTATAATTATATCATTATTAAAATTCTATAGATAATGTAACTATGTTCAAATTATAAGGAACACAACTACAAAACCAAATATATATGAAAAACAATGCTGATATCATCCAAAATAGTGATTTTAATAAAGGATTGATACAAATGGGTAAAGAATGATATAATGAAATCACAAAAGGAATGATATTTATGAGTATTTAATATAATATATTAATAATAAATTTGTATTTATTATACAAGAGGTTCCAACGTGTACAAAGGAAGTTAGACCAAAGGTAAGGGATTTTCATCTCACTTTTATTTCTATGGGACACATGCCTTATACACCACTTGTTTCTTTTTTGTGGTATATATAATACCCATGAATATATTTTATGATTATAATCATTGAAATTATGGGATATACTTATCCTTCTAAATTTATTTTCCTCATAGTTGTTATGATACAAGATTTACCGAAGTGGATAAGGGTTCATTTCAGAAACTCACCAATATTCGAGATTGTTTAAGTTTAAGTATCCCTTGGGGATATATCTATTACTTTTTCAAGATTTATAAAAATTATTTAATTTTTTTTCTCCAATAATTTTGTAAAATAATTTTTACCCAAGTTTGAATTTTTACAAAATTCTTTGAAATGAATCTCTTTTTCATTTTCCAAATGAGGTACTTTGTGACTTTTCTAACAAAAAATGGAACAAATATTTTTTTAACTTATACAGTAAGAGAGTATTTTCCCACCATTATGATGCCTAAATTATTTGAATCTTACATCAAAAGTTTATAAGTTTATTTTCAAATAATTTTTTTTTATTTATAAATGTCAAGATTTTTTAGAGGAGAAGTGATCCTAAAATGGAAAAAATGTTTTCCTCAAGAATTATTCCATGTGATCTTTCAAAATCATGTTTCATCTAAAATAACTGTAACGTCCAAAAATTTTATAAATGAAATTTTTCCATTGTTATAATAATTTCATATAGTATAAATCACATATAATCACTTATGGACCATAATAAAAACTTTATAAATGATGAATTAGTGAAATAATAAGTATTTATAGAAGTTAAGAAATCAATACGGATAAAATAGTAACTTTATATTAGAAATAGTAATATAACCCTTATGAATAATAAACTGGACAATTGATTAGTAACCACACTGATTAAAGTATAAAAAAAATTTAGTCATGTTATAAATAAAATCATAGAATAATTATAGCATACACTAAGTAATTAAATGTTTTAAAATTTATTAATTAATTGTTGGAATTTTTGTATGGCATGAATATTTAATTAAAATTTTTGGATTAATTTAATAATTTAAAAAAAATTCATAAAATGTATTCATAAATTAATATTTTGATGTCTTATGATTTTAAGATAATTTTATGAGACATAAAGTAATTTTTCAAAGTGTAATAAAATCAGTTGTAATTTTAAAATCTCTATTTTCCAAGAAAATGATGATTTTAATTAAAAAAAATTAATCATATTTTGAAAATTATTTTCATAAAATAAATTTAATTTTTATTTCTAAAAATTGAAAATGGTTGTGGTGAATTTTTGGTATTTTTCTGAATTACATGATTTTTTTGTGAATAGTGAAACATTGTAATTTGTGATATATATACATTATAAGCTAAATACAGTATTCATTATGTCATAACTGATATAATCACTATTTGTTCTAACTCAAATTATATAATTACTATATTTAGTCTCATGAATCAGAAATAATTCTTTTCTTGATAAAAATAATAAACTAATGAATTAAATAATAAGAAAACACCCCTCATGTCCACAATAAATACCACCCCTAACACCCTCTTCTCATCCCACCTCTCAAGCTTTTATCATTTCCCAAATTCTTCCAAAAATATTCCCTATCCCATAAACCACATATAGTAACTCTTGGCATCACAAAAATACCAAGCCTAGGTTCCTTGAGGAGGATTTCAAGAGGAGAATTCAAGAGGTAAATCCTCTCTCTTTTTCTTTTAATTTCCTTTTAATTTCATTCCTTTTCTTATTCTATCATCACCTACCTTCATAAAAAGGGAGTTATAACTCCATTAAATTAAATATAATTTAATTTTATAACGTTAATGTATGATCCATCATTAAAATCCCCCCTCTCACTCTTTTATTATAGAAATGAAATTGGCACCCGTGATATGCCAATTTACCGATATCATGGGAGATACACTTTCATTTTCCTTAAACACATTAAAGGATATTAATAAAACCATTAAATGGTTTAAAATATATTTTAATTTGTATTATAATACACTATTTTTTGTTCTGGAACAAAAATTTATACATAATACTAAACGAATAAATAGTATGAGTTCATTGTGATCGAAAAACTGCCAAAATTAACCTAAAATGATCATCACTAACTTTTATCTAATGATTCATCCCCACATTATATAAAAAAATATTTATAAGATCATTTAAAATTATGTAATATCAATAAGAACATATAACAACAATTATGGTTATTTAACCACATTTTACATGAACTTTCATTCATGTATACAAGTGAACCTGTCATGAACACCATGAAAACAAATTCTACCATATGATGAAATTAAACAATATAACTCACCCAATGGACCATAAATGAACCAAATAAAACTTTAATGAATCAACTAATTTATAAAATATTCTTAATTTTTAATTAAGGAATCTAATGTTATTATACAGGATATTAAAGTGAAGGAAGCATTTGGACACAAAGTAAGGGAATTTCTCCAACCAAGCTCTCTTTCATTGGATTTTCCCCCTTTCACCCCTTTTTTAGTATGGATATTCCTTGAATATAATTTCTTCATAATTATATTACCTTTTTTTATATACATGTTTTATACTTGAGTTTATGATAAACACAATTTTTTTTCAAAAAGAACTATTCTTC
The DNA here is from genome assembly GCA_963277665.1 of Viscum album. Lineage (NCBI taxonomy): Eukaryota > Viridiplantae > Streptophyta > Magnoliopsida > Santalales > Viscaceae > Viscum > Viscum album. The sequence goes on along the minus strand of OY728127.1, from coordinate 511,548,422 downwards.
CAAAAAAACATCATTTACTTCTCAATATTGTTTCTTCTTCACACAAGGTTGATGATTATTATATCATGAATGTTATTACCTATTTAATTTGGTAACCCAAAGTTTATTAATTTATGATTTATTAAATGAAAGTCATTCCTTTACATGGTTTATTTTATTTTCACGATTTATATATGTTTTATGTGACTTGTATGATATTGTAAATGTTATGATGTGATGGGTGAACTTGAAATTATATAGTGAAATGTAAATGTTATGATGTGAAGGGTGCACCCATAATTATATATAATTACAATGCATTGGGTAATGTGATTTATCTCATGATTAAAGTGAAATATGTGTGAACATTATGCTAGCTTTGTTCACAACTATGTGTGGTAGTCAACCACTCAGACATGATGTTTCATTTTTATACATTGCCACATCCCAAGCCTTATCTTAGTGAATTCATCTCATCATTATGATCACATGGTTATGTTGTTATGATGATGTTATTTTAATACTCAACCCATTTTATATTTTTCCATGTTCTTATCTATCTTATTTCTAGGCTTTTATCCCACCCCTTTTTTGTGTATATCCTCATGTGATTACATGTAATAAGGAGAATTCAATGAAAAATAAGAATCTAGAGAATAAGGAATTAAATAAATGTTTATGTTTTATTTTTTAAATGTTATGTATTGTCCTAATTTTCCCAAGACACTAACCCATTTGGTTCTCATTGTGTAATGATTTCATGTTGTTAATTTTTTAGAAATATGTAATAGTAATGTAAGGAAAAGAAGGGTCGTTATAGTTGGTATTAGAGGACGGTTTAGTTAATTTGGGAATTAGGATTAGAGAACCTTAGTTAAAACCCTTATTATGAGACTAAGTATAAGTAATCACCAAAGAAAATTGTTTTGAAAAATTACAAATATAGGGATCTCACAAGATATGCCTTTAGACATAAATGAACAATAAAATATATTCATGATTTGTGGACTTATGTTTTGTTCTAACCTTTTATATTTTAGAAAATGGTAGGAACTAAGAGAAACCAAGACAACAACCTGTATGAGGGACAATGAAATTATTTCTGAAAGAGCGTTTTCGTGGGTGCCCTCAAATGATTCGTGTGATTTTGGGGTACTTAGGTGCAGCAGAGTGGCTGACCAAGGTCGTCCCTCAAAGGAGGAAGTAGATTTAAAAAAACTTTTAAAAGGTATTCTAAAAATAAAATAAAAGAGAATAAAAACACTATTTTAAAGGATGGGGGTTGTTTATAGTTTATTAATATAGAAGAAGTTTGCTGGAAGAAGATTGTATATTTTTTTGTTTTTAGTTTTGAAATGAAGTTCGATTAAAATAACACAACAAAAAGATGTTTTTTTAGAAAATATTTTAAAAGGCGTAATCAATATAACTATACCTATTCATTCACTTATTAATCATTATCATTTAAATAAATATCCACTTAATTATGATCCCCTAATTTTTTATCCCTCGAACCCTACGAGAGTTAACTTAACCACAAAGATGAAATTACTTAAACCCTAGGCTAGCTTTGGAACACGCAATCGCAGCACCCTGCTTTGATTGTTGTTCTAAGGTTAGATTATGGTCTGTGGTTAATTATAGAACATATCAATTCTGGAAATGAGGATGAATTGTGTTTAGGGATTATATTTTAACTCTACAAATTTATCCTGTATGGTCTTGTATTACCGATTAAGATTGCGCTCTCACAATTTACACAATTCCCGTCCTCGCGTGTTTTGTGTTAATTGTTCAATTGATTTCTTAGTTTATTACAATTTAAAAACACAATTCATGGATCATATTAAGTGAATTATAGTAGCTCAATGATTCAAAATAATTAAATGAATAAGTATAGAGGTCGATCGATTACTAAAAAGAACTACTCTTCTATGGGCGGTGTAGTCATCGTGGAGATGTTCTGCATAAGCAAAGGATTGAAAGGGTAAATCCCAATATTTTCTCCACTCTTGATTCCATCCCAATTAATAAGATTAAGAGAATAAGAAGAGGGAAGAACACAGAAGATTATTTGAAGAAAAATTCAAGAAACAAACATGAAAGAAAATAAATACAAAGAGGAGGTGGGAGAGGAGAGCCTTTTTGGAAGAGAGGTTTGCACAAAGGCTTAATTATTACAAGAGTTTTGAGGGGCTCCAAAGAGACACCCTTTCGGCCACACATTCCCAAATCCTCGAACAGCTCTCTAAAAGAGTTAAAAACCCCTTTAAATAGAGTTTGTGAGAGGTAGGGTTACATAACTTTTTAAGTGTGAAATGAAAAACTCAGATAAATATTTTATTCCACGTTTCACCGCCTATTTGACCTCTGAAACGCGTGAATTGATCGGCCTTCAAAAAGGATGATTTGTGTCAAATCATGTCCCCGATCTTTTCTCAGAATTTGGCCTCAATCCAATCCTGTATGAAGAATATATGTCCCAAATACAGAACCCATGTCCATTCTGCCGAGTCCATCCCACCATTGGATTAATGTCCCATTTACTCCATACAAATGCACTTTTCAGCTCTAGTGTCCTGAATAAAAGTTGTAGAAAATTACGTTAGGAACACTTCTAAAATATTTAAAATTCAAATAATTAATATAAAAATATTTATCTTCGAAATACTACAGTGCACTATAAAGGGTAAAACTGGAATTTTCACCAAATTTTCAAATGAATGATCAAATCCGAAATATTTTATAAATAAACATATTTAACACAATATGAGGAAATTATATCATTTGTTATCAATAAAATATTCAACAAAATAGTGTTTTATCAACTCCCCAACACTTACCCTTTTGCACTCTTGGGTAAAACCGCATGTCAAGTAAACATCAATATCAAATCAAAACCAATTTTAAAACACATATCCTTGAGATCAAACAATTATACACCAAGAAACAAAATATATCATGCCTCATAAAAAACCATTATTTAAAGTTCTTTATTTATATCATTCAATATATTTCCACTTCATTTATCCTCCCATGCACAAAACACTTACCTCGCTTGAATTTTCTCTCATCACACAAATATCAATTTTTTTTGCAATGTCTTTCTCATCCAAACTCATACAAGGGTCATCATAGGCTTGATAGATTACTACATCGCTACCCTATGTGAGTCAAGGACATATGTTTATCATGAGGACTTTTCAAGGTTGTTCTGTGGCTTTCGGTTGGCAGGATTTAGATGTGAAAAATTATGAGGCTGAATGAGGAGGGCATGACTCTTTTTGAAGAAAAATTGCATTAATCTAATTTTCACTTAAATATGGTCTTCTACTCAATCCCCATAGTATCAATTCAGCTCCATCATCATGAAAAGTCATGAAAAGTTTACACCATTCTTCATTTCAGCATAAAAAATTGTCAATCTTCTCAAACATGATTTTCTTGAAAGCTCCAGATAGGCACATCTTTCCACCTCAATTAGAAGCTCCAGAAAAGGCACAGCTTCACTTGTCATTAAAGCTCCAGAAAAGGCATAGCTTTCAATATAATGACTTTCTTTAGTAGCAAACACATTTCTTAAGAATTTAATTTTCCACCCAAATTATCACAGAATGTGGTAGCACAACACAACATAGCTTCCCCACACTTAAGCTCAACTAGATTATGCAATTTCACTTCAAGAGTTGGTTGGATAGGGAAAATTGGCTTGTAATGTGCCTAACATAATAGGTTGTGCATGGATTATAAGGGCTAAAAAGATTAAATTTTCAATTTATGCCATTATAAAAAATGATTCTTTGAAGTAGGGGCTTTAATACCAAACAAATGCCTCACTCATTTAAACATAAGTACCTCAAACCCTCAAGTTTTGACAAGAATAAATCAAATTCTGGTTAAATCAAGCATGGTTTGATTCTCTCAAGAAGTGAGGTGAATGTAAAGAATATGAAAATAATGGTTTATAAGCCTCACAGGAAAGTGATTTCAAATATAAATACAGTGAGATGTGGCATGGGATTCAAAATTCAGCGTACTTTTCATGAAATTACTAAATATTTGAACTTGAAACAAAGTCATTTTCCGCATTCATTTAAGCTTAGTTTCAAGGGATAAATTGTTTCACTCATTGATATGCATTTAAAAATTGTGATGAGAATCATTTCAGCTCCAAAATTTCAAAAACACAAAGAAAATTGAAAAATAAACACACAAAATTTGAAAAAACACACAATTTTTTTGTTTTGTTTTTTTTAAAGGAAAACAATTGAAATTACTAAACTAAAAGGTTCCCTCCCCCACACTTAAAATATTGAATTGTCCTCAATGTGAACCCATGAGATTATATATGCACATGAAATGAAGAATTTTTAAATAGGACAAATAATATAAAAGTGAAAGGGTTAGGAACAGCCCGATGTGATCAAGTGATGATGGGGTCATGCAGTGTGATAAAATCCACTGCATTAGTAGGAAGTCCCTCAATGTATCTCTTCAAACGTTGTCTATTGTGTAAATCTCCTTTCAGTGTCCCATTGTATGATCTCCACTGTACCATAAGGAAAAACATTAGTCACAACATAAGGACCTAACCATCTGGAACGCAACTTACCCGGCATCAGCTTGAGTCGTGAACTATAGAGAAGGACTTTCTATCCAACATGAAAATACCTTTGTTGGATAATTTTTTCATGAGATGCTTTTGATCTTTCCTTGTAGAGCCTTGAGTTCTCATATGATGATAGTCGAATCTCCTCAAGCTCTTGAATTTGCAACTTCCTTTGAATTCCAGCTTGGGCCAAATCCATGTTGCATTTCTTTATAGCCCAATATGCTCGAGGCTCGACTTCCACTGGGAGATGACATGCTTTCCCAAAAACAATCCGAAATGGGGACATAACAATGGGGGTCTTGTATGTTGTCCTATAAGCCCACAATGCATCATCCAAGCGCTTGCTCCAATCTTTCCTATTTGGCTACACGGTTTTCTCTAAGATTTGTTTCAACTCACGATTTGAAACCTTAGCCTGGACATTTGTTTGGGGGTGGTATAGTGTTGATGTTTTTTGTGTCACCCCATACTTTCGAATGAGGGAAGAAAAATTCCTATTGCAAAAGTGTGTCCCTTGGTCACTGATGATGGCCTTTGGTACTCCAAACCGGCAAAAAATCTGTGCTTTGAAAAAGTCCACAACAACATGAGAATCATTAGTCCTATTAGCCTTAGCCTCCACCAATTTACTCACATAATCAACATCAACCAAAATGTACAAAAAACCAAAGGAACTAGGAAAAGGGCCCATAAAATCAATTCCCCAAACATCAAAAATCTCACAGAATAAAATGGGTTGTTGGGGCATCTTGTGTCTCCTTGAAATATTTCCAGTGTGTTGGCAATGAGAGCATGACTTACAAAACACATGGGAATCATGGAATAAGTTGGGCCAATATAATCCAGAGTCTAAAACTTTCCTAGCTGTCCGTTGGGGTCCAAAGTGTCCACCACATGCAAGTGTATGACAGAATTGAAAAACAGACTCAAACTCATGATCAGGAACACACCTCCTAATAACTTGGTCACTACACATGCGCCATAAGTATGGATCATCCCAAACATAAAATCTTGACTCACTCTTTAATTTTTGGACTTGATGTTTCTTTAAATTTGCATGGATTTCAGAGGAAACAAGGTAGTAAACTAAATCAGCATACCAAGGATGCGTACCTGAGATGGTATAGAGATGATCATCGGGGAAAGTGTCCTGAAGTGGTACCTGATCCAAGGTGTCATCCTCTAGTGTGTGAGTAAGCTTACTCATGTGGTCTTCCACCAAGTTTTCTGACCCCCTTTTGTCCTTTATCTTGATGTCAAACTCTTGAAGAAGGAGCATCCAACGGATAAGTCGTGGATTTGCATCTGGCTTCTTCAAGAGGTACCTCAGAGCTGCATGGTTAGAAAAAACAAATACTTTAGAGCCCAATAAATATGAACGGGATTTTTGTAAAGAAAATATGACAGCAAGAAACTCCTTTTCTGTGGTAGTGTAGTTTGATTGGACTGAATCCAATGTCCTTGATGTATAGGCAATCACATGTGAATGTCCTTCCACCCTCTGAGATAAGACAGCTCCAACCGCGATGTTGGAGGCGTCACACATAAGCTCAAAAGTAATCTCCCTTTGTGGGGGCTGTATGATAGGTGGAGTGGTCAGACGTTGTTTTAGCTCATCAAATGAATTCCTGCAAGAAACATCAAACACAAAATCAGAATCCTTTTGAAGTAATCTTGACATAGGAAGATAAATCTTACTAAAATCTTTGATGAAGTGTTGATAAAATCCTTCATGCCCTAGGAAATATCTAACATCACACACACATGAAGGATATGGTAAGGATGAAATAATATCTACCTTTGATTTATCAACCTCTATCCCATGTTTTGACACTACATGCCCTAAGACAATGCCATGCTCTACCATGAAATGACACTTTTCAAATTTTAGGACAAGATTCTTCTCAATACAACGATTCAAAACCTTTCCCAAACTAATTAGTAATTCATCAAATGAAGACCCATACACTGTAAAATCATCGATAAATACCTCCATGCAGGTCTCAATAAAATTAGAAAAAATACTCACCATGCATATCTGGAAGGTACCTGGGGCATTGCAAAGTCCAAATGGCATCCTCTGGTCGGAAAATGTGCCAAAGGGACAGGTGAATGTAGTCTTCTCCTGATCCTCTAGAGCTATAGGAACCTGAAAATATCCAGAAAATCCATCCAAGAAAAAATAGTGTGTCTTCCCAGCTAGTCTCTCAAGCATCTGATCAACAAATGGGAGGGGTAAATGGTCCTTGCGAGTGGGGGTTGGTTATAGTTTATGAATCTAAAAGAATTTTGCTGGAAGAAGATTGAATATTTTTTTCGGTTTTGAAATGAAATTCGATTAAAATGACACAACAAAAAGATGTTTTTTTAGAAAATATTTTAAAAGGCATAATCGATATAACTCTACCTCTTCATTCACTTATTAATCATTATCATTTAAATCAATATCCACTTAATTATAATCCCCTAATTTGTTATCCCTCGAACCATACGAGAGTTAACTTAACCACAAAGATGAAATTACTTAAACCCTAGGCTAGCTTCGGAAAACGCAATCGCAGCACCCTACTTTGATTGTTGTTCTAAGGTTAGCTTATGGTCAGTGGTTAATTAGAGCACATATCCATTCTGGAAATTAGGATGAATTGTGTTTAGGGATTATATTTGTACTCTACAAATTTATCCTGTATGGTCTTGTATTACCGATTAAGATTGTGCTCCCACAATTTACACAATTCCCGTCCTCGCGTGTTTTGTGTTAATTGTTCAATTGATTTCTTAGTTTCTTAAAATTTAAAAACACAATTCATGGATCATATTAATTGAATTACAGTAACTAAATGATTCAAAATAATTAAATGAAGAAGGATAGAGGTCAATCGATTACTAAAAAGAACTACTCTTACATGGGCGGTGTAGTCATCATGGAGACGTTTTGCATAAGCAAAGGATTGAAAGGGTATAACCCAATCATGTATCCACTCTTGATTCCAAACCAATTAAGAAGATTAAGATAAGAAGAATTGGAAATAACATAGAAGATTATTTGAAGAAAAATTCAAGAAACAAACATGAAAGAAAATAAATACAAAGAGGAGGTGGGAGAGGAGAGCCTTTTTGGAAGAGGTTTGCACAAAGGATTACTTCTTAAAAGAGTTTTGAGGGGCTCCTAAGAGACACCCTTTCTTCCACACCTTCCCAAAGCCTCTACCAGCCCTCTCAAATAGTTAAAACCCCCTTTAAATAGATTTTGTTATGGCTAGGGTTACATAACATTTTAAGTGTGAAATGAAAAACTCGGCCAAATATTTTATTCCACGTTTCACCGCCTATTTGACCTCCAAAAAGCGTTAATTGACCGGCCTTCCAGACGTATGATTTGTGAAAAATCATGTTCCCGAGCTTTCCTCAAAATTTGGGCTCAATCAAAGCCCGGATGAAGAAGATATGGCCCAAATACATAACCCATGTCCATTCTGCCGAGTCCAGCCCATCATTGGATTAATGGCCCATTTACTCCATTCAAATGTACTTTTTAGCTCTAGTTTCCTGCATTAAAGTTGTATAACATTAAGTTAGGAATACGTTTACAAAATTTCAAATTCAACTAATTAATATAAAAATATTTATCTTCGAAATACTATTGTGCACTATAAAGGGTAAAACTGGAATTTTCACCAAATTTTCAAATGAATGATCAAATCCCAAATATTTTATAAATAAACATATTTAACACAATGTGAGGAAATTATATCATTTATTATCAATAAAATATTCAACAAAATAGTTTTTTATCAATTTCCCAAAAAAATCCCCAATGACTTGGGATGTGGAGTTCAAAATTTCATGGTGATGCTTACCCATATGTCTCAGGTTATGAACAATAACCTGAATAATGTTGAATGTATGCCTTTTCCTAAGAGGGAGTAACTAGCTATCGAGTCCTTTATTTATAAACGACCTCCAATGTTTATTGGATCTTCTGATCTACTAGTTTTGGAAAATTGGGTCAACTTAATGGAGGAGATCTTTTCTATAATTCACTGTTCTGAGATAGAGAAGGTGGGTCTATCCATTTATATTCTACTTAGAGATTTTGACCAATTGTGGGAATTTTTTAAGAACTCCAAGAAAAGGGATGAAATTAAATAGATATAGTGGGAAGACTTTAATATAATTTTTCTAAACAAGTATTTCCCAAGGACTCTGTAAAAAAATGGAGAGAGAATTTATAGAGCTGAATCCAAAGGAAGGATAATCTATCACAGCCTATGAAGAAAGTTTCACAAGGCTTTCAATGTATGCTTCAGGTTTTGTTATCAATAATGATTTAATAATTTATACATTATTTCGTGGTTTAAAACCACACCTTTTAAAGGATATTTCAATTCTAGACTTTTGGAGTTATGAATAAGTTGTTTGATGTTCTCTCAAAGTGGAAATGGAGTTTTGAGAATGGTCCCATGGATATGGGGATAATAAATAAAAGATGGAGTTTCAATATGGAGGATCTAATGAGAAAGTTGGAAAGAAAACTAAACAACCCACATGTAAAAAATGTGGGAAGATGCATCATGGTAACTACATCAAAGGGATGGGTAAATTCTTAATGTGTAAGAGAGAATCCCACCCAACTCCTAAATTTAAAAAATACATAAGGATTTAGGATAATGTGGTGGAGTAAAGGAGAGAACCATGCATGGTCCAATGCTATAACTATAGGGATCAAGTACCCTATGCAATCCAGTGCACTAAACCTCAAGTTCTCAAGGGTAATTAGTGTATTCAACCACCAAATCCAAAGTAGCAAGGGAGGGATTACTCCATCACTACTGTGGAAGAGGATCAAGAAAATAAAGGCATAAAAGGTATACTTTCTATTCACTCAAGAGTGGAAAAACTATTATTTGATTCTGATTCTATGCATTCCTTTATATCTTGAAATTTTTCTAGAACTATAAAATCGAATCCTCAAAACCTTGAAGTAGAGATATCTATAAAAACACCAAGTGGTGCAATAATTGAAACCCAATTGTTGGAATCTTCTCCTATTTTTATATGTGGGAAGACTCTTCCAGAGAGTCTCATAATACTTCCCTTGGTGCAATTCAATACTATACTATGGATGGATTAAATCTCATTGTATTGAGAACATATAAAATATTGGGAAAAGGAAATATCATTTCATCCTCTAAACCATTCCATGCTCCTCTAAAAATTCAATGAAGATCATGAATCTTCTTTGGAAAATCCTTCAATGGTGTGGGTGTTTATTCCCTATGAACAATCATACCTTGCTCTAATGGTTGAGTCAAAGAAAGTTACAACATAGGAGAAATTCTCATCGTGAGGGAATATAGTGATGTATTTCTTGAAGAGTTACCCGGACACCCCTGGTTTCTGAGGTATAGTTATTAATATAACTCATACCTAAAGATAATACTATCTAAAATTGTACCTATAGGATGGCCCCTATCAAACTGTAGGAGTTAAATAAGTAGTTATAAGAGAATTTGGATAAAGTGTTCATATGCCCTAGTGCATCACCTTGGGGTGCGCTAGTGCTCTTTTTCAAGAAGAATAATGGATCAATGTAGTTGTGTATTGATTATCAATAACTCAATATGATCACTATAAGTATCAAGTATCCTTTTCCAAGTATTTATGACTTGTTTGATCAGTTTAGAGGATCATAGTACTTTTCAAAGGTGGATCTTAATTTTGTATATCATCGGCTGAAGTTGAAGAAGGAAGATATTCATAAGACTGACATCCATACAAGGTATAGGCACTATGAGTTTCTATTTATTCCCTTTGTACATACTAATTCCCATGAAATATTCATGGATTTGATGAATATAGACATTATACATTACCTCTAAAAAATTTTGGAAGTGTTTATCGATGATATTCTAAACTACTCCAAGAGAAAGTAAGAACATGAAGAACATCTAAGGCTTGTGTTTGCGACATTGATGAAAGAGAAGTTGTATTCAAAGTTCATCAAGTGTGACTTTTGGATGTAGAAAGTCACATTCCTAGGAGATGTGATCACAAGTGAGGTAATTTCTGTAGATCCTTCGTAAACAATGGTAATTGAGGAATGCCCCAGACCCTCTAATTTCATAGAAATTAGTAGTTTTCTTTGATTATTTGGGTACTATCAACATGTCATGAGAAATTTATCATGATTTTCAAGTCCACTAACTACATTAACAAGGAAAGGGGTAAATTTTTTCTTGATTAAAAAATGTGAGGAAGTCTTCAAAGATCCAAAGGGAAGGCTTATCACTACACCTGTATGGACATTACCAAAAATTGGAGAATGTTTTGTGATATACTCTAATGATCCCAAGAATTTATTGGGTTTTTTACTCATGAAAAGTGATAATGTGATATCTTACACCTCACAGTAGTTGAATATCCATGAGAAGAACTACCTGATGCATGATGTGGAGCTAACACTTATGATTTTTTCCATGAAAATCTGGCAGCAATACCTCTATAGTGAGAAGTGTGATATATACAACAATCACAAGAGCCTAAAGTATATATTCACACAAAATGAGATCAACATGCATCAAATAATATGGTTAGATATAATCAAAGACTATGATTTATCTATTCTCTATCATCTCTAAAAGTTAAACAAGGTAGCTGATTCTCTAAGTAAAAAATAACTTGCTACTCTATCCATGTTGTAGATTGAGAGAGACCCTATCTTCTTGGACTTAAAAATAATGTATTTGGAAATCATAAAATTAGGGAATACCTCTTACCTTTACAAATGGTTTCCCAACCATATATCTTAGATAATATTGAGGAATCACAAAGGGATGATCTAGAGTTACAAAAGATTTTGAATGCATTAAAGGAAGGGAATCTGAAAGAGTTACATATTGATGATGATTGTGTTATTTGGTTTAGTATAAGGATATTTTTGCCTTCCTTTCCTAGGATTAAGAAGGATCTATTGGAAAATTAACATTACTCAACTTTCATTATCCATCCCCAGAGTATCAAGATGTATTATGATCTCTGAGAACACTTCTGGTGGGACCACATAAATAAGAAGATTTCGAAGTATATCTCAAGGTGGTTAATAAGACAAAAAGTTAAAACTGAGTGATAGAAGTACAAAGGGATTAACGTAAATATTGCTTATAACCATTTTGAAATGGGATAATGTTACTATGGAATTTTTCATAGGGCTGCTAAATACATCTAAAGAACAAATGCGATATGGTTTGTGGGGGACTGACTCACCAAGACTTACTAATTTATCTCTATTCATGAATATCTCTCACTTGAAAAAATTGTGAAGATATATGTGATGAAAGTGGTGAGACTGCATGGAGTTCCACTATTGATTTTCTCTAATCGTGATCCCCTGTTCAAATCTAAATTTTGGAGGGGTCTTTAAAATTATTTGATTACTTAATTAAATTTTAGAATGTCCAGTCACCCCAAACTGATTGAAAATCTGAAAAGACTGTTCAAATGCTCAAAGAAATTTTAAGAGCATTCTCTTTAGAATTCAAAGGAGGATGGGATCAAAATCTCCCATTAGTTGAGTTCTCATAAAACAATAGCTTCCACTCAAGTATTCAGAAGGATCCATATGAAGCTCTGTATGGAAAGTTATGTAGAATTCAAACCTGTTGGGATACAGTTGGTGAATTAAAGCTACTTTGAACTAATTTTATGCAAGATATTAAAGAGAAGATTCAAGCCATCTAGCATTATATCAAAGCCTCTTAGATTCATAAAAAGAGTTGTGCTAACAACTGTTGAAGGAACTTGGAGTTTGAAATTGGGGATAAATTCTTCCTTCGAATATCACCATGGAAGAGGGTCATACGGTGTGGAAAAAAGGGAAGCTAAGCCTAAGGTACGTTGGACCCTTTGATTTCCTTGATCTCATAGGATTCATGCACTATCATCTTTCACTTCCACTAAATGTGTCATAAGTTCATGATGTGTTCCACGTATCACTCCTAAGTAAGTGCATATTGAATTCATCTCATGTATTGAACTAATAGGTGGTACAGCTGAAATATGATCTATCATATGAGGAGAAACTAGTAAAGATTCTAGACTGAGGTTAAAAAGGTTATACATGACAAGACAAACCACATTTTCAAAGTGTTATGGAATAACCAAAAGTGTGAAGAAGAAACTTGGGAACTTGAGGAGGCAGTGAAGTAGAAGTACCCTCACTTATTTATGTAAAATGAAATTTTGAGGGAAATTTTTCCAAAGGGGGGAAGCATATAATGACCCAAAATTTTATCAATGGAATTTATTCCTTATTATAGTAATTTAATATAGTATAAATCATATATAATCAATTATGGACCATAATAAAAACACTATAAAATAATAATTAATTAAATAATAAGTATTTCTAGAAGTTAAGGAACCAATACTGATGAAATAGTAACTTGAACTTAGTAAAAGTAATATGAAACTTATGAAGATAAAACCGAAAGAAAATGAATAGTAACCACACCCATGAAATCATAAATAAAATTTTGGTATCTTATAAATAAAATCATCGAATAATTATATCATGGACTAAGTAATTAAATGTTTTAAAAATTATTAATTAAGTGTTGGAATTTTTGTAAGTCATAAATATTTAATTACAATTTAATGATTAATTTAATAATTTTTAAAAAAAAGCATAAAATGTATTCATAAATTAATATTTTTATTTCTTGTGATTTTAATATAATTTTATGAGACATTAAGTAATTTTTCAAAGTGTGATAAAATCAGTTGTAATTTTAAAAGCTGTATTTTCCAAGTAAATGATAATTTTAATTAAAAATTAAATTCATCATATTTAGAAAATTATTTCTATCAAATAGAGTTTATTTTTGAATTATAAATGTCAAAAAATGGTTAAGGATAATTTTTTGGGATTTTTCTGATTTCTTTGAATTTTTTTCTAAATAGTGAAATACGGTAATTTACAATATATATACATTATATGATAAATAAACTATTCATTGAGTCATTGATCATGTAATAACCATTGGATAGAACTCACGTGATCTAATTACGGTATTTTGTCTCAATAATCAGCACTATTACTTGTCTTGTGAAAAATAATAAACTAATGAATTAAATAACAAGAAAACACCCCTCTCCTCTACTATAAATATCGTCCCTCACACCTATCAATCATTGATCATTGCCCAAATTATACCAAAAACTATTAACTATCCCCTCCACCATGTCCATGATCTCTTGGTCTCATCAAAATATGAAGCTTATGTCCCTTTAAGAGGATCTCAAGAGGATAATACAAGAGGTAAATCCTCTCTCTTTTTCTTTTAATTTCCTTTCAATTTCATTTCTTATACTATTATTTCCTCAATTACATTCATAAAAATGGAATGATAACTTCATTACCTTACATACGTAGAAATTATATCATGTTAATAGACGATCCAAAATTAAAATCCTATCTGTCACTCGTTTATTACAAAAATGAAATCGTCGCTATTGATGTGTTAATTTACTAACATCATGGGTGATGCACTTTAATTTTCCATAAACTCCTTCAAGTCTATAAATAAAAACCTTAAATGGTTTTAAAATATTTTAATGTATACGATATAACCCTATTTTTTTCATGAACTAACATTTATACATAACACTAAATGATAAAACAAAATGAGTTCATTATGATTGAAAAACTGCCAAAATTAACCTAAAACGATCATCATTAACATTTGTATAATTATTCATCCTCATGGTGTATAAATTTTTTTTATAAGATCATTTAAACTTCCCTAATATCATTAATAACATATAATAACAATTCTAGTTATTTATCCATGTTTTACATGATCTTCGATTTATATATACAGCTGAACCGATCATGAAAACAATGAAAATGAATGCTCCCAAATGATGAAATTAAACTATATAACTCATCTAAAAGACCATAAGTGAAATTAATAAAACTATAATGAATAAAATTCATGTATAATTTTTTTTATTTTTAATTAATGAATCTAATATGAATATATGGGATATTAAAGAGAAGTAATCATTTAGACACAAGGAAAGGGGGTTTCTCAACCCCAACTCTCTTTCTTTGAGTTTTCTATCTATCACCCCATTTTCAGTATGGATATTCCTTTAATATAATTTCTTCATCATTATATTACCTTTTATGGGATATACATGTTTTCTACTTGTGTTTATAACAAGCACAATTTTTTCCAAAAAGAACTCTTCTTTCAAAAAATCGCACATTTTACTTCTCGATATTATTTCTTCTTCACTCAAGGTTGGTGATTGTTAGAACACAGATTTTATGAATTTATGATTTATGAAGTGAAACCCATTCATTTCCATGGGTTGTTTTATGTTCAAGTTTGATATATGTTCTATATGTCTTGCATGATAACGTAAATGTTATGATGTGACGGGTGTGATCAGAATTATATAGTGCTCAAATGCATTGGGTAATGTGATTTATCACATGAGGAAAGTGAAATATGCATGAACATGATTCTATATTTGTTTATAACTTTATGTGTTATTTTACCACTAAGACATGATGTTTTATTTTTATGCATTTCCACATTCCAAACCTTATCTTAATGACTTCCTATAATGATTAAGATCCCATGCATATGTTATGATGATGATGTTATGTTAACACTAAACCCATGTTATATTGTTTCATTTTATTATCTATCCCTCTTACCGGGCTTTTCGATCACCCATTTTTTATGTATATCCTTTGGTGATTATATGTATTGAGGATATTTCAAGGGGCAATAAGAAGCTATATAAGAAATAATTAAATAAATGTTTATGTTTTATTTTTATAAATGTTATGTATAGTCCTAATTTTCCCAAGACACTAGACCTTTGGATCCTCATTATGTAATAATTTTATGTTGTTTGTTTTTAAAATGATGTAATATTAATTTAAGGAAAAGTATGGTCTCTATAATAACACCCTTTTATGATATATATCATTTACTTGAAATTTTATCCAATGATAGAATCCTTATTTTTTTCTGGATGGTTTATGATTATGATGAATAGTTGACATTTTTATGAAACCAACTTCTTTTCCATAGGTTCTGATATGATAAAATGTTTATGGAACCCATTTATTTCATGTGTTCTGATATGATGAATGATTTAAGATATTCTGGAAAAAATATGTATGATTTGAGTTATGTGATAGGTTGGACATATATCTCCTTGCAATGCATTGGGTAAATATGGATAACTCATGAGGTAAAAATGTTATGTGTGAACCTGATTTCATGTTCACAATTTTATGTGTCGATCTAGATTTCATGTATAAAATTTATGTGTGCACCAAGATTTTATGTCCATAATTTTATGCATGGAACTGGATTTCAAGTTTATAAGATCATTATTGGACCTAGTTTCTTGTCTATAAATGTAATGAACCTATACTTTTAAACATGTTATTACATGATATAAGGCATAATTAACCACTAAATACAAACCAAGTATTGTAAATTCAAGTATCTTTGGAAGTCTAGGTAGATAAAATTAAAAACATAGAAATAGAATAAAAAAAATTATATTAATCTTCCATAATGAGTTGCTAAAATCCATTGAGATCCTATATCGGCATAGGATAACCTGAGGAATACATAGACAAAAGGCATGATATAGAAATCCCAATAAGGGAATAAGAATGAAAAAGTAGCAAAACACATGGGTCAAAGGCATAACATGATAACACAATAGGCTTGAAACATTAATAAACATGTATAGAAATATCATAAAGAATGTGGAATCATATAATAATTGAAATATACGAATGTGGTGGTAACATATAACATGAAAAAAAACAAGATTAAAGGATAACTACCAAGTCTACATCACATGGTGTAAAAGGTACCATAATAGATTAGGTTTACTCCTTAATCCTATACAAGACATCCCACATGAAAAAAACATTACCCAATGCATTGGATAAATATTTTCTCACAAACATCATAACATGCTCATGAATATGTGTGACACATAAAGAATCAAAAATAAGGAATAAACATATGGGTTACCCATAGAATGAAATAGATTTTGTAATCATGTCATAAGGCATAAACAAAGGGTGTGTCATAATGGTATACATGAAATAAAGAATTTAAATAATTCTTACACATTTATAAGGTAAAAATAATATTTAATCTGAATAATTATGTTCAAGTGAAGTGGAAACATTAAAAATAGTTGTTAGATTACTTAGGAAATATTCTACTTAAGTGCTATTTTTGGGAAAATAATAAAGGATGTCTAAGGAAAATTTATTTTTATGAAATAATAAAGTAAAAAAAAGTTTTTTCTGGGTAAAATGATTTATTTTAAAAAAATGGTGGCTCAAAACGGGGTATGGAGTTTTATTGAATACGAGTTGGAAATGAAGAAGTTCCCTTTAATCCAATTTTCTTATCGAGAGGATTGAGAAGGAAATATTTTAAAACATTTATTCACCGATAAATGAAAGATTAATTGAATTATATACATATTTTTTAAACATATAATTATAATATAGAATAATTATATATGAATAAAGAATAAATAAATTATGTCAATGTGAGAGAAAGCGTAACTTGAAGGAAAAAATGGAGTTTCGGAAAGATCCCTTAGCTTATATTTGAGTTTGTTATGAATTTGAACTTAATTTCATATATAATAATATTAGATAAATTAATTAAATAATTCATAACCTATTATACATTTATTTTATTTAATATAATTTCATTATGTTAATTTATGGCCATTTTGGTGAGTTATATAGTTCAATTTTATCGTTCTAGGAGCGTTTTTTTCATGGTTTCATGGTAGGTTTACTTGTGTATATTTATGGAAGTTCTTGAAAAATGAGAAAAAATCTCCACATGTGAAATTATATGGTATGAATTAACTTATTTAATTTTAAATTTTCTCATATATCATTTTTCTCTAGTATGAGGTTAATTCATTTAATAAAACATTAATGATAATTGTTTAGCTTTTTGGAAGATTTTACGATCATCTAGAACTAGTTTAGTTTTATTTAATTATATATATATAAATTAGTTCCAAAATATGAAAAAACTTATAATATAAATATAAAAATATATTTTGACTGTAATAATGGATTTATGACCAACCCTAATGTTTTCAATGTAAAATAAAAACTCATCACCCACGAAGGTGATGAACTGACATATCACGGATGATGTTTTCATTTTTAGTGTAAAAGGAGAAGAAAAAATATTTGATAAAGGATATTAATTTAACACAATAAAATTCTAATATATAAATGATACTGAATTTTTCACTAGTAACTGAATAGGGTAGGTAAGGATAAGGTATAAGAAATAAATAACTTCAAACAGACAGAAGAATGATTTTACCACTTAAATATTGTCTCCTTGAGAACCTCCTTAAGTAACTTGGGTTTGGTCTTTCTTTGATACAAAAATATCTTAGAAATTAGTAAGTGTATTGGGGAGGGAATTGGGTAAAAAATTTACAATCTAAATGGGATACAAGTTGTGAGGAGAAGGGGTGGTGAGGGGTTGTATTTATAAAGGAGGAGAGGGGTATTTTTTATTATTATATTCATTAGTTTATTATTGTTGGATAAAAGACTATCAATTGTGTTGATTTCTATGAAAAAAAATATATAAAATGGTTCCATAGAGTTCAAACTAATGGGTTCTTACATCATCCATATGTCATCCATAACTCAAAAAATTCATGTATTTTTCTGAAAATGGTAAATACTATAAATTACCATATTTCACTATTCACTAAAAATTGAAATATTTTAGAAAAACCCCAAAATAAACGACATGGATTTTTAAAAAGTAGACTCCACATATTAAAAATGACTTTCTAAATATGAGAAATTTAATTTCTTAATAAAATCATCATTTATTCAAAAAATACCAATTTTAATATTAAAATCAATCTTATAACCCTTTGAAAAATTAATTATGGTCTCATAAAATTATCTAATAATTACAATTCAACATTATATTAATTTATGAACTCATTTAATTAAATTAAATTTTCTTTTAAATCAGTATATTCATTATAAAATTGAATATTAAATATTTATATTTTATAAAAATACTAAAACATAATTTATCATTTTTAACACTTTTGTTTACTAGTTACATGATATATCATATTTTCATTTATAAGATACATAAATATTATTTTATACTTTCATAGGTGAGGTAAATATTCTAATGGTCAGATTACTTTTCCTAATGGTCATATTTATCACATACTTGTGGGTTTACTACTTTCTATAAATACATATTATTCCATTCATTCTTTATTTTCTTCTATTTTAACCCAATGTTATATATAATTTCATCTTAAAAATGAGTATTTTATTATAAACATTATGTTTTATTTTTACATCTGTGTTCATCAGTGTGGTCATTCTAGTGTATCTAAAAGATCCAAATTTTCCTATTATTATTATCATATTTTCTATTTATTTTCCCACTATAATATTTGGATATCTTATTAGTTTATGTGATGAATAATGTGTCATTATTAATTTATGAGACTAATGTTTTTTATTGGGTTCTCTATGTGATGTGTGTGTTTTATGAAATAATTAGGGAAATTCTATTGATAAAATTCAAGATTTTTATATTCTTACCCCCTTATGAAATTCCTCCCTCAAAATTTTGATTTACATACTAATGGAAAAATAGCTGAGGTTACTTATCCTTAATTGGTACCTTTGGTTCCCATGTCTCCTATTCAAATTTATGGTTCCTCTATATTTATTTTACCATTTGAGTAGTCTTGTTTCATATAACATCATATTTATGATTCAAAATCATCACTAGATGATCCACATAAGAGAGATCATTTTCCGGGTGTACCCCCTCTGAGTTTAGTACATGCGATAGATCTAGTATATAATTCCTTAAGTGGGATATTTGAATACATAATTTACTTGATTCATGGTCGGTGTAAGTGCTTGTTGATATGACACATCTATGACACAATCAATAATCAATAAGGGGCTGATGTACCAAGGACTTAGCTTTCCATTCTTCTCAAATCTCATGACCATATTCCATAGATATATGTGGGGCAATAAATTTTCACTAACCTCAAACTCTATGTCCCATTAAACATTATCTTCATAGAACTTCTGTTTACATTAGGTATCCCAAATATGTTTTTGGATGGTCTTCACCTTTTTTCTATTTCCTCGACCATTTCTGGTCCTTGTAGCTTAGATTCACCAACCTCATCCTAGTGTGAAGGTGTTGTATATATTTTTTCCATAAAGGGTCCATATGGGGTCATTTGAGTGATTGAGTGCAAAATATTATATTGAGAGTACTAAAATAGTGGAATATGTTGATCCCATCCTTCTTTGAAGTCCATTGAGTATGCTTCGAATATGTCTTTTAGTGTACGAATAGTCTTCTCATATTGTCCATCAGTATGGGGGTGATAAGTCGTACTAAATTTTGACATATTATTTAGAACATGGTGGGGAATCTTCCAAAACAAGTAGGTGAATCTCATATCACAACTAGATATAACCAATAATGGTACACCATACAACCCCACCACTTCTTTGATGTATATCCATGCAAGTTGGTTGAATGAGAAGTCCTCACAGATCATTTTAAAGTTATCAACATTTAAAATGAAATATGTATTCACCCATATAATATTATTTCTTTTATATGTCTTTTGAAGTCCAGTGAAAAATTCCATAATGTTATTTTACCATTTCCATGTAGGTTTTGGTAATTTTTTCATAATCCCATTAGAATTTCTAGTTTCATACATCAATTTCTGACATATTAGACACTTTGATGTATATTCAGTGATCTACTTCTTCATATTAACCCACCAATAATTCTCTTGGGGATCTTGATATATCTTTATTCACTATAGGTGAATAGAGAAGGTTGATCTCTATGTATCATTCAGAATTTCTTTCTTTATCTAATTATTTGTTGGTACAAAGAGTCGTGACCCAAATTTTATAACTCCTTCCTCATAAATTTTGAAATATGAGGGTTTCCCCTTTCTTATACCTTCCACTTTTTCCTAAATATAATCATAATATCATTGAGAATAATTTATTTTCTTTATAAGTAATGGCTTAGAAATCATTTTTGAATGTAATAAAGAAATTCCTTCCTTTATGACTCCCATGTAAATCCTTTGAAAGTCTAAGAAGATTGGATACTTCTCAATTATAATCATTGATAAAGTCATACGATCATTTCTACATAGATAATCTTCCACGTTATTTGATTTATAGGGGTGGTAGTGGATTGAGATGTCATAGTACTTGATGATCTCTAACCATCTTCATTGGCGCATATTAAGATCCTTCTGTGTGAATATATATTTTAGGCTCTTATGATTAGTATATATCTCACAATTAACCCCATAGATATAATGTTGTTGGATTTTCAATGCAAAGATCACAGCTTCCAAATCCAGATGATGTGTGAGATAGTTTTCCTCATGAAGATTCATCTTCCTTGAGTCATAGGATATTAATTTATCATTTTTTATTAGTGCACATCCTAATCCATTATTTGAAGTGTAATAGTATACCACAAAGAGTTCCCCACTTGACAATAGTATAAGTTATCATGCAGTGATAAACCTATTTTAAACTCTTAGAAGAATCCTTCACATTCACTGGTCCAAAAAAATTTACTCCCTTATGAGTCATCATGGTTAGTGGGTTTAAAAAACATGATAATTTCATCACAAATCATTATTAATACCCATATAGACCAAAGAAACTCTAGATCTCCATTATAGATACTGATCAAGGCCACTACTCAATTTCTTTTGTTTTAGAATGGTTCCACGTATATTCCTTTATTAGTGATAACATGCCCCAAGAATGATACATACTTCATCCAGAACTCACCTTTATTGTACTTTTAATATATTTTATCCCTCTTTAAAGTTTTTAGAATAGTTTTAAAATGCTCTTCATGTCCCTCCTTACTCTTGGAGTATATCATAATATCATCTATAAATACTACCATAAAATTTTTGAGGAAATATCTAAACACTCTAATCATTAACTCCATGAAAATTTTGGTATCATTGGTGAGTCTAAAAGAAATTAGTATGAACTCTTAGTGTTCACACCTTGTTCGACAAGCAGTTTTGGGAGTATCATCCTTCTTCACCTTTAATTGGTGATATCACAACTAAAGGTCTTCTTTAGAGAAATACTTGACCTTGTGTTACTAATATAACTAGTCATATATCTGTAGTAGGGGAAACTTGTTCTTTATCTTGATTTTGTTGAGATCATGATAATCAATTCATAGGTGCATTTATCCATACTTATTCTTGATGAAGATGAATTTTTCACCACATGGTGAAGCACTTGAATATATGAAACCCTTTTACAAATTATCTTATAGCTACTTCTTCACTTATTCCAACTCAATAGTGGATATTCTATAAGGATTCATGGATATGGAAAAGGGTCCTAGTATATGTTCAATTGAGAACTCAACCTCTTAGTTAGGATGAAGGCTGAGAAATTATTCAAGGAATACATCTGTATAGTCCCTCATTAGAGGCATGTCATTGATTATGATTCTCTCCTTTTTCTCAATCATTTGAGAAATATATTCTTGATCATAGGGAAATAATATCCATAATTGAGAAGATTATTCTGAAGGGGATTCATCCTCCTCCTTACACATCTACAAAATTAGAGGATTCCTTCAGATGTGAAGAGTGGTCTCCCTTTCCCAATAGTTGATTTAGAATTTTTATAAATATAAAAAATACATGGCCAATATAGCAACAAACTCCACCAAATGGAAGTAATAAGAAATTTTTTGGGAGGTTAAATCCCCAAAAAATAATCAAGGAGGAGTTATATACTTTAGATGCAGAAATTTACCCATTTTTTATTCTCATGGATAACTCAACCTTCATATTTTTAGGTTGTGTTTGAATAGTACTACTAAACCTACAAGATATAAAAGAATGCATATAACTAGAATCAAATAGTATATTTTTTATTCTTTAATGAATAACCAACATACTTTTCACCAGATCATTGTCAGGATCCACCTCAGCACTAGTGATAGCATATTCCCTTCATTTATACCTTGGAGGTTATTTTTGTTGATTGCCTCTAACAACCCTTGGATTAGGAAATTAGCTCACATAATTACCATGTTCCATGTAGTTGAAACACTACACTACATACTAGTTGTTAAACTAATCCTTTCTTTCTTCATCCAAATTAGTGGTATTCTTCAAATCCCTTTGGAAATAATTATCATGATGCCCCTCTATTCCACATTTTAATCATCTCTTGGTTCCATTTAGAACGTTCTTGAGATTCTTCTTCAGACACTATTGAAATGTGGGATGTTGTATTTTCTTCCCTTCATTAGATTTATCTATTGATCCTCCCATATTGAACTCATTTTTCCTCTTTTTATCTCTAATCCCATGAGACCACTGAGAGTCACCAATCTCCATCACAACCTTTAGGGAACACTGGACTATCTCCTCATAGTTTTCAAATTGTAGAATTAATAAGTATTTTTTTAGACTCAAATTTAATCCACTAATGAATAAATCCACTTTAGATATAGATTTTTTTGAAAAAGATAGATTTTTATCCTAAAAAGCTTCTAATTTTTTCCTCATAATCCCTAATAGTCTCATATTCCTTTTTCATTATTCCAAGAAACTCTCACTCTATCTTAAAAAAAATTTAGGGAAATTTTTTTCTTCAATGCAATAAATTACATAGAAAAAATCCTCTTTATACTTTTTGTTCTTTATTAGTGTGAACCACTGTTCAACTTCCCCATTAAAATGATGGACCACCATTAAAAATTTCTCTTATTATGAGCATTAAAGAATTGAGAATATCTTCTCAATTGTGTTATTCTATTATTCAATGATGAAGGGATCAGAAGATATAATAAATATAGGAGGCCTTTATCATATTAAGTATTCTATCATAACTTTCTCTTTATTAGGAGGAGTGTGTTCAAAATGATTCACTTTATTATTCATAACATGAGCTAGATGAGCTAGTATTGTCATAAAGTAATGGGGTCTCATTCCCATCATATTTGGAATATCATTTGGAAAATAATAATATTTCATATCACATTGATTGTTGGCATGGGTTCTCCAATTTCCTACCATTAAAGAATAGAAATAAATAATAAAAAATTAGGGGGCTTGAATACTTAGATAATGATAATATAAAAAATTCAACCATAAAATTTTAAAGAATAACTTATAAAGGAAAAGTATACCCTAAATTATGATAACCTAATATTTAATCTAGGTTATCCATGGTGATATAATTATCACTAGGTTTATTACTAAAGTATTTTAATACTAATATCTAAAAATACCTAGACCATGATCTGATACAAACTATAGAGACCATTTCCTTTCAAACATATTATTACAAGATTTAATGTATAATTAACCACCAAATAAAAAACAAGGATCTTAAAGACCAGTTCATTTATAAGACTAGGTACATAAAATTGAAAATGTGTAAATATATTAAAACATATTTATATTAATCTTCCATAATGATCTTCTAATAACCTTTTATCTCCTACATATTCATAAGATAACCTATGGAATATATAGACAAAAGAGATGAGATAAAAAGCCCAATAATACAATTAACATGGAAAATAAACATAGAACATGGGTTAAAGTCATAAAATGATGACATAATAGGCATGAAAAATGAATAAACATATAGAGGAATATCATACAGAATAAAGAATCATATGATCTTGGAAATATAGGAATGTGGTAGTAAAAAATAATAGGACATAAACAAGAGTCAAGGATAAATTCCAAGACTACATCACATGGTGGACAATATCCCCTAATGAATTAGGTTTAATCAATTATCCCAAACAAGATTTCTCATGAGACCAAAACATCACCCAATGAATTGAAACACTTTTTGGGTGCACCCATAAAAACATATTCATGTATATGTGTTCCACGTGAAGAATCAAACATAAGGACTAAATATATAGGTTACCCATGGATAGAAATGGATTTTGTAATAATATATTGAGGCATAACCAAAGGGAATATCCTAATGGTATACATGAATGAAATAATTCAGATAATTATTGGAAATTAATTAGGTAAAATAATAATATATCATGAATAATGTTGTTCAACTATAGTAGAAACATGAAAAAGAGTTGTTAGGTTACTTTAAAAATTCTCCACTTAAGTGCGTTTTTTGAAAAAGAATAAAGGGTGTCTAAGAAATATTTATTTCAATGAAAATAGAATTGAAAAAAATAGTTTTTAATGGTAAAATAACTGATTTTCAAAAACTATTGGTGTATCAAAATAGGTTATGGAGTGTACTTGAAAATGGGTGAGAATTGGAGAAGTTCCTTTTAATCGGGTTTTCTTATCAAGAGACACTGAGAAAGGAACCATTTAAAACATGTATGTACCCATAAAATAAATATTAATTCAACTAGATAAAAATGAATGGAAAATATAAATATAATATATAATAATTATAAAATAATAAAGAAGAAATAAATTTGGGTAAATAGAGAGAAAGTGTAACCTGAAGGAAAAATGGTGGTTTGTAGAGATCCCTTACCTTATTTAATAATATTTTCTGGACTTTCACTTCATGTTATATATAAGAAAATTAGATAAATTAATTATTTAAGAACATATTATACAAGTATCTAATTAATTATAATATTATTATGTTCATTTATGTCCATTTCTATGAGTTATAGAGTTCTATTTCATCATTCCAAGACCGTTCGATTTCATGGTTTCATGGTAGGTTTACTTGTGTATAATTTTTAAAGTTCATACCAAATGGGAATAAATCTATTGATTTCAAATTATATGATATTAATTAACTTCCATAAGTATTAATGGCCCATATATCATTTTTTCTGGAATAACGGTTATTCATTTGATAAAACATTAACGATAATTGTTTATGTTGGCAGTTTTTACGATTATCACAAACCAGTTTTGTTTTATTTAATATAATGTATTTATATTGGATTTAGAACAAAAAAATTATAATAAACATATTAAAATATATTTTAACCATAATAATATATTTATAACCAGCATTTAAGGTGTAATGGAAAACAAAACTCGTCATCCATGAAGGCGATGAACCAACATATCACAAAAAATATTTTAATTTTTTGTATAAAAGGATGTGAGAAAAGATTTGATGATGGATATCCAATAAAAATAATAAAATTATAACATAAATATGATATTGTAGTTATCACACAAATTTTTATATCTGAAGGTAGGATATGGTAGAAGAAATAAATAACTTAAATAGAAAGGAATGGGATTTTACCTCTTGAATATCATCTCCTTGAGAACCTCTTTAAGGGACATGGTTTTGGTCTTATGTCTAGATCAAATGCTCTTAGACATGTGGAATATTCTTGGGAAGGTAATTGAGAAAATTTTAGACATGCTTCAGGTTTTATAAGGTTTTTGGAGAAGCCGTGATGAGGGGTGGTATTTATAGGGGAGGATAGGGGTGTTTTTTATTATTATATTCATTTTTTTATTATTTTGTCTCAAGACTATCAATAGTGTTGATTCCTATGACTAAATATAGTAACTTTTTCAGGAGATTTTTAACCAATGGGTTATTACAGCATCCATAAATCATCCACGACTCAAATATCCATTACTCAAATATTCTTGTATTTTTCTTAAAAGTTATTTTCCTTAAGGTGTCTGACCTCTTAAATGGGTTTCATAAACTTCTCATATCGATGGAGGAGTTGATGGAGGCCTCATCCTTTCTTAATCTAAACTTGATTGCTCATTTATCTTGATACCAACCTCTTCTGTGATTCATCTGATTTTTCCTTGTTTATGTGTCAATATTGACATTTACAAACCTCCAGTTGACTGGGTTTGGATCTACATTGGTGAGGGATTTCTATACAATAATAATGTTTCCTTTGAGTCGTGACCCATGATTTGTTCTTCATGTTCTATTTTAGGCCATGAGGCTTCGTCGTGTCATCAGGGGTGCAGAAGTTCTCAAGGGATGGTGTCTCTATCACAAGACTCAGATCCTCTCCCTCGCAAGATGAGAAGTAACCATAATTAAAAGGACCTGAAAGTGAAGTTGGTATTTGCAAGACTGTTCTAGGATTTGGGAGTTTCCAAGGTGACAGAGTTGACCCCCACCCCCTTTGCTGAAGTAGTTACAGCTAGAGGGATTTTTCAATCTCAAGATACCAAAAAATTGTCTGATCATAGTGGTGATGATAATAAATTTGATGTTGGGGTGCTCAATGAGTTTTAGATATCTAATTTGAATGTGGGAGTGTCCCCGAGCTGATGGATGTATGTTCTTAGCATAGTGGTTGAGTCAATTTCAACTCATAAGTGATTATCGAATCTAAATGAGGATGAAAAGGAAAATGATTATCCTAAAAGATTGTAAATAGTTATTCCATGATAGAAACGAAAACAATTTAGAGTTAGACTATCGGAAGATAAGTAGACAAGTGACAGAGAGGGAGACTTGCAACTAAGCTCAGAATACGAGAAGGAGGCTCTGGTTGGATCTTGATCAAGGAAAGGAAAGTAGGGGAACCTCTTAGTTGGGAACTTTCTGGTTCTCTAGGGGGGAAAACCAAGGCCCCAGAAAGATTACTCCAACACCCCAATTATAATTGTAACATGTTTTTTAGGAAAGGAAATGTGTAATGACACAAATGTTGAATTAGGGGAAAATTATTTGACTAAATCCAAGGAAGTATGGAAACTGGGAGCGGGGAGAGAGGATCCCTTGAATCCATTTCCTAGTCCATGGAGGGACCGGTATGGATTTCAGGTAAGGATGATGAAATTGGTGAGGCTTCAGTGGAAATATCAGCTAGTTCACATCAGGTTGTAGGTCCAGATGTCTAAGAAAAATCATGGGACCTTCTTATGAAATTAGGGGAAGAAATGTTGTAAAAGGATCTTCCCATTTATGCTTCTAGAGAGGATGCAGAAAGAATTAATGGGATGCCAATTCAAGTGGCCATCGCCATGGAACAAGGCGATTGTATCATCAAGAAACATTTAATTCTAATCAAAGGCTTCAATAAAAAGAAGATAATAGTGGAAGATTTCTTGCAAATGGGGGAAAATTAGCCTACCAGTTCGAGGAGATCATAAAAGATGAACCAGGTAAAAAGTTAACCGATAGGTCCTAGGAATTTTATACAGGGGTCATTTCTAATAGTTTATAGTTTTCCATTTAAAATTCGGTTATTTAATTTAATTTTTGTTTCCTTGTTTGAACTTGAAGGTTTCTCACTTTTTCTATAAAAGCATTTTTAATAAAAATTTAATTTTGAGGATAAATTACGATATTTCCCTATTCACCAAAAAATAAAATATTTTTGAAAAAATACAAAAAAAATCCCCCAAACCATTATTTGACATGTATATTTTAAAAAATTGACTACATTTTTTCAAAATAATTTTCAACATATGATAAAATTTAAATTTTAAATAAAATTATCATTTATTCAAGAAATAATAATTTTCATATTAAAATCAATGTTATAACCCTTTGAAAATTTAAAAATGGTCTTATAAAATTATATAATCATTATAATAGATCATAATATTATTTTTTAAATAATTTTATAAAAATAAATTTTATTTTAAAAAATTATATTTATTATAAAATTACAAAAAAATATTTATGTCTTATAAATATACCAAAACATAATTTATCATTGTTAATACCTTTATTTAATTGTAACATGATATATAATATTTAAATTTATAACATACCTAAGTATTATTTTACACTTTCATAGTTTAGGTTACTATTCTAACAATCAAATTACTATTCCTTACTTTTATATTTATAACAATCATATGGGTTTACTACTTCCTATAAATAACACTTATTCCATTATTTCTTCACTCACTTATATTTTCTAATAATGTTATATATAAGTTCATCTTCAAAATTAATATTTTATTATTAACCTTATGTTTTATTTCTATATTTTTTTGAGTGTGGTCAATCTAGTGGATCGAGAATATCCAAATTTCTCTATTCTTACTTTCATATTTTCTATTTATTGTCTCGTAATAATATTTTGAATTCTACTTAGTTTAGATGATGAATAATTTTTCATTATTAATTTAATAGAATATTGTTTTTATTGGGTTCTCCTTGTGATGTATGCCTTTTAGGACATAAGAATCGAAATTATATTGAAAAAATTATTGGCTATTACAACAAATTTATGCGAGGGCTGGATTTTATGCCCCTAACATAGTGACTGAACCTATTTCTATTTTTAAATGTTCACAGAGTTATATTTAAATGACATAATTCCATATACTATGTCAATGTCATGATCTCATGGTTTATGTTCATTGATTTTTTATAATTCATGTCTTATGAACTACCAATATTTTTACCATGACTCAAGATTATGATCTATGATACATAGGGTGTAAATTTAAAATATAATGACCATGTTCTCATAACCTTATGCTCATATAATGTTTATGTAATCACTGATTTCTCACTTTTTTACCCTAACTAAGTATTTAAGCTCACCCTTCCTTATTTTTTATTTCATTAGGTTATGAAGAAAGGTTTTAGATATGATGTTTCTAATAAGGGTGTTAGTTATAGAGAACTTAGGGGGAGATGGTATAGATCATTTATGAACCATTTGTTTATGTGTCCAAGTTTCCAAAGGCACTAAAACCATATTATTTTGGTGTGAATAAAAATTTTATGTAATAAATATTCTTTTATTTATATGTAATATCTATGTATGAAAATTATGGGTTTCTAAATAGATACCCATTCAAGTTAGACGGTATTCCTTATTATCCTCTTTTTTTTCATAATAGTTAGATTTCAATATTTATGTGCTTGAAAATATTTCTTGTAATATTGCAGTGCCATTTTTGTGCACTAACTTTTTTATTTTTATATTTTTTAATTTTGATGTGGATTGTACATAGAGTTATACTTAGGTAAATAGGACCACATGTGTCCTTGATGGACCAGGAACTAGGAGTTACTTGTGTATGATTCAATGCTCTCATTGACGGGTGATACTTAGTGTTGAAAATCAAGATTACTATTGAGTACCTTCCTCGGATAGAAATAATTATCAATTCTATGCATTGATTTTTGATATTTTGATAATTGAAGGATTATGAGAGTACTTTTTTTGGGAATTGTTGAGTTGTTTTGGTTATGTTGTTCCTTGAGATTTTAGTTTTGTACGTTGGATGTTTTTCTATGGAAAGTTACAAAATTATCTATTTTGAGTTCAAGAACTTTTTTCTAGATGATGTTTTCCTCATGTTACACCTTTTTAATAAATATTTAAATGATAGGGAGACCAATGGTAGGACTCTATCTCTTTCTAATTGTTTCTTAATTCATCTCAATATTGTTGAGTTCTTTTTTGAGATGTTTGTTGATATTGGAATTGTATCAGGTGGATGATTATGTGTGATTATTCTTATTCTATTTAATAAACCATCCACCACATTGGTTGAGTGTAAGAGAGCATTTATTCATGAATTTTTCTATATTTTAGACTACAATCATTCTGGAGGAAGATAACCTTATGGTTGGGAGAAATATAACATAATCATTTTTATATTAATTAAATACTTTCATTGGGTTTTATTTTATAAGTATTTTTAACTAAAAATATTTTATTTTTAATAAAATCCACACTTACTTTGTTTTTATAGATTTGTGTAAGGGTAAAATGGGGTTTCCTTGAATTGTATAAAGGTAAATCATATTTTCAATGACTTTCATTTGGGTATATCATCAAATATGATAGTTAAATTATGTTAAAATGTTGATGCATAATAGTAGAATGAATATCCTATGCACATTGTAAGGGTAAATATTTTGTGCATAAAGGTACCTCCAACACTTCATAAAGGTAAAGTAGAAATAACATACACTATATAAGGGTCTTCCTTATTTGCGTAATAGTAAGACTCTATTTCCTTAAGGCATGTATGGGTATTATAAACCTAAATTAAGGGTATAATGGAAATAATATAGGAAATATATAGGTCTCCTAAAGCTGTGTCAAGGTAAGGTCTAAATTCAATTTGTTTTATAAATATCTCCGCTATTTGCATAAGGGTTTTTTTGTTTGTTCATAAGGGTGAGTGTGGATTATGTTACGGTATATGCAAGTTGTGTATGGGTAAACCATTACTTATAAAGGTTATGTAAGGGAACATAAAAACAATTAATGGTATACTTGGGTCTGTGACCTATGTAAGTGTAAGTATCCTTACCCTTATGTGACACATTTGAGATATGTACGAGTAATCCAAGATACCCTTGTTCAGTGCCATTTTTAGGTTAATTTTTTTTAATACCTTCTTCACTTATTCTTCCACCATCCCATACATTTAATTTTTTTCTTAATGATTCTAAATGTTATAAATTGTAGGAATTCATTCTTTAACACCGTTAGACATTATAAGTCCCATTTTAAATGTTTTTAAAACCTCCAAACTTAATATTCGGATAAAAAAATTGAATGGTGGTTTTAATTATTTGGTTTTATTATTGTAAAGTCCTCATTTTTTTATTTTATAAAATAATCAAACCATAAATTCCATTGATTTTATGGAATCTTCATATTAATAGTCTTAGAAGACAAATACAGTAGAACAAGATCTAATTTATTTACAGTTTCCTTATAGTGTTTAATATTTCAAAGTAATATCCTAGGTATGTTTTTCAATGATTTTTCTTCTTCTTTTAATTAATTATTTTTTTTTGAGAATGTTTATAAATATGTGTTTTGTTATTTTATAACACATATTATATGAAAATTAATATTTAATTTCCTCATGGAAGCTTATTTGACCGTATTCTCTATAAATTAAACATGGAATGGATAGAATTGATGATCTTGACTAATCTCACTCTTGGAAATTCTTAAATTCCATGTTGGTTTTGATTTATCTTAAATTGGATTTTAAATTATATTTATATGAAATGAAAGGCTTAGGAAAGGCTTTTATTTTCAACATAAAAACCCTTTATTTAAATAAAAGAGTTTTGATCCATATTTTGAAATAACTTCAAACCTTTAAAATTATAAACATTTTTTGAATTCCTTAGGAATATTTTTGAAGTTAATTATTAGTTAAAAGGACCATTTGGAATTTTAATGATGATTTTTGAAAGGTAAGAAGTTTTATTACCAATTTTATTATTCACTTGAAAATAAATGCATGTTTTGGAAGTGATTTTGATTGATGGATGGGTTGGAACTTTATAATGATTACCACCTGTCATAGTCTCTTAATGTGACTTATTTGATTCTTGTACTTCCCAAAGATATGTGTTGTAAAATGGGTAATTAACTTAGAGGGAGTATTGGGGTGAGTGTGAGATGTGAACTGAGAATGATTGAAATATTTAGGGCATGAACCCACGTTAGTACTGAGGGGGATTTCCTTAGTAATTATCATAACATGATTTTATCACTCACCTATTTTTGACTAGTCATGGTAACCTGGATTGTTGTATGAGATGAAATAGATTTATGATTTTATAGTGGACCAGAACCTCAACTAGTGCACCCTAGAGAACCTATTAGGTTCAAGATACGGACATTAAACAAGGAAAGTCGGTGTGTGTTGTCTTGGTTTCTTTTGTTAACCATTTAGAATTGATGAAAGCCCAATGATCAGTCGTAATTTATTGAATATTGATTAGGTATGCTAGGGTGGGGTCACTTATACATCTTATACATACCCATGGCATCTCTATACTTGATACTCGATATATGAAAGTGTTTTATCACTACCTAAAAGTAGATATCCCTTACTTGTTTAATTATCATTCTTGTTTGATTTTTTTATTGAGATGATTCACATAGACCTTTTTGTATTAACTACTTTACAAGTTATTGAAATCTGGTGCATGTTCTTACCTTCTCCTGTTTTTCTAACCTTACCTTGTTAAATTTTTTTCAATGATTTTTATGCAAAATTTTTGTTTTAAATGATGAAATATAATTTTTATCATTTTTTTGTTTTAAAAAATATTTTAAAATGTTTAAAGTTCCATTTATAAAGTATAATCCTATTGTAATATGATATTGATGTATTTAGTTCCCCATTATAGAATATAAATACTTTTAAACATTATTTTTTAATCATATATTTTCATATTTGGATTTTATTTTGAAGTAACTATACTGAATCCTTTTTGAAATCCTCCTAGTATCTATAGTCCACGGAATACTTCTACAGTTTGGTTCTTGTAGCCTTTATATTATTATAACAGGTACTCATATTCTAATTATCTTCCCTTGTGGGTTCATTCTTGATTATCCAATGGTAGGTGCCTAGTTTCAGGGTGGTTCATCATAGACAATTAGGAAATGTGTTTTTGTAGGTTTGTTTCACTTTATGTTTTTGTATCATCTTCTTATACCATGATATGGTTACATTTATTTATTTATCTAATAATTTTTCCAATGTATACTTGATTATTTTTAATCCTTTATGGGATAAATCATTCTTATAGGTTGTTTATGGATGGCCAAACGCTTTTACCTAGCCTGTGGGTATCGACAATCCTCTTTGGGTCAGGGGTGAATCATCTCGGATACCAGTTTAGATGGTAATTTGGGTCTTTTTTTAAAGCTACTATTTGTGATATGTATTATTTAAGTTAAAATATTAATTTATATAATACCAATTGATTCAATATCACTCTAATGATTTTTTTGTGTTAGTGATTTTTTCAATGGATCCATTGTATTTTCATATGTATCCACCCAAAATATCTTTGCATTTTCCCTCTCAATAATATATCTAATGATACCATATTTTTAAATGATGTTTTTTGTCCTTTGGTGAGACCATCTTTCCTTATCTTGAGTAATATCACCATTATTATCACAATAAATTCCAATTTCCCCCTCAACCCTAAAAATCACAAAGTGTTCAGAAAATAACATGATGGCCTAATTAACTTTATCGAAATTATCTGATTTTTTGATGTGCATTGATTATATTATCAAAATTATACATTTTCTTATTTGGAACACTTCCAACAGATTACTCTATATATTAGGAAAAATCAATACAATATCAATATATCATGCCAACATTGTCAGATTGGAATTTAGTATAAGTTTAACCCTTTAAAATGATATGATCATCACCTCTAATGACCAAGAACATATCCTTCTTCTTAAATACAATTGGATATTCTTGACTATAATCTAGTTACTCAAATTATGATTGGATTGGTATCTACTTATTTTTCTTAAATCATATGTGACATCAGGTTGAGAATATAAATTTCATACATGATGGATCCTATGGAAGATGTATAAGGAATCACATTCATTCTTTATAACTCATTTTAATGATATTTTGTCTTCCTAGTATTTGTTCCATGAAATATAGTTATATACCCCCTCTTGGAGTTCTCTATGCTAAACCACTTTATCACTTTACCAATATATGTGTTTTTAATTAGTCTAAGAAACCTCTTAAATTTTTTCCTATTGATATTTAAAGAAATTATATAGGATGATTTACCCATATGTTTCCATAAGATTAATTTTCCCAACCATATATTTTCAGAATGTAAATTCATAACATCATTTTGGATTATTTGTATATCATCTACATACTATATTAAAAATATGATAAAACTCCCACTAAACCAATTGTATACACAATAATAATCTATGTTTCTATGAAACCAATTTATCATATTACATCATCAAATAGGATGTTCTAACTTAGATAATATTTCTTCAATACAAAAATGGTCTATTTCAAATTTCAGGACATATAAGACTCGTTTGGAACATGAGAACCATTAGGATATGTTATATAAACATACTTTAATAAATTCCTATTAAAGAAATTGGTTTCTATATTAATATGATATATCATACAACCATAACGATATACAATATCTAGTAATATCTGAATAGACATCATTATTGGGTATATAGAAATGGTATCTTCATAGTCAATACCATGAGATTTTCAAAACCATTAGTCACTAGATGGGATTTATTGGTATAAACTCTACTATAAATTTTTTTTTTATGTAAAACCTTCTTTATCTATTCTGGTTTCACCCATTTATGTGTAACCACCATGTTCTAAACATTCTTAGAATACATGGATTCCATCTCACATTTCATAGAATTTAATCATTTCTCAAAATTACAGCTCATAATAACCTCTTGGTAAGAATTTGGTTCGTAATCAATGAACATCAATTCAACACAATGTTCCAAAATAAATCCATATATATTTGGATACTATCAAATTTTACCATAACATTTATGTTATTATGTAAGCTTAGTTATATCTTCTTCCACAACTCTTCATGAAACTACCTTAATTTAAATCCGAGGAACACTTTCTATTTGTTGGTTTGGATATTACACAAGTTGAATTTTCTTCCCACTAAATCTTGATTAATTTGCTACTTATCATGTAAAAAACCATATTAATTCACAAACACTTTGTGTTGAGTTATATTATAGAAATAATATCCCATAGTATCCTTTAGATAAACAAAAAATAATAACTTTTCTGATTAAAGAATGAGTTTTCGAGAATCAAACTTTTAAACATTTTTCTAATAACACTACATTCATATAAAGGATGTATTAGTGTGCTTCCAAGTCCATATCTCAAACAGTGTGTTTATAAATAATATATATAGAATTCAATTAAGAATGAATGAAATAATTTTTAGAGCCTAAACCAAAAATTAAATATGAATGTCACACTAAATCATCGATTGGACCATATAAAACAAGGTAAGATTCCTCCTCATAGATACACCATTCCATTGTGGTGTTCTAGAAGGATTGAGTTGTGAAACTATTACTTAATCTCATAGATCATCTATGAATTCTTATATCAATTATTCACCCCAATGATTTGACCATAGAATCTTAACACATTTTCCCAAATATTTTGTACTTAATTATGATAATATTTGAATCTTTAAAAATCCTTAATAATGTGTATCAATATAAAAACATAACCACGCCAACTAATGTAATTGTTAAAGGTTACATATTAAATAAACCCATCATCTTCATTATTTGGCTCGAATTTCATATTGAGTGTGTTCTAATAAGGGTTTGTTCATTAATGTTTCATCATGAAGTGTCTTGGGGTGATCCCATTATTCTTTGGATTTCTTTTCTGAATCTATGCTCATGAGGACTAGATCTCGTCCTCTTCCATCACCAGTCTTGTAGGAAATAAGTATTCTACCATGCACAAGGGGATTTATTTCTACCTCTATCATGGTATCTCTCTCAATGTTGTCAAAATAGATTCCTCTATTTTACATAGTTCCATCAGGAAGACTACATCTACCCCATGGTCTATCACCTACTTTTTTCGACAAATCACATAATCATTATTCACACAGACCAAGAAGGAAACATGGTTGTTGATTTCATTTAATCATTGGACTCTTATTATAATACATTTAGCACCTCCACTATCACAACTTCCCTTCCCCTGAAATGTGGTAAACCTTATTAGTTCACATGCTCTTGGGATTCACAATTTTTGACCTCCATGACTTATTTAGAGATTTTATGTTGCTTTATAAAAAAATTTAACATTGGATGGATGGATATTCTTAATTTTACCTCCAAATCATTAATTGAGACTATTGAAGATTGTTTTTAAATATAATGTTTTTTAAGAAACCTCTTATGTAATGAATTTGGAAATAAAGTTTTTATTTCTGGAAAAATGATTTTGAATTAAAGTGAATGATTTGAATAATGGTTTTGATGATGTTTCTTGAGAAATGAAGGCGTGAAAAAATTATAACTTTTAATTAAATGATTTATTTTAAAATGAAGGATTTTTTATAAAAAAATATTGATGTTGGTTTTGAAATGAAATGGAATTTTGAAAAAAAATTATTTGGTACTACTTGAATGATGAATGATGAAATTTATTTGAGATGAATGATTTTCACATCGATTTAACTATTTGAAGAACATGGGACCCTCAGTAGTTAGGAGGGTTATCCATGAGAAGAACACATGGTATTTATTAGATATACTAATAAATGGATTGACTATAATAGTGGTCAAGTCATTTTTTTATGTAAAGGATTTAATTCAAAATGATGGACTCATATTCCCCCTTGGAATAAGATTTAGGGACAAAAGAAATGAAAATTGTTTGTAAAGTATGACGATATTGTCATATTGAATGTTTGTGGATTCTTATCCATTGATTTGATTTATTTTGGTATTTTGGTCACTATTGTGGAGAAACCATTCCCTTTTATTGTTTTCTCAAATAATAGGTAGTAGTCACCAGCCCTAGGGGATCAGGAATTCCCTTTGGGTCATGTCGAAGAAAATTTAAGTACCATTTTAGCGATTTATCTAGGTTGGTTTATGAAAAAATGGTATTATAGGAGGTTGTGTCTCTTATTAGATGTTGGTATGTAGTTTGGGATGTTTATATATACATGATAGGGGTTTTTTAGACATATTGTGTAGGTTACAAGCAAGTAACTATCAATATATTATTTTAAAGATCCATATGTTACCATGGGTGGTTGGGAAAAATGTCTCTAAGGAATTTATTAATTTTATTTCATAATTTTACCAAACTATGATGTGATATATTTTTTCTTGAGTTGAGTTCTATCTAATAGAGTTTATTTTCTTATTCCCCATGAAAAATTCACCCCTATTTTCTATTGATTTCGAGTTGTACCATGCCCCCAATAAGACATTTGATCAAGCATTAAGAGGGATATACTAATGAACCCCAAAAATAAAAACATATAGTTGAATAGAACCTCATAGTGGTTGTAGTTTGAGTTGTAAAATCACTTTTCCAAGGATCCACACTTGACCCTATTTAGGAATAATAGTTGGAACCTCATTGGTATTATAAAAGAGATCAATCTCAAGAGTTTCTTCATCAGAATTTACCATAATTCCATAGAACGAAAGGACCTCAAGAGGAAGAGGATTGGTTGGAAAATACAGTATGACTCTTCATGATCTTGGAGACATTAGATTCAATCTAGGTATAGTGTTCCATATTCAAGCTTGAGGGACATAGTCAGAGATGGTGGGTTGGTATAGTTCTGAAGAAGCTGATTGAGTACTTTGAGTGGAAACACTTCAATGACCTTTTTATGGATCAATTATTTTCAAATTCAATGGTATCAGCTAAGTATATAGATTTTCAGAACTTTCACCAAGGTGATTGGATAGTCACTTTTTTTCAATCCTTTTGCAAACATTCTCATTTTTTCACCTAAGGTAGTCTCAAATGAAAAGCCTCAAATGAGAAGCTAACAGCCTAGTGGATTTAGATGGGTATTCAATCTAATATCTAGTATTAGGTATTTATTATGAATCTTACCTCATATATTGATCTTCTGGATAGGGATTTGAAAGAGTAAACTGACCAAGCTAGTAAGTGATTCTATATTGGAGTTCCTCTTACTCCTTATGTTATCTTTAGTGCTCCCTTTATAGGGAATAAAGAGTGCAATTAGCCACTTGGGGGAAATATTAGTGGTGGTTCCTGACAAAAAAAATATCCTATATATCTGTGGTTGTGTCTAGTAAGGTCCCAAAGACATGTTTCTAATGTGGAAAGATCATATGCTTGAAGTGTGATTATTTTAATGAACTAAATATTTATATCTCATGTGATTGTTTTTGAAATTCATAAAGGTTCTACTATTTTTTACCATCCCACATACAGGTACGGGATCATCAGTACCGAGAGGATTTGAAAAGTAGTCAAATGCTTCAAGAACAATGAGGTTCTAGAAATAGAAATTAATAATGACATAACTTGACAAGGTAAATAAACCTCTATTGGAAAATGATGTGGGTCCAATGAGATTGAGAGGTACCATTTAGTTTGCCTCATCATTAGTGACTACTTTATTTAATATTGGAACCTCTCATTCTTTCCCATGAATGTGAGTCATGGGTTTTTTAGATCTTCCAAAAGAGATTATACCTTTTGTGATTGAGATTGAAATGCCTCTTGGGATAAAGAGTGGGTATGGTCTTCGATTCCACTCTTATTATTTCTCATTATTAGCGATTGATCTCATCTAAGATTTTTGGGTTATTGAAATAAATTCCTTGGATATTATTCTTCGAATAGACCAATTGGATTCTCATAAATCTATGATAGACTATTATCATCGATGTGTGTTATTTACTTACCCTTATGGAGATTTTTTATCTCTCATGGAGAATGGTATTCAAGGTCCATCTTGTAACACCACATTATTTCATAATAAGTTATCTCTTTAAAGTAATTTAATAGCTTGCACCACAAACAACACCGAGTTCGAATGCACCACGACTTATCAAACTAGCCATTCAAAAAGTGGTTATGAATAATATTAACTTTATTTTTAATTTTATATACTCCATATAATTTTAACATCCATATTATGTGTTTCTTAGATATAATATAAGAAAAAATTCAATTTTTCAGATAAAGGAAATATTTTTTAGAAAATGGAATTTTACCGCATTTTAATGGTGAACGCTTTTTAAATCCAATATTTGACACTTTTTTATTTTCAATTTTAAAAAATAAACCTCTTCATTAGAATTGGGATATAAAAAATTATTTTGGATAAATTTTTGGTGTTTTTCTGATCACTTTCATATTTTGATGAATAGTGAAAATACTAAATTTTAATTGAAAACAACATTTTTAATAAAAATAATTTATAGTGTTAAATTATAAATTTCAATGATTTCTAAGTATAATTAGATTAAATTTTTATCAATTAATATAATTTTGTTCATTGCAAATAATTTTAAATTTAAATTGTACATAAAAACATATCAATCTTTTGATAGTTTTTACTTCTTAAAAACTTTCTTTCTGGTTTTGAAAATGGGAATTAATTTTAAATTAATTAATAAACTTATATGTTTTTATTTTGGTAAAATAGACTTTATTTTTGAATTTGAAATATCAAAATTATCTTTGGGTGAATTTTTTGTATTTTTTTGGAAACATTCAATTTTTGATGAATAGTGAAAAACACTACGATGTATATAAAAACTGACATTTTCATTTAAATAATTATTTTTAATTAAAAATTTATATTAAATTCAAATAGATACATAATACATATATTATTCCAATTTAATTCCTTGGATTAATTTTATAATAAGATTAGACATATAAAATTTTATTGAACTTTTTTAATGTCTTTTACCCACCTTCTAGGCACATTTGAAAATTTGCATAAAACGTAATTTTACCACTTCTCTGAATTTAATATCAAAAATCATAGAGACATGGTTGAAATAATTAAGTAAAATTTGGTTCAATGGGATGAAAATAATTTTTAGTGAATAGTAACTTTTGAATTTTATTTACCACGGTAAAAAGTAAATAAGGTAATTAAAGGTACAAATAATATTAAAATTTCACCAAAACATGTCCTAATTCTAATGGATAAGTATATTTAGACCAAAATCGTCCATAATAAAAAAATAGATCCTTTTGATACATTTGGGTCAGATTAGGACATTTATTATATTTTATTTAAAGAAGAGTTAAAAGTGTAAAATTCAAAGTTTAATAACTAAAACATTTTTAATATAGGGTTATGCATAAGATAAATTCGAATATAAATATTCATTAGAAATATAAAACAATTTCCTACATAAAGGTATTTTATTTATAATTTTTAGACATCAAATAATTAAATTTATTTATGACACAATGATGATGTTGTAATTACTTTCTTAATGAAATATTACAATTATTGATATTATAAATATTAAAATAAATTTGAATTTGAATTTTTAAGACGTACACTAATTTTCTAGGTGAATATGACATTTTAGGTATGAATCAATGTATTTTTTTCGAATTTATCAAGTTTTTATGACTTTAAGAAAAATCAATTACAAAATAGTGTCAAAATTGACATAAATGAGTTTTAAAAAAAAATACTATATTATTAAATGATATAATATTCTTAAAAAACTAAGGATCATAAAAAGAGCTTATATAATGATATAAATTTTTTTAATGAAACACTTGGGGTTCTCTTGTAATTTTATAGTAAGTCTATTAAACATGTATTATACTAATACAAGAAGACATGGTAAAAGTTAAACTATTTAAATAATGGTTAAATCTAAAATATAAGGTTAATATGTTGACCTAAACATGTCTAAAACCTATTGGTTGAGAGTATTTAGACCCATAACCCCCTTATCCTCTAAATAAATCCATTTGGAGCTATTATAAACCAAAAATTATTTTATAATAAAATAATATTTCAAGCCTTTCCTAAAATGACCCTCACCTCTCTTATAAAAGGGTACTTCCCCTTATCTTAATTTCACACCGCTAAATCCATTTTTCTCGTCCAAACCCTGATATAATATCCTCCCAAATACCCTCAATTAAACCTAGAGGCCTTACTTTGATAATAAGGTCATCATAAGGATCCCTTTTGTTCAAATAAAAAGGAAGCACCTGAAGAAGAGGTAATTATTTCATCCCCTCTTTCAAAGTTCTTTTCTTCTTCTTTCACTTCCTATTTCTTTGTTTTTTCCATGCTAAAATAATAACCTCAGTAACATATCTATACTGATAGGTTATTATAAATATGGTAAAACAATATTCATTATTTATCCATCCTATGAATGACAAATTCACGATACGTGCATACGTACGGCTTACCATCTCCACGACGTGGTGTAGTTTTTTATTCAACACTACATTATTTTAATGGGTATAATAATGAGTATAATTAATTTAAATAGTAAATATAACATGGTAATGATTCATTATATATAATATATCATCCAATTAAACACTTTTTTACCATTTATAGAATGATATTGTCGCTCGTGCGTGCGTACGGCTTACCGTCTCCAAGACGCGATGAGATTCATCTTCAACGATCACCATTCAAGAATTTTTATAAAAATATATATATTGATTAAGTATGAGATATATGAAATAATATTTCCACATTAATAATATATATTTATTTTGATAAATATATTTTGTTTACTTACTTCCATACTATAAGATAAGAAAATAGAAACAACGTTCATGTGTACGTATGGACTACCGTCTCCATGAACGGTGTTTCCATTTCATATATATATCTATTATAAATATTTATATTCTGAATATATATGATATATAAACAAAGTTCTACAATCTGGAAGTATGTAAATCAGAATCTAAGTGATACGATCAAGAATAAAAAGTTAAAATGTGTACGATAAAGAAAGCGATTATTACCCAAAATGGTACTTTAACATGGAAATTGTTATTAAATGGGTAGTATAAAGTAATAAATGAATCATATATCATATAATAAATATTACTATGGTTCTAGTATAATTTAATATCATACTATGGTCATTATACAAGAGTTTAAATGTACCCTCGACTAAAGGAAAATACAAGTTAAGGTTTAATTCCTCAATCTAATT
Source organism: Viscum album (assembly GCA_963277665.1). Lineage (NCBI taxonomy): Eukaryota > Viridiplantae > Streptophyta > Magnoliopsida > Santalales > Viscaceae > Viscum > Viscum album. The sequence goes on along the minus strand of OY728127.1, from coordinate 511,506,218 downwards.
ATTATCTGAGATTATTTATGTTTAAGTATTTACAGGGAAATATTTATTATCCATTTACATGATTCATAAAATATTTTTTAGAATTATTATTTTTAAGGTAATCTTTAATTAAAATATAATTTTAAATGTTTTAAATATTTATTCTTCTAAATATTTCTCATTAATGTCCATGTTTTCAAAATGGTTTTAAAGATTTATTTATATATACATGAATGTTTTAAAATGTTAATTCCTTTAAAAAGTTTCAAAGTGGTATCGGACACTTTTATTAAAAAACTCTTTTAAATTAATTCTTTTATAAATGTGTGACTTTTAAATTATTTCACAAAAAAAGGGATATTTCGCACAAAGAGTTTTACTAATCATTTTCAACTATTTCAACATACTTTACTAGATATTATTATTGATTGAGGTTGATTTATTATCTTCAATATTGTATTGAATAAGTTATGATATGTTTTACTGTGGATGTTCTATTTTTATACCATTCATGGTTTATGGTTAAAGTATTGATATTTCGTATGCTAGTTTTAAAACGAATGTTTATGCTATGTTTCAACAATTTCATATGTGGAATGCATTGGACTTGGTAAGTGATGGGTGGGTCCTGCTATAGCCCCTCAATGCATCTGTAGGTCTTGTGAGACAAACTAGTGTCTTGGCACAAGGCCTTGAAAAAATATTATTTTTATTATTAGCACGAGGCCTTGATTATGTGGTTATCATTTCCATCATTATGCATTACCTCATTATGAAATTAGTTATTACATGTGATTATTAGACTAGTAGAATATCCAAACACATGTTTATATAGTAATTTTTTATTTATTTTTTCCATATTATGTTCAATTTTATGTTTTAAAATTCTATTGTTTTTATTACACTTCTTTCCTTAAAATTTTATAGCTTCCGAAAAATTATTTACCCTTACTGAGCACCTAAACTCACCCATTTCTTATGGTTTGTTTTCCTAGGATTCCAAGAAGTGTATTATGATTTATATGCAAGGTTAATATAGGGAAATAATGTAATTATCAAAGGATTATTTATGTTTTGTTTTATTTTTTAATGTGTAATGTAATGTTCATGTATGTAATATATTTTTCAAGACTATTAAATTGATCGGTCCTTCAGGACTTGATTCCTTGTAAGTATGCCAATGTATTAAAATAACGCATCGGGTCTGGGCTTCTGGGGTCAGGGTGTTACACAGATGAGTTATTCCTCCACTTCTAGATCTAGGTAGGATTATATATTTGTGTTTTTTTAACTACATCGAGAAGTATATTATTATGAACATTTTCTAGTAGCCATTGAGTTTCTAGATGTTTTTTCTTCAAATTTTTCTTTCCTACCGTCAGAGGTGGATGTGGAATTATCTATTATATTTTTGTGAGATACACAAAAAATATATATCCCCAAATACCATATGGAATTGGATAAACTAGAAGATATAAAGAACCGGTTTGAGGACTTGATGTCCAAAGGCTTCAATCGACCCACTATACTACCTTGGGTAGTATTGATATTTTTATCCAAGAAGTCCAATGGTACCCTTCCCTTTTTTTATCGAAAGCTCACTTGAGAAACATTATAGAACAATATCTATTTCCCCACATTAATTATTTATTTGATCAGTTTTTAGTGGTGAAGTGTTTCTTTAATATTAATCATTGGCCTAGTTTCAACCAACTCAATGTTAAAATTTTTTATATTCAAACGTTTGTATTTATGCTAATTTATAGACACTATGAGTATTTTTTTTATTAAATTCGGCTTGTTCATTGCTCTTATTATGTTTATGGAAGTGATGAATAGGGTTTTTCACCATTATATAGACTCTTTTTTATATTATTTAGGGATGACATATTGGTTAATTAAAAACTAAAGAGGATGATATACTTCATTTCAGATAATTTTTAGATATCTTTAGGAACCACTGAATTTATTCCATTCCATAAAAGCACTAATATGGGATTAGGGAGGTTAAGTTCTTGGGTAATGGGGTATTATAGGATAGTATTTGAGTTCATCTTGAAATTTTGAAATCTATAATAAAAATGGGAGGAAAGAAATAATTTCATTGAGGTTTATAGATTCTTAGTCTTATATAGGTATTATCACTAGTTCATGAAACATTTCTCTAATTTATACTCTTAGTTTAATTCTCTCATGTGGAGTGGAGTGAAGTTCATTTTTGGATTATAAAATTTTGAATTACTTCATAAGGTTGAAGAAAACTTTTACTTCATCTCAAATGCTTTCTATACTATAGTTTAGAAAGGGATACATGTAAATTTTGATGCTTTATGTTTGGGTTTATTCTACTACATCGTGCAGGGTGATCACGTGATGGATTATGGTTCTCTTCAGTATTTTCAACATGATACTAACTATCCTACACATGATATTTAACCCATATTTTTGATTCACACTATTAATATTTTGATAAATTATCTTCCTGGATAATGGTTTATAGTTTAATATGATCTTAAGATATTTTGTTATATCTTTTCAGTGAAATATTTCAATCATTGACATGGTAAATATGTGGTGTTCCTATTATATTTTTACATTGAAATCTCTTATACCCTTGGTAGGGGGGATGTTTTTCCCAATTCTATTGGTAGGATGTTTCTATCCTAGGATGTGAAGAAATAGTTAGAGGAGTGGAATCTCAAGGAAATCTTTGCTTATACGAGTTTGGGAGTCTAAGAGGATGAGAATAGTTTTCCTTTAGTGAGTGTTCCAGTTACATCCTCTCATATTAAAATGATCCTCCAAGATTAGCGACTTGATGATGAGTTTTGAGGAATCAATAATTCACTATATAGTAGGGATACCATTAATAATTGGTTTCTATATTCAACTGGAATCATTTTCATTATGAAATTATATGTTCTTATAGAGAGTATGAGATAGTTTGTGATGGGGGGCTATCATAATTCCCTATGGTTTGATCACCCAGGAATGACTAAGATGTTTTATCATATGAGGCATCATTTCTGGTGGCTTGGTAATAAATGGGACATCACTAATTTTCTTTCCCATTTTTAATCCTATCAACAAATCAATATTTTTCATCAAAAGCCTTTTGGATTGATTTTAACCCTCCTTATCAAGACTTATAAGTAGGGTGTAATCTCAATGAATTCCATTATTGGGTTGTTGTGGACTCCTCACGGAAAGAATTTTTTTTATGGTCAATAACTTGTAAATACTCAATATTATCAAACATAAATATCAAATCTAAATAGATAAATATTAATTACATAAAATAACCACCCATACCAGAATCAAGTAGGTCTACTACCTTTGAAAACATGGAAACATAAAAAAATGGTTTTTAGGCGATTAAAAATTATCCCACTAAGTTCTTTATATCTAGAACCATTCTTAGAAATATCATATATAGGACCTTTATTTATAACCTAGGGAATAAAACATAATAAATTGTGGGATCAGATGTTTAGAAAGGGTAAAACAGATATATCAATGATCATATAAGAATTACATGAGCATAAGGGTATGAGAACATGATCTTAACATTTTAAAAATAAACTTGGCATATGATAGATCACAAAATTGAGTCACGGAAGAAATATTGGCATCCCATAAGACATTAAATATAAAATAAAACAACTACATAAACCATTAGAGCATAATAATGGAATAATACATAGATTTGTTGCATACACATAAATTTATAAAATTTTGAATGTGTATAAATATAATCAGGTTCACTCATTTCATTAAGAACAATAAATTTGGACCTCACATAATCCTATGGACATAGAATTATATCCATAGATAAAGTTTTGAACATAATTTCAGGTTCATGCATAATAAATAATCACCCAATGTACTTAATGAGATATATATCTCACCCATCCTTGGTTATAACATGACCATCATCCTTGGTTATAACATATAAACCATATTTGGTTATAACATAACTAATGAAACCTAATAAAAACCATACATATGTGTTTCACATGATTATAAAAAAGCCATCATACTGAAACCCATGAAATGAAATGGGGTTATTAAACATTTCATCATCGTATGACCTTTGGAAAAGGAACGGGTTTCATAAACATATTTTCATTATAAATATAAACCATTCATAGGAAGAATAAATTGGGTTTTGATAGGATAATATCCCCAGTAAAACTTTAGTAACATCATAGTATTTCATCTTAGATCAAATTTTTTTTGAAGGATCACATGAAACATTTCTTGAGGATAACAACCATTCCTTGAAACTAACTTTTTAAAAATAAAAATTCATAAAATATTTTCAAAATACATTCATCTAAAAATTAACTTTGAAACATATAATTCATGCATTAAAACATTGAGTGATCATGATGTTGATAAATTCTATTCATGTCTTCAATGTTAAAAAAAGTATTTATTCCACATTTTTGTCAAAATCCAAATGGGCCTTGTTTGGAAAATGACAGGAAAATTCCTATAAAAAATTTCAAAAGTCAAAAATTTGTAAAATTTATTTTAAAATATATATTTCGAATATTAAAACTTTATTTAAATCTTTTTTGGAAAACATTGACATGGAAAAAAGGTTTTTCAACCGAAGAGAGAAATAAATTTGATTTTATTTAATAACATTATTTTCAAATCTTGAGTTTATAAGGAGAGGTAAATGAAGGAAAAAAATATATTATCAAGAAATAAACATAAGAGACTAAAACTAAGGAATTTATTGAGTGTTATATCATAATATTTCATCATAAAAAAACATAATCATAAACAAGCTTTATAAAAAGTGAAATTGTAACATCAAAAACTTACCACTTCGGTTACATTTGAATCTATGCCCTATTAAATAATAACATCAAAATAAATTTTAAATATCATAAGTATAAGGATATTCATGATATAACATGTAAATGGTGCAGCATATACCCCTCATAAAATAAGATTATTATATAACACAACGTATATCTCAAAGAGGTAAAATTCATACAAAAATACCTTACCTTAAGTATCAAATTATTTTATACACATTAAAAACTCATTTATAATACGCATAAGTTTATTATAAAAATTTAATATAATAATAATCATATGTATTACAACATATATGATTTACTTATGGCCTTTTATTATGGTTTTATAAACAATTCCTTGTTAAAATAATGTTTGAGGTAATAATTGTTTCATTTTTCAGGTATGTTTTGGTTTGGTATATGTGGTCCTTTCATTTTGATTGTGGTGAAATTATATAAATAATATTATCCATGATATTAAAAAAATATTCATTATATAATTATTTAGTGTAATACATTACATTTATAGATATAAAATGAATTAAACCGTTCATGGAGACGGTATTTCATACGTACGCATGAAAGTTGTTTCCATTTCCATAAAAGATGAAATAAAAGAAAGGTAAATAATATATCACCATACTAGAATAATTTTTAATCTATATATATAAATTATTTTCATTTAATTTACCATATTACTTTCTATGTATAGCCTTAGTGAAAAATGACTCACATTACTTCGCGAGATGGTAGTCCATCGTACACATGGATGATGCTATCTTATCCCCCACAGATTGGAAAGTAAGAAGTTGTATGTGATGTAATAATAACATATGAATAATTTTTATAAAAATATTATATATATTCTATTAATATATCCTTATTCCCATTCAAGTAAAAAATAAATGAAAAATACATTACATTAGTTCGTGGGGTGGTAGTCCATCGTACGCACGAGAAACATTATTATTTTCCAATGGGTTTAAAGATAAAAAAGTATATGTGTTATTATAATTCCATAGGTATAACAATAACTTAAATATAATATTTAAACATAAAATTAATCATTATATCCATCAAGGTTATGTGGGGATGGAAAACGAATAACATTTGTTTTTGAGGCGGTCGTCCATCGTACACATGATTAACAGTTTCATTTCGCATTTAATTGAAGTGGATATATATGTAGTTTATTCCACTAAAAAATAAAATATAATTATATAGGATATAATGTTGTTATTTCATCATCCTATTTGAAAAATATTTATAGGAGGTGGAGGAATAAAAAACTTTAAGGTTAAGAAATTTACCTCTTCTTTGGAGTACCTCTTAAGGATTATACATAAATCCTTCTTAAGAGGATTTAATAAAAACCCCAAGGACTCTATGAGGTGTATATATAATTATGGAAGTTATTATTTTAGGTATTTTCTAATCCATATTGTTTTGGGAGTGTGAAGACGGTAGGATATGGGGTGTCCTTTTATAAGTGGCGGAGAGGACACACCTGGTCTTTTAAAAAAGAATAAAGTGTAAAAAGATTTTTCACATTCCAAAAGTCAATAAAAATGTTCCTTAATTGAAAAATATAAGTTATAATATCAAAATAAGGAAATTAAAATGGTGTTGGAAAAGTTTATAGCTTATTTTACCAATTATTTTTTTAGATTAGACCCTGGTAAACCCTTTTTAACCTTAATTATGGTAATTAATTTTTATTATTTTTACTATTCATTATGGTAAAAAATTAACTTTATTATATTATATTAATTATTATAATTAAAAAAAATTAATCCATTTTTCCAAATTCCATTCACATAAGTGAGAAATTTATTTTTAAATTCAACCAGCAAATTTGACAATAAAGCAGTTTTCCAAAGAGAAAATATTTAATAGTTTAAAAGTTTTTCATGTCAAAATTAAATATAAAATTGATTATCATGACATAAATTATATTAATAATAATATAATTAATCTATTATTACTTTTAAAATAATTTTAATATAAAATGTAACCTTGTAAATTATTTAAAGGAAAAGGTTGTTTTCAATCAAAACTAGAATTTTTTATTCTTCATTGAAAAATTAATCTTTTAGGAAATTAAAAAAATCAACCTAAGATATTTTGAACATTTTTTCTTAAAAAATGAATTTTATTATGTAAAATAAATTTTCTAAAATTGAAAAAATTACTTTTATTATTTTTTCAGAAGAAACAATAAAAACGTTTTTTTTTTCAGAAGATAGTATTTTCAAAAAATATAAATACATTACTAAAAATTATGTTATTTCTTAACAATATGATTTATTTATTTAGAAAAATTATAATTAATTTTCAAAATTTGGTTATTTTTATTCATACCTACAAATTTAACAGTTATGTTATAATGGTCATGTTTAAATAATATTAATATAAATAGTATATTAGAGTTCTTTAAAACTTATTATTTTGTGTAATACAAGCTATCAAGGAAATTAAATTTATAGAAAAAATATTTCATAAAAACTCACAGTGTTACATGAATTATTATAAAAATCATATCAATTTATTCTTATTTTTGATACCACCAATGTTTAGGATTTGGGAAATGTATTCCTACAGGATATGTTCAGGATTAATCGAGTTATGTCTACCATTATTTTATATAGAGATCCTTGGTACCCTTCTAATTTTTGGATGGGCACCTAATAGGTGATGGGAACCTAGTTAAAGTGGATCACGTCATTTCATCCTCAAATAGATGGTTGGACAAAACATTATATAAAAATTCTTGAAGATATTATTTGTACTTGCATCATTGAATTTGGAGTGTGGGATTTCCATTTGGGGCTGGTCAAGATTTCTTATAATAATAGATATAGGTCATCAATTAAAATTCAAACCTTTTAAGCCCTTCAGGGATGACCATTTAAATATTTTTTGTATTGGTCAGACATTGGTGAAGCTTCCTTAGTGGGATCCATATTTTTCCAGGAGATGATAAATAAGATCCAAATGATTCTTTAGAGTTTAGTTATAGATCAAATAATGTATAAATCTTAGAAATATTATTTCTGACATCCTTTGGAGTTATATATTGGTGTAAATGTGTTATAGAGAGCCTTTAATTGACCAGGTCACTAACATATTGGAGTAAAGGAATGTTGGAACTGAATTATGTGTTACCTTTAGAGGTCATTGAGTGGATTGGAAAGGTGAAATTCCATTTATCCCAACCACCATAGATGAAATTGATCTATGATTTGTTTCACATGTCAAAGATCAAGAAATATCTTTATGACCCATCTAATGTTTTGGATTGGTGAGAACTTGATGTGGAACTTTATATCACCATGACTAAGTGGAATCTTAAGCTTATTGATTCTCAAATAAAGGTTCTCCATGGAAATAAAATTAATTTGGTTTGAAATATATATCGTCATGGTTTAGATGCTCATAAAGTGTGAGAGAGTGATAATATATTGAGATAGTAGTGTCTTCATCTCTTTGTGGACCATTCTTCTTTAAATGGCTTTATTGGGGAAGAATTTTTCTTTGTGGGGAGAAATGTGACACCCTTTAGGTTACACATTTGTTTTAATTGAATCCTTATATTGGTTAACTATGGTTTTGGAAGTGTTATAAGTGAATGTTGGATTAAAAATCTTTTTTGGACTTTTTTTTTGAAAATAGGAATTACCAAGTCATGGTGGGGGTTTTGGGGTGCCTTTTATCCCCTATATAAAATAGCCAGACCCACCATGCCCGTTGTTGGGAATAGTCTTCAGCATGGAGTGCATGGACTCCCCCAGTGTACCATGTCTAGTATGTCCACCACCACACAATGGTATAGGGTGTGTTAGGAAAAATCATATTAAATCATTGCATCATGTTATAGAAATTCCTCATGATTTATCTCCTATGTGAATCCAACACACCACAGTGGGAAAAACTAGCTCCTCAGGATGGTTGATTCAGAATTTGAATCTGATATTTCATGGTTGGTTATTCTAACTATGTATGTTCTCTAATTAGGGGTTATAATTTGTCTTGTGACTCAATTAATCTCTAATAAAACAATTTTTCTACTTCCCAAAGTTCAAATTTCATATTTAGTGTTGTTTAGGAAGGGGTTGGGAATTCATCTTTTATAATGATGTGGAAAAGAGTGAACCCTATCTTTTTTGGCATGATTTTTTTAGATCCAGGATCATGAGGTCTAGATAATTTCCTCTAACTTCATTGGTCTTGGAGAAAATAAAGTACTTCATTTTCCTTGTGGTAAGTGGTTTTCTAATGAAATTCCCATCAAGAAAAATGGTTTCCTCCTATTTAATTTTAAAAAGAAATTTTTTTTAATTCGAAAGCATGAATTGGGATTCTTGATGAATGTTTCAAATTATTATAGTGTGTGTAAAGAAACCTATTTGGAAATGGATTTTGAAATAAAGTGTTTATTTTTTAGACAAATATTCTAAATTGAATTGAATTATTTAAATAATGAATTTGATGATGATTCATGTGAAATGAAGAAATGAAATGTTTTATGAAAATTGAATGAAATTATTTTTGTTTAAAGGCATTATTTTTTTATGAAAAAATAATAATTTTGGAGTTTAAATCAATTTTATTGTTTGAAAAATGTGATTTGGGGTGCTTTTAACAATGAATGACGAAAATAATTAGAGGTCAATAATTTTTCCCTCTGATTGATTTCTCTAAAGAACATGGGAGACTTGGTGATTAGGAGTTAATTCTAGGAAAATCATGTTGGGAATGTATTACCTATACATATATATGGATTATCAAGGACAATACAAAAAAAGTTTCATGAGGGAATGGATTTCATTCATTGGGATAGAGTCATATCCCCACTTAGCCTATAATATTTGAATGTGTGAACACCTAGATCTATATTTCACTAATATTTGTGGGGATCCTTGAGCCTTGATTTAACTAAAGTATGGGCTTATAAGAATGTTTCTGTGATTTTTAATGATTTGTATTTATTAGTGTTCAAAAACTTATTTACTAAGGTATTTTATGATTGATATGATTTTACATGTTTTTGTTGATAAAAAAACTTATTTTAACAAACTTTATACTTTCTAATGAATCTTTTTTAAATAATGTTTTATTGTAAATTGTGAAAGAATTTTTATGATGTTTTTTATTTAAAATTAAGAATATTTTTTTACTAGGTATGGATTGCTTATGAAATATCTGGGTGGGATCCTATTGGACTAGTGTTTCTCAAAGCATAGATATTCCAATGGGAAAATGTAGGCTTTATGTTTCCAATTCTAGGAAAAAAAGAACCAATAGAAGGTAGTGGGAGTTCTTGATAGTAATAAATTTGGACATTGTGGTTACATATAGTGAGGTAATCATTGGTTCATGTGATTTTTTAGGCTTATTATTTTGTTTATATTGTTGTACTTACCTAGATTATGGTACTTTTCTCTTGATGAATTCTGGCTATTTGTGTATTACTATATATTACTTTCATTTTTTTTTCATGTTGTGAAATTGTTCCCTTTGTTTTTTATATTGATTCCCATGTTCTATTCACCATCCCATAGGGATCGAGAACACCCATAGGGTTATTTAAAAGGTAATTATGGTACCATTTTATTGGGTTATTGGGGTTGTTTCATGATTTAAGAGAAATAATAAAACTTATTTAATTTCAAAATTAACCCATTATGTAGACATACTTTATATTTTCTGATCTCTAATAGAGAAAATCATTCCATATTGAAAAATTAAATATGTACTTCACATTTATTCAATTATCTCATATTTATGATTTTGTATTTATTAATAAAAATGTGTAATTCACACACAATATCTAATACCCATGAGTCAAAACTAAAGAAATTGTTTTCTATAACATTCATATTCATAAAATAGGAATTATTCTCTTTGAGAAAACTTATAAAACAATCTAAATTTATCTTATATTTAATTACTATAATATATTATAATTTGATTATCATGATGTATACCATAATATATAAAAAATATCTATATGTGAGTATCATGTTTTATACCTTTTCATTAAGTAATTTTTATGAAAATTCTCCTAATAAAATGATGTTCATGTACATTATTACTTTTATTGGTAAAAGATAAATATTAAACTATTTAATGACCTTTCATTGATGTGAAACTCATCTCATAAACTATTTAGGTAGGAAAATCTTCCAATCATTCACATAAAACTCTTGGATAGTTAAGTGCACAACACTTTATAATAATCTTTAATATAAATAAAATCAACTCTATTCCATGGGTACCTTAACTCTTATGGTTTCCGAGTTAAGTGTCACCCAAATATCACTATTGGATATATTAACCTAACTCTTAATTTATCCATATCCACCATTACTTACACAAGATAATCCATGGGAACCATGATTTGGAATTAAACTACCCGGTCATGGTCTTAACATGTATTTTATTTTAAAGGAATCTCATACTTAGTATTTAAAGAGTTTTATTTAGTCTCACCATTTTAATAAATGTATTATCATTATTAAATTCAATACTATTTGATTACATGAAATTATTATAATCTCATATTGTATTCCATTATATAAGAATTCTTCTATCTATTTAATTTTGGAATCCCTATTCCATCTACCAAATTAATATGTTAAAACCATATTAATGTATATCTCTTTACACATTTCTATTTTTGTTTTACTCTCCCAAAAAATAATCCAAACATATTCACATATATAAAAATCCATACCATGAATAAGGTACATGAACTTTTTTATACAAAGGTTAATAATTATATAAAATTTATAATATCCACATGAATAATCTTGGATCCAAATATATCCAAACCCCACTTTTCTTGACAAAGAATAAGCCTCTCGGACTGTGGTAATTTAGACTCAAAGTCCCTCTACAGAAGAATACTGTAAAGACACGGAAATTTAAAGGAAAATTTTTTCTTAATTTTCTTTGGAATTTTACAAGAACGCAGTTTCTGACGGCGCCTCATTCTGTGGCCCGGTGTGCCCGGAATTAATTTCCGAAGTTTGGCTCGGGTACGTTCAGTGAACGAGCGAGCGGGAATTTCTATCTATTGAACTGGTGCTCGGAATTGAAATCCGATTGCACCGATGAACTCGCAACGCCGGTAATCGCTTAAGGGAACCTTTACCGTAGTTGCGTTTGTGCGGGAGAAGAAGTTAATTTTTTGGGGTTTTATTAAAAAAGTGAATAAAATTGTTAAATCAATTTTATTTCATGTTAAGTTGTTAACTTCTCCCATGGGAAGTTGGTGGTGGGCCCACATCCATCCAACTTCCCATGTGTGGATATTTGAAAGGGTGGGGCCCACACAAACCCCTCCCCACCTCTTCAAATTCCTTAACTTTCCTAACCCCTCTAAACCCCCCATTTAAGTTTTGATAACTTAACACCTCCTTAATTTTATAACATCTTATGTTAATAACTTAAGTGAGTTAAATATGGGTTTTGAATTTTCAAACTCTTGAAATTCAAAACCTATATTGGGTTAATAAAATAAGTGGGAGGATTATTTTATTTTGGGGTTAGTTGTTCTTGTGGTGGAGACTTGGGAGAGAAAAGGCTAAGTCTTCTTCTTCTTTAACATCGACGAAGAACGCGAAGAACACCTCCAACGAAGAACATCTCCACCGAAGAACGCGACGTCTTCTTCCAACGACGTTTCCCCTTCGAACGCACCTCGACGACAACGGAGTCGATGTTCTTTCCCCGCGACGCCCGACCTCCGCGAAGCTTGTCTTCCGCGGGTTATTGACGTGCATCGTATCTGAATCGAGGTAGGGGTTTATTTATTTAATTGTTCGTGAATACAAACTTGGTGATAATCGTGGATTAAAACCCTTTTTGTTATTGAATAACGCGAGGGGGTCGGACCGCACAAACACGGCCGACCCTCCTCCTTTGTTTTTCGTGATGGTATCTTGAGGATGATACGAGAAAACGTGGTGCCGTCGCACTACAAGATTTATTGCGGAAGATACGCGCGGCGTCGTCGCGCCGCGCCGTGGAAAGAAATCCAAGAACGCGATGCCGTCGCGTCGCGTCGAAGAAAGTCAAAGGCGCCGCGGCCGGAGCGGGGCCGCGGCGGAGGGAAGCGATGTCGTCGCATCGCACCGAACGGCATAGCCAGCGGCCGGTTCCGGCCCGCGGCGGAGCAAGATGACCGGCGACCGGCACCGGGCCGCCGGTGTCGGCGAAGGAAGGACCGGCCGTCGCCGGTCCTTGGTGGCGAAATCGGCCGGCCAGTGCGGGCCGGCCGGGCAGTGGAGACCGGGGGAATTAATTCCCACGGCCGGGTCTTCAAGCGGCCCCAATTAAGGGGCCGCGTTTTCACAAAGGGGGGGCTTTGCCCCCCGCGCGCGGCACCCGAACGACGCGCTGGCCGCACCACCGGCCGGGTCGCGCCGCCGGCCGGGCCGGGTCCAGCCGGACCGGGTCGGGTCGACCCGGTTCGAGCGGACCCGGTTCGGGTCGGACCAGGGGGGGTCGGCCCGGGTCGGCCCGGGACCAGAACCCCAGTTTCGGACCACTTTTGGTCAAATTCTCGTATCTTGGGCTACGGGCCTCCAAACGACTCGCCGTCAGCGGCAACGCGATCCTTGGATCGAGACGGTCGTTTCGGTATACTATACTCAAGGTACATCCTCCTTTTCGGGAGGCTACGTGGTTAAAACTCCATAGTTAAGCGTGCTTGGCCTAGAGTAGTGATCAGGATGGGTGACCTCCTGGGAAGTTTCCCAGGGTGGGTGTGAGACGGAAAAGCCAATAACTTTCAGACCAGGCGTCTGATTGACGCGCCGTCTGTTGCGTTGTGTTCCTATTGACGATACGGAACTTTTGGAATCCTCCGCCCGAGTTTTGGATGCAGATGGATAGTGGCCGGGTTGGATCGCACCGAAATCCAATCGGGCCCCTGGAACGGAAAAGCTGATATCTTTCTGACAGAACGTCCGTTTGACGAACCGTCAGCGGCGTTGGTGATCGCGCTGAGAAACGGTCCCTATGAGTTTACCCTATGAGAGTTCGGGGTACAGTTGAGATACGGCCGGGTTTGGTTCGCTCACGAAACCAACCGGGCCCCTAGGACGAAAAGGCTAATAACTCACAGATCGGGCGTCCGATTGACGCGCCGTCTGTTGCGTTGATACCCCTATGACGTGGCGGTCCTTTGAGATACTTATTCATGGGACTTTTAGATACTTGGAGTATCGACCTGTAGCTCGTGGAGCGGACCCTCCCAGTGACGAGCGTGCGGAGTACGGAGACCGTGTAGCTGGCTGAGACCCGACGACTGCTGATCGAACGACTCGGTGTGTTACAGAGGTGCGCTTGGTTGTAGCGGCACATGGGAGCGCTTGGTTGTAGAGGCAGACCCACGATAGAGGTGCGCTTGGTTGTAGCGGCACATGGGAGCGCTTGGTTGTAGCGGCAGACCCACGACAGAGGTGCGCTTGGTTGTAGCGGCACATGGGAGCGCTTGGTTGTAGCAGCTGGCCCACAGTACTCGATGGGTGGAGTTATTCAGCAGTCTTAGGTTAGTGAGAAGTACCTTGGAGTCGTGACAGGACCACTGTACACTCCAGAGACGGAGCTCTTCAGCAGTTACGGTTTCGATAATGAAAATCCTGGTTTGAGCTGAGACTTTTGACCTTGTGTTTACCTCATGATTGAGATGGGTCACTTGCTAACTTAGGTATGTGTATGGTCATATACCCGGGTAGTGGTTATCCATTGATTTCACAATCCTTGTGTTTCCTCATGATTGAGATGGGTTACTTGATAACTTAGGTATATGTATGGGCATATACCTAAGTAGAGGTTATCTGTTGAGATCTTCATTGTGGTTATCCTTGTTGGTTTAGTGAGACCTTGAAGGTATCGGGGTCCCTATTGAGTATCGTTATACTCACCCCTGCACGGGCTATGCCCGCACCTCGTTGTGTTGGTTGCAGACGACGGGCAGTGCTGACAGAGGCCGAGTGTTCGAGGACTGGACGGTACCTGGAGGTGGACTATACGACGAGATGGTACCTGGAGGAGGACCTCACGACGAGACGGTACCCATAGGTGGACGTGACGACGAGGCGGTACCCGAAGGTGGACCACTGGGCGGACATACTCGGAGCGGACGGCGGGACCCAAGGAGCAGAGGAGCTATCTATACCCACCCTTCAGGTGGGATTTCCAGTGGACATCTCGGCGTAGCAGCTTTACTTTTCAGTTGCTGTTTTACCTTCGAGTTATACTTTACAGTTGGGCTTGTATTTCCGGCCCCTTTTTACTTTCCGCACTTACTGTTGTACTCAGTTTTTATTTAGTGTTTACTTCTTCTGCTTGTACTCTGTGTGATTGTTTACTTTACAAAGGCAATGCCTTCCCTTTTTACCGGGATTTACGCCTTGGTGCTAGTCGCCAGCCCCTGGCCTATGGAAGGTGGGCTTGGGGTAGTCACGGCACGGGCCCCGAGGACGGGTCGTGACAAATACATTACATAAGAGACATCTAAATACCATCATAACTCTGACACCTAATATGTATAAACTATATTCATCCTATAAATTCTAAAACTCAAAACTGTAATTACAAAATGATGTCATGGACGATGAAAACTAAATCTTATGTTGTTGTACCTATAATGACATAAAAAAATTATATTGAATAGTTTAAAAAATATAAACTAAATCATACATAATATCCACATTATATAAAAAATTATACATGAATAATTCATTTATTTAAAATTATATAAATCAATTTAGAAAATCAATTTTATCAAAACTATTTATACACTACACCGATTAAGTTTTGGGATAATTTTAACAAAAAACATATTTTCCACTAAAACTCTCTTCAAGATGACTTTCAACATTATATGGTACCTGAAAATTTTTACTTATGAAAATTAAATGAAATTTTCTCTATTAGGAATCCATTTTAGATAACCAAACTTTTTTTATACAGGTTTTTTGGTTAGAAAAGTATTTTTTTGAAATGAATTATAATTTTTTACTATATAGTGGTGGTCTATTTTCGTAAATATGAACCATGATACATATATGAATAACCATGAAATAGAGTTTCATCCCATGATTCTATGTTTTCAATAATTTTTAAATAATGTCCAAAATAACCATTTCAGGTTCATTATTCCCTGTAAAGTAAAATTATAAATTGAAACAACCATTTTTATAAAGGCTAAATCCTAGTTACAATGAATAAGAATAAAATGGTCATTTTAAAGGAGAAAAATTGTGGTGGCTATGTGGATTCCAATTCAGGTTCTCTTGGAGGGTCTTTATCTAGTCAAATTATCATTAGTAGTTTCTTTGATTCCACTAAGGGGTGTCATGGGATATCTCTATGTCCATTTTTTTGGGATTAAAACATCAATTACATGGCTAATATCCCACTAATAAAAAATTTTAGATTAAATTATAAAAATATAACGCAATCTCACATCACTATCTAAGAATTTTTTCTTAATCGGTAGTGAGTTTCATCAATATTCCTAAGAATCTACCAGTGGGTTCTGAACTTTTACAGTATCCTCAAGCCACAAGAATCCCGAAACAATTTGTTGAAACCTATTCTATATAGAGGTGTTTTAAAAAATCTTCCTTGAAAGAAAATAGAGAAATGATATATTGATATAGTTTCAAATATTAAATAATAATACCCAGTGATCTAAATGAGGTCTATGAGTCTCCTTTACAAAAGACTAATTCATTAGATTAATGAGCCTCTTGGGGTTCAAAATATTTCAAATATTTTGAAATGATAAACCATTCATCTTCTACCTCACTGATTAAATTATATATTGAAACTTCTTTAAAAATTAAATAAATTAAAAAAATCATCATATGTTGTATACTTATCCAAAATAAACATAAAAATGATCATAAGATATTATTTGAATGATATCATATCTCATTCCTCCCGATGCACCATGACATCGTACCATATAACAAAAGATAACCATGACCATGACATGGTGACTTTCACAATTCCATGGTGAGTTATATAGGGCACAAAATCCAACAGTGAGTTCAACAAACACTATATCAGTAAACTAAATCACAAATTTACTACTAAACCCAAATAAAAGAATTCTAGAAATGAATCAGGACAAGGTAATCCACTATAAGAGTACTTTTATTTACTATAGTCATATAAAGAGGGGGTGATACAAGGCATCAAAGGAAAACCTAATAATTATGGTCTCCAACTGAACTACCATTACCAAAATCTTGACACACAATGGAAAGAGTAAATAGTGTTAATATATAAATTTTATCTCAATCACTAAAACCCATTAAGAATCTATTTAAAGATGAGCATATTTTTATTCTCATATAGAAGATAAATGATATGAAGAGACTCAATGTTGAGCTAATTTTTATCCATGATGTTATAATTATTGTGTATGATATACATATATTAACCAATATTTATCTAATATAATAATCCAAGGATATATAAAACTAAGTAAATACATTTAATTAAAATTTTATTGAAAACCTATATTAAGGATCTTGTGACTAATATCATGTACATAGTGTTTTTTAACAGACTAAAATAAATTCTCTATATAAGTTACCTAGATTTCATTCACATGTAACAATCCATTTATCATGATAAAAAATCTTTAATTAATCCCTCAAAAACATATAGGATTACTTCTTTTAATTATTGTGAGACCTAATACGTTTTTTCTGGGTATTATAATAAAGGAAACAAATAAATCCATGTGGAGGATAATAATTTTTTAGTTTCCCTAAAGATTTTAAAAGTCTCCCCAATAAATCCTTGGGATGATATGAAAGATATTTTATTACTATTGATTCATGTAATTTAAGTTAATAATTTTAACTTTAGAAATAAGCTCATCTAACTAGTAAAAAATTCATCCTATATGTTCCTTATTAAATCATGATGGTCAGGATGATTTGGTCTATGAACATCTACCAACCCTAAAAAGAAAATAAAGTTCACCCCATGTGAACCAACCCACACCTAATACAAGTGTACCAAACTATAGGTTTGGTCGACACACATTCAACCTGGCCAGGGTAATTTAATGTAACAGATATGATGAACCCAAATATTACAAATATTTAGAACATTTTTCTCTACCTGGATGTTATATGAAAGACTAAAAGGTTATATATTTTCATTAAATATACTTTATCAAATTAAATGAGAGTATAACTCGATCAACCAATCAGAAGTGGATAAGTTTATAGATCAGTTTCTTCTACCAATGCATCAGATATGGAAGTCTGGATGAATATCCTCATTCTATTAAAGAAGTATATGATCCAAATAAAGTGAATTTAATGATTTAAATATACCCTCAACCAATATTTATCAGTTCACCTACTCCTTTTAATAACAAAAAAATGATATATTTCATTTATAAAGAAACCAAATGATGTTTTCTCTTGGAATTATATAGTGATGAAAAGATTGGATCCACATGTGGTTTTTCATTACTTTATTTTACCAATTAATCATCATGGTTGTGATTCCTTATGTCTGGTAGGTAAGTGCCCCTTATATTTTTTGTGGTTTTTGGCTGAAATTGTAGTCTTCGAAAGCTGAAAAAAGATTATATATTCAAGTAGACTACCTTCGATGTCATTAAAAATTACAATGAATTCCATAATATTAGAATAGATAAGAATTCATGATTAGGTTCATGTAATAACTTAGGTAATGATAGAATAAATCATTTTTATTTTTATATCATTCTTGAATTAGATAATTATATTCCCTATAAAAAATATTACGTAATTTTTTAAATAAAAAGGAAATTGTTTTATTAAACTCTTTTCTTATAAGGTTTTATTCAAAAGTTTAATTTTCAAATTACAGAATTTGAAATGATAAAAAATAATTTTAATTTTTAATTATTCACTTCAATATTACCTTAATATTATTTTTTGAGAGTTTTATGAAAAGGCTGATTTGTTAGTGAATAGTGAAAGATATTGAATTTGTTATCAAAAACTCTATTTCATTTCAATTTTTTTAAAAGTAAATTTCTATTTTTATTAGTTTTAAATTTTAATTAACCCCTTTTGATTAAAAATATTCCAATTATGGTTTTTCAAATAAATTTTATATTATAATTTTTTATATAAACATTTTTACATTAAAATGGAATTTTTCTTAATTATTTTTTTCATCATATTTTCCTGTTTAATTAAAATTATGCCACTAATATGAATTGAATATTTAAAAATGGATTAAGTATTTTTAATAAATGGGTAAAAATTTATTGAACATTTTTATTCTAATTTCAATCAAAATTTAAAGTAATACCAGTAAATTTTCGTACCACGGAGAAGGGTAACTCAGGTGATTATGGGTTTAAAATAATATGATAAGGACTATAAAGTGACCCTAGTACTTTAATTAATTTTATTTTATGATTACATAGAATCCATACTCATCCAATATTTAGTTATATGGAATTTTATTTCCGCTTATTTGTGATTGTGACCTTAATATATTTTATGTAAAAATGTCAAAAATATCACACTATGGTTTTTAATTACTATAATATTTCTAACATAGGATAAATATATATATGTTTGGTTATAAATAATAATTTTAAATATAAATGATTTCTAATCAAATTGATAATTTATTTTTAATTTTTAGTGAATAAATAATTACCTTAAATTCTTATACAAAGCGGACTTAGTAACTATTCAATTAATGAAAAAATCAGATAAATTATATTAAAAAAATATAAAGGTAAGATAATTTTAGACAATTAATGAGTAAAATGAATTTTATACTTGAATATTACTGGTTGGAGATGTAATAATTTTTTTTGAATTTAAATTGTTTTCATGATGTTATTAATTTCAAAGTAATGAATAGTTTTAAAAAAATGACATTGGTGATATTTTATCATGATTAATATTTTAATAAATGATATAAAATTCCTAAAAAACTATATTCATCAAATTAATTATTATATGGTTTATTATATCAACTGTTGTCTAATTATGGGGCCTTTGATAATTAATACTAACTCTTCTAACCCTAAAAGAGTTAAAAACATGTTGTTATGGTAATTGTTAAAAGGGTTAACAAATAGTTAGAAGAAAAGGATAAGACTGAAAATTTCATTCAAACTTGTTCAAGTTTTATTTTATTAAAGGATTTAAACTCATAACAATATTATCTTCAAATATTATCAATTTGAATCCATTTTGATATCAAAATTAATTAATATAAATTTAATATTTCAATATATTCCAAGAGTTCCACATGCCTCTCTTTAAAAGAAAACCTCTTCTTGACATTTTATTATAAATCGTAAAAACATTTTTTCTTGAAAATAACTACCTGAATATTTTCCTTATATCCCTACCCACATCCTATAGTCTTTTTTATCATAAATCCAACATATATAATATTTTTGTGTAGACCTTCAGAGATTTTTTGAAGAAGATGTATCATTCATAAACGAGTGTTTTTTTCTTATTTCATTTTCCACAACTTTAAAATATTATTTAACCATTATTAAATAATCACACTAGTATATTCCATTTACATAAGTTTTTTTATATTAATTTCAAAACCTATATTCATATCCTCTTCCATAAAATGGAAAACAAAACCGTCATTCATGTGTTTGGTGGATTTCCACATCACAAACCAATGTAATTCATTTTCCATAATTGTCTCTCACAACTAGTTATAATGATGGAATTAATATATATATATATATATATATATTCATGACTTATTATTTATTCTAGAAATTTAATATATCATTTACTTTTTTACCTTTCAATTCCCAAAAAATGATAATGTTGTTCATTTGTACATATGGAATACCACCTCTACGAAGTGATGTGATTCATTTCTGATCACCACATGACATAGATGATATATAAAAGATTGTTTAAAGAAATAATGTGGTATTTATCATATAATTATCATTACGTAATGATAAAATAACACTTACCATTATTTTTTAATAATCATTGAAAAATGAAAACATTACACAAGGGTATGTATGGCCTACCGTTTGTATGATTATAACATAGTTCATTTTTAATAACTATATTTTAGGATTATTTTTTAAAAGAATAATTAAGGTCCAAAAAATTTAATTATTCCATTATTATTAAATTATATATTATCTAATAATGATCTCTTTAACCAATGCCAACCTACCAATTCATTTTGAATAGATGAACTGAATATCATCAAATCATTCTAAATAAAGTTAAAAGATTAAGTAATTGTATATAAAATTTCATAAAATAAAATAAAAAATTATAAACATGAAAAATATTCTTAATCATGAAAATAAATTAACATAAATTTTTTATTTAGTAAGATAAATAAGGTACAGGATGAATCAGACTCGAGTTAAGGGTTACTTTAAATTAAAACCTCGTTTTAAATTTCATAATGATTTATATTAAAAATAATTCTATTCCATGTGAAATTTTTTAAAATTATATTATGAATGTATTTATATTGAAATAAAAGAAATATAAAGGGAATTTTATGATTCTTTATTTCATAGGATTTAAAAAAAATAATGAGTTTTTAAATATTATTTAAAATAAAACAAAAGGAATATTGTATTTTAAGATATACGATGAAAATCACCTTTCATGCTTTCATAACCATTATTTGAAGTTTTTATTACATTATAATATTTTGTGTTTTCTTTAAAATAAAAACCCTATTTTACTTTTTTTCTCATATTTTTTTATTGAAAATGGGTTTTTAAGAAAAAAAATATTATTTTTATATCAAAAAGGGTTTTGTAACCCATATATAAAAGATTTTTTAGGGATTTAATTGATGATATGGTCCCTGGACATTGTTTATAAAGGGTTTTTCCCAATTATAGCTCATGGTTGAGTCTGATACAACATATTTGAAAGGACAATCCCCTAATATCTCATAAGTGATTTTACTATAAAATATAATATGGGTGCTCCCATATAAAACTCTAATGTTTTGGGTAATGATTATGTTCTATAGATAATTTTTTTTCAAGTCAACTATATGGTTATTCCAATTGTAAGGGTTTTATAAGGTTTTTATGATGAAGATGTCCCAAGGAACCTACATGACTTTTCTATGATTTATAAGATGTTTTAAAGGAAAAAATTGTATTTACAAATGAAATATAATTATCATTTTAATGGAAAAATGAATCACCTTTCAAATAAAAAGGTAAGTTTTTAAGAAAAATATTTTCATGGGTTTTTATGTTTTTTTCTGGAAAAATGTATTTCTTCTTTTTATGTCCCTTACTGAACATTTTATTCTAACCCCAAATTTTAAAATGTTTTTCATAGTGATTTAAGGATGAATAGGGGCAATGATGAGGTTGAGATCATATTTTTTAAGATATATCATGTAAAAAGAACATGTTTCTTATTAAAAGTTTTGTTTGGTGGGTAAAATGGATACAGAGTATAAGTTTCCAATTTGTAATATATAGTATTTTTATTTAATATTTATGACTTAAATATCAAAAACACTAAACTTAAAAGATCATTGGGAATCAAAGAAATTAAATTCTAGTATAATGTCCCTATAATATATATTGTTTAATAGTGGTTCCTTATAGTTCGTATCAGAGTATGGTTTAGATAACTTTAGAAGTTAGGATAATGTTAATTGATTTCCCTTAATATATTTTACTTTATGGATAAGTTGAAATGATATAGAATTTAAATATTACATTATTTCATCATCTAAACTATACTTTTTCATAATGGTATTCCACATAGGGAATAAGAAAGATGAAGTAGGAAGGAAATGAGGGGATGTATCATTCTAAATCAACAACCTAGAATGGTTGGAATTAGAACAAAGTAGTTTTTTTATAATGGATCAGTTGAAGAAATCTATAAAAGGTGGTGTAATCCATGTCAGACAGAATCCATATCTACCATAGAGGAACATGATGATAGTTGATCACTTTGTGAGATAGCATCCTCAGGCATTTGGTGGAACTTAAAATCTAGTGGTGGACAAATGATGGATCAATTACCTAGGGAATATATTCTATATCATTGGGTGTTTGAAATTAAAAAATTCAAACCTTCCCATTTATCATTTTGAAGGTAAAGTTAATCAATAGTTGTCTTTGGTTAATAATACAAAAGAGGTAAATGGGCTTGATTCCATGGAATTTGATATATTTAATATTATATTATTTGATATATATTTCCCTAAGTTTTTTTTGACTTAGGATGTAGAAAAAATTCTTGAATTGTGGCCAAAGGATGAAGATTTTATAGCTTTGTATGATGAAAAATTTTACAAGACTATCTAATTATATACCAAATTTTATTTGAGTTCTTAAATATAGGATTAATCATTTTTAACAAAGGTTGAAACTATTATATTTAAGGTAATTTCCTTCCTATGAACTCAAAAGTTAGGTGAAAAATTTTCAGTGTATTGAGAAGTTTGAAATGGAGTTTTCTGATAATCAAGTATTGAATGAAAACATGCAGAAAAAAATTCTAGACGACATATAATGGAGAATAATTCATCATAGAAATGTGGAGGTAAGAAAATATTGTTATTTTGTAGTGATAAGTGTGGTAAAGATAATCATCGGTAATGTCTAGTAAATTCAGTAAAGTGTTAACAATGTTTTATGTTTTTTTACAGGTCTCGTCATTGCATTGAAAATAGACCTAAACAATTAAAGAAGGGGGTAACTAATAGCTATACATTGGTTAGATTTTTTAGTTGCAATGTGTTGGGTCAATATTCTTTCATGTGTTTGAAGTTATTTACTTAGAATGGAAATAATCAATACCTAAAGAATAATGGTGTGTAAAATCATTTTATACTATTTCATTTGATGTAGATATATCTAATAAAGTGGTGACATGTATGTTATTTGTTTATTAAAAATATGTCAATACGTTATTTAACTATGGGTCTTCACATTCTTTTATTTCTGAGAATATTTAATGTAAATTAGATGTGTCACCTCATAAATAATTTTAGAACATTTGGTGAAAACTCTATGTGGAAATATTAAATTAACCATGATTTAAAATAATTTTCCTATTGTTATTAGTGGGATTGTCTTTCCTTAAAATCATGTCGAACATTCCATGGTAGAGTTTGATATTATTTTTGGTATGGATTGTATTTTAGTATATCATTATAAGGTAAATTTAAAAGATAATAATGTTTTATTCAATGATTTAATACCCTTGATGACCTATAAAGAATCTAGGAAATTGATTATATATAACAATAAAAGTTACTTAGCATATTTTTCTAAAAAGAAAGAAAATATACAGATAAGTTATTTCCTCATAGTGAATGAATATATAGATAATTTTTGTGATAGTTTATTGTGTTTTATTCCTTATTGGTATGATGATTTTAGTATTTACTTAGTTCTTAATGCTAAACCTATTTCAAACCCCCCCCCCTTATCGAATGGTTCAAGTAGAACTTTTATTACTAAAAAATTAATTATAGGAGTTGGTAGAGAAATGTTTCATTCATCCTATCACTTCACCATTGGGAGCTCCAATTTTTTTGTTAAAAATAAATAATGTTCCATGATACTTTTTAATGATTATACATATTTTAATAACATCAATGTTAATAACATGTACCCTTTTCATCATATCAACATTTTTTTATCTGATCTAAGAAGAGTAGTATTTTTTGAAGATTTATCTTAGGTTAGGGAACCATTAGTTGAGGGTGAAGGTGGAACATATCTTTAAGACTATGTTTTAAACAAGATATATGAATTATAAGTTTGTATTTATTCCCTTTGAGTTGTTTAATGCACCATATATATTTATGGATATTATGAATATAGTCTTCTATGGAGATTATGATAAGTTTTTTGTTGTGTTTATTGATGAAATATTGTTATACTATAAAATTAATGAGGATATTAAATGACACATAAGAATTTTTTTAAACTATTAATAGAAAAAAAACATTATTTAAAATTTATTAAGTGTGAATTTTTATTAAAATAAACTTCATTCCTTGGACATGTTTTTTTAAATATGGTATAATTTTCATCCCTACTAATACTAAATTTGTTGAAGAGTTTACAGAAACTACCAATTTCCCATAGATTATTTGTTTTCATGGTATATAAAGTTACTATTTTTGGTTTTTTGAAATCCCATATTAGTTGTCTAGACCTCTGACTATGTTCAATGAAAAAGAAGTTAAATTTATATGGAAAAAAGAGTGTGGTGTTTTTTAAGGTACTAAAAAGGATATTTTTGGATTTTAATTTTTTTTATTTCCATTTTGAGATGGTTAATTTTTTCATCTATAGTGATACTTCATTGAAGTGACTTGGTTATGTTCTGATGTAGTATGATAAGGCAATTTATTTTTCTTCATGTCAACTAAAACCTCTAAAGTTAAATTATCCTACACATGATCTCGAATTATCTTCTATGTATTTTTTATTAAAAATTTATAGATATCCTTTATATAGATCCAAGTGTGAAATATATACTAATTATAAAATTTAGAATTATATATTCACTCAAAAAAATTTCAACATGACATAGAGAAGATATTTTTAATTGATCAAGCATTATGATTTCATGATTTATTATTATCCAGGAAAAGAAAAAAATGTTATTGATTCTTTGAGTTAGAAAAATAATGTTATACTAACCATATTTTTTTAGAACATCACCCTTTAGTTAATGATTTTATTAATTTTGGACATAAAGTTATGGATATAATAACCTCATCATTTTTGTTATGTATCTATACAATCATCTCTGTCATTAATAATTAAGAAACCTCCTAAGGAATACTGTGATTTATAGGAAAAGGTAAAATTAGATAATAAGTGTATGTTTCCTGAATTTAATGTTGAAAATAAGGTTTTCTGTATTTAGAAAGAGGTTATGTGTGCCTTGTGATTCCTAGTTGAAGAGAGAATTATTATGCGAAGCTCGTAGTTCCTCATTTTCTATTTATCCTAGAAGAACTAAGATGTATAAATAACTTCATAAGTATTACTAGAGGGTGGGAATAAAAAGTGATATTGTTGACTTTGTTGGATCTGAATCTACAGATTATACACAAGAGGGGGTGAATTGTGTCTTTTTCAATTTTTCGGTAACTCTTGGATTAAACGAGTTCTATCCTCTATACTTTATCATATTTGATCGTGCAGAGGATAAGTAAAAATAAGAACACAAAGATTTATACTGGTTCGGGGAACAGAAGGCCCCTAGTCCACTCCACCAACGCTCAACTCCACGAGCTTAGGGATTTTCACTATCTGGTCATCTTTTCAACAGACCTATCCACAACTAAATACAAGAAGTTGACACCTTTACAATCCAAGGAAAAACAAAGCCTTCTGGTTCAAACACGAACCAACACAGGTTAGTACGAGAAGCTGGTTACTCAATAATAAAAAGAATTTCAAAAATAAGTTTTCTAGTAGATCTTCACAATTGCAACAGAATGAAATTGACAGCAGATGGATCGTAGTCTCTAGAAATATTGATTTTCAAGTCGAAGAAGTTCTAAGTTGATCTGGTTGTAATAGATATAGATATATAGTTCACAACATCAGCAGTAGTAGATCCACATTAGATATTCGATGTAGAAGAGGTGACTCTTCTATCGAGTTCTTTCTTCTTAAACAAAAAGAGATTTGACACTCCTAATGAATCAACAGAACTGGGTGCCTTTTTGCAGTCTCTATTTTCCACCTTTTTTATAATAGATTGATTTCCATACACGCTTGTACCTATTGTTTCAGAGAAAACATATATAATAGGGCTGAGCATATCTCCTGCACATTTAGATCCATAAAAGTCACCTTTTTATTCGCGACATTTAAAAATTTGAATTTACAGAGAAGTCGTAACTTCCCTTAAGACTCGGCATAAAAAGATCCTTTTAATTCGATCTTAAATCCATTGATAAAATGGCTTTGAATCAGTCAAAGTTGTATTTTAAAAACGACTTTAAATCCAGCTTGAAATCCGCCCAAAAATAAACTTGCTGATCGCTTCATAAAAAAATATCGTCTGTCAAAATTTCTGACGCCAAACGTAAGGTTGATGACATGGCCTCCAAACGTAGGGTTGACAACGTAAGGTTGAACATAAACATAGGGTTGATTATCCATACTTTTTCCTCAAATCTCAAACATATGGTAAAAGATCCATACTTTTACTTGATCCATACTTTTCCAAGAATGTATGGTTGTTCACAAAAGTAAGTTTGATGAACCATACTTTTGAGAAACAAACATAACGTTTAGTATTTACGTGTGGTTATCCTTCCATAATTTGCTGATAACCAAAATGTAAGGTTCCTTCCTAACGTAAGGTTCTTCTTCCATACTTCGCTGAAAATGTATGGTTGTTTAACCATACTTTTCTCTTATCAAAAAAAGCATACACGCTTTTCATCCTTACGCTACGTTTATCCACGTAGGGTATGAATAGTGATTCCAGGACGCGCTAAAGTAGATTTCACGCTACATTTATCCACGTAAGGTATGAACAATGATTTTAGGACACGCTTAAAGTAGATTCCGAATAAGTAATAAATTCTTGTTATTTCAAGAGTAAAATAAATTAATAAATTCCTGAAAAATACTAAATAAAATCATTAGGAAATAACTAAGGGTATTTGTGATCATCAAAATTATCATAAAGAGACAGATTATTATTTTCAATAATCTACCCCTTTAAATAACATTAATATATATTGTTTAAAACAATAATTTGCTCAATAATCTCCCCCATTTTGATGATCACAAGACCCATAAAATAATAAAATTATTTAAACGAAATTAACTTTCAAAATTAGTTACATAAAGTTTTAGAATTTTGAGATGATGAAACAATATTTAATTTTATCAAAAGTATTTCAATAAAAATATCTCCCCCAAAAAAATTCTTTAGAAATTAAAGTTTTTAGTTTTATCCAATTTTCTCCTTCAGAATAACCTTTATAATAAACAATCTAATAAAGTGTTGTAAAATAAAATGTTTTGGTTATCCAAATTTCTCATGTAATTCTCCCCCTAAATAAAAATATGATGTTGTATTATGTATCCAAATTCTCCCACTTTTTGTGATATCAAAAATAAAAAAAAATAAAATCATGGATTTTAATACTTTTAATATTGCACTGAACTGTTAGTAAATGCTATAATGAACTGTTTAATAGTAAATTTATCTGATATACTGGCATATGTTAACATAAAACAGTAATAAACAAATAGAGAAAGAAACAAATAAACAATGAAGGAAATTTTCATTCAAAAACAGCAGTATATACATGACAATGATATACACAGGAATCAAGGTTTGGGTAAGATAGGCAACAGGTTCTATCTCCTATGGATTGCAGACTTGATTTCTATAAACTGTTCCTGAATTCTCTTCATTATCCCATCTCCAAGTTTGATAATGAGCTCTCTGTTCTCTTGATTCATTAGAATATCCTCAATTAAATTGACTCTGAAAAACTTGTGCATACGTTCCTCTTTTTCAACAAATACTGATAGATTTTTGGATAAATGATTTAACAGGATTCTGATTGATAGATCACTAGATGTCATTTGATCCACTAAAAACTTATGATTGTCCAGAAACACTGATAAAGGAGAACTGTTACATTGAATATCTTGTAACCTATAATTCATGTTTCTCATCACAGTTGTGATATCTTGAAACCTTCTGATTAAATCAGTTGAAGTACCTGATCCACTAACAGCATTATTTGCCACTGATGCAAATTGATTCTCTATAAACGACTTCAGATCTGATAAATCTGACTTCATAACCATTTCATATTTCAATTGAGCAACTACAGTCATCATATCCTCTTTAAACATTCCAACGTATTTCCTTGATACTGTACACTCCTTAAGAATTTGAAATCTCAATTGTTCAAAGGTTAAGGAATTTCTTAGAGTGATATTCTGAGATTCTAACTGAGACACCTTTTTGTATAGTTCTTCAACTTCTTTCTTTATTGAATCAGAGTAACCCTGTGCTTAATTCACATTCTCAAGCTCTGGATGATGCAACAGTACCAAATGTAATGATTCAGCATCAGATTTCTCTTTTTCTTTATCATGAGTAGGTTGGTCCACAGATTTTTCCTTAGAGTCCCCAGACTCCTCCACAGAAAAATCCTCTTGAAGCACTTCGGTGTGAACTTCAGAAGCATGCTCACCACAAACATCAGCATCTTGGCCTTCTACTGGAGTTTCGAGAACAACATTTTCATGAGTTTCTTGAGGTATGGACACTTCCCCACCAGTCACTTCCTCCTTATCTTGGTTCTGTTGAAGTGTAACTTCAACATCAGCTACAATATGTTCCTAATTCTCTCTTTGAGCTTATTCTTGAGCTCCCGATCCCTCTACTGGTGTTGTTCTTTCACTAACAACTTCCATGGTCTTATCAATAACAGCTTCTCTTAAAAAAGAATAAGTAAATAAATATTCTGTTGTTGTTTCCAATACAGGGGAAGTAATTTCCTCATTAACAGGTCTCTTTCTTTTTGATTGAAGTCCCTCCTGAATTCTATCTTCCTCAACATCTACCACTTCAAATCGGATCCTTCTTACTACATTGTTGACTCTTGATCCAGCCTGTCCCTCCTTGGATTTAGCAGGTTGAGTCTGATCACTCTCTGAGTCTTCCTCAGGTCCTACTGGAAAAAAATTTCCTTTAATAGTGCTCTATAAATATCCAATCTTCCTTAAAGCTCCAGCATTAAACACATTACTGTGATGACAGTTTACTCAGGCATCCACTAATTGCACCATGTCTTTCTTAAGCAGCAGTTTAGAAATAAATCGACCGAAAGGATAGAAGTTTATCTGAGCATCACTTTGAAAGCAGTAATGAGATACCTTATCATGTACCTTGGGAAGTTTAACTTGATATCACTTAACAGAAGATAAATTATGTACATATCAGGGTACAAAATCTTTTCCACTTCTGCCATTCTTAGAGTTATTCCAATCTGAATAAATTTGACCAAAATTTTCTGATCAGGATCCAAATCTTTGATAAAAATTTTCTTTATAGACTTAGTACCAAAAATAAAAGACATGATGTCCTCAGATTTATGCACAGAATCTCCAATATTTTTCAAATAAAAATGAAAAAATCCCTTATGACGGTAGTTGAGAATCTGACCAAACTCTACTAATGAGAATCTGACCAATCTGTATAGTTTACTATATAGATTTGAAGAAGTATCTAAGTTCTACTTCATACAGAAATTCTGTATTTTCACTATTGAACATCTGTTCAAAATTCTGAAAGGACAGCTCTTGCTTTAACAACAGATTTGTCTGAAATAACCAGTCGAGATCGATTACCTTGCCCTGTAAGATTTTTCTTCCCTCGGAGCATTGTCTCTTGGCATTTCTTGTCTCGGCTTCACTGGCTCTTTTAGTTCTTACCATCTCTGTGAGAATCTATGAAGGTTAGGGTTTCATAGGTTCGAAGATTAGGGTTTTGGAGCAGAAGTGCGATTTTCGGATTTCGAAAGGGTTTCGATTGAAGTAAAATGGTTTAGAAGTTTAAAAGGCTCTGACATCCTTGATTCCCATATAATCACTAATCATTACATATATTTAAAACAAATAAAATTTGCATATGGAAAATGGGAAAAAATCTTAAACAGAAAAAAATTCCAAAAAAAAAATAAAATAAAATAAAATAAAATTTATTTAAAATTAAATAAACCTAGATCCCCCTTAATAAAATCAAACCTTGCAGTGGGAAGTGGTTTAGTAAAAATATCCTCTAATTGAATTTCTGTATTTATAAATTCTGAAAATATATTCTTTTTAATAACATGATCTCTTAAAAAGTGATTCCTTATATCAATGTGCTTAGTTCTAGAATGACTAATAGGATTTTTTGAAATATTAATTACACTTGTATTATCACATAAAATATGTGTATTATTAAAATTCAATCCAAAGTCCATAAGAGTTTTTTTCATCCATAATACTTGTGCACAGCAACTGCCAGCAGAAACATATTCTGCCTCAGCTGTTGACTGGGCAACTGAATGTTGTTTCTTACTAGACCATGATACTAAAGACTTACCTAAAAAGTGACATTTTCCTGATGTACTTTTTCTATCTAATCTACAACTTCCAAATTCAGCATCTGAATATGAAATCAAATTGAAATCAGAAGTTTTAGGATAAAGAATAGACTGAAAAATAGTTCCTTTTAAATATCAAAAAATTCTTTTAACAGTAGTTAAATTAGATTCTTTAGGATTTGATTGAAATCTATCACAAAGACATACTGAATACATTATATTTGGCCTGCTAGCAGTAAGATATAACAAACTACCAATCATACCTCTATATAACTTTTTGTCTACTGATTTCCCAGTTTCATCCAAATCAAGTTTTATATTAGTACACCTAGGAGTTGTAAATGGATTGATGTTTTCAAGTCCACATTTCTTAAGTAAATCAGTAATGTATTTGATTTTATTTAAAACATTTCCAAAATATTTTTTAAATATTTGAAGACCCAAAAAGAAATTTAATTCTCCCATCATACTCATTTCAAATTCTTCTTGCATTAATTTTAAAAATTCATGACAAATAGTTTTATTAGTTGATCCAAAGATTACATCATCAACATAAATTTGAACCAATAAAAAATTATTTTTCACAGTTTTCTTAAAGAGTGTTGGATCTGTAAATCCAACAGTAAAGTCATTTTTCAAAATAAAAGAACTTAATATTTCATACCAAGCTCTAGGTGCTTGTTTAAGGCTATAAAGAGCTTTAGTAAGTTTAAAAACAGAATTAGGTTTTTGAGAGTTTTCAAAACCAGAAGGTTGCTTAACATAAACTTCTGCCATTAAATAACCATTTAAAAAAGAATATTTAACATCCATTTTAAATAATTTAAAATCCATATAAGATGAATAGGCTAAAAGGATTCTAATGGCTTCTAACCTAGCTACAGGTGAAAAAGTCTCATCATAATCTATTCCTTTTTCTTGATTATATCCTTTATCTACTAATCTTTCTTTATTTCTAGTTATTGTGCCTTGGTCATCTTGTTTATTTCTAAAGACCCATTTTGTTCCTATTACAGGATAATTCTTAGGTATTTCCACTAATTCCCAAACTTCATTTCTTTTAAAATGGTTTAATTCATCTTGTATTGTTATTACCCAGCTTCCATCATCTAAATATTCTTATATAGTCTTAGGTTCTTGTTGAGATAGGAAGGCATAGAATTCAACTAGGTTTCCTAAGTTTCTTCTAGTTTTAACACCAGTTTCTAGGTCACCTATTACAGTTTCTAAAGGGTGATTCTTTATGGTTCTAGTCTGTCTAGGTAATATATTTAAAGGTTATTTAGTATCATATTCCTCTGAACTGGACTGAATTTCTTTTATATCTTTTTCAAAATCATTATTTAAGTTTTCAAGTCTCATGTTATCATTAGAGTCAAGTTCATCCATTTGATATGTCCTTTTCTCAAAGGGATCAGATTCATCAAATTTCACATGAACTGATTCTTCAACAATCCTTGACTTTTTATTATAAATTCTATAAGCTTTGGAGGTAGCATAATATCCTAAGAAAATACCTTCATTGGATTTTGGATCGAACTTACCAAGATTATCCTTGGTGTTTAAGATGTAAACCTTGCATCAAAAAACTTTAAAGTAGTTAACTTTAGGTTTTCTGTTATTCCATAGTTCATAGGGTGTATTTTTCAAAATAGGTCTAATTAAAACTCTATTAATTATATAGAAAGTTGTATTCATAGCTTCTGCCCAAAAATATATATATAGGATATATTCATTTAACATAGTTCTATCCATTTCTTGAATTGTTCTATTTCTCCTTTCTACAATCCCATTCTGTTGAGGTGTTCTGGGTGCAGAAAAGGTATGTTTAATACAAATGTTTTATCAAAAGGAATTAAATTCCAGATTCTAAAATTCTCCACCATGATCACTTCTCAATGAGATTATATTAAAACCTTTTTCATTTTGAACAGATTTGCAGAAACTTTCAAATAATTAAAAGATTCATTTTTAAATTTCAAAAAGAAAATCCATGTAAATATTGAATAGTCATCAAATAAAACATATATATATAATTTACCAGCTAATCTTGCTACTCTTGAGGGTCCAAACAAATCCATATGAATAAGTTCTAGAGGTTTAGATGTAGAAACTTTATTAATAGATTTGAAGGATGATTTGTGTTGCTTGCCAAGTTGACATGCATCACAAAATCTGTCACTTTCAAATTTGAGACTAGATAAATCAGAAACTAAATGTTTCTTAGATAACTTATGTAAAACATATGCATTGAAATGTCCAAGTCTCCTATTCCAGATCCAAGATTCACTTACTTTAGCATTCAAGCAGTTTACTTGTTGTTTATACAAGGAATTTAAATCCAAAGTATAGACATTTTCAGTTCTTGGTGCTTTAAATTTAAACAATTTATCTTTAGAAACATTACAGCAATTTTTAGTAAAATAAAAAGTATATCTATCATCACAGAGTTGAGAGATACTTATCAGGTTGTGTTTTAATCCTTGTACATAAAGTACTTTGTTGATTGAAACTGTTTTTGGATCTCTAACATTTCCAATGCCAATGATTTTTCCTTTGGCATTGTCACCAAATTTGACAAGTCCTTTTTCCTTTTGAGTGAGTGAAGAAATATTCAATGAGTTTCCACTCATATGTCCTGATCAGCCACTATCCATGTACCATATATCTTTTCTCCTCTGGTGGCCTGCTACCTACAAAGACATTCAAACAAATTGCTTTGGTACCCATATTTTGTTGGGTCCAGGGGTGTTTGCTAGAAATGATCTGGGTATCCAGATTTTCTTTGTTCTTTTAAAATCAGCTGAAACATATAATTCTTTTGAAACATAGGCTTTCTTAATACCACAAATTTGAGGTTGTCTTAAGAAAAAGTTTTTAGCTATATGTCCCTTTGTCCCACAAAAGTTACAATTAACCTTTTAGAGCTAGGAAAAAAATAATTTTTATATAGCTTAGGTTTTTCTCCTTTACTGCCAATTCCAAATCTCTCCTTTTTAATGACAGTTTTTCCAAGAATTTCATTTAATGAATTTTTTCCTTTTGTAAAAACCAATGCAGCATGTTTGTAAGATTCTACTTCATCCTGTAGTGTTTTTATTCTTGATTCAAAATTAATATAGTTTGTGTTAATCGAATTGTATTTATTAGTTAATTTCTTATGTTGTTTCAGCATTGTATCTCTTTCATCTGAAATGGATTTATGTTTATTTTTTAGTGACTTATGTTTCTTAAATAGTGAGTCATATCGTTCTTCAAGCATATTGCAGTATGCTGCAAGTTCTTTATTTGTATAGTTTGATTCAGAATTTGATTCAGAGGAGTAATATGAGTGTACCTCATCAGTTTCTACCATAAAACACATGTTTTATTTCAGATTTACTTATTCTTTCTCTGAGCTTGATTCAGGAGAGCTAATGGAGTCTTCAGATACACTCCAAGTGGCTTTCATAGCTTTCTTGTCTTTCGGCTCATAGTCATTTCTTTTGAATAATTTCTTCTTCTTTGCATCCTTCAATTGTGGGAAATCTGGTCTGATATGCCCCATATTCTTGCATTCATAGCATCTTACTTCTTTATCATCTCTCTTAAAAGATTTTTTGAAGCCTCTTTTCTTACTGTAGAACTTTCTAAATTTCCTGGCTAGCTGAGCCAGCTCTTCATCTGAGTTTGATGAGTCAGCGCTCTCTGATTTATCTTTGACTTATCTCTTCTTTAGGTTTTTATTCTATTGTTGTGAAGTTACTTTTATGTAAGTATCTTCTCTTTTGATAATCACTTTATGTTCATTATCCTCATCTTGCATTTCAGCTTCATACATCACCAGTGTACCAATAATCTCTCTCATGGTTAGATCTTTGACAGGTGTTTATTGTCCGATTTCTGCAGAGATACCATTACATCGAGTAGGAAGTACCCTTAGAACTTTTAATGCTTGATCAGCCTGTTTGATAGGTTCTCCTAGAGCTTTTATATTATTGACAATTTCTGTCAATTTCCCATTAATTTGGGTAATGCTTTCACCTTCAAACATTCTAAAAGTTTCAAATTTCAATTTGGCAGTTGCATATCTCATTTGACTCACATTTTCTGTTCCTTCATATGCCACGGCTATTGTTTTCCACATCTCATATGTTGTTGGGTACTGAGATACTCTGTTAAATTCATCTGGTCCTAGACCGTAGATGATTGCATTAATAGCCTTTGAATTCATATCATACTCTACCTCCGTACCAGCACTCCATGTCTCAGGATTTTCAGGAATTTCATAAGGAGTCTGAATCTTTGAATAGACTTTATATCCGAGGTTTTTCAAATATATTATCATGTGCGATTTCCAGCAGCCATAGTTGTCTCCATTGAAATATGGTGCTCTGATCATTGACATCCCTTCTCTTATATCAATCATGATGCTCTAATATATAATCTTTTAAAATTTTCAAGCATGCGAAGGCTCTATCAGAAGCTCCCCCTCTGATACCAATTGCTGGATCTGAATCTACAGATTATACACAAGAGAGTGGGTGAATTGTGTCTTTTTCAATTGTTCAGTAACTCTTTGATTAAATGAGTTATGTCCCCTATACTTTATCAGATTTGATCATGCAGTAGAATAACTAAAAATATGAACACAAATATGTATAGTGGTTCAGGGAACAGAAGACCCCTATTCCACTCCACCAACACTCAACTCCACGAGCTTGGTGATTTTCACTATCTGGTCCTCTTTTCAACAGACCTGTCCACAACTGAATACAGGAAATTGACACCTATACAATCCAAGGAAAAACAAAGCCTTCTGGTTCAAACATGAACCAACACAGCTTAGTATGAGAAGATGGTTACTCAAGAATAAAAATAATTTCATAAAGAAGTTTTCCAGTTGATCTTCACAATTGCAACAGAATGCAATTGACAGCAGATGGATCATAGTCTCTATAAATATTGATTTTCAAGTCGAAGCAGTTCTGATTTGATCTGGTTGCAATAGATATACAGATATAGTTTACATCATCATCAGTAGTGGATCCATAGTAGATATTCTATGTAGAATAGGTGAATCTTCTATCGAGTTCTTTCTTCTTAAACAAACAGAGCTTTGATGCTCTTAATGAATCAGCTGAACTGGGTGCCTTTTTGTAGTCTCTATTTTCCACCTTTTTTATAATAGATTGATTACTATATATTCTTGTACCTGGTGTTTCAGAGAAAACATATATAATAGGGCTGAGCATATCTCATTCACATTTAGATCCATAAAAGTCACCTTTTTATTCGCGATATTCAAAAATTTGAATTTATAGAGAAGTCGTAACTTCCCTTAAGACTCGACATAAAAGGCTTATTTTAATTCGATCTTAAATCCATTGATAAAATGGCTTTGAATCAGTCAAAGTCATATTTTAAAAACGACTTTAAATACGGCTTGAAATCTGCCCAAAAATTAGCTTGTTGATCGCTGCATAAAAAAAATATCGTCTGTCAAAATTTCTGACGCCAAACGTAAGGTTGATGACGTGGCCTCCAAACGTAGGGTTGACAACGTAAGGTTGAACATAAATGTAGGGTTTATTATCCATACTTTTTCTTCAACTCTGAAGCATACGGTAAAAGATCCATGCTTTTACTTGATCCATACTTTTCCAAGAACGTATGGTTGTTCACAAAAGTAAGGTTGATGAACCATACTTTTGAGAAACAAACGTAACATTTAGTATTTACGTACGGTTCTCCTTCCATACTTTTCCGATAACCAAAACGTAAGGTTCCTTCCTAACATAAGGTTCTTCTTCCATACTTTGCTGAAAATGTATGTTTGTTTAACCATAATTTTCTCTTATCTCAAAAAGCATACACGCTTTTCATCCTTACGCTACGTTTATCCACGTAGGGTATGAATAGTGATTCCAGGACATTCTAAAGTAGATTTCGCTCTACATTTATCCACGTAAGGTATGAACAGTGATTCCTGGATGCGCTTAAAGAAGATTCTGAATAAGTAATAAATTCTCATTATTTCAAGAGTAAAATAAATTAATAAATTCCTGCAAAATACTAAA
The DNA here is from genome assembly GCA_963277665.1 of Viscum album. NCBI lineage: Eukaryota > Viridiplantae > Streptophyta > Magnoliopsida > Santalales > Viscaceae > Viscum > Viscum album. Next base: position 511,469,212 of record OY728127.1, on the reverse strand, counting down.
TAAAATCATTATAAAATAACTAAGGGTATTTGTGATCATCAAAATTATCATAAAGAGGCAGAGTATTATTTTCAATAATCTCTCCCTTTAAATAAAATTAATATGTATTGTTGAAAACAATACTTTTCTCAACAGACTTTACCCTAATATATTGTACATTTCAATAGTATAAAGAAGAATGATAATTGTTGAAGGTGATTCTTCATAATTTTCCATTGACTGTGTGGATATGGTAAAATGTATCCATCAATTTCATAGTTAGATTTAAAAATACTAATCGAGGTAATAATAATATTTCGGTTATTATTGACTGGTTAACTTAATCTGTTCATTTCCTTTCAATTCAAGATACTATTTATTTGGATAAACTTTCTTGATTTTATATCAAGAATATATTTAGGTTACATGGAGTTCCACTCTCCATTTTATCTAATAATGACCCCAAATATATTTCTAGTTTTTATAAGGATCCTAATAATTCATTAGGAACTAAATAAAATTTTATTATTGACTTTCATTCACAACATGATAGACAACATTAAATAATGATTCTATCCATGGAAGATATGCTTCATACTTATTAAATGGAATACCAGGGATGTTGGCATCAGAAACATTCTTTGGTTGAGTATTCTTATAAAAATAACCTTCATTACAGTATACTAATGGAAACTTTGGAAGATTTATATAGAAAGAAAAGTCAGACTACAACTTATTGGTATGAAGTAGGAGAATGAAATTTAATGGGTCCAGAGTTGTTAAAACAAATATTTGAGAATGTAAAGATGATTTAGCATTATATTATGATGGATCAAAATACACAAGAAATTATTATGGAAAATCAGAGGAATGATATCTATTTCAAGGTATGTGATAATTTTTTTCTTAAAATATCTCCATGGAAAAGTTTGATGTGTTTTGGTAAAAAGGGGAAGTTAATTCCACGGTTCTTTAGACCATATGAAATCCTAGAGAAATTTGGATTGGTTTTCTACTGGGTTGATTTTTCTCCGAGTTTATCCCATGTAAAAAAATGTTTTCCACGCTTCGATGTTAAAAATTATTTTTCATTTTCATATCATGTTTTGAAAAATAATTTAGTTCTGTTAAAAGATTAACTTTCATATGAGGAACAACCTTTAAATATTATTGATCATAGTGAGCAAGTGTTATTGAATAAGTTCATTTTCTAGGTTACATTTTTGTGGAATAACCATATGGTTGAAGAAGAAATATGATAATTTGAAAATTATATGAGGGAAATATATCCCCACTTGTTTAACAAGTGTATAAAATTTCAAATATGTAATTAAAAATCTTAAGAATAATGTAACAATCCAGAAAATGATAGAATAAATCATTTTTATATTTATATCATTCATGAACTCGATAGGTTTATTCATTATAAAAAATATTAAGTAATTTTCTAAATCAACAAGGAAATAGTTTTATTAAAATCTTTTCAAATATGAATTTATATAAAAGTTTAATTTTTATATTATATAATTTTAATTTGAAAAATTGAATTTTATTTTTTAAATCATCATTTCAAAATTAAAAAATAATTTCTTATGATTTTATAAAAGGGGTGATTTTTTAGTAAATAATTAATTATATTATTTTTTTTACTGAACATTTTATTCTATTTCAAGTATTTAAAAAATAAAATCCTATTTTTAATGATTTGTGATATTTAATTAGTTCCTTTTAATTTAAAATAATCTAATTGTTTTTTTTAAATTGAATTTTATATAATAATTTTGTATACAAAAATTACATTAAAATGGAATTTTTTATAAAAACTATTTTCCATAAAGTTTGTTGGTTTAATATAAATTATTCTACTTAAATAAATTTACACATAAAAACTTTATTCAATATTTGGAATCATATTGACCAAAATTAGTAAATATTCTCCATTTTGTTTAAAATGAATAGTGACACTATTAATTTTTTTTATCATGGTGAATAGTAAATTGGGTAATTAAGGGTTAAAAATAATATGATAAAGACTATAAAATGGCCATTACACTTGCCTTAATTATATTGGATGATTCCACCTCAACCATAATAATATTGGATTCCATTATATGGCCTTTTTTATTTTTATTTTATTATGACCTTTTTAATATTTTATGTAAAGATAAGTAAAAAATGCAACACTTATATTTTCAATAACTACAATATTTTAACATGGTGATAAACATAAGATATTTTAATTTATAAATAGTCAGTTGAAATATAAATGATTCGTCTTCATTATGATAATTTATTTTTAATTTTTAGTGAAAATATTATTACTATAAATGCTTACAAAAAGATGGTAGAGTAATAATTCATTAATAAAAAAATAAAATTTATGGTTTTCAAAATATTAAAATTAAAATAATTTTAGATACATAAAGTGATACCTGAATTTTATAAATGAATATTACAGTTTAGGGATGTAACAAAATATTTGTTTAGAGTTTCACTTTTTCCTTGATGTTATTAAAGTCAAAATATTGAATAGTTATAAAAATTGATATTAATAATATTTTTTAATATATAATAATTTATTAAATAATGTAAAATTCCTAAAAATATTAAATTTTTAAAATTGATTAGGATATGGTTTATAATATCAATCATGGCCCATCAAAGGGATTTTTTTCTTTTATAGTAACTATTATGACCCTCAAAGAGTAAAAACCCATTTTCCTATAGTAATTTCCAAAAGGGTTAAAAAAAGGTAAGGATAAAATTGTGATCAAAAATTGTCGAAATTTTATTTTATGAGTAAATAGACTAATAATTATCTTATATTTTTATATTATCAATTAATATCCATTTAGAAAAAAAATAATTTATATTAATATAATATTTTAAGAATTTCCAAGTGTGCCCCTTCCCTCTATTATAAAAGGGCACCAATTCTTCTCATTTCATCATACTAATAATTATTTTCTTAAAAGGTCTTATAAAAACCATTCCTTAAATACCTATTCACATCTTAGAGGTTTTTTTATTAGAAATTTATCCTAGAAATTTTTTTTGTGTAAAACATAAAAAAATCTGAAGAAGAGGTATTGCTCTTAAGTAAGTGTTTTTGTTTTATTTCTTCCTCCACATGTTTAAAATATTATTTAAATATTTTCAAACAATGACACCACTATCTACCATACAATTCGGTCTCCATATCTTAATGTAACAATTGATATCCATCTCATCTTCTATTAAATGATAAATGAAACCATTATTCATTTTTACAGAGGATTGTCCCCACATGAATCGATGTAATTTGTTTTTCAAGACCGTATTTAATGGTTGGTTATAATATGGAATAAATGTATATATATTTATATTATATCCATAAAAAGTTTATAATTATGAAAATTTAATATACCATTTACATAATTACCACTCAATTCACTAAAAATGATAATGTCATTCATGAGTACGTGTTGATTATCACCTCCACAATGCGATGTGATTTATTTTTCATCACCACATCAAATGGATAATATATATAAGTATGTTAAAATAAATTATAAGGTATTTATTATATAATTATCATTGTTTAAATATAAAATAAAATATACCATTTTTCAGTAATGATCGTTGAAAATGGAAATGTTACAAATTCGGACAAACAGCCTATCATCTCCAGGAATGTAACGTATTCTATTTTCCATAACCATATTTCATAAATAATTTTAAAACTATGATTGATGTGTAAAAATTATAATTATTTTATTGTTATAATTATTTACTTGATGGAATAATTATATCTTTGACCATAGTCAACCTACCAAAGTCATTTCGCACATACGAACCGAATATCATCAAAACGTCTGATAAAAACACAAATGATTAATTAATTATGTATAACATGGTATTAAATAAAATTAAAGGAATAATTAAAATTAAATATTTTATTAGTCAATTAAATAAATTAGCAAAAATATTATTTTGAAAGATAAAGATCTTATGTGATGATTTGAACTCTAGGTAAGGGATAATTTACCATAAAACCTCATTTTAAATGTTATAATGATTTATTTTAAAATATTTCTCTTCTATGTACATATTTATGAAATTATTTAATAAATTTATTTATATGGACATAAAATAAATATAAATGGAAATTTATTCCTCTTTATTTCAAAGGTCTTCAAAAAAATAATCTTTTATGGAATATTATAACATTTTTTACAAAAATCTAAAAGAAATGTTATATTTTAACATAAACAAAAAAAATGAAATTTCCTACCACCAAAAATATTTTTTGAAATTTGTATTCCTTTATAATATCTCATATTTTCTTAAAAAGGAAAACCCAAATTTTCTTTTATTTTTTAATTTTTATATTGAAAATTAGGTTTTAATAAATAAAAGGTATTTTGATATATGGAAGTGTTTTGGAACACGAGAATAAAATATAATTTCAAGGTTTTTTCTTGATATAGTCCTTAGAAATTATTTACAAAGGGTTAACCCCTATTAGAGATCATGGGGGAGCCCAATACATCTTGAAAAAAAGGTTGATCCCCATTATATCTCACAAGTGAGCCTGATAAAACTTATACAATTGGCGCACCCAGATAATTCTCAAATGCATTGGGTAATGATTATTCTCTCTGAAAAAATAATATTGGAAGTCATTCATATGGTTATTCATATTATAATGGTTCTATAATGATGATTTCTCGACACACCTACATGAATTTTAAGTTCTTTCTAATGAGTTTTTAGGGAAATATTTTGATTTCAATATCTAAGATAGTGACATTTTTAAAGGAAAATGATATATTTTTTGGATAACAATGTATATTTCAATGAAGAGGATTTACATGGGTTTCTTGGATTTTTATCAAACTAAAATATTTATTATTTTTATATCCCTCATTGAGATTATTGAAATCATACCACATTTTGAAATGTTTTTCATAGGGATTTAAGGATGAGTTAACACAAGGATGAGGTTAAGATAAAATTTGTGAGGATATCCCATAAAAAGAAAATATGTTCAATTTTAAATGTTTTTTTAGTGAAAATGATTACTGAGTTGAAGCATCCACTTTGTAATATATGTGATTATTATATAATATTTTTGACCAAACTCTCTAAAACTATAATCTAAAAAAGATCTTTCAGAAATAATAAAAATAAATTCTAGTTTAATTTCACTAGAATATGAAATGTTTAAGTTAGGATCCTTACAGTTAGTAGTCCCAAGGACCCTACATCATGATCATTAATTTTTATTTGTTTAATAATAGATACCTACATGATCTTATTCATGGTATTGGGAACTACACAATTAGTTTTTGGTTTTTTTAAAATTTATGAAACTCTCATTATCCTTATTTAATTCCCATAAAAAACTTATTATGGATTTAGATACACTTATGGATTATTAAGAGTGATATTGGGGATTTTAAATCAAGGAACAAAACATTTATCTCAAGGATAAATCAAGTTAACATGTAACAAAATGTTAAATCTTGGTGACCTTCTTAGATGTTAAATTTCCCTCTATGTCTCTATCTTTTTCTATAAAGGGATATATATCAAATTAAATTTTAACTAAATTGATGGAATTTGGGATTTCAAATATTTAATGGAAGAATCATGATATCATGTTTGAGATGGAAGTTTTTTAAGGATCATATCATGATCATTGACATCATAACAAGGGTTTTATGGGTGTTTGGTACTAATCATCTAAGGTAGGATACTCCTATTAATTTATCATTTTAATGGTTTTTGGTTATAGGATACTCCTATTAATTTTTTATTGGATAAAATTTAATTTTTATGTGATTGATGTGATTATAGGATACTTCACAATGTCTTCTCTTTAGAAAATACTTTTTTGAAATAAATATGATAAAATAAATGTTTTACGGGTCTGAAAAAATTATAATTTTATTCCTTTTAAATCAAACCCTGTGAATTGGTTTTAAAATAATGATAGTGTTAATGTAGGATATCTAGAATTTTAAATTTTAATATTTTAATATATATTTTTTAGTTTTTTGGGTAACCAATTTTTAGTAAGTAAAATAGTTTTATAAATTAAATGGGTTAGTTAAGATCAACGATCAGTAAGTATATAATATTTCTATAAGCTTTAGGTACTAACAGTAGATAAGAAGTTATATTTTAACTGATATAGATAGCGAGGTAAATGAATTATATGAACACTTGAGTGGGTGATGATTTATTGTGGGTAGATACTATGATCATAAGAAGGAATTTGTGTCAAATAACTTTTTTCTCATCATGTCTCTTACAAATTAAATGATAAATATTATCTTTCATATTTTGTGTGAAACAATATTGTGATTTATTTTCTTATGCTAACCATTATTTATTTTACATTACATTATTAATTAATTTTTTAAAATGTAATAAACTATATTAAATTGAATATATTATAGATTAGGAATACATAGAAACTCAAGATAATCATAACCTAAATAATAAAATAATGTCATGATTTAAATATTAATCTCATTAGAAGTCAGAAAACCCAATAACCTAAGGTTTAGTGTGTTATGGACTGGCTATATTAACCTCTTATTTTATAAATCATGAAAATTAGATTATAATTATGCTACTTTAGACCCTTTTCTAGATATCTTACATGATATAATAATCTTAAAAATATATGTATTTTAAACATAATAAATGGGTGATCTAAAACACCCATCGAGAGAAAAATATATCATAGTAAGAAGGAAAATATGTGGAAGACATAAATTTCATAATAAATTATTAAAATACCTTAGATGATGATCATAAAAACATTTATAGCAACGAAATATCTTAAAATATATTTTAGAGATAATTATTGATATGACCTGGCTCAAAACCCATCACAATAATCCTATAATATGTGAGCATGACAAAATAGTGTAAAATAATTTTAAAATAAGGCATAATAATGAAAACATGGAATTTCATCGAAATGAAATGCTTCTTCAGATTTTTTCATAACTTGATAAGAAACAAGAAAATGTGTTACAACTATAAACATTGTAAAAATAGTGTGAAATAACCCATTATGTCCATGTCAATTTAAAAAAACTCATTATTTACACACCTAAAATGTGATGAAACACATCTTGCCCACACCAATTTAGACAGACTCATTATTTTCACACATGACCATATCATAAGATATAATCTTCAAAAAAATAAATTATAGGGATATTACAAACCAAATCATATTAAGTTTATAAAATAACCACCCATCCTTGGTCTATAATGAAACCACCCATCCTTGGTTTACAATGGAAAAACCCATCCTTATTTTATAACGAAACAACCTCCCCTTTGATTATACAGGAATAACGCATCCCTGGTTTATATCAAAACCACTTATAAATCATCCATACATAATTTTTCCATTTAAAATCAATCATCATCATATCTTAGATAACCCAAAGAAAAATAATTGGTTTCTTAAACAATCAAATGGAAATCATGCCCTATTCTTAAAGAAAAAATGAAAATCAAATTATTTTCACAAAAAAAATGGTAAAAAATAACAACATGAATTAAATCATTTGAAAATGAAAACTTAATCAACCATGATAATCAGATAATGAATGAAATTATATTCTGAAACATTAAAAATAACCCCATTAAATAATAATTATTTTAAAATGTAAGAGAAATAAAAAAAAAGATTTTTCATAAAACATCATCTTAAAAAGGATGTCATTTTCATGTCACTTTCCAAAATATATTTTTTGAAGATGAAGAGAAGAATCATTAAAATATTTTTTCAAAAAAAATATAATAAATATTCATTGTTAAAACAAATTTCAAAATGTGAAGTAGAAGACAATTATACAAAATCATGGTAAGGAAAAACATTTTAAAATATTTAAAACACCTATATTGAAAACCTTCAATGTTAAAAGGAAAATAAAAAGTTATATTTAAAATTAGTAAAGTGTAACAAAAGGTTTATTTTAAATTAAATAAAATTTATTTTACCTTAAGGAAAGAATAATATTGGTGGGATGTAATATCAATGATATGATTGAAAAATCCATTAATAGTAAAAATAATTATTCTTAACAAAAATAAATTTTCATGAAATAATAGAATCATAAAGATAAAATAATATGGTTTGTAACATTTTTTACCTTGAATTAATTTTTAAATAAAATATAACAACATCATACTATCAAATGGATCAATATCTTAAGATAATAGTAAAAGTGGTTTGATTAGTCTCAAAAACCCCTTACATACTTTGTAACTTTTGAAACAATACCCCATGAGAGATATAAATTAAAATAAAAGGTTTAATATTTAAAAATATAATAGGTTAATGATAAAAAATACAATTTATAATTATTTACACCATTTAAAATAAAATATTCGGTTTGACATAAACATATCTCAAGTGAATCAAATTTGGGAAAAAAATCCCTTTCTATATTTCCCTACTAAGTCGGATGCACCCTATGATCCTATATAAAAAACTTAAATATATAAATAAAAAATTTAAAAACCATATTCATAGCTAAAAATATCTATAATTTCATTTTTTTTAAATCGTTATCTATATGCATATTAGTAAGTTTTTTCTTATTTTCCTATATTGGGTGTCTATAGTTTTGATAGTTTGTATTAGTTTTATAGGAGTAGTGATAATATTTATTCCACCAAAAATTTCATAATTTCAAGAAAATTAAAGGTAAAATAATGGATGTATTATAATGATTTATTAATTTTAAAATTAAATTCTTGGGTGCTTTAGTATTTATCCTAAAATATCGAATCAATAAAGAATATTTTTCGGTGATTTTTAACTTACAAAGGGTGTTTTCATATTTAATAAGTTAAATATTTAGATATACCTTAAAACCCCAAAAAAATATTTAAATATTTATATAATATTATATATGTAATCATGTTTTCATAATCATCCATAATACAGTTCTATTTCATTGTTCAGGTAGGTTGTCAAACCGACCTAATAATGAACATACCATTATTATTAATGATTATGGGGTGATTTAGTTTCACTATCATTAAAAATTGTGGAAAAATTATATCATATAGTGATAATTAGTGTTATATATTATAAATATAAATTAATTATAACAATAAGTAAAAAATATTAAAATATTACATAATTGGAATTACTGATTTCCCTATTGGTACAATTGTTTTAAATCGTTGAATTTATGATAATCATTTAATGATCATATAATTAATAGTTTTGAAAAATTATCATAAAATATAATTAATTAAATAATAAAAATCATATTTATCCTTTAAAACTATTCACAGGACTAACCATTTATGGTGGCGATGAAAGGAAAAAATAGAAATCAATGGTCTGTTTGGTGTTGGTAGTACACACATAAGCATGGTTGATGATTAAATTTTCCATAGAATGGGGAAAAGTATTAATATGGTTTATTATTTTAGAATCTAAAATATATCATTAGTTACATAATTAACTATTAAATTCCCAATGATTTCCATTCTTATATGGTGGTGAAGGTAAATGAAAAAAATTGTGTCAGGGTGGTGGTAGCATACACCACCCACGATTCACATTTTCATTTTTCTTAATGGAAAAAGGGATTGTGGTTAATTCTGATGAAATAATTATAATAACATAGAGGTGTTTTAAATATATATATATTATCATTTTATTATGGATATATTAAATTTAAGGAAGAATATATGTACATAATTAAATATAAAAAAGAAATAGATGATAAGAACTTATACCTCATTTTTTGGATTATATCCTTTGTGATGGGGAATAACATTTGAGGGATGGTAATTTGAGAATAAAAAAACACCTTAATGTGTATAAGAGTATTAATTAGAGTTTTTATAATATTTTGTTCCAAAAATAAATGTGAATAGTTGATATGGGAAGTCGGGAATAGAGTACCCCTTTTATAACTGAAAATGAGTGGCTTTTTATAAGTTCCCATAAGTTTTTAGTAATGGGGAACCACTCTGAAGGATAGTAGATTGCAAATAGATAAATAATGGAATTAATATGAGATAAAGATTATCCACACTACAAATATTATAATAAAAACTTTTTTTAAACATGTTAGGCCCTTTCCCTTTATGGTTACTCACTTTTACCAATTTAGTTTTCACCATGATTACTAGTTTTTACATAATTAATTTATACTTTAATACAAAAAATAAAAACACCATTATTAGATAGTTTGGATCTAATGATTAATAATTCAAAATACATATTTTTTAAATTAATTTTTGAATGAGATAAATATTAATTTTAAAATACTCAATGTATAATGTATTAAAATCAATTATTTTTCAAAATCTAAAATAATTATAAAAAAATCAAATATGGGTTTATAAATTATAAAAAATAATTATAAAATTAAAATTTCATTTATAAAATAAATAATTTTTCTTATAAAAATGTTTCATATTTTTTGAAATTTATAATTCTATACAAATGATGTCCAAAATTCATTTTATTTATAAAAACTATAATTTACAATATTCACCTAAAAATCCATCTTTTTAAAAACATCTCAAAAATTAATATTAAGCTGATATATCCATGATAAATCAATAAATTATGTTAATTTTTTCAAATTCACATCCTAAAATTTATTTATTATACTTTTAATTAAAAATATATAAAATATTGGAAGACTATTTTTTATAGATTAATGGATTTTGGCATATTAACAATAATTTTTTATGATTACTAATTAATATAGTGCTAATATATATTTTTATAATTCAATAGAAATAAAATTAATTTCATGAAATAAATTCTAATTTTTAGAAACTAAATTATTAATCATGAAGTGAAATTAGAAAATATTTCTTCCAAAAAAATTATAAATTCAAGATATATCTATACATATAAATATTTTAATACAATTATATATAGTTATAATTTATACATACATAACCCCTTATAATATTTGTGTAAGACCTAAGTTTAAGTTAAACACTTCTTCTAGTTTCATTGGGAAGTTTAGCTAGCATGAATCTTGTTGAAATCTCAACGAGCTTTTACTTCCCCTATATATGGTCTAGCTTAAATTAAAATTACTTATGTTCTGCCTAGTCTTGGTCAATGTAAAACCATAGTGAAAATTCTTCTGTCTTGAGTTCTGAAAATGGACTTCATGAGGAAAACTTCCAATTATGGATTCCATTTCTTCTTACCTTCATTATTGACTTTTTGATATGGTTACTTAAATTTATGCCAAATAATTTAAGGACTATATTTTAACAATGATATTTAATATTAAAATATATCAAGGTTTTCATTTAAGTTTTTTTTCTTGTGAATCGTGCTATTAAAAATATTTATTTAAAGATAATATAGGTTGAAATACCAGGTCTTTATATTCTCCGCTAAAAATAAATTACATCCACATAATTTTAATTATTAGTTATTAATAATAATATTTATGTGTATTCAAAGATAAAAATGACCAAATATATAATTTCAAATGTAATTTCTACCATAATATCTTATGTAAAACTAGGAGACACATATTTTCCCTTATTTTAGGAATATACTAATATTGTCAACAATTCATGCTAATATTACTCCATATAGGGTTATGAGTCATACAAGTTTATAGAAGAATATCTGTCTAAAAAAGATCAATAGGTTCTCTTATTTTGTTGTCACTTTTGGAGGCTCAATGTTGTGTCAGGTCACATCCATGAGTTAGAAAAACACATCATATGTTTTCTAAATTCTCAAAACTATTATGAAGAGTAAGATAAGTGACTCCCTTGTTAAAATTTATATTTTAATTTTAAAATAGTTTATATAGTTTAGGATTTTGAACATATAGTTTTGAAATGAAATTCCAAACATGTTTTACATATAACCTTCAGACATTATCTAAGTAAAATTAATTAAAACATGGTTGGTTGTAGAAATATGTAAAACATCCTATATATTTTAATATAAGGTAGATAAACTCCTCTCGACAATCACCCTCCATAATATCTTCATAAATGATTGTAATCCCTCTTTTTCTTTGTTAAATTGTAAAATATCAATAACGTCCCCTATTTTAATTCCAAAATTGAGTAATATGAGAGACTTGAGACTTCAAAATATATCTAAAATCATCCAAAGTCTCATAATAATATCTAAGAATACAAGGAGAGTTGTATATATTATAAAGTAACTTGAAACTAATCTGAATTCTATAAAATGTGGTAGGACTACTCAAACTATAATTTTCAATAATTCTTATAATTAAGTCATCTAGGAAGGATAAGAGAGTCATGTGAGATTTATTCCCTTCCCCCTTTATAATTGATAGTTAATCTATTGAAACCAAAAAAATTAATACATTAAATGAATAACCTATAACATAATTAAATATTAATTTTCCTCATTTTATTTCATGTCGTAAAATAAAACAAAAAATAGTAAATCATGAGTGTTAAAAAATATATAAAGAGGGTAAAAGTAAACCAATATGTAAATTGGAAATAGTTAATTTTATGAATCTATAAGATACCCAAGTTTTAGACTCAGATAATTATACTCATATAGACCCTTTTATAGATATCTCACATGATATAATCATCTTGATAACTTTGGGATAGGAATCATAGTAATTGGGTGATTTTAAATTCTCGGTAAGGGAAAATTATCAAAACATTAAATAAAACATGTGGAAGAAATAAATACAATAATAAATAATCAAAATACGTTGAATGGTAATCATAAAAAATGATATAGTAACATAATTTCATATAAGATCATTAAAAATAATAAAATATATTACTTATCTCAAAACCTATCGTAATAATCTTATATCATCTGATCATGGAATAAAAGTGTTGAATATATTAAAAATAATGGGAAATTATAAAGACATGGGATTACATGGAAATGAATCAAATCTTGAAAATTTAGAGAAACATGATAAAAAAATTGAAAATTTAGAAGAATAATAACCATGGGAAAACCATGTGACAAAATCCAATATACCTACACCTTTGTGAAAAAACACATTATGTTCATGCCTAAAATTTGAACAAACCCATAATGGCCACATATGTGTGAAAAATGTAATTATTTCTAATCCTTTTATCTTATAATTTAATATCTCAATAAAAAATTTTAAAAGGATATAATGGTACCACCCCTATTATATTTATAATGCAACCACCCCTTCTTGGTTTATAACAGAACCACACATCCTTGTTTTATAATGGAACCACCCCTCATTGGTTTATAATGGATTCACGTGTCCTTGGTTTATAACAAAAACACCCATTACTAAAATATACATATGTGTTCTATTTAAAATCAATAAACATCATATATTATATAACCCATAGGAAAATAATATGTTTCTTACACAACCAAATGAAAATCATTCACTTTTCAAAAATAACCCATAGAAATAAATTGGGTTTCACAGAATATCCAAATAGTATAAAATATCATCATGAATTAAATAATTTAAAACCAAAAAAAATATCATCCAAAATATAAAAGAAAAATACAAATAATACGGTGAAACAATAAATTCAACCCCATTAAATAATAATTATTTAAAAATGGAATAGAAATCACAGAAATGATTTTTATTAAAATATCACCCTAAAAAGGTTTTTGTTTTCATCTCCCTTTCCAAAAATCATTTCTTAAATGTGAAAATAATAATCATTAAAACATATTTTTTAAAAACATCCAATAAATATGTCTTATTATAACATATTAAAAAAATTTAAGTAGAAGAAAATTATATAAAATCTTGGTATCTAAAAACCTTTTAAAAGTTTTAAAATGATTTTATTGAGAACCCTCATTGTTAAAAATATAAACAAAACTTTTATTTAAAATGAATAAAGGGGAATAAAAGGATCATTTGGGATTAAAATAAATTTAGTTTCCATTAATTCAAGGAGAAAATTGGTTATAATTAAAAACATTTATATGTAAGAAAAATCTATTAAATGTAAACACATTTATACTTAATAAAAATGCACTTCCACAAAACAATAGAATCATAAAGGAACAATAATTTAGTATGAAAAATTACTTTCTAATAAATAACTTGAAAGTAAAATATGACATCTTAATTGGATATAACATACAAATATTTAAATATAATAGTTAAAGAGTAGTAATATAACTCAAGAAAAATATTGGAGTCAAGAAAACTACTTAGAACAATTGTAACGTTTGAATAAAAACCCCATGAGAGGTATAAATTTAAATAGAAAATTTAATATAATGTAATAGAATAGTATCACAAAAAAATATTAATGGGGTAGTATTTATACAATTCAAAATGAAAAATTGTTTGTATCTTAAACATGTCTAAAGGTATTCAAATATGAGAAGAAAAACACTTACCATATTCACTACTTAGTATAATTAAATATTTTCTCCTTTATAACAAAAAAATATCTTAATAACTAATTTCAGAACCATATAAATACCTCTTATCATTTATAATTTACAATTATAATCATTATATATATATATATTAGTTAGTTTTTCCCAATTTTACCACATCTGGTCTTTATATCTTTGAATGGTTTATAGTAGTTTCATAGGAGTGGAATCGATATTCATTAATATTATAAATTTATTCAATAAAATTTCATTAAAATTTCAATAATTTATTACTTATAATGTATTATTGAGTTTAAATTTTCTTTCATGAGTACATTTTTCTTTATCTTATAAGATAAAATCGACAACGAACATTTTTTGGTGATCTTTTACCAATGAAGGGTGTTTTCATAATTAATGAGTAAAATATTGAATTATAACTTATATGAAAAAAAAATTATTATTATTTAAATATTATATCATATTATACTAATAATTAAGTTTTCATAAACATCTACGATATGATTTCACATCATTGTTCAAGTGGGTGGTCAAATAGACCCAGTCATGAACATACCATGCTTATTGATGATTATGGGGTGATTTAGTTATAATATCATTAAAAATAAGTATAATGATATAATTTAGTGTTTATTAGTTTCATATATAAGAACTATAATTCAATTATTAGGAAAAATAATGGATATAAAAATATAACATAATTTTAATTTGATGATTTTACTCTCACTATGCTTGTTTTAAATGATTTAATTTACGATAATTGTTCGTTGATCATATCATAAATAGATTATACAATTTTTCTTAACAAAATATTAATTATATAATCAACATAATATTTATCTTTCAAAATCATTCACATGATAATCTATTTATGTTAGAGATGAAATGAAAAATGGAAATCAATTATCCTAAGGTGGCGGCAGTCCACACATATGCATGGTTGATGATTAATTTTTCTTCAGAATAGGTAAAAGGATTAATATGAAGTATAATTTAAGTGAATAAAATATATCATTAATAACATAATTATAAAATATATTCCCTATTATTACCATCCATTTATGGTGGTGAAGGAAAATGAATAACCATGTGTCGTGGAAATGGTAATCTGAACAACACACGATTCACATTTTTGTTTTTCTTAATGGAAAAGGGGAGGGTTTTTAATGATGGTAACCTCAATATAATAAAATAATATTATAATAATTTTTATTATTTTTTCATTTTATTATGGTGAAATAAAATTTAAGGAAGAATAAAGGCATATAAAGAAATAGAAAAAATAAATAAAGGTTCAGAACTTATACATCACTTCTTGGATTATCTATTTTTTGAATGGGAATAAACCTTTGTGGTATGGCCATTAGCGAATAAAATAACCACCTTAATATGTATATGAGTGTTTAGGAAATATTTGGGATGATTTTGGGATGAAATAGATGGGTTTGTTTATGAGGGAAAGTAAGGAGAGGAGTTCCCATTTTATAAGTGAAAAGGAGTGTCATGTTTTGCAAATACCCAAAACATTTCAAAAATGGGAAATCACACTCAAGGGATATAGCTCTAAAATTTATAAATAATAGATTTTATTGGATAAAAAGTAAATTAAAACCTCAAAAATTCATTTTTAAACATGTTTTGAACATATTTGTTCATTTACCACTATGGTTAATCAATTTTACCATATTAATTTTCTCCATTATAAATAGTTTCTACCTACTTAATTTGTCCTTTAGGCCCAAAAATAAAATTTTATCTATTATATAATTTGTAACTAATGATTCCAAATTTTAAATCCATTTTATTTTTTTCAATTTATAAATTTTATATAAATCTATTCTAAAATACTAAATGTATAATGTATTAAAGACAGTTTTTTTGAAAATATAACATATATTATAAAATTTAAAATAATATTTAATAAATAAGAAAATATATTTAAAATCATACATTCACTTATAAAATAAATTTTTAGTCTTGTAAATAAGTTTTATATATTTTGAATTAATAATTATAAACTAATAATATTATAAAGTAATGTTATTTTTAAAAAAAATATTTTACAATATTGACCTAAAAATATTTTAGAAAAATATAAAGAGTAATTCATAATCTAATATTTCCATGAAAAATACATAAATGATTTTAATTTTTGAAAATTAAATTCCTATTTTTTTATAAATTTACTTTTTAATTTATAAATAATAAATATAGTGAAAATGTGTTTATTGAAAACGAATTTTGGTATATTAACTATATTTTTTATAAATTACTATTTAATCTATTTTTAATATATATTGTTATGATTTAAACAAAATAAACTAATTTCCTTGAAATAAAATTCCATTTTCTAATAAACACATTTTTTAAGCATAGATTAAATTTAGAAAAAATTCCTTTCAAAAAGTATATAAATTTGGGATATACCTATACATAAAAAAATTATTACATTTTGATATAGTCCTATTTATTTCATAACCCCTTATGATCTCTGCATAATACCTAATCATCAGAAAAGATCTGGTTTCTATTTTTGGGGTTGATTCATATTTCTTGGATCTTGTGGCAATTTCCACAAGCTTAAACATATCTCGTATATTATTTTTATCAAACCTTAATTCCTTGAGTACAGCATAGTTTTGGTCATGGTTAAACTCGAGCAATGATACCTCCCAAAGGAGATCGAACAAATAGGATTGATAAAGAAACCCTCTATATTCGGATTCCATTTTTTTCTCTCTTTATTTATTTTGTGATATGGTTACTTCATATTATACTATCTAATTTAATGGATATGTTTTAGTAGTCATATTTAATATTCAAATTATAAAAGGATTTCATTTTTGTTTAGTTTTCCACGTGAATCACACTATTCAAAAAAATTATTTAAGGATACTACATAGAGAAATATTATATTGTTATAAATTAAGTCTCGTATAGGACTATAAGGGTTTCATATAAGAAAATTATACTAGGTATTCATATATTCAACAATAAATAAAAATAACATTGTGTGACCCATCCCTATATACATCACACATAATAGGAAATCTTATTAAGATATCTTTACTCCCAAAACACAAATCCAAATTCAAATTTTTGAAACATCCATGCTCTAAAGTTGAAAATAAAAATGTCCTCTAAATGTTCCAACCAGTAATGGTTTTGTTTATTCAAGTTGATAAATCGTATTATGTTCACAAACTTCTCAATAAAAAATGTAAACATAATTATTTTTTAATAAACCATTGAACAAATTTTTAAGATAACCAAAATCTTTTTGGTATATACATCAATGCAAAAAATGACATTTCAAAACTTTTTCTTCTCCAATTATATTCTATCTAAAAACAAAAACATTATAACTTCTCTACATTTTCTATCTCAAGTCTAAAAAATATAACCTTACATTCCTTATACAAAAAAAATCATCCAATTTGATTGGATATTGACACGTGCCTGTCGTGGGGTGTGAAAAAAACAAATAAAACCTAAGTTAAAATGTAGCAAAGTGGGTAACCTAAGTTGTATCCAGAGAGGAGTGCACAACAATTACGTTTGTCACTTAAATTAAAGAAAGAAGAAGAGGTTCTTTTTTACAGTTGTTTGAGTTGAAAAATAAAACAAGAAATTGAAAAGAAAGGTTGAACACTAATGGATGAAGAGAGTGATGGGGTCAGGGTAGGATCACTTTTTGTAATGTCATCATAGTCACAAATATAATCTTACCTTTATTCCTTTTGAATGACAAATGAAAGACTCATCGATAGAGTTATCTATCACCCTTGGTTAAAGAAGAAAATTGAACTCACTTTTATGTGCATGGAAGTTCATAAACAATTCCTAAATAACTAAGGCAAGTCCCGATCGGTAATTTTTGCTCCTTAGAACTCTAGAAAAAGTTTACTAGTTCCACACACGTTCCAACGATCGTTAGACACTCACCACCTAACGCAATCTGCTCGATTGAGACAAATTGCACTAGGCATAGGGAGATTAAAAGTTGTTAACCAAAGCTATTAAAAATGAATACACCAAACTCAAAACACAATTGCATTAAGAGAATTGGGAAACACTGATAATATATGTCATTCAAAAGAAAGATAAGGTTTTACATTTAAGCACAAAACTCTGACATTACAAAAGATAAACTCCCCCTTCCCCGATCACTCGATGGTTTTACCCCTCCATGTGAAGGGTATTAGAGTTGAAAGGGGAAGAAGAGAGAATGATGAAACTAAGTAAAAAGAAAATAAAAAATACAAAAAAAAACTTCAAGAACTTAATCCTCCACCACATCCCTTCTTGCACCTTCTTCAACCCCTTTGAATGGAAGTGAATACTCTTATTTATAGGCTTGGGGAGTAGAAAATTTCCCTCCAAAATTAATCCCCCTAAATATTTAGTTCAGTTGGCAAAGTAAATGACCGAATTTGGGAATTGTTCCTTCTTGAAAGTTGTTCCCCTAGATCTCTTCTGTATACCCACAAAATTTAAGCCTTATTAATCCACTTATTAATGAGATATGGTCAACCTAATCCAGATATTTAATTCTATCCAGGTGACTCTTCGTATTCCAAAACACCTAGTTCCAACATATTAATTACCTTGAAAATGAACGTATCAGACGCGTCCATATTAATGAAAGTTTTTCATATGGATTTTCTCTAGCTCCATGTAAAATTACAGCTCAAATGGTTCGACCATTAATGATATATGGGCCCCACAATAAAATTATGCAGTTCTGTACACAGTTTTCGAGGCCTGACTTGTGAGATGAATTTGAGCTTCCAAATGATGGATTGAGCTTTGGGTCCCAAAGGATAAAATGAATAACAGGAGCATAGAAATCCTAAAAAAAGGAATCATACAATTTGGATCCAAAATATAAAAGATATTCCCGAAATATAGAAGCTCCACAAAACTGCTAAATTTCCAGAATTAACCAATTTCCACAATTAAGCCCATAATTCACCAAAATACTAAAATGATACAAATCAGCTAAAATTGATTAATTATAAGGGGTTAAATAATTGAAACACATATGAAAAATTATGAAAATATTATCTCTATAAATTCCCCCACACTTAGCACTTAGACTTCCGGACAACTCAAAATCAAAATCAAATCAAACCAAATTCGAAACACATGCCATTGAGATCCACCAATTCCGCACCAAGAAATAAAAGTTATCATGCCTCATCTATAAAAATTATTACAAGATCTCAAATCAGTTCATTCAATATTTTTCCTCTTTATTTCTCCTCCCATGCACACAAGACACCTACCTCGCATTAATTTTCTCTCATCTCACAAGTATCACTTTTCAAAAAAGTTTTTCTCATCCAAACTAATGAAAGGGTCACCATAGGTTTCAAAAACTCCTACTTATCCACCCGATGTGAGTCAAGGACATTTGTTTATCATGAGGACTTTGCAAGGTTGTTCTGTGGATTTTTGTTGGTAGGATTTTTATGTGAAAAATTCTGAGGCTGAATGAGGAAGACTTGGCTCTTTTTGAAGAAAAATTGCACAATTCTAATTTTCACTCAAGTATGGTATCCTCCTCACTCCACTTAGTAGAAATTCAGCACCATCATCATGAAATATCAATAAATGTTCAAACATATTAGCATTTCTTCAGAAAAAAATTCAATCTTCTTAAGCATGATTTTCTTGAAAGCTCCAGAAAAGGCACAACTTTATTCCTCCATTAGAAGCTCCAGAAAGGCACAGCTTCTTTAATCATGAAAGCTCCAGAAAAGGAACAGCTTTCAACATATTGATTTTTCATCAGCACACACATCTCTTTAGCATTTGAATTTCCACCCAAAGTTTCACCAAATGAGGTAGCACAACACAATACAGCTTCCCCAACACTTAAGTTCAGCTAGATCATGCAATCTCACTTCAAGAGAAGGTTGGAAAGGGAAAATTGGCTTGTAATGTGGCTAACCTAATAGGCTGTTCATGGATTCTATGGGCTAAAAGGATTAATTTACAAGTTAGACCATAATGAAAGGTATTATCTTGAAAAGGGGGATTTAAAACCAAAGAAATGCCTCAATCATTTAAAACACATATACCCCAAACCCTCAAGTTTTAAAAGGAATAAATCAAATTCTGGTTAAAACAAGCATGGTCTGGTTCTCTCAAGAAGTAAGGTGAATGAAAAGAATATAACAATAATGGTTCAGAAGCCTCACAGGAAAGTGATTTCAAAGATAAAGACATTGATATGTGGCATGAGATTCAAAAACCTGAGTACTTTTCATGAAATTCCCAAAGAATTGAACTTGAAACAAAATAATTTTCAATATTCATTTAAGCTCAGTTTCATGGAATAAATTGGTTCACTCAATGGAATGGGATTTAAAAATAGAAATGATAATCATTTTAGCCTAAAAAGTTACAAAAACACACCAAAAACTGAAAAATAAACACACACAAAATTGAAAACAAACTTTTTTTTTGGAAAACAAACAACAAATGAAAACCAAAACTACAAAGGTTCCCTCCCCCAAACTTAAATGATGCAGTTTCCTCAATGCATTTAACTGAATTTAACATGTAAGTAGATTTTAGAATGAATCACAGCAGAAAACAAGTGTAAATTAGAGGTACAACCTGATGGATCTTATTGATAGACAGCTTGTAGGAGCAGGATCTCCTCCCCTGGATCTGATGGAATGGTCCCATGGAATTTCTTCAGCCTGTGCCCATTAATAGTGAATGGCTCCTTCTCTCCATCCTTCACAATCTGCATAGCACCAAAAGGATATACATGAGTAACTATAAAAGGACCCTCCCATCTGGAACGAAGTTTACCTGGAATCAGCTTGAGTCTTGAATTGAATAGCAGAACTTTATCTCCATGATGGAATTCTTTCGGTTGGATCAACTTGTCATGAGCCACTCTTGTTATCTCTTTGTAAATCTTGTAATTTTCAAATTTTCTCTTCTAATTTCCTCCAGATCCTATAACTGCAACCTTATCTCTTCCCTATTACTTTCAAGATCCAAATTCATATTCCTCACAGCCCAATACGCCTTATGCTCCAGTTCCACAGGTAGGTGACAAATTTTTCAATAAATCAACCTATATGGACTCATTCCAATCGGGGTCTTGTAGGTTGTTCTATAATCCCACAATGTGTCTTCCAGCTTCTGGATCCAATCCTTCCTGTTTGGTTTAACAGTCTTCTCCAAAATTCCTTTGATTTCCCTGTTGGACACTTCATCTTGACCATTTGTTTGTGGGTGATAGGGAGTTGATGTTTTATGATGCACCCCATACTTCTTCAGCAAAGCCTCTATTTTCCTATTGAAAAAGTGAGTCCCTTGATCACTGATGATGGCTCTAGGCACTCAAAACCTACAAAATATGTTAGTCCTGACAAAATCACAAACAACTTTAGCATCATCGGTCATGGTGGCTTTTGCTTCCACCCATTTGGAAACATAATCAACCAAAAGCAAGATATAAGAATTTCCAAATGACATTGGGAAAGGGCCCATAAAATCTATCCCCCAAACTTCAAAAATCTCACAAAAATTAAGCGGTTGTTGGGGCATTTCTTGTCTCTTTGAGATGTTTCCAGAAAACTGAAATTTTGTACACCTTTTGCAAAATTCATGAGAATCTTTAAAAATGGTTGGCCAATAAAGTCCAGATTCTAAAACCTTCCTTGCTGTTCTTTGAGGTCCAAAGTGGCCTCCACAAGCTAATGTGTGACAAAACTCAAAGACAGAACCAATTTCACTCTCTGGAAAACATCTTCTTATCACTTGGTCATTGAAAATCTTCCAAAGAAATGGATCATCCCAAATGTAATATCTAGATTCAGCTTTCAGTTTGTGAATTTAATGAGAATTGAAATGAGATGGAACCTGAGATGTTACCAGATAATTGAACATGTCAGCATAACAAGGAACTTCTCCTTTAACCAAGTACAGCTACTCTCCTCGAAGGTGATCATTCAATGGTTCTTTCTCTGGAATTTCAACTTCAGTAGTGTTAGGAAGTCTGCTTAAATGATCATCCACTTGGTTCTCAGATCCCTTTTTGTCCTTGATTTCTATGTTGAACTCTTGTAGCAGTAACATCCATCTCACCAGCCTCGGTTTAGCTTCAGCCTTGTTCATCAAGTACCTGAGAGCTGCATGATCAAAAAATACAGTGACTTTAGTTCCAAGAAGATATGATCTAAATCTTTCCAAAGAAAAAATAACTGCTAAAAACTCCTTTTCTGTGGTTGTGTAATTGAATTGAGCTGCATCCAAGGTTCTTGAAGCATATTCAATGACTTGTGGCCTGTCCTCAATTCACTGAGAAAGGACTGCTCCAACTTCTTGGTTGGAATCATCACAAAGTAGCTCAAATGGTTCTTCCCAATTTGGTGACTGCATCACCAGTGGTTCAATCAATCTCCTCTTCATCTCATAAAAGGATTCCCTACATGCACCATTGAAATCAAAATCAGAATCTTTCAAAAGAAATCTAGAGAGAGGGAGAGAAATCTTACTGAAATCCTTGATAAACCTCATATAGAATCCTGCATGTCCTAAAAAAGATCTAATATGCTTCACACAAGTTGGGTAAGGAAAAGAATTTATCACTTCAATTTTTGACTTATCGACTTCAATGCCCTTTTTGGAAATGACATGACCAAGAATAATCCCTCTCTCAACCATGAAATGACACTTTTCAAAATTTAAAACAAGATTCTTTTCAATGCAGGTTTTCAAAACTTTTTCCAGATTTTTCAAACAATGGTCAAAAGAGTTTCCAAACACCGTGAAATCATCTAGGAAAACCTCCAAGCAATGTTAAATGTGATCAGAAAATATACTTACCATGCACCTCTGAAACGTACCTAGAGGATTACATAATTCAAATGGCATCCTTTTATATTCAAAAGTGCCAAAGGGACATGTAAAGGTTTTCTTCTCTTGATCCTCAGTAGCAATGGGTACCTGGAAATAACCTGAAAATATATCCAAAAAGAAATAATGAGTTCTCCCATCCAATCTCTCTAACATCTAATCAACGAAAGGAATGGGGAAATGATCTTTCCGAGTAACCTGATTCAACTTCCTAAAATCAATGCACACTCTCCAACTATTTTGAATTCTCATAGGGATTAATTCATTCTTTTCATTCCTCATAGTGGTTAGGCCAGTTTTTTTTGGAACTACATGAATTGGGCTAACCCACTGTGAATCTGAGATAGGATAGATGATCCCAGCTTCTAATAGCTTCTCAACCACCCTATTCACAACCTCCATTAAAGTGGGATTCAGCCTCCTTTGGGGTTTCCTAATAGGTTTGGAATCTCCCTCAAGAAAAATTCTATGTGAGCATATATTTGGGTTGATTCCTGTAATATCACCTAAACTCCACCCTATTTCTTGGATATTCTCTCTCAAAAGATATATCAATGATTTCTCTTGTAATTCTGAGAGATTATTAGCAATTATCACTGGTAGTTTCTCACTCTCCCTAAGGTACACATATTTCAAATCAGTGGGGAGTGGTTTGAGTTCCAAATCAGGGGGATGCTCAAGGGATGAAACTAAATTGACATCTCTCACTTGAAAACTTTGGACCTCCTACACACAAGAAACCATATCATCTTCCTCATAAATTAATAAATCATCAAAGAAATCAGATTTTACCTCTTCCTCCCACATGAAGTCAGAATCTCCAGCATGTTGGGCATCCACATGTTCAATGATATTTCTGATGGAATAAGTCTCTCCTAAGTCTAAGAATTCATAAAGTATACCTGATTATTCAATGGGTTCTGCACCAACTTCATGAGAAAGTGAAAAGAGGGAGTGATCATCTGATGGGTGCCTCATGGATTCAAAAATATTGAAGTGGATCATGCTCTCTCCAAACTCCATAGTGAGTGTCCCCTCATGGAAATTGATGATGGTCTTCGCCATCTTCAATAAAGGTCTCCCCAAAATTATGGGTGAATGTGATGAGCTCCTATCTTATTCCATATTGAGCATGTAGAAGTCAGTTGGGAACAAGAGATCTTTGATTTTCACAAGGACATCCTCCAAAACTCCTGCAGGGAAAACTGTGGATCTGTTTGCAAGCTGGACCACCACTCTTGTGGGCTTCAAGTCTCCCATCTGCAAAGAAGTGTATACCGAGTGAGTCAATACATTAATCGAATCACATAAATCACACAAAGCATTAGAGAAATTTAAAGAACCAATGGTACATGGAATAGAAAATTTCCCTGGATCTTGACATTTGGTTGGAAATTGTAGTGTGATAAGGGCTAAGACACTTCTTCCCAAGTTGATCCTTTCATTCCCTTGAAGTCTCCTCTTCTTAGTGCATAGATCCTTAAAAAATTTAGCATATTTTGGAATTTTTTTGACTGCTTCAAGTAAGTGGATATTGATTTCTACTTTCTGGAAGGTGTCCAGAATTTCTTTTTGAAGTGATTCATCCTACAATTTCTTTGATTCAATCATCATTGATGGAAATGGAGGGGGTAAATATTTCTTCTCCCTTTGTTTCCTTTGAAATGGTGTTTATGGTCTCTTCTTCCTTGGCCTATCCTTCTCTTCCTCCTCTTTCTTCTCTTCTTCACAATGAATTTTCACGGATTTTTCAGATTTTTCAACTTCATTCTCCCTCAACTCAAGTGGTCTTGTTTCAGTTTCTTGGGATTCTGGTGGTGAGATCTCTTTTCCACTTCTTTTTTTTATCATGATAACATTCTCCTTTGGGTTTGGGATTGTTTGGGAAGGAAGTTTCCCAGGATTTTTGGTCATGATTTCAATAAATCTTCCCACCATGTTGGCCAGCTTGTCAACCTTATCTGCTAGGTCATCAAACCTGGATTGTAGTTGCTCCACAGAAGGTTTTGTGCTGGTAGATGGTTGATCATAGGGTCTCAGGAAAGTGGGTGGTTGGTGGTGTGGAGGTTGGTTATAAGGTTGCTTCTGTTGAAATGGTGGTGGGTTTTGGAATTGTTGCTAGAATGGGGGTCTAGCTTGATTCTGCTAATTTCCAAACCCATATTGAACATGGTTTGGCTCTCTCCATCCTTGATTTTTTTGGTACTGACTTGGTTGAAAGGTTGCCGCAAAAGTTTACATTCCCTATATTTCAACACATTGGTCAGTGAAATGATCAGGTGATGTGCATAAACCACATACCTTAGCTGGTGCTTGTTGGTCACCCACTTATTTCAAGGTTATCTGTCTCACCAAACTAGTTAGCTCTTCAATCTTAGTTTCTAGTCAGGGTGATGGATGAGAAGTTCGTACCTCATGAATACCTCTTGTTCCAGTACCTCTTGTACCAAACTGCTGCGAGTTCTGATAAATCTTCTCAATCAAACCTTTTGCTTCTTCTGGCGACTTTTCAATCAATGCACCTCCAGATGATGCATCAAGAAGGTTCCTATCATTGTCCAGTAAGCCTTGATAGAAGAAGACAAGAAAGTGATGATCCTAGATGGCTTGATGTGGGCAGCTGGAACATAGCTTTTTAAATCTTTCCCAGTACTCATAAAGGGTTTCTCTAGATGATTGTTTGATGGCAAAGATCTCCTTTCTAATGGTTGTGCTTCTAGAGGCGGGGAAGAATCTTTGCATGAAGCATCTCACCAGGTCATTACAATCATCCACATCTCTAGGTTTTAGACCATACAACCATTATTTCACAGCTCCTTCTAATGAAAATGGTAATTCCTTCCACTTTACTTGTTCACCAGCTACTCCACGTGGTCTGAAGGTTGAGAAGACATGTGTGAACTCTTTAATATGCTTGTTGGGATCTTCACCTGTCAAACCATGAAACTTTGGAACAAATGGTATCATATAAGGTTTCATCTCAAAATCATTTTATAACCCTGACATGACAAGTAGATTATTCTGATTAAGGAATTGTGGGGAACAAAGGTCTCTGAGAGTTGGGTTTTGATTTCTAGCCATTATGAAAGGCTCAGAGTGAACACTTGAAGTTTCACTCGAGTCAATGAGAGAAATTTACTAAAATTCAGATTGTAAATTGAGGTTTCTGATCCTATTCAACAAATTTCATTCAATTTTAGGATCAAT
This sequence comes from Viscum album, assembly GCA_963277665.1. Lineage (NCBI taxonomy): Eukaryota > Viridiplantae > Streptophyta > Magnoliopsida > Santalales > Viscaceae > Viscum > Viscum album. The sequence goes on along the minus strand of OY728127.1, from coordinate 511,442,745 downwards.
GGGGCAAGGTTCAGTGTTTGGGTTTCTAGTCATGCAACTTTGGAATGAAAATAAGAAAAGAGAAAACAAAGAAGAAGAAGAAAAATTGTTGGCACTACCTCCCCAGAAACGGTGTCAAGTTTTGACATGTGCCTATCGTGGGGTGTGACAAAAACAAATAAAACCTAAGTTAAAATGTATAAAAGTGGGTAACCTAAGTTTTCTCCAGAGAGGAGTTCACAACAATTATGTTTCTCACTTAAATTAAATAAATAATAAGAGGTTCTTTTTACAGTTGTTTGAGTTGAAAATTAAAACAAGCAATTGAAAAGAAAGGTTGAACACTAATGGATGAAGAGAGTGATGGGGTCAGGGTAGGATCACCTTTTGTAATGTCATCATAGTCACAAAGATAATCTTACCTTTCTTCCTTTTGAATGAAAAATTAAAGACTCATCGATCGAGTAATCTATCACCCTTGGTTAAAGAAGAAAATTGAACTCACTCCTATGTGAATGGAAGTTTATAAACAATTCCTAAACAACTAAGGCAAGTCCAGATTGGGAATTTTTTCTCCTTAGAACTCTAGAAAAATTTTACTAGTTCCACACACGTTCCAACGATCGTTAGACACTCACCACCTAACGCAATCTGCTCGATTGAGACAAATTTCACTAGGCAGAGGGAGATTAAAAGTCATTAACCAAAGCTATTAAAAATGAATACACCAAACTCAAAACACAATCGCATTAAGAGAATTGGGAAACACTGAAAATATATGTCATTCAAAAGAAATCTAAGGTTTTACATTTAAGCACAAAACTCTGACATTACAAAAGATAAACTCCCCCTTCCCCGATCACTCAAAGGTTTTACCCCTCCATGTGAAGGGTATTAGAGTTGAAAGGGGAATAAGAGAGCATGATGAAACTAAGTAAAAAAGAAAATAAAAAATAAAAAAAAACTTCAAGAACTTAATCCTCCATCACATCCCTTCTTTCACCTTCTTCAACCCCTTTGAATGGAAGTGAATACTCTTATTTATAGGCTTGGGGAGTAGAAATTTTCCCTCCAAAATTACTCCCCCTAAATATTGAGTTCGGTTGGCATAGTAAATGACCAAATTTTGGAATTGTTCCTTCTTGAAAGTTGTTCCCCTAGATCTCTTCTGTAGACCCACAAAAGTTAATCCTTATTGGTCCACGTATGAAGGAGATATGGTCAAACTACTCCGGATATTTAATTCTGTCCAGGTGACTCTTCGTATTCCAAAACACCGAGTTCCAACGCATTAATGATCTTGAAAATTAAAGAATCAGACGCGGACATCTTAATGAACGTTGTTCCTATGTATTTTCTCTAGCTCCATGTAAAATTTCAGCTCCAATGGTTCGACAATTAATGAGATATGGGCCCCACAATAAAATTATGCATTTCTGTACACAGTTTTCGAGGCCTCACTTGTGAGCTGAATTTGAGCTTCCAAATGATGGATTGAGCTTTGGATCCAGAAGGATAAAATGAAGCCCACGAGAATAGAAATCCTAAAAAAATGAATCATACAATTTGGATCAAAAATATAAAAGATATTCTCTAAATACATAATCTCCACAAAACTGCTAAATTTCCAGAATTAACCAATTTCCAAAATTAAGCCCATAATTACCCAAAATACTAAAATGATACAAATCAGCTCAAATTGATTAATTTTAAGGGGTTAAATCATTGAAAAACATATGAAAAATTATGAAAATATTATCTCTATCAGATATCCTTAAACACAAAATTATTATGAAAACAAATTAAAATACTAGAAATAGATTTAGTAATTTGAGAAACTAAAGAAAGTTCATATTCTAAGTATGGAATAATTGAAACAGGTATTATATTTTCTGTGTTAGAGATATATAATGAATTTTGTACAATTAATTAATATTTTAAACTAGATTAATCATTTTTTTTTTGATTGATTAATACTATATACATGTCAATAATCAATTATAACAAGATTAGTTTCACCATAATCAATTATTTTCACACTATTATAACCATCGATAAAAGTATTGCCATATTTTTTATCACCAAAGTTATGGTAGTATTAATGAAATCATTATCTATAATTTATTATATTAAAACAATAATATAATTTTATTAGAATCCATTTTTCATTGTGCCCTATTTTTCTCCACCCATTTTGGATATCCCACAAGCTTAAAAGTGTAATATTTTTTTTATTTTTTGCTATGTTGTAATGATTAGAAAAATAAATTATTTTTTAAGAACCTATAACGGAAAATAATTTTGGATCTGAAACAATGTAAAAAAATATATATTTTTTCTAATTCATCTAAGGTTAATTTTTTATACACAACACAAAAATTTTCAAACCTATTTCAAACTATTCAATAAATAGAGTAATCCCTATTTAGGATTAGTGAATATTAAAACTGTTTCACAATATAAAACAAAAACAATTCTGTATATTTACATTAATTTTTCTATAGAATCTAAATATATAGAAGATAATTATGCCAACTTAATGGTATTTAAATGAAATTTTTGTAACAAATATTTGGTTATACTCATACATTTGAATGAAACGCTCCTTGAATTTTAGTATGGTTACAAGTTAATCTTTTCTAATAAATATTTTATGAAAAAAATATTAATAAACAATATAAAATTAATAAGAATGTTGTTTTTTTATAGAAATATTTGGTAGAAATATATGATAAAAAACAAGTTTCTATATTCAATAATTTCAATTATTAAAAGTAAATATTATTGGTCAAATTATTTTAGTGATTTTTTATTTAAAATAATTTATGTGAATATTTGTAGAAAATTTATTTTGAAATTTTTGGGAAAAATTATAATGAAAATTATAAATTGAATTTTTCATTTAATTCAAATAATTATTTAAAAAAATTCAAAGAGAGGTAATTTTAAAAATTTAAAACGTAATTTTTTATATATTAGAAATTTTATACATAAGTTTCACTTCAAAAATAAAAATTAATTGTTATAGTTCCAATAAGAATATAAAATTATTATTAAAATAGTGGTTAATTAGTTTATATGACATATTTTTGTAAATTTGAAACTTTAATTAACCTTGTTTTTTTTAAATTTATTTGAAAAATACTTAAAAAGTTTATAGGTTAGCGATTCATACAAAAATTATTTATATATGAATTATATATGACTGACATGAAGACATTTAGAAGAGTAATAAAAATATTTATAGTTTTATATTATAGAATAAAAATATTCATTAACATTAAATTAAATTTAACGAATATTCCTAATGATATGTTTTAATAAATATTTTTTGGTGATTTTTTTACAATAATTTATAGTAAATATTTATAATACATTTTATCAACTGATATATTCAATTACAATATTTTGAACAAAAAATAAATATTATTATACCAATAAAAATTTAAAATAACTATTTATTTTATGATAAAATTTTAAAGGATGATAATGATATAAGTAAATGATAAAATATACTTATATTAACCCAAACCTGGTAAAAAATATTAATATTTCACATATTTAATTTTTAAAATGAATTTAATTTTATTATAAACATATGAACTACTATAAAAATACTGAATAAATTAAACATTATATATATTGTTTTTAATGAAATCATCATATATTTTTTATATGAGTTTCATTATTAAATTATATATGATAATTTAAAAAAATTATGTATTATATTCATTGTCTAGGAAAATATAGTTTATTTATTATGGCGTGTCACAATATTTATGATGGTTCCTTTAACTAGTTTTATATATTTTTAATATATGGTTATTATTTTTAAAATCATCATATATATATCAAATGAGTTGATTATTCATTTACCAAACCACTATTGTATATTTGGTCTAAAATGGAAATTTCTTATAATTTCACCTCTCTAGATTCACAAGAAAGTTAGGAACAAAGGTTTTATTAATTAAAAAAGAATCAATGATAAGAAGATTGAATTTTTTTTCATTTTATTAGTAAGTAAACGAAGACTCCAAATATATAAAATTACCTTCTAATAATTTCAATAAATAATCATTAATGTAAAATCCTACACTATCTCTAGTCATTCAAAACGGTCAGACACCAGAAGAAAATTTTAAAAGGATTTCTTTGAATGATAGTTTATGGAAGAATTTTTTGACCTTCTAAAATCCTATAAAGTATTTATTTAATGGTGAGTGTTTATAGGAATTAAGTATTTTTAGATGGATAAGAAGATCCCTCTAACACCCCAGTGGGTTTACTAAAGTCTTGTCATCATGAAGGAAAAAGGTCAATGATATTATTATAGAGCTATGATATTTATAATATCCTTTTTTATAAGGAACATTTGGTGGATCATATCCTCCATTAAAATGTAAATATACACTCAAATATGTTACAACCTCCAAAATATATCTCTTATATTTTTTTGGACCTAAAGGTAGGCCTGAAGAACTTTTAGAATTTATGACCAAGTTCCACTTTTAAAATTTCATGAAAGTTTTACCACTTAAAGAACACATTAAATTCTTACAGAAGGATACTTTGAAGGTGTAATTTATAAATTTATATTTTAAACATTTTATAATCATTGAGAATTATTTTAATTTTTTAATGTTTTTTACATTAACTTATATCTCTTATGATGTGGTGTCTATGATATCTCTTTGATTGACACACACTAAAATTAACTTAAGTGTATTCAATGGTTGATTGGGGGTTAATTTTATATGATAGAATATATTTTTTAAACTCATGGATGTAATTATTTGTCTTAGTGACCATTAGAGGATTTCATCTATTTGATGTCTGATAATCAATTATCATATATGAGTTTATTTGTGGATATTTTTTGATTGGTCTAATAAAAAATGAATGAAAAAGAAAATTGATTAAACTCTATCACTTATTATACAATACAAAGGGTGTTAATACATTATTAGTGTTCCATTTTACTTATGACCTATGTGATCAAACACATTTGCTACTAAAAATTTTTGAATAGTCTTTCAAATATATTATTTTTCATTACTTATCAATTTAGGCTGAATAAATATACATTCATAAATATGTTATATCTTATGGTATTTAATTATCCCCAACAAATCCTTGGTTTATCCTCTTGAAAAATATCAATTAACTTTAGCATAAGCATCTTAATTGGTCAAAACAGAAGGCTCCTCAATAATCATGCATTTAAAAAATCAATAATGATATTTAGTATTTAGACTCAGGGTTATTGAACCATTGGGATTATCAATTCTTTAAAGAGTTTTTATTGAAGTGTAAAATAATTTATGAAATAATTTATATTGAGGAATGTATTTCCCAGGAGATATCCCAATAATTTTGGTAAAATGATGGTAACTAAAAAACATATTTTTCCATCCATACATTGAAAAATAATGTGTTTTTAAGAATTTTATTCTTTATAAGGATGATGAATCCAACTCTAATGACATTTGACAACTATTTCCTTTTGTAGTGAAATATTTTTTGGATATTCTCACTATAAAGGTGTATATACATCATCTTCATTATGGGAATACTCCTTCTCAATCAAAAGTAAATTTATTATATTTTTTTTATTATTCACGATTCATTACCAAAAAAATTTTTAGGTGTTCCAAAAAGGGAGAAATTATATAAATAATTATTGTACTGGGAGCATATAGTTCCCCCAACATAGTTGGTTTCCCTATGTTTTCTTATTCTAATATTTTGGGTATTTTAAAAGGAAGAATTTCATTTCTTATGAATAAATTTTTTTATAGGGGGACATATTCCTCATTCATCCTATGCCACAACCCCATTTATCATCCTAAATAAAAAAAATTCATTTTTGTTTCAACATTTTAGTTTTATTAGAATGTGAAATTTTTTTAATAAAATTACATCTATATTAGTTGTAGTAGGTTGAGTAATTAAATTTTATCTCACATTTCATAAGTGAAACATAGGTTCATAGATATTCTATATATTTAAGGTGAAATGGGTCTTGTCCTGGATATAATGGTAAATCATGACCATAAGATTCATGGTAGAAATATGAGGCTTAAGGTGGATATAAAGAAATATTTTTATAAAATAAAGTGTGGATTCATTAATATGGTTTTCAAAAGTGTGGGATTATATGATAGTAGTCAAAAAAATTGGTTCATGTGTTTTAATTCACTGTGGTTATCTACCTTCTATGTGGGAAAATAATTTATGGTTATTTATGTATTTTAGGGTCCTTATAAAGGGTGACCCTTTATCCCCTAGTACCTCATCATTTATCACGGATATTTTAGCCATAATTTGAATCACCCTATACTAGAAATATTGATTTGATAGTTTAAATTAAAATATGGTTATATAGGTATATCTCATATCCTATTAGGATAATATACTAGAAATTCTTAATGTTAGTTAGAGATAAATTTTATCTTTCAAAAAAAATTAGAGGCCCATATCAATGGAGTAGAAAAAATCATTTATGATACTAAGTGAAACCATTTTATTTCCATGAGGATTTTTACAGAAGGATTAAGATATTGTAGATATCTACTGGCTTATAAAAAATAAATATTCCTTTTTAAAATGTTATAAATGTTTTTTCTATGGATAATTTTTCAAAATATTTTATCAAATCAACTAAGTTATAAATTTTTTATGAGATGATTGGTGACTAATGAAATTATTTAATTAGTTAGGATAAAATGACTTTATTATTTGAAGAATTGGAATCATGGAATGCTAGAAACCATGAATTCATTGTATTCTAAAATTATATTCTCACTTCTTGAAAGTACTTATTTGAGGAATCACTTTATATAACCTAAAAGTTGACATAATTTAGAAATTACCCATACAGGTTTGGTAATTTCTAATATATTTCGGAGATACATGTAAATAATTCTCTCTCAAAAATAATTTTATTCTTAGGATGGATCATTAGGAATCATAGATTTAAATTTTTATGTATAATTAGGTTGATAAGTCATTATATTTTCTAGGTTTCCCAATATTTTAGATTAAATTCCAAGAAAACCTTTTTCATAAGTCCCTTCCAAAAATTAAACTAGAAGAGTCCTAATAGATTTTTTACATATGATATATATTTTTATCTCTCTTGTGGATGATAACATATTTATTATAGGATAATACTCATGATATTTCTTGACTATTACTTTTTTAAGACATGATAACAATTCTTATGGGTAGAAAAGAAGTGTTTTTTGTTACAGAATATATTTTTCTCCCAAAAAAAATATCTTTTATATGTAATATCAAGTGAAAAATGATGCCAACTAAAAACAATATTCATATAAATATTTCACTGAAATATAAATGTTCCTACTATGATATCCCAATTATGTAATCTACCTCTCAAGTATTTTTCATTGGTTGTAAGAATATTCATTATAAGAACACATTAGTACAATTATAGACACACATATGTTTCTTAACTCATATAAAAACCTACCCCATTAATGTTTTGTATGAATGATTTCTTCTCCCTTAAAAACCTCTATCTTATTATTCTCCAATATATTTTAGGTAACCTTTAGTTTTCTCATAATAACATCATATTTGGATCAAAAACCATTAATCATGGAAAAATTATTTTCAAAAGTTACTTAACCCATTAAGGATTTAACATTATTAGTCAATATAGGTATTGTGAGGGAATATTTTGATCAAACAGATTTCAAATTATATATATCTAGCCTAAGGATATCTATATTCATAGAGTATATCAGGTTCATTTCCTTCCACCATGGATAATTATAAAATTAAATAGATATAGATCATTTGTTCATTGATTAATTGAAGATGGTGAGGTTGTTTTTTATTAGAGATAGCCTTTTTGATTTAAAATATTTATATGATTTTATCCATGATATTTTCAAATATTATAGGCCATGGTCCTATCCATGGAATTTCCCTTTGTGTAGATAGAGTGATCAATCATATCTACTATTGAAATGGACACAATCTTGTTTATGAAATTTCACATTGTTCTATCCATGGACCATTGGATGGATTTTTTGTCATATATTTAATTATGTATTTTTTTTTAAAAAAAATAATCTTTCATATATAGATGGAGGAAAATATAGAATAAAAATAATTATAAACTATTGGTATGTTCTTTGAAGGTTTCAGTATTATTGACTACTTGGGATCACTCTCATAAGTTTGTCAAAATTTCTCTTATGCACATAATCTTAGACACCTCTCTTTAAGACTTCCTTTTTGTTATTTTCTCCTTACTCGATGAACTATTCTTAAAATAAAATTAAATACATGGAGATAAAAATTGTAATAACACTCTTTTATTTTTACTAAAAAAATTACCCAACCTATAAACATTATTTCATGTTTCTCTCTTAAACTGTAAACTTGGGAAATTCACATGATTTGATCAGAATCAAGAGGATCCTCTTTGATATTATCTCTCTACATTCCATTCTATAAAAATTTCTAGATCCAATTACTTCTTCCTTATTACCTATGTGACCACAGTCATTTTCATTATCATTATTTCCTCCTTTTTTAGCATATTCCCTTATACCATTTTCCACTACTTGGGTGATTTTTTGTATGAAACAAAAAACTTATGTTTCTAAATATATGTGTGTGTTTATTTAAATATATATAGATATTTTTTTATGATTTTCTATTATATGTGTGTGTGTGTCTTTTTTGGAATACGCATGTACATTAGTGTTTTTAAATTTTTCATATGTATGTATGTTTATGTGTATATTTGTGTGTGTTTTTAGTCTCTCTCTCTCCCTCTAAATGTGTGTTTGTGATTTTCTGTTTTTTAATATGAATATATAAATATATTTTTGTGTAGGTTTATTTTTTATGTGTGTGTGTGTGTTTTAATGACAAACCTCTTCATCCTAAATTATTGATAGATTTAGATATAATGTAAAAGTAATGCATGTATTCTAATTGATTTGTGTGAGAATAGTTGAATTTAGTTAATGAATTCATTAAATTTTAACAAAACACAAGTATTACAAGAACAAAATCATATGTTATTTTTTTAAACTCTATTTATTAAAGTGTTTTACAATATTAGAGGAATAATATTATCTAGAGTGTTATTAAAAGGACTAATGATATGTATGTTGGCATAAACATGGAGGGAAAAAATTTAACATAACATCCCACCCCTCTACATTGGCTTCAGTCAAGGAAGAATTTAAACTTGGACTTAAGAGACACCCCCAAGGTGTCAATGGCTATAAATAAATGCCAAGTTCTTCAATAAAATTTGGGGATGATTTTCCCATTGAGAAATAAAACAACCCAACCAAACACACCATAACAAAATAACCAAAAAATTATCCATGATAAAATGTATTAAACTCAAAGAATAAAAACTGAATATCAAACCCAAATATAATAAAATTACCACAGTGGAAGACTACTAACATCAAAGTACAAAGAAAAATACAAATCCAAAAAAGCTCAAAGACTCCAAGACATAACTCGGTTACTCCAACGAGCTCCAAACTCCAAATCCACCATCCACGCCCATGTATCACAAAGTACCACATAAGAAATATATACCCTCCATTTATATGTATCCTCATAGATAATATCTACAAAATCACTATTGTTCCAAATTAGGGGGTGACTAATGAAACATAGTAGGTTTTCCCCAAATGACTTCCCTACTCACGCCACTAAAATAGGACATATTATCACATTTATATAAAAATAAATAAATAGTTTACAAAATAACATAAATAAATTTCCATACAAAAATAGTTAATAAGGAAAGAAACCAAACAATATTTTAAACTACTTTGTATCTCCATTTTAGAATACCTATTCCATTATTCACACACACACATTCATGCTTCAATGAAAGTTCATTAATAATGTGTAGTTTCTTATCCATCCATTATGACGTCACTAAGAGTACAATCACCTTGTCTCTTAATGAAACATTCCCCTTACCTAGGTTCACATCCCTTTGTACCGTAATGGTACACACCCCTTATTCAGGGTCACATCGAAACTATGAACACACACAAACTATGTATGAAAAATAACAATTTCAAGAAAACATCCTTTTATTGAAAACCTTTCCACAAAAAAAATTTCTATAAAATAAAAAATCCATATTTTAAAGTAATCATTTAAATATTCAAAAACATGGCACTTTTCACAACAACCAATTTTGACAATTCCATAAATCCACAAACCATCAGTAAATAGGGTTTATACCATGATTTCTATATAAATTTCACAGTCAATTTCAAGAATTATAAACAATTTGAAACTAATACTTCAAGTTATACAAATAGGAGTTGATTGTGAAGCCACCTACCTTAAGAATTATGGTGAAAATTAATAACTACACTTAATCTTAACCAAAATTGGGTAGAATCTCCAAAAAACCCCACCTTAATCTATTTCCTTAACATAAACACATCCATATCTCATCCTAATTGGAATCAAACATCATAGATCTTTCCTTTATAGACTAGATCTATAATATTGAGGGAGGAAAGGAAAGAATATTTAAAAAAACTACCACAAACAAAGACTTACCATGGGAATCATGATTTAATGAACCAAGAATTGCCTTCATATTGCTTATGGTTTGAAGGGGAGAGACTCCACAGCCTTTGAAGGGAAGAAAAAACAAATTAGGGTCAAAATAAAAGAAAAACAAGAGTCTTATAGACAAATAAAAGTGAGATCCACTTTTTAGGATCTCGCTTTTAAATCATTCACAGTTAATCGCATGGTTAGGAAAACTATATGCTAATAGTGCACCAGCCTCTGTCTCAAGGATCACCTTGTACAGGTGTCCTGCATAGTTAGACAAACCTTTAAAAATCCTACTTTCTCGCTTCACATGGTTATTACATGGAGGCCACATGGTTTAGACAAACTATAAACCTAACCAAAAACCTACCCATAAAACCATGTCTCGTTATTCACAATTTCTTATAGGAGTTTCATAGTTTCCACTAATCGTGCTCAAATTGTACACTATCAGAAAAACCTCAACAACATTCATAGAGTTCTCTAAATACTCCCAAACACATTACATACTTAAACAATATAAACTTGAAACTATGGTCGCAACATTATCCCCACCATTGGACCTTTCATCCACAAAAATTAGAAAACCATCATTGGTCTGAAGGAGTTTTGTCCATTTCTCAATCATTTACTTCTCCCATTCCTAAGTTTATTTGTAAATTCGAACATGTTTCAACAAAATCCACACTATACTGATTCTTTTTTCGTACAATAATTTCTCATTCCTATTCAAAATCCATATTGGCTTGCATACCAATGAAGCATCTAGCTCTAGGTCAACATGATACCATATAATAACATGGTTAGGATCAAACTAATACTTTTTCAACTGAGATACATGCAACACATTATGCACCGCACTGAACCGTGGGTCAAATCAAACCTATATGCCACCAAAAAACTCTTTTAAGCATCTCAAAATAGACTATGTATTGAGGAGATAAATTTTGATACATCCAAAAATGAAGATTCCCAATCCTTAGAGATATTCTCAAAAACACATGATCACCCACCTCTAATGGAAATAGTGGTTGACGATGATTTGCATACAACTTATAGAGAATCTAAGTCATCTCCCTTCTTTTTCTGATCAATTAAATCTTCAATGTTTCCTCTTGGACAAGGCTTAGGCGAACGAGTGAAGTATCACCTATTTCCACCCAAAAAAAGTGTAGAATGACTAGGTGGAACATACAGTGCTTGAAAAGGATCCATATGAATCAATTATTGATAACTGATGTTATAAGATAACTCCACTAATGGTATGTGATCCTCCCATGAGCCACAAAAATCCATTATACAAGCCAGCAGCATGTCTTCTAACGTTTTTATCATCTGTTTGGATTTTCCATCCATCTGAGGATGATATTCCATACTCATTTTCAACTGATTACCAAGGTTGTTATGTAAACATTTAAATAAATAAGACTTAAACCTTTGATATCAGTCTGATACTATTGAAACCGGTATACCATGAACCTTTACTACATCACAAATATAGATTTTTGACAAGTCTACCACTGTTTGAGATTCATAAATAGGGATGATATGGGATGAATTTGTGATCTGATCCACCATAACCCATATGGAATAAGGTTTTCTAACTATTCTTGTGAGACTTGTTACAAAATCCCTGGGAATCTACTCCCATTTTCAAATAGGAATAGGTAAATACTGCAACATACCTGCTAGTTGTTGATGCTCTATTTTAACCTGATGACAAGTTAAGCATCTCAAAACAAACTAAACCACCTTCCTTTTCATTCCAACCCAACAAAACTATGATTTCAATGCCTTATACATCTTCTATATTTGAGTATGAAAATACAATATCTAATGGTGGTATGTGTGAAGAAGTTGTTCTTGACAAGTTAAAGATACAACCATCTGATCTGTGAATAACAACACAGAATTCTCATCTAGTTTTCATCCCTCAACTATCTACCCAGCATTGAGTTTGGATATTATAGAAATAATTTATGAATCTTAAATTTTTTCCTCTTTAAACATCTTTATCAAATCAGGTAAAAAATGAAACAGGATGGAAAATGACAAAATTATTAATAATTCACATTTCAAGTGCATGTCGGTTATAACTTATGTCAACTTCCATTGATCTGAGGCCTCTTTTTCCAACTGTGCATATGACTTTCTTCTTAAAAAATCTTCCAAAAAATTCCATTACCTAGTGTATACATCAAGTTAAATTCAAATATTTATAGATACTTCATATGTCTTCTTTTTCAAAGTTTTATTTCCCTTTGTGAGAAAATATGTTTCAAGCTCTTAAGATCCATGAATGCAATAGATTTCTCACCAAAGAGGTAGTGACTCCATGTTTTCAAAACAAGGAAAATGGTAGATAACTTCAAATATTGTGTTGGGTAGTTCATATCATGAAATTGTAACTGCCTTGATACATAATAAACAACATGACATCCCTTCATGAGAACACATCCCAACCCATATACCGAAGCATCATAATAAACCATGCACCGTGGTCCTGATTCTAGAAAAATCAAGATTGGCGCTGATGTAAGGCAAACATTAAGATCCTTAAAATAATTCTCACATTAATTATTCAATGGTAATGGAACATCTTTCCTCATAAAATCTGTCATTGGTGAATATAGTCATGAGAAATCATGAACAAAACATTGGTAATAACCAGCTAGACCAAGAAAATTGTGTATCCCCAAGAAATTATTTGGTTGTCTCAAAGAGATAACAGGCTCTATCTTTTCTGTATCCACAGAAACACCTCTTTAAGAGAATACATGGACAAGGGAACATACCTCTTGTATCCAAAAATCACACTTTGATAATTTAGAATACAGATGATGATCTCTAATGATTCCCAACATTTTCACCAAATGTTTCTCATGCTCATCCATTGTTTTTTGATACACTAATATGTCATCCACAAACACTACCATAAAAGAATCCAAATATCACTGAAATATTTCATTCATCAATTCCATAAATACTTTTCATGCATTATTAAGACTTAAAGGAATCACCACATATTTATAATTTCCATATCAACTCATGATATTTTTCTTCAGAATATTGTCCTTCCAAAATCTGAATTAGTGATACCCTGAGCATAAGTAAATCTTATAGAATTGCTAAGCTCTCCTCAATTGACTGAATAGATCACCAATTTGTTGAAGTGGATACTGATTCTTTATCACAACTTGTTTAATCTTATGATAATCTTCAAACCAATGAATATTTTTATCCACCTTTTTGAAAAACAAGACTAGTGTTGTCCATGTAGACATTCTAGGATAAATGAACCCTTTGGGTTCCAGCTCTTCTGACTGCACTTTCAATTCCCATAATTTGGTAGGTTTCATTTGATAAGTTGGAATTGAGATAGGACGGGTCCCCAGAAGGATATAAATCATAAACTCAACTTATCTTGTGGTTGGAATCCATAACAAATTTTTGGTAAAAAATTTTGGAAATTGATGAGAAACCGCTAGAAAACATATATTCCCAATATCTTCCATCGATGTTAAATTCAATGCTGCCAACTGGTATGAGATCATTCCAACTATTAGGGCCAACAATAACATTGCACCTATCTTTAAATTATGGTCTCCACTTAAGAGATTCTCGACACCATCCACAATCATAAAACTAACATGTTGGGTATAATAGTCGATGTGACACTTGAACATTATGAACCAATACATGCCTAGGTTTATGTCATATAAATCCATATCTAGCGGTGAGGAATCACATATAAAATCAACTTCATCAATAGTTTTCAAACATTATCTATACATAAAGGATCAACATTCTCTTTGACCAAGCTGAGTTTGAAGTTTATAAACAAAAGGCATCAACTCAGCATTTAAACACATAAGATAAAAAGAATTAGAATAAATAAATGAATGGGATTTACCCATATCAAACAAAGTTTCCATAATGTTTTAATTCAAAGGAATCATACCTATCGCCATCAATGGTCCACACTAATCATCCGCGACAACTTTCTTAGCTATATATAATTGCTTACTCGCTACACTCCATTCCTTATATCCCCATTGAGATTTCCCTTACTGAGGATTCAATGTATTCCTAGAATCACCCTATATAACTTAGTTCTAATGATGATAATTATTTTTTTTCCTCTTCCCTTCTAATTATATGACGTCTATGACACATGGGTAGTGTTCTGAACACCTGGCCCTAGAGCATTACAACAATAGCACTAAATATTCCCCATCTGGTTTCAATTGTTTCATGCACTAGGTGGTGTTGTACACTCTTGCTTCATATTGTTAAAAGAACCGCATTGAAAATGTATAACTTTACTCATGTACCGTAGAGTAAGATTCACCGATTCAAATCTCTGATTTTAAGTCATCCATATACCTTGGAAATAGTTGTCCCTCTTCCAATTTCTCCTAGTATTAGAGTTCCCACCATTTCCTATAGGTATCAACACACTTCCTCTACTCGTAGCTACTGATATGTCCCTTTATAAAACAGTTTCTCTATTTACCATCTCTATATAATCCATTATAAAGAGTATGTAAATATTTAAGTGAATTTCCTACCTCATCCCTAATTCAAAAATATTTTCCTTCAAGGATTCAATTAAATAAAAATCAGGTGAAAAGTAAACTAAATTCATGAATTTAGCTTCATACACTATCACTAAAAGGTTTTCGAACTTCAATTTAAAAAATTATTTTGTTCTTGCAATTTTGAATATATGAGGATAGAATTGTTTACTGAACAATTCTTCAAAATCCTCCCAAGTAAGACCTTGGTCTAATTTAGACTGAATTGATAAATCCAACCATTGGCATGTAGGATTTTTGAGCATATACATTGTTAACTTTACTTTCAACTATGTTGTTGTTCCAAGGAAATCAAATATTTAATTCATCGTTTTCAGCCGCACCTCTTCCTTCTCTTATTCTGAATCATCCCAAAAATATGGGTGGATTATGATTCTGGAATTAAATAGAGTGATCCACTTTCCTTAGTTCATCTCTTCATTTCCCTCTATCTACATCTTGAAAATCTTAGACTATACTTTAAACTAGTTGTTGGTTCAGATGTGACTCAGGTGAAAGCATATTCCTAGAAACCTCTTCTGATCAGTTTCTTCTATGACTATCAGGTGACATTTTCTAGAAATAGAATAAATCTCATAAGTCTCACTCTCAAGAAACTGATGGCTTGGAAATTTCAAATTCTACCACGTCACATATCACAACAAGTCTATCCAAAATTCAGTAGTTTTTATCTTTAATCTATTTTTTGAATATTCTAATATTCTTTTGAAAATTGAACCATATTCAAAATACTAATATTATACCTTTTTCAAAATCTCACATTTGAAAATAATTTCAAAAATTTTAAAAGTCAACACATTTTCAACAAATAATAAATAATTACTCAAAATGAAATATAAACTTCTAGTGGGAATTCATTTCTATAATGAATTTCATGCTCTTCTCATTGGTTAAACCCAGGATAATGAGATTACATCTCCCATAAGTGTCTCTAAAACACTTATGTACCCAAATACCTGGTAACTTAAAGTCAGCTATAAATATTAGCTACATATTTTTATGATATAAATTTCAAGTCCTAATAATCCTACTCCTTTATAAGATTCCAATCCAAGAGCCAATCAATAATGTTTTTCAACTCCCAGACTGATAGAACTGATGACTACATATCGAACAAACTGATACCTTTTATAAATCGGGGATCAAAGAAGCAGATACAACTTGTGACATCTCAGCCCTCCTTATTAGCGTGATTCAAGGTAGAATTTCTACTTTTCCTTGATCGACATCCCCAAGGCGCCAAAGGCCAGTAGTAAATTTCAAGGGCTTCAAAACTATTAGGGGATTATTTTCCCTTTGAGAAATAAAACAAACCAACCAAACACACCATAAAAAAATAACCACTAACTAATGTATGAAAACAAATTATAAAACTCAAATAATAACAATTCAATAACAAACCCAACAACAATCTGAGTACCATAGTGGAAGACTATCAACATGAGATTACAAAGTGAAAGACAAAACCAATAAAACTCAATTACTCCAGGACATAACTTTTCTACTCCAATGAGCTCCAAGATCTAACTCCACCATCCACACTCATGTATCATGAAGTAACAATAAAAAAAATGTGTTACCTTCCCTTTAAATGTATCCCAAAAGAAAAAATATGCAAAATCACCAAAATTCCAAAGTAGGGGATGAGTAATTAAACTCAGTTGGTTTCCCCAAATAAATTTCCTACTCACACCACTAGGATTGAACATGTTATCATATTTATATAAAAAAATTCATATTAAACAATTTGAAGTGGTTTACATCAGAACATAAAGAAATTACCATACATAAGTTTCGAAGGAATGAAGCCAAACAACTCTTTAAACCATTTCATATCTCCTTTTTGGCATACCCATTCCATGATTCAAACACATGCACACACACACATGCATACTTTAGCGAAAGTTCCATACTTATTACGAGTTTATCATCCATCCAATAAGTCATCAATAAGTTCCCAATCACCTTGGGTCCTAATGACACACACCCCTTCTCTAGGTTCATTTCATCTTGTACCCCAATGGTACATGCCCCTTATTCAGGGTCACATCAAAAGCATAAACTCACACAAACCATGTATTCCAAAACCATTCCAAAACAACCATTTCAATCCATTTCAAAAAAACATAATTTTTATTTAAAACCATTCTAAAAGACCATTTTCTATAAAAATACATATTTAAAAATCATCATTTTAAAATTCATAAAAAATTATTTTTCACAATAACCAATTTCTACAATTCCAGAAATCCCCAAACCATCATTAAAGAAGTTTTCCATAATGCTTTTCACATCAATTTCAAGAACAATTTCAAGGATTTTAAAAAATTTGAAATAAATAATTGATTTTATGATAATAGGATTTGAGAGTAAGGCCACCTACCTTGGGAATTATAGTGAAAATGAAAAAGAGCACTAAATCATTAACAAAACTAGATAGAATATCTAAAAAACATGCCTTAAAACTCTTTCCCTAACATCAAAACAATCATATATCATCATGATTGGCATCAAAAATCATACATATTTCCCAATTATACTATATATCAGATTTTGAGAGAGTTAAGGAAAGTATATCTAAGAAAAAACACTCTAAATGAAGACTTACCAGGGGAATCCGACTTCAATGCACCAAGAATTTCCTTCAAATTGCTTCCAATTTAAAGGGGAGAGACTCCAAAGCCTTTGGGAGGGATAAAAATCAAATTAGGTTCAGAGTGGAGGAAAACGAGAGGCCTAAAGATAAATTCGAGTGAGATACACTTTTTTAGTATCTCACTTCTAAACCGTGCATGGTTAGTCATACGGTTTGGAAAACCACATGCTAACCATATGCCAGACTCTACCTCAAGGTTCCCCTCACATAGTTTTCCCACATGGTTAGAAAAAATATGTGTCCACCATCAAGAATATCGATATTGTACTTCACATGGTTACTCCTAGATGGACACACTATTTGGAAAAATAGTACACCTTCCCAGAAGCCCATGTCTCACTATGCAGGGTTTACTTTAGGATTTTCATGGTTTCCACTAGATGTTCTCAATATGTGCACCATTAGAAAGACCTCGAAAACATTCCAAATGTGCTCTAAAACCTCCCAAACTTCACCCAAAAAATTTACATACTTAAACAACATAAATAAAGGGGTACATACATGAAATAGGGGGGTGGTACATATAATCAGTTATATCTATATAGTCATATCAATTTATACCTTCATACTAAAAATATTCAATTATAATAAGTCAGCTTCAAAGGATAACAAATCTGATAGAAGAATAACTCAAAATATTTTCTTGAAATGATTAAAATGTAAAAAAATTGTTGGATACAATCTTTTTTATATGGGTTGTATAATTTTTTTAAATTTTTAGTAGTATTTTTGTTTTATAAAATTAAAGTGTAGAATGGGTGGAGTGATACAAGTTTCTCTAAATTTCATTAACATTTGAATGAAATTATACCATAGGATAATGCACAGATAAACAAAACATACGATGCTAAAAAATGTTAAACACAATTATATTAGATTATTGGAGAAAATATTTTCCAAATTTTTAAATTATTTTCATTGATAAATAACATATTAATTAGTGAAAAACTTGGGAAATCCTTTTATTTTTAATATGTTTATAAATTCAAGGTAAATGTTTTAATATCTTGAATATTTTTTTTATAGTTTATTCATTTTTGGAAATAAATTAAAAATAAATATATTTATTTTGAGTATTGGAATTAATTAAATTAATAACAATTTTTTATTTTTTAAAAATTGATTAAATTCGTTCAAGAATGAATTGTATGAAGCTTATAATTAGTTTTTTATCATTTTTTTCTTATCCAAAGCCAAAAATGAAAAAGGAATAAGAATTTATGAATTAAAATCCACATCATATGACTTCATATGAATTTTTTATGACCTTTATAGTATCATAAGAATTTATCTAGATGATCCCTCAAAATGAAAAACAAAAAATGATTTTGAATGATTTCTGTAACGACCTAATATTTTATCAATGGAAATTCCTTTCATATAAACATAACCACATGAAATCACAACATAATGAACTAATAAGTTCTTTGTGATCTTTAAACATAAGTTTTTCACTTCTATGTTTGGAATTTCGAAAATATGATATACACGGTTGTGCTCAATAAGTTATTTGGAATCTAATATGACCAACTTAAATTTTTGGTGAATAGTAACATACCCTTATGAATAGTAATTTTACCCTTATGAATAATTATATACCCTAATTAATAGTAACATAACCTATGATATTATATAAATAAGATTTAATTAAAAGTATGATGTACTTATATTTTAGAATAAGTAAATGAATGTTTTAAAACTGGTTTTTTAATAATAAATTATGATTTTAATTAAATATTAAATTAATCATATTTATAAAATTATTTTTGAAAAATTTAATTTATTTTTGGATTCTACACGTTTAAAAATTGTTAGAGTGAAATTTTTATATTTTTCAGAAATACTTGAATTTTTTATGAATAGTAAAATACGGTAATTTACCATATGTATACATTGTAAGCTAAATGGACTATTCCTTGCATCATGGATGATGTGACCACCCTTGATTAGAATTTAAATGACCCATTTACTAATTTTGGTCATGTAATCATCGTTATTTCTGTTCTTGAGGGAAATTAATAAACTAATGATTAAATATTTATAAAAACCCTCCTCTCCTCCACTATAAAAACCCCCTCACTCCCTCTTCTCTTTACTCCCTTCAAGCCTTGTGCCTTGCCAATATTCTGACCAAATATCTTCCCTAATATCTCTCCCCACTTCCAAAAACCCTTATCCTCTTCAAAATTCCAAATACTCTCCACTTAAGAAGCTCTCAAGTAAGGTTGATTCAATAAGTAAAATTCCACTTTTCTTTTCTTTCATTTTTTTAAGTTCCTTTGTTCTGTTTTCTTTCCTAACCTATACTCATCCAAATGGTATGAAAAATCTAGTACAATACATGTACTGGATTTTAGTTATTATAATGTAATATTTCAATATAATCTCTCCTTTCCCCACCTTTTATTTTAAAGGAATGAAAACACCATTTGAGATGTGTTAATTTAGCACATTCAGGGACAATGGTTTGTCAATTTCATTTATCATCTTTAATTATGGTCATGAAACCATTTGTGTCATGGTTGAACCAGATTATTATATATATATGTATATATCCTAGTTATGGTTATGTAATCCTTTTGTACAAATGGTATTAAGTTATAAAGAAAAACATGTTCGTTGTAATCAAAACCCACCGATTAACCATATGGTTGTCACTAAGGTTATATAATAATAATTTGACTTCACTCTAAGTAACCAAATTAAATTTTCAGCCATTAAATCTCCTATATGTTCACTAATAGAATATAAGTTTAATTTTGTACAACCACTTTCATCTTACTTGTTTATCCGAACATGAATATAAACGAACTGATCATCAAAACCATGTAAGCAGACGGGCCCGAACAATGAAATTGAACCTTATAACCAATAAAAAGGTCTTTAATGAAATAAAAAGGGTTATACTAAATAATTAAATTATATAACAGTTTATTTAATTATTAATTAATAATCTTAATTTTTTTATTCAGTTCATTAATAACAAGTGGAGAACACCACTGGTCTTAAGGTAAGGGATCCTCTCCATTTCACCCTTAATCAAGATTTTTCTCTATGTTATGCCTTTCCATGTGTAATCTCAAATTATGGGGTGTGATTTCTCACATTACCATTACTTATAAAATTATTTATAAGTGATTATAATCATCTATTCTCTCTCATCAATCCCTCT
The DNA here is from genome assembly GCA_963277665.1 of Viscum album. NCBI lineage: Eukaryota > Viridiplantae > Streptophyta > Magnoliopsida > Santalales > Viscaceae > Viscum > Viscum album. The sequence continues at coordinate 511,421,750 of OY728127.1, read as the reverse complement.
TAGGTACACCCGATACCATGCCGAATAATCCGTAACAAATTTTACCGAAACCTCCTTTGTTCTTTTGGGTTCCCTTATATTTATTTATATCAAAATGGAGTTATCTTTTCTATTTATGTGAAACTTTAAAATTTAGTTTAGTTTTAAAAAATTCATTTTTCAAGACCATTTCATCACTCTCTTTCAGGGATATACATGTTTTTAAAAGATTCCCTCCTTAGTACTTTCTGATAACCAAACCTGTTTTAAGGGAACTTCCTGAATTATTACCTGGTTTTAAGTGCATTATATCTTCTGTTTTAAACCACTGTTGTCTTTTTAAAATCATTATTTTTATTATTAAAAACTTATTTTTTCACTTTTGGTTTTATATAAAATATTATACCCTTTTCAAATTTAAAGGATCTAAAGTATTTTCCTTAAAACCACACAAAAATGTTTTAATGCTAAAATTTCTCAAATACATTTATTACATGTTGTAACTTATGTTTGACATAACTTACCATGATATATGCCTATTTTATCTTATGATCATCCATGTATGTTCTAATTCCTTTATTTGGGGACACTTTCATGATACGTCCATTGGTTATGCTTTATGTCATGATTGTGGTACCCAATTCTTTCCATGGGTAACCCATATGTTTATATAAGATTGATTATGCATGATTCTTTATATGAAAAAAATATTCATGAAATGTAAGATGGACTCACCTAGATAGTTCTAAAATTCATTGGGTAAAGTTAAGTCTCATGATATGCTATGTGCAATGGTCTTGGCGGTTAGCCTTAGCTATGGGAAATGGGATTGGCGGTTATCCTTGACCCATACTACTATGGGAAACTGGATTGGAGGTTAGCCTTGAATCGTACTAAAGACATGTTTTATGTTTTTTCCACATTTATATGATTCCATTTTTATATTATTCTATGTTTATATGTTATGATAACATATGTTCTATGATTTTTATATCATTTTGTCATGCCTCCTAACTCATTTTCTTAAACTTTATTCTTATGTTCATTCCCTTACTAGGCTTTTTAGCTCATCCTTTTGTTCATGTGTTCCCCAGGATACCCTATGTAGATGTAAGGGATCAAATGAATTTGGTATATCTTTATGTAGATTAAATAAATAAGTGTTTTTTATCCCCATGTTTTATGTTTTATGTACCTAGTATTCCAAGACACTAAACTTAATGATCCCTGGATTGTACTCTGATGTATAATTATTCTAAAATCATGTAATGTTATATGTAAAATGATAGGGTCTCTATAGTTGGTATCATAGGATGGTATAGTTATTTTGGATATTAGTTATATATAACCTTAGTGAGAACTTTAAGTATGAGACAAAGTATAAGAAAACATCCCTAAATTTTGGTAAGTATATAGTAAGTTTTTTATCATGAAAATACATCCCTCTCTAGATATAAACAAGTAGAGGAGACTCTGGCATAGATGTACCTAGGAGTAAAATCTCCAACAATTATTTTTGGTCTTGACTCGGGTTATCTTGGTATATAACAACAGGCCTTTCTGTACTCTTAACTGAAAATTAAATTTTTATTCCAAAAGCACTTTTGAGGAAAAAGTGGGAAACCAGAAAGACGTCAAAGACTAAAAGCACAACCATGCCTCTACAGGACAAGATCATCAAGACAAAAGACAATCCAATTCATGAGTAAGGAAAACCTCCACCCTAGCAATAAAGACAATATGATTTGTGTCCCCCTTCCCATCGCTACTCGGCTAACAGTCTCGTGTCAGGATGCACGAGCACAGTATCGATGGAAAATTACATACCCTCTCAAAAATTCCAATTCCGGATAGCAGTGATAAGGAGAATGCTTCCTACTCTGAATATCTTCTAAAGCAATCCTAACAAGTAAACTGGATGCAGTGTCTCATGGAACAAGGCCATAGTACCATAAGAAAACACACAAAATTCAAACCAAAAGAGACCAAACCAACCTTCCCCACATCAAAAGAAATCCATGTTGAATCCTCCAAAGGAGGTAGAGCAACTTCAATAGAACCATTACACTAAGAAATTCAAACCACTGCACAGGTTCCTCTACAAAACCACACATCAGGAAAAAACACATTTACATCCAAATCATGCCGATAGAAAACCCTCACCATTGCGGCTTCAAAACTCCATGAAACTACTTACTCATCTAGATAAAGTTATGAATAATAACTTGAATCATGTGGAATTCCCACCTTCTCCAACGAAAAAAGCAAGTTGTTGTAGAATCCTTCATATGTAAAAGGCCTCCCATGTTTATCGTATCTTCGGATCCCCTCCTAGTGGAACAATGGATTAACAACATTGGAAATATATTCTCCATCCTCCAGTGTTCAGAAAAAGAGAATGTTGTACCGGAGGTCTATCATTTTTATGGGGAAGCTGATCAGTGGTGCACACTAATCAAGAATATAGAGTCCAAAGTAGAAATTGATTCCATGGATTGGGTGTAATTCAAGAGGATGTTTTTCAATAAATATTTTCTTCAAACCCTCTATCTCAAGATGGAAAGAGAGTTCCTCAGACTCAAGCATAAGGAATATGAGTCTATAGGGCATATGAAGAAAACTTTACAAGGCTTTCAAGGTACGCCTATGGCTTTCTCATAAACACTTAAATCATGTTGGATCGCTTCTTTAGTGGGATAAAGTCGAGTATACAAAAGGTTTTGGTGATCTGAGCCTTTGAAAGTTATGATTAGATTGTCCTTTGTGCCCTCAAGTTTGAAATTTATATTGGAGACTCTCAGTGGTCTCGTGGGCCTAGTGAAAAGAAGAGGAAAATGGAGAACAACAAGGGTGGTTCAACAAAAAAGTCCCATGATGGAAATAAGCCCGAATATCCCACTTTTAAAAGTTATGGGAAGAAGAATCCTGGGAACTATTTAAAGGTATCCAAGAATTTCTTAAAATGTGTAAAGTTTGGTCATCTGGACAAAAACTGCCAAAGGGATATGAAAAATCCCGTTAATGTTAAAGAATAAAGGAATGTTCAGATCAAGACTCAACCAGTGGTGCAGTGTTACAACTTCAAGGAGAATGGGAATTATGTGAACAATTTCACTAAGCCAAGGGTTATTAGAGGAAATCAACAACAACCTCCAAGGAAACAAGGAAGGGATTATGCTATCACTACTACTAAGGTGAATCCAGACAACGATGTGGTGACAAGTACACTTGTTATTTATTCAAGAATAGTGAATTCACTATTTGATTCTGGTTCTATGCAATCTTTCATATCTTGAAAGTTTAGTAAAACTATTCAAACACCACCTCAAAATTTAGAGGACAAGTTATCTATGAGAATAGAGAATGGGGAAATTATTTTATTTGTGGTTTATAACTCCACCTCAGTTAACATTTGTGGATTGAACCCCCCAGAAAATCTCTTCATACTTCCTTTAGTGGAGTTCAATGCTATATTGGGAATGGATTGGCTATCTTTATACAAATCCAATATCAACTATCTGGAAAGGTATATCACTATTCACATCCTAAAGCATACTCTAATTCTATACAAGTGTAAGGAGGAAGATGAATCTTCTTTTGAATCATCGTCTCAAGTGTGGATATTTCTGCCTTATGAGCAAGCATATCTTTCTCAAATTATTGAGACAACAAATATAATCATTATTGAAGACATTCCCATCATTAGGGATTACACTGATATATTCCCTAAAGATTTGTTTGGTCTTCCTCCTGACTGATAGGTTGAATTCTCAATTGAACTTATTCCTGGATCTTTGCCTATATCAAAGACACCTTACAGAATGGCCACCGTAGAGCTAGAAGAACTGAAGAAGCAGTTATAGGAGAATCTGGAGAAGGGTTTTATACGCCCTAGTGCTTCACCATGGGGTGTTCTAGTCCTCTTTGTCAAGAAGATAGATGGATCAATGTGCCTCTACATTGATTATTGTGAGCTCAATAAAATCATGATAAAGAACAAGTATCCCCTTCCTCAGAAAGATGACTTGTTAGACCAGCTTCTGGGGGCCTGTTATTTCTCTAAGGTGGACCTTCGATCGAGATATCACCAACTAAAGGTAAGGAAGGAAGATATTCCCAAGACTGACTTTCGAACGAGTTATGGAAACTATGAGTTCATAGTGATTCCCTTCATACCCACTAATGCTCCAGAAATTTTCATGGATTTAATGAATAGAGTCTTTAGAGATTACCTCAACAAATTTAGTGTAGTCTTTATTAAGGATATTCTGATATACTCCAAGAGAAAGGTGGAACATGAGGAGAATTTTAATATTGTGGTAAAGACTTTTTGAAGGGAGATGTTGTATGCAAAGTATAGTAAATGTGAGTTCTAGATGGAGGAAGTATCATTATTGGGGAATGTTATCACCAGCAAAGGGATATTTGTGGACCCTTCCAAGACAAAGGAAATTGAAGAGTGGCCCAATCCAATATCTTTAACAAAGATCCGTAGATTTTTGGGTCTAGCTAGATATTATCAATGATTTGTGAAGAACTTTTCATGATTGTCAAACCCAATGACCAAGTTGACAAAGAAGGGAGTAAAGCTTATCTGGACTCAGAAATGTGAATACTGTTTTAAGGAGTTGAAAAGGAGGCTTATCACTGCACCAGTAATCACACTACCAACAAGTGGAGAACTCTTTTTGGTGTATAGTGATGCTTCAATGAATGTATTAGGCTGTGTGCTAATGAAAAATGATAAAGTGATAGACTACACATCAAGACAGCTGAAAATCTATGAGAAAAATATCCCATGCATGATCTGGAGTTGGCGACTATGATCTTTGCATTGAAAATTTGGAGGCATTATCTCTATGGGAAGAAGTTTGAGATATATACTGATCATAATAATATCAAATATATATTCACACAAAAAGATCTTAATATGCACCAGTGAATATGGATATAGATCATTAAGGATTATGACTTCTCATTACACTAACATCCCGGTAATGCAAATAAGGTTGAGGATGCTCTAAGTAAAAAGGATCATGCATCTCTATCAATGATGAGAATTGAAAAGGATCTGATCTTCTTAGATTTGTAGAGGATGGACATGGGAATCATTAACTTAGGAACACCATTAATCCTTTCTCAAACGATTTCTCAACTATCCCTCATGGAGAGAATAAAGGATTCTCAAAGAAAAGATGTAGAAATTCTTAAAAGGGTGGAAACTATCAGAAATGGGAAATCCTTAGAGTTCATGGATGACAAGGGTGGATTTATAAGATATTGGACATGATTATGTGTGCCATATGATCCAGAGATAAATAAGGAGCTTCTGAATGATGCACATAGCTCAACCTTCTCTATCCACCTATGGAGAAAAAAGATGTATCATGATCTCAGAGAAAAATTTTGGTGGGATAATATGAAAAGGGAGATTTCTAAATATATATCAAAGTTCCTAGTATGTCAACTAGTGAAGGCTAAGAGGAAAAAGTCTAAAGGGATGATGCAACCACTACCCGTACCAACATTGAAGTGGGAGAACATTACCATGGACTTTTTCACGAGACATCCAAGGACATCGAGAAGAAACAATGCTATATGGGTCATTATGGACCATCTTACAAATACATATCACTTTATCGCAATTTGAGAGGATTTATCATTGGATAAACTTGAATGGATTTACATCAAAGAAGTGGTAAGGCTTCATGTAGTACCACTATCTATAGTATCTGATCGTGGTCTGAGATTCGCCTCGAAGTTCTAGAAAAGTCTCCAACATACTCTAAGCACTAAACTGAACTTCAGTACGGATTATCATCCTCAAACTAATGATAAATCTGAGAAGACTATTCAGACAATGGAAGACATGTTGAGAGCATGTTCTATGGAATTCAAAGGAGGATGGGACCAACATCTTCCACTGGTTGAATTCTCTTACAATAATAGTTTCCACTCGAGCATCTGAATGCAACCAAATGAATACCTTTATTGGAAAACGTGAAAAACACCAGCGTGTTGGGATGAAGTCGATGAGCGCAAGCTACTAGGACCTGAAATGGTCGATGAAATGGTGGAGAAGGTGAAAACTATTCAGTAGTATATCAAGGCAGCCCAATTTTGATAGAATAGTTATGCAGATAATCATTGATGATGCCTTGAGTTCAAATTTGGAGACATTGTATTTCTCCATATATCTCTGTGGAAGAAGATCATGAGATTTTGGAAGAATGGAAAGCTAAGTCCCGTGGCCCCTTAGAGATCCTTGATTGAGTCAGAGTTGTGTCTTATCGACTGGAACTTCCACCTACCTTATTGAAAGTACATGATATCTTCCATGTATCCTGCTTAAGGAAGTACATACTAGACCCTTCACATGTAATATCTTTATAGGTGGTACAGTTGGAGGATGATCTCTCTTACAAGGAGCATCTAGTGAAGATCTTGGATCATTGAGATAAAGTTCTACATAACAAGACTACTCACCTGGTCAAGGTACTATGGAAGAAGCATAAGTATGAAGAGGCAACATGGGAACTGGAGGAGGTAATGAAGGAAAATTACCCACACCTATTTATGGCTTAGAATGTAAAACAAAATTTCGAGGGCGAAATTTCATATAGGGGAATAATGTAATGACTCAATGTTTTATCAATGGAAATTCCTTTCTTATAAATATAACCACATGAAATCACAAAATAATTAACTACTAGGTGCTTTGTGACATTTAAACATATGTTTTTCACTTTTATGTTTGGAATTTCAAAAATATGACATACACGGTTACGATTAGTAAGTTATTTGTAGTATAATATGACCGACTTAAATTTTTTTTGTGAATAGTAACATACCCTCATGAATAGTAATGTCACCTTTATGAATAGTGATATACCCTAATGAACAGTAACCTTACCTATAATAGTATATAAATAAGATTCAAGTGAAAGTATGATGTACCTATATTTTAGAATAAGTAAATGAATGTTTTAAAACTAGTTTTTTAATAATAAATTATGATTTTAATTAAAGATTAAATTAATCATATTTAGAAAATTATTTTTCAAAAATGGAATTAATTTTTTGATTTTACACATCAAAAAATGGTTAGGGTGAATTTTTGAGTTTTTTCTAAAGTACATGAATTTTTTTATGAATAGTAAAATACGATAATTTGTTGTGTAAATACATTATAAGCTAAATGGACTATTCCTAGAATCATGGTTGATGTCACCATCCTTGGTTCTAATTCACATGACTCATTTACTATTTTTTTCATAGAATCATCACTATTTCTATTCTTGAGGGAAATTTATAAACTAATTATTAAAAAATTATGAAAACCCTCCTCTCCTCCACTATAAAACCCCCCTCACTCCCTCTTCTCTTTACTCATCCTAAACCCTATTCCTTGCCAATATTCTGCCCAAATATCTCCCCAAGATCTCTCCCCACATCCAACAGCTCCTATTCTCTTCAAAATATCAAAGCCTCTCCACTTAAGAAACTCTTAAGGAAGGTTGATTCAAGAGGTAAAATTTTGCTTTTCTTTTCTTTCATTTTTTTAAGTTCCTTTGCTCTATTTTTTTTTCCTAACCTCTACTCATCCAAATGGTATGAAAAATACAGTAGCATAAATATACAGGAATTTTGTTATTCTAATTGGATATTTCATTATCATCTCTCCTTTCTCCACCTTTTATTTGAAAGAAATGAAAACACTATTCGAGATGTGTTAATTTAGCACATTCAAGGACAATAGTTTTTCAATTTCTTTTATCATCTTTAATTTTGGTCATGAAAACATTTTTTGTTATGGTTGAACTAGATTATTATTATAATTATATATATATCCTAGTTATGGTTCTATAATACCTTTGTACAAAAGGTATTAAGTTATAAATAAAAACATGTTTGTTGTAATCAAAACCCACCGATTAACAAAACGATTGTCACTAAGGTTTTATATAATAATTAGACTTCACTATAAGTAACCAAATTAAATCTGTAGCCATGAAATCTCATTGATGTTCACTAATAGAATATAACTTCAATTCTGGACAACCAATTTCATCTTACATGTTTATCTGAACATGAATATAAGTGAACCGGTCATTAAAACCAAGTAAGCAAACGGGCCTGAATAATGAAATTGATCTTTATAACCAATCAAAAAGGTCTTGAATGAAATAATAATTGTTATAATAAACAAATTAATTATATAAGAGGTTCTGGAATTATTAATTAATAAACCTAATTTTTTTATTCTAGTCATTAATAACAAGTGGAGAACACCACCAGTTTTAAGGTAAGGGATCCTCTCCATTTCACTCTTAATCAAGATTGTTCTCTATGCTATGTCTTTCCATGTGTAATCCCAAATGATGGGGTATGATTTCACACATACCCATTAATTCTCTCATGATGTATAATTTATTATAAAACCCTCTTATATCTCATCAATCCCCCTAAGGTACACCCAATACCATGCTGATAATTCGTAACGAATTCTACCCGAACCTCCTTTCTTCTTTCGGATTACCTTATCTTTATTTATATAAAAATGGAGTTATCTTGTATATTTATGTGAATATTACAAATGATTTTTAGTTTTAAAATTTTATTTTTCAATACCCTTTCATCACTCTCTTTTGGGGATATACATATTTTTAAAAGATTCCCTCTTTAGTACTATCCGATAAGCAAACCTGTTTTAAGGGAACTTCCCAAATTCTTACATGATTTCAAGTACATTATATATTCTGTTTTAATCCACCATAATCTTCATAAAATCATTATTTTTATTATTAAAACCTTATTGGTTCACTTCGGGTTCTATATAAAATATTTTCCCCTTTTCTATTTTAAAGTCTGTAAAGTATTTTCCTTAAAACCGCACAAAAATGTTTTAATGATAAAATTTCTCAAATACATTTCTTACATATTGTCACTTAAGTTTGAAATCAATTACCATTATATATTCCTATTTTACCATATGATCATCCATGTATGTTCTAATTCCTTTCTTCGGGGACACTTTCATTATACGCCCATTGGTTATGTTTTATGTCATGATTGTGGTACCCAATTCTTTCCATGGGTAACTCTTATGTTTATATAAGATTGATTATGTATGATTATTTATGTGGAAAAAATATTCATGAAATTTAATATTGGTGTGCCTAGATAATTCTCCAATGAATTGGGTAAAGTTAAGTTTCATGAGATGTTATGTGCAACGGTCTTGGCGGTTATCCTTGGCTATGGGAAACAGGATTGGCGGTTAGCCTTGACCCATACTATCACGGGAAACGGGATTGGTGGTAAGACTTAACTCATACTAAATACATGTTTTATGTTTTTACCAAATTTATATGATTCCATATTTATATGATCCCATGTTTATATGTTATGATTTCATATGTTCCATTCTTTTGATATCATTATGTCATGCCTCATAACTCATGTGCTTAAGCTTTATTCTTATATTCATTCCCTTACTAGGATTTTTATCTCATCCCTTTGTTCATGTGTTCCCCAGGGTACCCTATTAATATGTAAGGGCTCAAAGAAAGTTAGGATCTCTTTATAGAGATTAAATAAAGAAGTGTTTTTTTAGACCCATGTTTTATGTTTTATGTACCTAGTCTTCCAAGACACTAGAATTAACGATGCTTGGCTTGAACTCTAATGTATAATTATGCTTAAATCATGTAATATTATATGTAAATGGATAGGGTACTTGTAGTTGGTATCATATCATGGTCTAGTTATTTTGTAGATTAGGAATAGAGAACCTTAGTGAGAACCTTAAGGATGAGACAAAGTATAAGAAAACATACCTAAATTTTGGTAATTTTAGAGTAAGTGGTTTATCATGAAAATTCATCCCTGTCTGAATACAAAAAAGTAGAGTCGGATCTGGAACAGATCTACCTAAGATTGAAAACTCTGACAAGGAGTTTCGGGCTTGACCAAAGGTATTCTAGTACACAACAACAGGCCTTGCTACACTCTTGATATTGACACTCCCAGGGGATATGCTTTGGTAAATTCATGAGATTAGTACAAACCATTATTAAGGGAATAAAAAAATCTCATAAGAATATAAGTTAAGAAATAGATTAAGGATAACATAGATTTAAACCTAAGGAATCACAAGTTAGGATATACTTATCCTCTACAAGTTTTTCCTTTTATGTTCAAAAGTTTCCTTTTTATGTTCAATAACTAAGTATTCAATCCCTCTAATTGTATGTTCTTTTTCTTAGTTAATGGAAGGAAATATAAGAACATGTTACAACAACCAGTTTGATGGGAAATGTGAATACTTCTCTAATGATATGCTTGATATGACAGGAACAGGTGCTTGAAACTTCATGACAGTACTTGCTCAGCTAGCTCAAGTTATGAATAATAAATTGAATCATATGGAATGACCTCCTCCTCCAAGTAAAGAGAAAGTTGTCGTATAATTCTTCATGAATAAAAGGCCTCCCATGTTTAGCATATCATTTGATCCCCTCCTCGCAGAACAATGTATTAACTTCATTGAAAATAAATTCTTTGTTCTCTAGTTCTTGGAAGAAGAGAATGTTGTATTGGCGGTTTATCATTTTGATGGGGAAGCTGATCAGTGGTGGACACTGATAAAGAATACAAAGTCCCAAGAGGAAATTGATTCCATGGATTAGGATGAATTCAAGAGGTTCTTTTTTAATAAATATTTTCCTTTAACCCTCCATCTCAATATGGAAAGAGTTACTTGGACTCAAGTATAAGGAAGATGAGTCCATCAGGGCATATGAAGCAAACTTTGCAAGGCTTTCAAGGTACACCTCTGGCTTTTTCATGAACACCAAAATCAAGGTGGATTGCTTCTTTAGTGGGATAAGGCTGAGTCTACAGAAGGTGTTGGAGATTCAATACTTTGATAGTTATAAGTAGATTGTCCTTTGTGCCCTAAAATTTGAAATAGATATTGGAGATTCTTAGATGTCCTCTGGGCCCAGTGACAAGAAGCAAAAAATAGATAACAACATGGGTGGTTAAACAAAAAATTCCCATGATGGAAAGAAGCCCAAATATCCCACTTGTAAAATTTGTGGGAAGAAGCATCCTGGTAATTTTTTAAAGGGAACCAAGAATTGATTCAAATGTGGAAAGCTTGGTCATATGGCCAAGAACTGCCGAAAGGATATGAAAAATCCCACTAATGTTGAAGAAGAAAGGAAGGTTCAGATCAACGCTCAACCAGTGATGCAGTGTTACAACTACAAGGAGCATGGGCATTATGAAAAAAAATGTCATAATAAAAGGGTTGGATGAGGAAATCAACAAAAACCTCCAAGGAAACAAGGAAGGGATTATGTTATCACTACTGCTGAGGTGAATCCGTACAATGATGTGGTGACAGGTACGCTAGTTATTTATTTAAGAATAGAGAACGTACTATATGATTATAGTTCTATGAATTATTTCATATCTTGAAAGTTTAGTAGAACTATTTAAACACCACCTTAAAATTTGGAGGACAAGTTATCTGTGAGAACAGATAATGGGGAAATTATTGAATCCAGGGTTTATAACTCCTCTACAGTTAATGTTTGTGGACTAAACCTCCCATAAACTATCATCATACTTCCTTTAGTGGAGTTCGATGCTATCTTGGGCATGTATTGTCTATCTTTATACAAATACAATATTATCTTTTGGGAAAGGGATATCACTCTTCACATCCCAAAGGATCCTCCAATTCTATACAAGTGTAAGGAGGAAGACGAATCTCCTTTTGAATCATTATCTCAAGTGTGGATATTTCTGCCTTATAAGCAAGCATATCTAGCTCAAATGATTGAGATAAATGGGATAATAATGCATGAAGACATGCCCATAATGAGGGATTACATTGATGTATTCCCTGAAGAGTTTTCTGGTATTCCTCTTGACCAAGAGGTTGAGTTCTCAATTGAACTTATTCCTAGATCCTTGCCTATATCAAAGACACCTTAAATAATAGCCACCGTAGAGCTGGAAGAGCTGAAAAGTAGTTATAGGATAATCAGTAGAAGGGTTTTATACACCCTAAGGCTTCACCATGGGGTGTTCCAGTCCTCTTCATCAATAAGAGGGATGTATCAATGCGCGTCTTCATTGATTATCGTGAGATCAATAAAATCAAGATAAAGAACAAGTATCCTCTTCCTCAGATATATGACTTGTTCGGTCATCTTCGTGGGGTCTATTATTTCTCAAAGGTGGACCTTCGGTCGGGGTATCACCAACTAAAGGTGAGGAAGGAAGATATTCCCAAGACTGTCTTTCGAATGAGGTTTGGACACCGAGTTCATAGTGATTCCCTTTAGATTCACTAATTCTCTAGAAATTTTTAGGGATTTAATGAATAGATCCTTTAGATATTACCTAGAAAAATTTGTGGTAGTCTTTATTGATGATATTCTGATATAATCCAAGAGTAATGAGGAACATGAGGAGCATTGGAATACTGTGTTAAAGAATTTGTGAAGGGATAAGTTGTATGAAAAGTATAGTAAATGTGAGTTCTGGATGGAGGAAGTATCATTCTTGGGGCATGTTATCACTAACAAAGGGATATCTATGGACCCTTCTAAGACAAAGGTAATTGAAGAGTGGCCCGGGCCAACATCTGTAACGTAGATCCGTAGAATTTTGGGTCTAGCTAGATATTATCGACGATTTGTGAAGAACTTTTCATGATTTTCAAACCCAATGACCAATCTAACATGGAAGGGAGTAAATTTTATCTATACTTAAGAATGTAAAGACTGATTTAAGGAGTTGAAAAAGAGGCTTATCACTGCACCGGTACTCACACTCCCAATAAGTGTAGAAATATTTGTGGTGTATAGTGATGCTTCAAAGAAGGGATTAAGATGTGTTTTAATGAAAAATTATAAAGTGATAGCCTATACATCAAGGAATCTAAAAAATCCATGAGAAAAGCTTTCCCATGTGAGATCTGGAGTTGGAGGCTATGATCTTTGCATTGAAAATATAGCGGCATTATATTTATGGGGAGAAGTGTGAGATATATACTGATCACAAGAGTCTCAAATATATATTAAAAAAAAGAGATTAATATGCGCTAGTGAAGATAGATAGAGATCATAAAGAATTATGACTCCTCAATACACTACCACCTCGGTATGAAAAATAAGGTGTCAGATGCTCTAAGTAGAAAGGATCCTACATCTCTAGCAATGATGTGAATTGAAAAGGATCCAATATTATTAGATTTGAAGAGGATAGACATGGGAATAATTAATGGAGGAACACCATAAATCCTTTCTCAAATGATTGTTCAACCGTCCCTCATGGAGAGAATAAAGGATTCTCAAAGAAACTATGTGGAAATTATGAAAAGGGTGGAAGCTATCAGAAATGGGAAATCCTCAGATTTCATGGTTGACAAGGTTGGAGTTGTAAGATTTGGGACATGATTTTGTGTACCATCTGATCCAGAGATAAATAATGAGCTTCTGAATGATACACAAAGCTCAACCTTCTCTATCCACCCAGGGAGCACAAAGATGTATCGAGATCTCCAAGAAAAAAGTTGTTGGGACAATATGAAAAGGGAGAATACTGAATATACATCAAAGTGCCTGGTATGTCAACAAGTGAAGGTTGAAAGGAAAAAGTCTAAGGGGATGATGAAACCACTACCCGTACCAACATGGAAGTGGTAAAACATCACCATGGAATTTTTCATTGGAATTCCAAAAACATCTATAGGAAACAATGTTGTATGGTTCATTGTGGACTGTCTTACAAAGACAGCTCACTTTATTGCAATTTTATATGATTTCTCATTGGATCAACTTGCACGTATTTACATCAAATAAGTGGTATGGCTGCATGGAGTACCGCTATCTATTGTATTTGATCGTGATCCGAGATTCACCTTGAAGTTCTGGAAAAGTCTCCAACATGCTCTAAGAACTGAACTGAACATTAGTATAACCTATCATCCTCAAACTGATGGCCAATATGAGTGGTCTATTCAGACACTGGAAGATATGTTGAGAGCATATTCTATGGAATTCAAAGGATGATGGTACCAACATCTTACACTGGTTGAATTCTCTTACAATAATAGTTTCCACCCAAGCGTCTAAATGGCACCATATGAAGACCTTTATGGGAAAAGGTGTAGAACACTAGAATGATGGGATGAAATTCTTAAGCGTAAGCTCCTAGGACCTGAAATGGTCGAAGAAATAGTAGAGAATGTAAAAGCCATTCAGCAGCATATCAAGGTAGCCCAATGTCGATAGAAGAGTTATGCAGATAATCATCGATGATACCTTGAGTTAAAAGTTTGAGACATGGTATTTCTCTGTATATATCCATGGAAGAAGATAGTGAGATTTGGGAATAAAGGAAAGATAAGTACCAGGTATATAGGCCCCTTTGAGATCCTTGATCGAGTCAAAGTTGTGGCATATCGAATGCCACCTCCACACACCATGTCGAAAGTACATGATGTCTTCCATGTATCCCTATTAAGGAAATATATATTAGACCCTTCACATGTACTCTCTTCATAGGTGGTACAGTTGGGGGATGATCTCTCTTACGACGAGTAGCTAGTGAAGATCTTGGATCGTAGAGATTATTTCTACCTAACAAGACTACTCACTTGGTCACGATACTATGGAATAACCATAAGTATGAAGAGAAAACATGGGAACTGGAGGAGGCAATCAAGGAAAAGTACACGCACCTGTTTATGGCTTAGAATGTAAAATGAAATTTCGAGGGAAAAATTTCATAATGGGGGAAGAATGTAATGACCCAATGTTTTATTAATGGAAATTAATTTCTTATAAATATAACCACATGAAATCACAACATAATTAACTACTAAGTTATTTGTGACCTTTAAACATTTGTTTTTCACTTATATTATTTGAATTTCAAAAATATTACATACACGGATGCGGTCAGTAAGTTATTTGGAGTCTAATATGACCAACTTAAATTTTTGGTGATTAGTAACATTACCATATGAATGGTAATGTTACCATTGTGAATATTTATATACCCTAATTAATAGAAACCTTACTTATGATAGTATATAAATAATATTCAAGTGAAAGTATGATGTACCTATATTTTAGAATAAGTAAATGAATGTTTTAAAACTGGTTTTTTAATAATAAATTATGATTTTAATTAAATATTAAATTAATCATATTTATAAAATTATTTTTGAAAAATGGACATCATTTTTAGATTCTACACATCAAAAAATGTTTAGGGTGAATTTTTTATATTTTTTTGAAATACTTGAATTTTTTATGAATAGTAAAATACGGTAATTTACCGTATATATACATTATAAGCTAAATGAACTATTCCTTGAATCATGACTGATGTAACCACCCTTTTTTAGAATTCACATGACCCATTTACTATTTTTGGTCATGGAATCATCACTATTTCTAGTCTTGAGGGAAATTAATAAACTAATGATTAAAAAATTATGAAAACCCTCCTCTCCTCCACTATAAAAACCCCCCCTCACTCACACTTCACTTTACTCCTCTCAAGCCTTGTGCCTTGACAATATTCTGCCCAAATATTTCCCCAAGATCTATCCCCACGTCCAATATCCCCTAGTGTCTTCAAAATTCCAAATACTCTCCACATAAGAAGCTCTCAAGGAAGGTTGATTAAAGAGGTAAAATTCCTCTTTTCTTTTCTTTCATTTTTTTAAGTTCCTTTGTTCTATTTTCTTTCCTAAACTCTACTCATCCAAATAGTATGAAAAATACAGGACCGTAAATGTACTGTAATTTTGTTATGATAATGGGATATTTCATTATCATCTCTCCTTTCCACACATTTTATTTGAAAGAAATGAAAACATCATTTGAGATGTGTTAATTTAGCATATTCAAGGACAATGGTTTGTCAATTTCTTTTATCGTCTTTAATTTTGGTCATGAAACTGTTTTTGTTATGGTTGAACCAGATTATTATATATATATGTGTGTGTGTGTGTGTGTGTGTGTATATATATATATATCCTAGTTATGTTTCTGTAATCCTTTTTTACAAATGGTATTAAGTTATAAATAAAAACATGTTTGTTGTATTCAAAACCCACTGATTAACAAAATGGTTGTCGCTAAGTTTTATATAATAATTCAACTTCACTCTAAGTAACCAAATTAAATTTACATCCATGAAATCTCCTAGATGTTCACTAATATAATATAACTTCAATTCTATACAACCACTTTCATCTTACATGTTTATATGAACATGAATATAAGCAAACTGGTTATTAAAACCAAATAAGCAAATGGGCCCGAATAATGAAATTGAACCTTATAACCAATAAAAAAGACCTTGAATGAACTAAAAGGGGTTATAATAAATAAATTACTTATATAAGTGGTTCTAAAATTATTAATTAATGAATCTAATTTGTTTAATGAGGTCACTAATAACAAGTTGAGAACACCACTGGTCTTAAGGTAAGGGATCCTCTCCATTTCACTCTTAATCAAGATTGTTCTCTATGTTATTCATTTCCATGTGTAATATCAAATGATGGGGTATAATTTCACACCTCCCCATTACTAAACTCATGATGTATAAGTTATGATAAACCCCTATTCTCTCTCATCAATCCCTCTTAGGTACACTCGATACCATGCCAATAATCCGTAACAAATTCTACCCAAACCTACTTTGTTCTTTCGGGTTGTCTTATCTTTTATTATATAAAAATGGAGTTATCTTGTCTATTTAGATAAATCCTCTAAATGATTTGTATTTTTAAAAAATTAATTTTTCAATACCCTTTTATCACTCTCATTCATGGATATACATGTTTTTAAAAGATTCCCCCCTTAGTACTTTCTGGTAAGCAAACCTGTTTTAAGGGAACTTCCTGAATTCTTACCCAATTTCAAGTGCATTATATCTTCTGTTTTAATCCACCATTGTCTTTATAAAATAATTATTTTTATTTTGAAAACCTTATTTGTTTCACTTTGGGTTTTATATAGAATATTTTCCCATTTTCTATTTTAAAGGCTCTAAAGTATTTTCCTTAAAACCGCACAAAAATGTTTTAATGCTAAAATTTCTCAATTACATTTATCACATGTTGTAACTTATGTTTGACATCAATTACCATGATATATTCCTATTTTAACTTATTATCATCCATGTATGTTCTAATTCCTTTCTTCAGGGACACTTTCATGATACGCCCTTTGGTTATGCTTTATGTCTTGATTGTGGTACCCAATTCTTTCCATGGGTAACCCTTTTGTTTATATAAGATTGATTATGTATGATTCTTTATGTGGAAAACATATTCATGAAATTTAATATGGGTGTGCCCAAATAGCACTTAAATGCATTGGGTAATGTTAAGTCTCATGAGATTCTATGTGCAATGGTCTTGGCGGTTAGCCTTGGCTATGGGAAACGGGATTGGCGATTAGCCTTGACCCGTACTACTACGGGAAACGGGATTGGCGGTTAGCCTTGAATTTTACTAAAGACATATTTTATGTTTTTTCCATATTTATATGATTCCATGTTTATATTATCCCATGTTTATATGTTATGATTTCATATGTTCCATGCTTTGGATATCATTATGTCATGCCTCCTAACTCATGTGCTTAAGCTTTATTCTTACGTTCATTCCCTTAATGGGATTTTTAGCTCATCCATTTGTTCATGTGTTCCCCAGGGTACTCTATGAAGATTTAAGGGCTCAAAGGAATTTAGTATATCTTTATGGAGATTAAATAAAGAAGTGTTTTTTTATCCCCATGTTTTATGTTTTATGTACCTAGTCTTCCAAGACACTAGACTTAATGATCCTTGGTTTGTACTATGATGTATAATTATGATTAAATAATGTAATGTTATATGTAAAAGGCTTGGGTTTCTATAATTTCCAAGATAGTTATTATAAACTAATCCATTTTTTATGAATTTATATAGATTACATATGACTTTAGTTGTTGCATCATATATCTCAACCACCATCATTTGACTTTGGTAGAGCACCAAAACATGTTGGTCATAAGTAAATGGTTTCCTCCATGATCACCAAACTTCCATGTGAGGGTGTATTGTATAGGAAAGTTCAAAGGGTTAAAATATGAATACTTGGTATCATGGATGTCATGGCATGATCTTGAAGGGAGATATGTGCGATGATGATGGAAGTAACTAGTAAAAAGATGGAAAAAAATTTATTATGTCATGGTCAAGGTGTAAGATGTGTATAGAGAAAATAATTAAGGGGATGAGTAAAGGTCATTAAATGTTGAACTTATGATACATCAAGGTCCACAACACCCCTAGGTAATGGTCATCCCTATAGAAAATTCATTGTGTGAGTGTACATCCTTTAGAAATCATATTGTACAACACCATTATTTTAAATATCATTTGTTCCCATATATCCTGCATCTATGAAACCTATATGAAAAAATTATATTCTAATTCAGGATTAATGGATAAATATGTAAATAATCATTTGATATTTCCACATTTCACACAAACATTTAACAACATAACCATGGATTGTGTGAAATTATGGTAAAGTCGGTGAAGAGAAATGATTGAACCTGGAACATCCTTGATACTAGTGACATGGGCTATATCAAATCCTAAAAATGGAGGGATCATTTAATCCAAAAGTTTCTATAAATAAATTAAACAGAATAATATGATCACTTTGATGTAATCTAGGTATCATGGTATAAATTAGGATAGATCATGTTGGTTTTTTATTTAATTATTTTTTAATCTCTAGTGATGGCGTTGTAGGCCACTATGGATTTGATGACAAGAAATTACAACTCCCCTATATTTAATTTTAGTGAATTATTATTTTTCATTTATCTTATTCTAATTTTCATGCGAACCAGTGGTTATATAAGAACATTTGATGGTAATAATTATAACTATGTATTTCTTCTTTTCCTCCGATCGTAATGTTTTTTTGAAAAATATTTCACATTGATATCATTTTATTTCTCATTTGGTGGAGGGGATTGAGGTTCAATTGATGAGTGATTGATGGACGTTTTTAATTTTTGGGAGGTAATTACAGTATAATAGAGATAAATTTTATTACTATATAACCAAATGTATCATACATGTCTTGAGAAACTTATTATTTTAACTTAATTTTTGAGATTTGGAAAGAGAGTGAATTTATTTATAATAGATTATGATATAGTGTATGGGAAAATTATCTGAGGCTTAACAATGAATTATTTCTATCCACTTTTCTTCTCTTTTATTTATTCCATGAATACACCATTTCATCCCCAATTTATTTTAAAATTAAATATTAGTAGGTTAGTGTTCATGTTAAGAAAATTAGTGAGTATTTCATTCCTTATGAGAATAATCCCTAGTGAGCCACCCTGTCTTCATATTAGAGTCTCCAAAAATTTCATTATTGATCACAAGACCACAAATAACCCTCACATAATTGGTTCCATTTATTAGGAGGATCTTTACCTCATTTTTTGTTTTCAAATATTGTGAATTCCTTTTTTCATTTTTTATTCACTATTATTTTTTATTTTCTTCCCATTACTGTTTTTAGAACCAATAATAATCCATTTATTATAGGATGGATTTCCATTATTAATTATTCTTAGAAAAGGAAAATAATCATATTTCAATGTTCAATCAATCACTTGATATTATATCTGAACAATAATTCTATCCATAAGTAAAGTAAGAAAAATATGAACAACCACTCAACATGAATGAAATGTAAAATATTATTGATAAATTTATATCCATTTTTCAAATCCAAAGGGAATATTAATACGAATAAGATTATAAGGTTGGGGAAGAGGATAACTAAAAACAAGATCCTCTCATATACTCAATAGTGAAGGTGGAATAAATAAGTGGAAGAGGAAACAACACCACTATTTACTCATGGAATCGATTATCCCTTATCATTTCATTTGGAAGAAAATTTAAGGATTTATAAAAAAGATGGATACATTATATCCTTTGATTGATTCTATTTTGATTTTATTGGATCTCATTTGAATACTTATTCTCTAGATGGTGTCTATTGATAATAAAAAATCACCTTGAGATCCAAGTAATTTTAAGTTTAAAGAAGAAATAGAAGGTCTCAAATTTAAAGAATAGCTTGAATGGACACTATTATCCACCTCTTTACTAGTAGACATCCATGTGCCACTGTATTCAGAAAAATAAAAACAATATGAAATTAATTAGGGTAACTTATTTAATTTTAATATATTTAATTCATATTTTATTGTTTCAACACCATTTTTTCTTTCCCTTGAAAATGATAAATAGATTTTGGTATAAGAAAATAAAGAACCACAACAGTTTTGTACTGAGAGAGAATTAAGAGATGGAATAAAGGAGTAAATTTAGGATGAACAACCAATTAAAGTTAACCCAGATGATAATACACTCTGTGGAGATGGTTGTAGAAACTTAATTTACTTCTCAACTGTTTCAATAGATTAGGAACTGGATGAAGATTATTTTGATAATATATTAAAGGAATATTTGGATCATTTTAAAGAATATGACAAAAGAGAGGTGGATAATTTAGAATAATTATCCCAAAAAAGTAATTATAGAGTTTCCCTATGAAGATCCCCCTTAAGAACACCACAAATAATATATAGATGGAGGAAAAGTATAGAATTAATTCCTAGAAGTTTCTCATGAAAATCCAACAATAAAAAATAGAAGATTAGAAGTGGTAATTTAAAGGCAGTTATGTACAACCACCTATTAATTAAATTTCCATATTTATTAGCAGTGGTTATGAAAAAATAACCAATAAATTAAAACTGGTTGTAATAAAATAATAAATAAATTAGAGGGGGTTCAAAATTGGTGTTAATCTATCAAATTAGTGGTAGTTCGAAACCCCCACAAATTTAAGCGATTGGAGGGGATTAGGACCCCCCCCCCCCCCCCCCCCTCTATTTTCTTAATTTTTTTCAATAAAAATTAATATTTTATAGGCTTTTATGCTAAAACTACGTCTAAAATAATATTTTATGGAAGCTTTGGAAAAATCACTACTCAAATAAGACTGTTTTTTAAATTTAGAGGATTGAAACCCCCCTAAAATCTCTTTGACTAGAGGGGTTATTGAACCCATTCTAAATTATTTAGTGAAACAAACTTCATAGTATATATAAGAACGTGTGTATATATATATTATACAAACAAAATATATAAAAAAATTCAATATATTATATAATCCAATGGTATATTATCTTATTTTTAGTGGACATTGGTATAATATAATACATTATATAAATGTATATTCACTACTTTTATACTTATTTTGAATATACCTTTGGCCCAATAAATACATTATATTCCATTTTAATAAATCTACGATTAAATATAAAATTTATGTATTTAAACATATTACATGGATAAACATATAATAAATTACATGAATGTATACTTATGTGATGTATTTAAATACATTTATAATAAACATATTATATTACATAAACATATTATATAATGTATGTTTATATAATATAAACATATTATGTTGATATATATTTATATAATTACATTATATGAATGTATTTAATCATTTTTATATTTTATATTATGTATATTAATATATATATATATATACATAAATATATATTATATTCTTATTTGTATACAATTATATTTAATATATAATAAATTATAATATGAATATATTTAATATCTCAAATTTTAAATATAAATTTTAATATAAATACATAAATAGATAATCTAAAAATATAATATAATGTATTTAGTAAAATCATTCCATAAAACCCCCTGTGTTTTTTATAATATAATATTATATTTAATAATAATAGATTATACAAATAATTACACACATATATAATAAAACACGTATATATAATTTGAAAAATGTATTATTTTTATATATTATATATATTTGTATATAATATAAACGTAATTAATTGTAAATAAATATATAATATACTGTATAAATATATATTTTTTGTATATATATATATATATATCTACATAATATAAATGTACTTAATATATAATTATTTATATGTATATAAATAAATATATTATTTAAATATATTTATAAAGACATTATTTTTTTTAAAAAGTGTGTTAATATAGTAAATATATAAATATATTATATTAATACACATAAATATGTATATAAAAAATATTTAAATAGACATTAGTATGTGTTTTCCCTATACATGTATTTGTAAATATATTTATATAAACACAAAAATATATATACACATAAATATAAATATATACATGTATATTTAACTTATAATAATACCATGCATCATAGGGGTTTGGTATGCAGGATAATACAGAAGGAACCTAGGTTCAAACCTTATTAGGTGTTGGGATGTGCAGAGCGAATAGGTTCTTGTAGCATTTTTTTTATAAAAAAAACTAACTAATTTAAAAGCTGTTCAAAACCACCTATTAATACATCTGAATTTTTTTTTTTAAAATATTAGAGCTAATTCCAATTATTTTGTTTACAAAAAAATTATAAGTGGTTTAAACCCACATTAAAAAACTACATCTAATTTTTTTAGACCTTACCAATTCTTACATAAAAGAGTCCATAATAAGAGTGAGATAACACTTTAGTGGTGATTTTTTACAACTTCCTCTATAGTATTAAGAGGGGGTTTTAAGCCCTCTAAATGTTAAAATAAACTCCTCTAATGAAACAATTTTTTTAGTGAATAGAAGTAAAAACTGAAACATATGGGGGGATTTAGCACCCTAAATTAGGACTCTTAGTTCAGGTTCTAAATAATATTTTGTTATACATTGGTATTGATACAAAAAAAATCTACTGAAACTAAAGATATCTTCATTTTATATCATTTACAAAAGTAAAAAATTACATCTCAAAAATAATTTCATGATACTAAGAACCAAAGCTTTAGTGTCTTAGAGAACTAGCAACATAATAAACTTATTTTACAATAGTTATGAACATTTCTGCATAATCAAACTTGTAAGGAACTAACCTTGGTCGACATGGAATCTCAATCGATCCTTCTTTCCACTATCTGATGGGTGTGCCTCCCTATATTCTAGACAATACCAACTAGTAGTGAGGTTTTACCAAGATATAGTGGTTATAAAATAACCTCAAATCAAAGTACACGAATTGTATAAATAATCCAAACACATAAACATACATGAACATTAGATTACACAACATAAATAACCTAAACATGTTGTAATAAATGGAATGCAGAAACCCTGCTCATGGTCATTCTATAACACATAAAAATTGATCACCCACTAGGGATATCACATAAAAAAAGATAAAAAAATAAGTAAAAAAATATACAATAGGAACTACTTCCAAATCCAATCTATACTTCGCACCCAGTCTCTAACAACTTCCAAGTAGCACCAACCAAATCCTAAAACTCTACATGATCCATCTCTCTTTATCATAAAACTCTTGTCCTAAACACCTTCCATTGTGTATCCCATGTTCAATATGAAATCATACATAAGGGTCCATACACACAAAAAAGGTTACATACAATGGGTGATAAATAAATCTCATTAGGTTATCCCCAATGGTGTACCTATAATATAGTTTCATGATAGGGTGCATTCACATATGATATGACCGTTATATTTGAATAAATACAACTATCATGAGACAAATAAACCACTAAAAACAACATCAATCCTTGGGTACTAATAATCACCTGAGATTGACCAAACCTACATTGACTAGTGCCAAAAAAACATTGAGCATGTGACTCACCACTCCATGACACACAACACATTATGCACGTTCTCTAAATCATAATGAAGAATTTGGAAGACTACACTAGTGCAGAAAACAATTTTTACGGTGGTTATTTTTTATTTTTAATGTCGGATTTTGGCCAAAGTTATTATAGGAAACATTATAAACATAGTTTTTTACATTGGTTATTTTGAAACTGACGTAAAAAACACAAATCCGAAGTGTTTTTCACATCAGTTGATAAAAACCCGACGTGGAAAACGCTTCGGAGGAGTGCTTTATTACATCGGTTATTTAATAACCGATGTGATATATACCCTTTCATTTCAGTTATTATATAACTGACGTAATAAATCACTCTTTTGAAGCATTTATCACGTCGGTTATTTTTATAACCGACATGATAAACCTGTCTGCCAAGCGGTTTTCAACGTCGGTTATATAATAATCGATGTAAAAACAAATCTACAACGTCGGTTATTTTATAACCAATGTAAAAAACTATCCATTTTCGATTTATTACATCGGTTATGAAATAGCCAACATAAAAACCATTTCCCATTAAGTTATTACGTCAGTTTCCAAATAACCGATGTTATAACAAATACCGATGCATTTTTTACGCCGGTTATGAAATAAACGACGTAAAAACAATTTTTTTTAAATAAACCCAAACCACTACTATGCCCAACCAAATCACCTAAAATAGAGAAAAAGCTTACCAAAAATAGACCAGAACCCCCCCTCCCCCCACCACACCCCTAGACACACCCCCCCACACCCTTGGATAGCCCCCCACCCCCTGGACATCCCCCCACACCCCCTGGACATCCCCACCACCCCCTGGACAGCCCCCCACACCCTTGGACAACCACCCAACCCTCCTGTATACCCCCCCACCCCCTGGAAAGCACTCCCACACCCCTGGACAGCCCTCTACACCCCTGAAACAGACCAAAAAGTTGCCAAAAATAGACCAGAACCCCCTCACCCCACTGGATATCACCCACCACACCGCTGGACACCCCCCCCCCCCACACACACACACACCCCTGGACTGCCCCCCCCCCCCACCCCCTAGACAGCCCTTAACACCCCTGGACAACCCCCCACCCCACCCTCCTAGACACCCCCCACACCCCTAGACACCCCCACACCTCTGGACTTCCCCACCACCCCTTGGAAACCCCCCCCCCCACACCCCTGGACTCCCCCCCCACCCCCGGGACTAACCCCACCCTCCTGGACACCCCCCCCCCCCACACCCCTGGACTCCCCCCCCCCCACCCTCCTCGACACCCGCCCACACCCCTGGACTGCCCACCCCCACCCCTAGGACTACCCCCACCCTCCTAGACACCCCCCCCCCACACACACACACACACACCCCTAGACTACCCCCCACCCCCTAGACAGCCCCCCACACCCCTGGACAACCCCCCCCCCCCCCCCCCGCACCCTCCTGGACACCCCCCCCATACACACACACACCCCCCTAGACAGCCCCCCCCCCACCCCCTGGACAACCCCCCCCCCCACACCCTCCTGGACACCCCCCCCCCCACACCCCTGGACTGCCCCCCACCCCAGGACTACCCCCCACCCCGGGACTACCCCCCACCCTCCTGGACACACCCCACACCCCTGGACTGCCCCCCCCCCCCACCCCCTGGACAGCCCCCCCCCCCCACACCCCTGGAACCCCCCCCCCACACACACACACACACACACCCCTGGACTCCCCCCCCCCCACCCCCAGGACTTCCCCCCACCCTCCTGGACACCCCCCCCCCCCCACCACCACCACACACACACACACCCCTGGACTGCCCCCCCCCCACCCCCTGAACAGCCCCACACCCTCCTGGACACCCCCACCCCCCCACACACACACACACACCCTGGACTACCCCCCCCCCCACCCCCTGGACAGGCCCCCACCCCTAGACAACCCCCCACCCTCCTGGACACCCCCCCCCCCACCCCTGGACGCCCCCCCCCCCACCCCCTAGACAGCCCCCCCACACCTCTGGACAACCCCCCCCCACCCACCCACCCACCCTCCTGGACACCCCCCCCCCCCACACACACACACACACACCTGGACTGCCCCCCCCCCACCCCCACCCCCGAGACTACCTCCTACCATCCTGGACATCCCCCCACACCCCTGGACTGCCCCCCACCCCTTGGACATCCCCCCACACCCCTGGAAACCCCCCCCCCCACCCTCCTGGACACCCCCCAACACCCCTGGACTGCACCCCCACCCCCGGGACTACCCCCCACCCTCCTGGACATCCCCCCACACCCCTAGACCTCCCCCCCACCCCACCCCCTGGACAACCCCCCACACCCCTGGACAACCTCCCCACCCTCCTGGACACCCCCCCCCCTCACACCCCTGGACTACCCCCCCACCCACCCACCCCTGGGATTTCCCCCCACACCTTTGGACACCCCCTAACATCTCCCCACTTGCCTAGACATCCCTTCTACCCTCCTGGACACCCTCCCACCTCACTGGATAGCCCCCACCACACCCCTGGACACCCCCCCCCACCACCACCACCACCTCACTGGACACCCCTAGACCAAAACCCGACCAAAACTAGACCAACCCCCCCCCCCCCCACCCCATTGGACAGCCCCCACCACACCCTTGGACACCCCCCCCCCCCCACACACACACACACCCCTGGACTCCCCCCCCCACCCCCTGGACATCCCCTGGACAGTTGGTGTTGGGAGACGAGGCACCGCCATCCCTCAGGGGTCACGCCGCTGGAAGTTACTCATCACTCCCACATGCAAAGATTGAGCTCTCAAAATTTTTCACATGTGGGAGTTATGAGTACCTTCCAGCGGCGTTCATCCCCCCGAGGGATGGTGGCACCTCCTCTCCCACCCCCTGGACTGCCCCCCCCCCCATCCCCATGGACACCCTGGACCCCCCCCCCCCCACTGGATATCCCCCCCACCCCACTGTACAGCCCTCCCACACCCCTGGAAACCCCCCTCACCCCACAGGACACCCCCACACCCCTAGGCACCCCCTGGATAGCCCCTCACTCCCCTGTACAGCCCTTTCACCCTTCTGGAAATGCTCCCACCCCCCTGGACTGCCCCCCCCCCCACTCTCATGGACAGCCAGGATACCCCCCCCCCCTCACCCCACTGAGCAGCCCTCCCACACCCCTGGATACCCCCCAACCCCATTGAACACCCCCCCCACACACACACACACACCCTTGGAACCCCTCCCCCCCCCCCCAGACCAGAATCCTTACCATAAAAACCATCATAAGTATAACAAAACAAGAAGTAGATAAAAATTAAACATTCACATATATAACATTCAAAACTTAAAATGTCAACTTAAAAAAACTAAATCCAAAATAAATGACTACCAAATAAACAATTACAATGACAATATTCAAAATTACATTTTACACTACAAACAACTAAAATTCAATCAAAACTGTAAAATAATTTGACCATTCCACTTGTAATTGTTTTACGTCTTGAGCACTATAGGGTTGAGGGTCATCAAATATCTATAAATTAAAAGGATATTAATTAGCGTGTATAATGGAAAAATCAAATGAAATATTATGGGAAAGTTTAAAAGGAAATCTTACCATGTCAAAGTTCACAACTGTCCCAGTTGTTATTATTTCATACATAAATCTTAACATATAATATCCGCATTCGATGACGCCTTGTTGTTCATGAAAATTCAATTTGAATGAGTGTAAATTCAATATATTATTTTTATATAATAAATCAAAAAGTACAAATTATAAATGGATATTTACCTTTACATTTACATATTTGATCTTCGTACTCCTTTTCTTTGTGTTTTTTATAAAGTAGACCCATCCCCTGTTAGAAAATAATACGAATGGGATAAATTTAAAATTCATTATAATATATAAAACTATTGAGAAATTGAAACTTACTTTTCCAACATTTTCTTAAAACTTTCTCACACATCACCATGGACAGATCATATCCAATAAAGTGTCTTTTCCCTTGGTAAAAAACCCCTAACATCCAATGATCACTGATAGAAGAAAATTTAAGGTTAGTAGTTTTTTATGTTAAAAGATAATGAAATCTTTGAGAGAGATTCATTTAATACCTCTCACAAAAAAGGCATCACCCAACATTGTGTGACTATATTCTGTTCAAGTCTTTTAGCAATATAAATCATTATTTGTTCCTCATCCAATGCACGTGCTTCAGGGGAAATCAAATGCGGGTCCATGAACCCATATACATCTGTCCTCTCATTATTCTCACAAATGTTATAAAGATACCTGATACAAAATAGACATAAGTATACATTTTTAATAAATATAACGCAAGGAAAAGGTTTTAAGACTTACATGGAAAAAATTTGCACCACTTTGATGCCCAACTTATCTCCAGTAACAAGCTTCATGATATCAGTTTTCACAATCCCCACAGTTATTGCACGTCCACAAACATGAGCTTCCATTGGAAACTCAAAATGATCTGCCAAAAAAATTGAATATCTTGACAATCTGTCAAAACTACTAGAATCTGTATCTGATGTCATGGCCATTTTTCTTTGTTGTTGTCTATACATCATTTCTTTACCTTTGAAATATTCCTTTAAAAATAAATAGAAAAATATATTAGTTTTAAAATGATAAAATAACTTTAAAAAAATAAAATAGAAGATATAATATACATACCTCTATGGTAATGCGCTGAAGAAGTCTGGATGGACAAATTAAAAAATGGAAGATACTATGTCCAACTGTCATCACCTCATCTGTAGGTAATGGTACTCGAGCTGATCTATCTATAATATCATGTACAGTGACCCTATGATTCTCTACCTTTAATTGTTGATGATGAACTGTATATCTTATACAATATACCAACCCATATGAAACTATATGATGTTGAGGATCATCAACATACAACTCGTAATAAGTAGGAAGTTGCGGTGGAGGATTAGGATAAAAAATGGGGTCTGCAGGATGAGGTGGGGGAGTGGGAGCTACTGGCGGAGGTGGAGGATAAATAATGGGGCCTATAGGGGGAGGTGGAGGAGTGGGAGCTGTAGACTAAAATTGTCTTTACGTGTCTGCAAACATAGACTGTAGCGATGCTCTAATATTTTCCTCCATCGTCGCATTAATATTATGAACTTAATCCTCCAAGGATTCTATTTTTTTTTTTATAAACACCCTCATCGTAAGTAGTTTAAGAATGTGGCAACACTTTTCTTACCGATACACCTGCCAAATATCCTCATACATGACCAGGATGTTCGGGCTTTCCCAATGCTGCAGATAAAATATCTTGCCTCCCAACAGCTGTAAATACCCCTTGTGAGCTCTTCTCCTCAAGATAATCCTATATTAATTAATTGAACATTTCTTTAATGATTGAAATTATATGAAGAAAATAGTTAACTTAAATAAATAAAATAGATATCTTACAATCCTCTCAGCTATGATTCTTGAATCTTCTGAAAGATATTACCATTTTTTCCCATCCGATCTCTCTTAAATTTTTCATGTCTAGATGGAGGGGATAGAGGTGCCACCTCTCCAGAGCCTGAAGACTCAGCTCTTAGTTTTTGTAATTTTTTCGCCATCATTTTTTCTTCCAATAATGTATACCCTCCCCGAGATAAACTATGAGGGTATACATTTTTAGATTGGATATCCTGATGAGATTTTCGTGTTTGCTGTAAAATAAGAATAAGAAATCATTAACAAATCATTAATAAGATCATTTATATAAGAAATCTAATAAAATTTTACATTGAACTTACCAAAAATGAATCTTTTCTTATACTTTCAACAAACTGTCTCCATGTGTCTTCATCTATGAAAGGATATATATGACATGGATTGTCATGACTCCTATGACCAAAAATGAAATCAGATGTGGGGGTTGATTTTAAATCCCTCCATCTCCTGGCAGCTATTGATAAGAATTTCTTCCTGACTCCTCCAGTGTTAGGAATATCAAATTTCATCTGATAAAGAAGAGGTTAAACATATTATATATACTAGAAACATTTAAATAATGGGCAAACAATAGCAAAATATCTTACCAAAATCGTCTCCCACAACTGAGAGATTATCGCTTTGTCCACACTTCTCCAGTCATCATACAAAATTATTACTTTTCTCTTACCCTGAGTTGATACAAAACTCTTAAAATATTTTTCATTTGGACCTCTAGGAATATCATCCTCATCAAACTCAATGATTATCCTCTGATCCTGCATATGGGAAAGTGATAATTTTGGTAAACATGTGCACCCACATTTACCAACTCTTGAACTCTTTATCGTAATAGGAGCACATGAAGAAGATTGGGGAACATCAAGAGGAGCATGTGAATGTTCCTCCCCAGAGGTATGACCAATATGATCATCTCCAGAATCATGTGATTGATCAACTGATTGATCTTTCATTATCCTTCAAATCAAAAAAACAAACATTAGTTCACAAATATACAAATTCAAATATTTTAATACTACTATAATCAGAAAATAGTAAATTGTACTAAGTTACGTAATATTAAACATGGTTAATATGGTAATCATGTTAAACAATGGTAAAGATGGTAAAGATGGTCAAGATGGTAAACATGGTAAACCTAGTAAAACTGGTAAAACTGGTAAACATGGTAAAGTAATTGTCACTGAACAAAAATAATAGATATATAATTTATGTAATGGTAAACATGATAAAGTAAACTAAAAAAATTAAAACATGGTAAACCTAGTAAACATGGTAAAGTAATTGTCACTGAACAAAAATAATAGATATATAATTTATGTAATGGTAAACATGAAGTAAACTAAAAAAAATTAAAACAAACAAAAACTTATACTTATTTTGTTTTAATACATGTTTTAATAAAGAAAAAATATACAATATCTAACATTTTATGAAAATAATAAATGTAAACAAGAAATAAACAAATGTTACCTATAATTTCAGGAATGTAAAAATGGATTGTTTTCCCAAATTCCTTCGTTGTGATCATTCCTTATGGCACAAACCATGTCTTCAACATGCTCATAATTATGTTCTATTAATCATTCCATGGAATTAGGGATATCACATAAATCAACATCTTTATCAAGTTCATCCTCACCAACATATTGTTTTTTCCCATATAAAACAACAGCCTACTGCATATCTGATTGATCTACTACATAGAAAATTTGTTTTTCATGTGTTTTCATTATAAAATAATCAGTTGTGTCTTCTAATCTATTCAGATTAACAACTATCATTCCAAATTCATCGTGTCTGACACTATTGTTACCGATAAACCATTTACAGTTAAAAACAAGAACTTTAATTTTAAATTAATCAACCTCCCATATGTCTTCAATCACTCCATAATATGCACTTGATGTAGAAATTAGGTTTTTTTCTATAGCACTCGAAAAATGCATTGCTTCTACAAACACCAATACACCACTATTCTGTACTGCACTTCTGTTGTCCTGATCTTTTGTATGACATTTATATCCATTAATGTCATAATCGGACCATGTTATCACATTTAAACATGGACCACCCACTATCCATTTTAATGTCTCTGATACATCTGATCTACCAAGAAAGTTCTTTTTAAACCATGACAAAAATGTTTTGTTGTGCTCATTCAAATTCCACATTTCTTTATTCTTTGGATGACATTGTTTCAACTCATTAATATGCAAAGTGATATACGGTTGAGCATCAGCTATGTTATTCAAGATGTATGATTCTAACTTCTTCATCTATTCAGCTGAAAAAGATTTGACTTTCAAGCCACGAATAATCTTTCCCTCATTATTAACTCGTTCATGGCGAGATGGAGGAAAACCTATGTGTTGCACCGTAGCCATGTAGCTCGTAAAAAACTCTGCAACCTCCTCAGAAATATACTTTTCAATAATGGAGGCTTCAGGTCGATATAGATTCTTAACATACCCCTTTAATATTTTCATATACCTTTCAAAAGGATACATCCAACAAAGATATAAGGGTCCAAAAATATTTATTTCTTGAACCAGATGAATCATTAAATGCACCATTATATCAAAAAAAGTTGGAGGAAAATAAATTTCCAATTGACAAAGTATACAAATTGCATCCTTTTCCAAAATGTTCAAAGCATTAACATCAATCACCTTATTACAAATTGAATTTAAAAAATAACACAAATTCATTATAGTCTTTCTGACATGGATGGGAAATATTCCATGCAATGCGACTGGTAGAAGTTGTTGCATCATGATGTGATAATCATGAGATTTCATACCTATCAATTTCAAGTCCTTCATTGAGACAATTTTTTTTACATTTTAAGAATAAACTTGAGTCACTTTGATATCATTAAGACATTGAAAAAAGCTAATTTTCTCCCTCTTTGATAATTTATGACAAGTCAGGGGAAGAAATGTTCATCTTCCATTAGGAGTGGGAGCTAACTCCAAACGTATTCCCATTGATAGTAAGTCTAATCTTACATTCAACCCATCTTTTGTCTTTCCTTTAATATCTAAGAATTTTCCAATCAAACTATCACAGATATTATTCTCCACGTGCATGACATCAATATTATGTTTAACTTCATGATATCTCCAATATGGTAGCTCAAAAAATATTGACCTTTTCTTCCAAATATGTCTATCATTACCAGATTTTTATGTCTTTCCCAATGTCACATCAAGGTTTTTCACCCTCTCAAAATACAGATCAGGGGATAAAGGTTTTGGAGCAATATCAAATTCTTGTGAGCCATTGAATGCCTTTTTTAGTCTTCTATAAGAGTGATCCATAGACAAATATTTTCGATGACCCATGTACACTGTTTTCCTCCCATGATGCAATTGACAATATGACATCTGTTGTTTGAAAATTGGACATGCTTTATGCCCTTTAACACTGTATCCAAACAAATTTCCATATGCTGGGAAGTCATTTATAGTGAACAGAAGCATAGCATGTAGTTGAAAATATTCCATTTTATAAGAATCATACACCCTAATACCATCCTCCCATAAAAGCTTCAAATCATCAATCAACGATGATAAGAAAACATCAATATCATTGTCAGGTTTCTTCGAACCAGAGATCATTATACTCAACATGAGATATTTTTGCTTCATACAAACTTCAGGAGAGAGGTTGTAAATTACCAATAAAACAGGCCATGAACTATGTGTTCTACTGAGGGTTTTGTATGGATTCATTCCATCTGTGCACAAGCCTAGTCTGATATTTCTAATTTCATTTCCAAATGTAGGATACTGCTCATCAATTTTCTTCCATTATGGACAATCAGCTGGATGACGTATTTTTCCATCACATAACCACTCATTAGCATGTCATCTTAACCTTTTTTGCATCATGTGAATTAGCAAATAAACGTTTGAAACGATGAATTATAGGAAGATACCAAAATACCTTTGAAGGGATATTTGTAATCTCTACATCAGCTTGTGATTTTTCTTTCACCTTATACCGTGATGTCCCACATTTAGGAAACTATGACAGAAATTCATATTCCTTCCAATATATCATACAGTCATTCAGACAGGCATGTATTTTCTTATATCCCAATCCCATCAGGCATAATATTTTCTTGGCCTTATAATGTGAATATGGAAGATCTTTATCTTTTGGAAGAATGTCTTTCATCAATTATAGAAGCTCTGTAAAACTTATGTCACTCCATCCATGTTTCTCCTTTAGGTTAATCAATCTTAACACCACCAACAAAACCGTAAAATCTGTACAACCAGGATATAATGGTTTTTCAGCATCACCATATAGACGTACAACTGTTGGTTCTATCTCAATTTGTTCTGATGCAATATTATGAATCATTTCTTCAATTCCATTGGAGTCACCATCTTGCAAATCATCATCATTAGTGAAATTCTTTCTAGTTTCACCATGCCAAATCCAAGGGCTATAACTTAGATTAAAACCATGAAAAATCAGATGATCTTTTATCTATCTACTTTTCAACTTCTTCATATTCAAACATTTTAGGCATGGATAGAAAAAAAATGTCACTACTTGGAACATTTCGTTTAGAAATTTCCAAAAGGGCATCAACACCTTCCTCGTATTCATTTCTCATTTGATGTGTCGTAATCCAACTTTGACTCATTATTACCTATAACAAATATCAAAATTATAAATCTTTTTAAGATAAGACAAATATATGTTTATATGAAAAAAAAAATCATAATTTGAATGTAAAACAATTTTGAAATATAAAAAAAATTTATGTGTATTTAAAAAAATAATGCTTGAATATGATTTTAAAAATAAAATATAGTTAGATATAACATTTTTAAATTCATCTTGGATCCTTTCTTCTTAAGGTTCAAAAAGAATACATCTGGGTGCAACTGGATACCAAATTCACCCTTCCGTAAAAAAGAAATATGAAGTATAAATATTAAAATATATATTCATTCACTATTGAAAATTACACATATCCTAACGATTTGAAACCTCTAAACAGCCCCCCACCCCTCTGGATAGCCCCCTACCCCCCTAGACACCACCCCCACCCCCTGGACATCACCTCCACCCCCTTGGACACCACCCCCCACCCCCTGGACACCCCCACCCCCTTGGACAACACCCCCCACCCCCTTGGACACAAACCCTCACACCCTTGGACACCACCCCCCACCCCACCCCCTTGGACACCCCCTGGACACCACCATCCCTTGGACAGCCCCCCCCCCCCCTGGACACCACCCCCCACCCCCTTGGACACCCCCTGGACACCACCACCCCCTTGGACAGCCCCCCCCCCCACCCACCCCTATGGATAGCCCCCCCACCCCCTAGATAGGCCCCCACCCCTTTAGACACCCCCCCCCCCACCCCCTTGGACACCCGCCACCCCTCCTGGACACCACCCCCCACCCCCTACCCCCTTGGACACCCACCTGGACACCCCCCAACCCCCTAGACACCCCCACCCCCTAGACACCACCCCCCACCCCCTTGGACACCCCCTGGACACCACCACCACCCTTGGACGGCACCCCCCCCCACCCCTCTGGACAGCCCCCCCCCCCCCCCTAAATAGCCCCCCACCCCCTCTAGAAATCCCCCCCCCCACCCCCTTGGACACCCCACACCCCTCCTAATAACCCTAGAACACATCGATTACTATTAAACTGTCAATTTAAAAATGACCAAACATCCCTAATAATAGAAGGAATGAAGGAGAAGAAGAAGTGTAAGAAGAAGAAAAAAGAAACAAAGAATAAAGGAAGAAGAACATGGAATAAGTAACTTATTTAAGAAAATTCCATGGAATCCAAGAAAACCATGGGGCCTCCAATGGTAAATAGAAAATTTGAGAAAATGGAGTAAACTTGAGAATCAAATAAAATTTAAAATAAAAACTTGGATGGAAAAAATCACAGTGTAAGGCCTATCATCACAACACAATGGGGTCGGGATAACTACGCATCTTTGAAAACCACGACATGGTCTCCCCCATAACCCATAATTTTCTCATAGTCAATGACTGGTCAAAATATATATAACCAAATATAATCATATTGAAACACCCCTCATCTTTTCATAATTCTTGAATCCCTAAAAATCAAAGTGGAAACCTCAAACATAGACTGTACCAACCCCCTTGGACACCACCCCCCATCACCTTGGACACCACCCCCCATCCCATTAAACAAAACTAATAAATTATAACCTAATATTCATGAAACAATACAATCATCATGTCATAATCTCACAAACCATGATGCAATAGTCAATCCCAACTGACACTTATCCCCCACCCCCTTGGACACCACCCCCACCC
This sequence comes from Viscum album, assembly GCA_963277665.1. Classification (NCBI taxonomy): domain Eukaryota; kingdom Viridiplantae; phylum Streptophyta; class Magnoliopsida; order Santalales; family Viscaceae; genus Viscum; species Viscum album. The sequence goes on along the minus strand of OY728127.1, from coordinate 511,386,073 downwards.
CCTTGGACACCCCCTGGACATCACCACCCCCTTGGATAGCCCCCCCCCCCCTCTGGACACCCCCCCACCCCCTGGACTGCTCCCCACACCTCTAGACACCCCCACCCCTCCTGGACACCCCCACCCCTCCTGGAAACCACCCCCCACCTCCTACCCCCTTGGACACCCCCCAACCCTCTGGACATCCCCCCCCAGACAACCCCCCAAACCCTCTGAACAGGCCCCCACCCCCTTAGACAGCCCCCCACCCACCCACCCACCCCCTTGGACAGCCCCCCACCCCCTTTGACACCCCCACCCCCTTTTACCCCCCCCCCCCCCAACACACACACACACACCCCTGGACTGCCCCCCCCCCCCCACCACCACCACCACCACCACCACCATGGACACCCCGGACACCCCCCAACCCTCTGTACAGCCCCTCAAACCCTCTAGACACCACCACCCCCCCCCCCCCACCCCCTTGGACATCCCCTATACACCACCACCCTCTTAGACACCCCCCACCCCCCACCCCTCTGGACAGCCCCTCCATCCCCCTGGATAGCCCCCCACACCTCTAGACACCCCCCCCCCCACCCCCTACCCCCTTGGACACCCCCCTGGACACCCCCCAACCCTATGGATAGCCCCTCCCCCCCCCCCCCGGACAACCCCCCAAACCCTCTGGATAGGCCCCCCACTCCCTTAGACAGCCCCCCCACCAACCCACCCCCTTGGACAGCCCCCCCCCCACCCACACACACACACCCCTGGACTACCCCCCCCCCCCTGAACCCTCTGGATAGCCCCCTGAACCCTCTAGACAGCCCCCAACCCCCCTGGACACCACCCTCACCCCCTTTGACATCTCTCGCACCCCCTTTGGACACCCTTAACCCCCTTTTATGTCCCCCACACCCCCCTGGACACCACCCCCCACCCCCTTTGACACCCCCTAGACACCCCCACCCACTTGCACATCCCCCCCCCCCCACCCCCTTTGAAACCCCATGTACGCGCACACACACATGATAGAACACACAAAAATCGTAAACTTGAATGATATCACTTCCATAGGTTTATTTTACTAGAAAATAATTTAACATGGTATAGATGAACATTATGAAACTAACCATGATTGTAAGAACAAATAAAAATAACATCTCAACAAATTCATTTAGGGCATCGCAGAAAAAAAAACTGAAAAGGAGTCATGTGAGGCTTACTTGAGTGTTGTGAGTCGACTTGATAGATCTGATAATAATAAATATGAAGATTGATGTTGGAAAAATGAGTCTGTAGGGAACAACTTCGACGAATCGATTCTAGGTTTTCCACGCAAGAGAGACGAGTTGCAGGTCGCCCGATCGAAGAAAACAGAATGACTGAATACGGGGTGTGATAAATCATTTAAAAGATTTATCATGTCAGTTATTTAATAACTGTCGTGATAAACTATTTTTTTAATGTTTATAACATCAGTTATTTAATAACCAACATAGAAAACAATTTATCACATCGGTTATTTGATGACTGACGTGATATATGTCGCTTCATACCGACGTAATAAATTGCGGATATTGGCTTTATCACGTCGGTTTTTTTATAACTGACGTGGTAAAGAACCGAGCTTTCCTTTATCACGTTGGTTATTTAATAATCGCCGTGATAAAGCACTAAGATTTCCTTTATCATGTCGGTTATAAAATAATCGACGTGATAAAGTGTTCCAGATTCAATTTGCACATCGGTTATACAATAACCGACGTAAAAATGCTAATCTCCGTATATTTTACGTCGGTTATAAAATAACCAACGTAAAATATGGATCCTAATCGATATATCACGTCGGTTATATAGAACTGCTGTGAAAAATGATGATGTGTTAAACGTTTTTTCCACTAGTGCTAACACTACCAACATACACAAATACTAGAACCCATGGAATAACCATAGGCATCTAAGACAATAACCTGAACCACTGCTAGGCTTAAAGACTCTAATAGCATGATTTGAAACTAGAGACAAGAACACTACTCACACTAATAGAACCTTTCCAAGTCCTGGTAGTCCTACAGAAAAAACCAAGATCTATAATGATTATGGGCTCAACAGTAGCCCTGTCTAGAAAAAAACATCTAGCACCATAGAACCAAATCCATATTCATAGAGAAATAAAAACTAGATTGGTGCATATATCAAGATTTTCTACTCAATCCCCAGGCCCATATAATATCATCCAATAGAGGAAAAAGTTTGATCAAACAAAGGTCCAACCCCAAATCTAATACTATCCAAAAATTATCCTCACAAATCCAATACCTAAAAAATTAAACTTCAAATATTCATGGAACAAGCCATAATGCATGGGTTGGTTAAATGTAGAACCCATAAATACAATGACTACCAAAATGAATGCAAACCATCGGTCTCTATGTACTAAGGTGACACCAGGAGTCACCTCTGATTCTACTATCACCGACCATCTCGAGATTATTAAAACACATGGTGCCCATGGTCCATTTGATCATATCCACATCAAAACACCAGCCAAGCCTGTTACAGAATCCTAATTTGAGGACTAAAAACCTAACCCATCCATGGACACCAAATTTACCACAAGGGAATCCTAAAGAGGCACCATGCCCATAGGGGCATCATCATTGGTCCTTAAGACCTCATAAATAATTGGAAATCCTATTATGGGGTCCTCACCGAACCCCTTCAGCACACCACCTATCCTAGGTTATCACCAGGCCCACAAGGGTATCCTATAGGGTCCCTCTGACCTATCTCAATATATACACATTAACACTTAGTCATACCAACCATCCCACATTGTAAACCCAGTCAAAAAGATCCAATTAAACTAAATCATAATCAATTGGTTTAAAACCCCAACCTCTATAACCTCAAGCAATAGATCCCAAAACATATGGAACATCCAAAACACTACCCAGTTGCATCATCTAGGAATAATCTGACACACTAAACTTTACCTATTTTAATCTCTAATCCAAGACAATAATAGATCCCACATTCCATGAATCCTCTAAAGAACCTCTAACTAAACCTCTTACTATCTTCCATGATAAGATTTTCTTACATGGGTCTCAAACCACATCTTCCTTTGTAGAGTTCTTAAACTAAAACCTCAAGGAATCACTCTCACCAAACCTCTCCCATCACAAAACATCCCTCTAATGACCTCTAAATAGTACAAGGACCTCAATATCATGTTCTACATGGAAAAATTATCAAAATGGATTACTCAAAAGTTCAATTATATCTCTAGGGTGAAAAACTAGTGAATCACCTCCAATGAGGTAGGACATGATATATACCTCATGTACATGATGTGTAACACCAAAAATTCTCCCAGGTTATGTACCATTACTCACTCAATATAAAATTACTTACATTGACTAAAAACTGTTTATTAAGAAACACAGTTTGTAATCCACATAGGTAACTAATCCTAATACCCCATATAGGGTTAGGCTAAGTACCCCACATAGACACAGATCATGTGAAACATAAAATGTCTAGGGATCTACTTTACCCTACCATGAAACTTTCTACATTATGTATATCTTAGTACTTAAAAATACCTAAAGACGTCACTACACAGCATGCCCATAGGGACTATAGGATTTATAATCCTCATCATATTCCCTCTCCAAAAGAGAAAGACACACAGTGTGTGTTCTCTGAACTACATTCCATGTATATTGATTTCTCAAACAAAAATCCATTATGATCATTTAAAATCCTTATTTCTTCCTAAATCACCCATAAAAACAATTAAGGGGTCAATAAAAACACATAAAATGGTATATAAACTAAAACTTATGAATATAAAAGGATGTATATAAAAAAAATAGACTACCTAAGGGTGTAAAAATTATAAGAATTGATCCTCACTCTTCACTCCATAGTTTTTGCACCTCAGTCCCTGTCCAATCAGACTCATCCATAAATCATCCTACCTCCCCCTCCTTCCCTCACTCTCTCTTGAATTTAATGAAAAACAAAGGTTATATCTCCTCCATACAATAATATTCAATATTAAATAATGGGATAAATAAAAAGGAAGAATCAAAAAAGAAAATAAAATTCCTGCTTAAATGGATCTACCAATTTCTTGGAAATAAAGTGAATTTACATCGCACCTAAGACCCCCCCCCCCATTTTGAACAAAACTACAATGTTATAATTTTAATTTGAGACTTATTTTAAAATATACCTCCTAATGAACATGTGAAATAAATTTATATTTGATTAATTAAATATTATATATTCCATGAAAATATGAACAGCTGATAATTACACCAACCTCTTGTTCTAGGGTAAACACACTATTATGGGAGCAACAGATCTATTAGAAAAATTATTTAAGATCATTTCATTAGAGGAATTACTATTTTACCTCAATAAAACTATGGAATAAAAATTTAAATTTCTCCTAATTTTTTGATTCTGTGAAAACATGGGTCATCCCAACCTATACACCAAAACACTTCTCATCCCTAAGAACCCTAAATTTCTAGATAGTCACCAAGATCTCACCCTAAGAACTATTGCACATTCCATCTATCTCACCCTAAAATAACATCTTATTCATCTAAGGTACACATCCAAAACCTAGAATCCAACACATCTCCAAATCAAAAACCCAAATATATTGCATTCTATAGCACTAGAAACATTTATATTCTACTAACACACTGGTAACTGATTCCAACTCGGATGCCTACTAATCAGTCTCACAACACCCATGACTCTCCAACATGAGGGGACATTTATTTGAGACTGATAATATTTTTCCCACCGTATGAGCATCTTTTTCACTACCCTTTAACAAAAACAAAAAAAAAATTATGGCCTCAAATTCAACCATTAAGGAATGTAATGTCTGTACGTGGCTCACTCACTCGTAACTGTGTACCAATATGAAAATAATGACCGTCACCTACTCTTGGATCACTTGGAACAAAATTCTCTACACTGGAAAAAAAACAATATATACATAGGATCACATCCTCTAATAACCTATGGTTTTCTCTGTAAGAACCCGAATCTTCTTTCTGGTATGTCTTTATTTTCTAGTTTTTTTTGAGAAAAAGAGGAGTTTCTGTAAATTTCAAGAGTATACGCCATGTACTTATATGTACATGCCATGTACCTAGTTCCCACGGGTGACCGTGTGCTGGCCATGTAATGGTCGAGTACATGGCCGTGTGTGGTGACCTGGAGACTACCGAAAGAGGAGGCCAGATAAGGAAAATACACATTGTGTACTTTTAAAGAAAACACTATGTACTTTCTTTTTATTTCATTAAATGGACTGGAGTCATTTCTGATGGACAGAAATATCTTATTCTTGGCCTATCTCATCTAGGAGCGAGTGAGACCATTGGATCTTTGCTGAGCCCCCGACTCGTCGTCCTTTATCCGATTCGACCTCCGTCAGTTGCATTGGAATCGAATCATTGAGTTCTCCTTTCTTCTTAAACTTCGTCTCTTGATTTATCCTCTATCACGAGATATTCTCGATTGAAATTTTTTAATTTTTTTGTAGATATATAGTGTTATAGGGTGATTCAAGGCCTGAGGTTCACATATATCATCTGTACAATGTCGAGGTAGGTGGTTTGTGACTTTTCGTAGATAGTCTTTGAATTTTATGTGCAAAAGTGCCCAATACCCAAGAACAGGGTATTGCGTGTTTATGGTTTTTAGTCCTGTTATTACTTGATATGCCTTGTTTGTTTGGATAGAGGTTAATTGTTGTTAATAGGGTTAACTTTTCCATGCTATGGATGTTTCACCCTTGATTGCTTGTTTTGACCGTTTGGTCTAGCTTTCCTGTTAGGTTGCTTGCTTTCCATGCCTAGTATTGTTAGGATGGAGTGATTATTATCTGACATGATATGATATGCTATAGATTTTTTAGCCAAGTAGTTATTTAGGTTTACTTTGGCTTCCATGTATCATTTTTTCATGATTTACTTACATAGGGTTGTGGGAACCTGGTGTAGTAGACCATAGGGGGAATGGACGTTGAGGGCTTCCCTAGAGTGTCTGTCTTACTATTATGTTGCGAGACCATAGGGGGGGATGGACTTTGTGCTCCCTCAGAGTGTATATAGTTTCCTTGATATAGTCCATAGGGGGAATTGTACATTGAGTGCTTTCTTAGAGTGCCTATTAGTTACCGATACAAGACCACAGGGGGAATTAACGGTGAGTAATTCCTCATAGAGTCTTTGCTAAAGCTGAACCAGAGGGGTTAGACTGTGTATACTTCCCAGAGGGTTTTTTGTGTTGTTTGGTTGAACCAAAGGGGATAGGCTGTGAGTACTTCCTAGAGGGTTACCTACTTTTGATTAGATGCTTACTTTATATATGAAAATGAATGCAATTGAATTTGTAGGATTGTTACTATGTATAATTCCTTGTTTACTTTTTCATTTTGTTTATTGTCTGCCATATATATTCACTGACTATTAGGCACAGATCTTGGGGTGTTTGCCTACTGGAATTCATCTCACACCCAGTTTGGGTCATTCTTTTGGGCCCAAACAGATTATATTATTATAGTTCTAGATAAGGGCAATCATCCTTCTACTTCAGGTACTCGACTGCTTCAGATATGGAGATCATGGGACCAAGCTAAGGCTTGCGATGTTGTGGAGATTTTTACTTGGTTTTCCTTGTACTTTGGTTTAGTATTGTGTTTCAGCATTGTGACTTGTTTGGATATTTTCCTAGACATATGTATCATGAATAATATATATGTGTGTGTGTGTGTTCTCAGTTGTTATTACTTCTTGTCTTCCACTATTTACTGTTGTATGGTATTACTACTACTTATGCTATTGTTATCTATTTTACTTCCGCTATGTTACTCTTCCAATGAGGGCATAGTTTCCCCACTATCACACCCAAGGCCCTCACTACTAGTTGGCAGCCTCTGGTGTTTGGGGAAATGCACTTGATTCCATGTGACCAACTGGGTACGGGGCACCTCTGGGCAGAACCCAGAATCGGGACATTATAAAGTGGTATCAGAGGAATTCTTTCTTCTTTACTTACTTTTTAGAGCCTATAGCGAGGGATAGGAAGGAATAGGTGCTTGTTAATAAGTTGTGCCCAGGAGTAGCTAACCCGTGTACAGGTAAAATACAATTTACCTTGTATATTGTGATTTTTATAGTTTTCCAATTATTACAGTTGATTTGATTACACCATTGGGTGATTCACATGTATTGTGTTGTTATCATTGATATTATTGAGGTTCTATTTTCTATTTCAACTTGATGAGATGAGGGAATGTCATCTCACACATCATATAATCACTTACTAGAGATCACATGTCATGGATTCTTACCATGCCATTTAGGGTGCATTATTTATTTCATGTTGTTGTGATAGATGTTGTGCTAGATATGCATGTTGTTGTGACAGATTCCTTGATAGAATACTTACTTTTTGAATGAAATATAGAATTGTGTAAGGTTTAGTTTGAATGAATGTCAAACTTTGGTTCTTGAGGTGTTATGGGCCCTCATGGACCGGAATTTGGTGGATCATTGCATTGTTATTCCTTGTATATGACATGTATAAGATTCCAAGCTTTGATTCTCGAGGATTATGGGACCTAACATATAGGAATTTGGCACTTTAATGTTTGTTTCAGTGTTTTTATGGGTTCTGGAGTAGTTTTTGAGGCTTACTATTTGGAAAAACCATGAATACACGCGTGTAATGATAAATACATGCCATGTGTCCTTCTGTTCGAGAAGGAACTGTTTTTCTTAAGTACGCATCGTATAGTCTCTAACTGTGTCAATGGTTTTGTGGGAAGAGACATGGGGTTGGGAAATCCTTAGAGGAACATGTCGTGTACCGAACGTACACGTCGTGTGTATAGACTATGTATTCATCCGTGTGACTAACGACATGGGTGGATGAAAATCAGGAATTACACGCCGTGTCAATATAGAACACACCGTGTAGAGTGATCCGTGTAGCTAGTCGTGTGACTAACAACACGGGTCGATGAAGTTATTCTAGTACACGTCTTGTCTGGCACAAACATGCCGTGTACTCTTGTTCTAGGAAAACCATGTGGCTTAGCCATGTAAAATAACTTAGGCAGGGGAAGAGGATTCAAGTACACACCGTGTGTTAGGGAAACACACCGTGTGTGTGTGGGGTGTTACATGACCTGGGTTAGTAAAAGTATATGCCCATGTGAAGGATTAAGGGAACACAACGTGTAGGCATTATACACATCATGTATCCATGTTTTGAAAAACTTGAATGATTTATTTCTCTTGTTCCCTTCTTACACTTCTAAGTCTTAGTCCCAGTTAATCTTGATCTAAGTTGTGCAATTGACCTTACAGAGTCATGTCACTGAGATGTCCTCTGGTTTTCCACCAGTTATAGGGAAATGATCAGACACTGGATATGGATGATCAGGGACTACTAGAAGATCCTCTATTTGTGACAGTCTTGGAACCAGCCATTATTCCGGACGTAGGTGCTAACGCACAGTTCCGAGAGGGCTTTATGAGGTTCATGCAGACCTTTTGAGGAGTACCACCTCCTGCACCATCGATAGCAGAATTGATACAGGTTTTCCTACAGCAGCATCCTCCCACCTTTATAGGGGATGGAGGACCTCAGGCTGCAGTGTCATGGCTAGAATCCATGCTTTCTATCTTTGAGCATCTAGATACGCCTCAAGAGAGGAGGGTGAAGCTAACTAAGTACATGCTATGTGACTCCGCCAAGAGATGGTGGGATGTGATTTCATAGGTGGGACACTTCTAATGGTAGCTAGGTGGTGTGCTACCAGTGCGGGAATAATGGGAATATGAGGCCACTTTTCCCAAGAGACCCAGTGGAGTGCTGATCTTGTGGCAATATGGGGAACCTTTAGTGTTTCTATCAGTTTTTCTCATCAGCAACTAGTGATAGGGGTTCTTATATGACTCCTTGTTTAGGAGAAGCACCACCAGTTTCTCATCAATCAGGGAACTAGAGTTCTTCTGGTAGTTCAAGATGAGGTGGAGGTCACGACCGTGGTATCCAGTCTCTAGGATTTCAGCGACAGCAAGGTGGATCATCTCAGGGTGGTCAGGCAGGGTCACAGGGTCGTAGTGCAGGTCAGGCTTTTACAGTGGAGTAAACCCAGAAGGAGCAGGATCCTAGACCCTCTACAGTATGAGGTGCAATCCTAGTTTCCTCAATTTTAGCTTCTTCTCTTTTCAATACAGGGGCTTCCCATAGATTTATATATGTTGTTGTTGTGAAGATCCTTGGGATTTTTATCTTTTTCTTCTGCTGATATCTTGATTTTGGACACTATATTGGGGACTATAATGGCTAGTGTATGTCAGTGCAAGGAGTGCCCTATTAAGGTTGGTTAGTGTCACTTCTTATGGGACCTCTATGTCCTAGAGATGACAGGCTATGGCATTATTCTTGGAATAGACTGGTTAATTCCCTTCCAGGCTGTTGTTAACTGCTATCTTCATAGGGTGAGTTTCACATCATCAGTGGGTGGATTGTTTCCACATAAGGGCAAATGGGATGTCCAAGCGAGCAGAGCAAGACTCGAGCATCATGGTTTGGGAGGAGTTATAGCCCAGGTTGCTATTCTATATCTATATGACCATGAGACTTCATAGACAGACTTTCCTCTAGTAGTGGATCGTTTCAGGGATGTATTTCTAGAGGACTTTTCAGGTTTACCTCTTGAGCAAGTGGTAGAATTTTCTATTGATCTCGTGCTAGGAGCAGCACCGATGTCCATTCCTCCTTATAGGATGGTTACACCGGAGTTATAGGAGATTAAGAAGTAGTTAGAGGGGTTATAGGAAAAGGGTTTCATCTGACCCAGTACTTCTCTTTGGCATTCACCTATCCTGTTTGTGAAAAAGGCGTACAGTACCCTCATAATTTGCATGGACTATCAGAATTTGAACCATTTGATGGTCAAGAACTAATATCCCTTTCTAAGGATTGATTATCTCTTTTATCAGCTTCGAGGAGCCCGGGTGTTCTTGAAGATTTAATTGAGGTCTAGTTATCACTATTTTCATGTTAGACCATCTGATGTACCTCTCACAACCTTTTGAAGTAGGTATGGTCTATACAAGTATGTGGTTATACCATTCGATCTCACGAACATGCTTGCAGTCTTCATGGAATTGATGAACCAAGTGTTCCATCCATACTTGGATTATTTTGAGGTAGTCTTTGTGGATGATATTTTGGTGTAATCTCACACTTGACACGATCATGCCACACATCTTTAGATTCTTTTGAGTACACTAAGAGAGCATCAGTTATATGCTAAGCTCTCAAAATGAAACTTTTGGATGGACCAAATTCACTTCTTGGGTCATGTTATCTCAGCGACAAGCATATCAATAGACCCAAAGAAAGTGAGAGCAGTAGTTTCCTGGGAGCATTCGAAAACGTCTTTGAAGTAAGAAGTTTTCTAGGGATGGATGGATACTATAGACATTTCATACAAGACTTTTCATGCTTAGAACCGCCACTAACGGGCCTGACTAAGAAGGGTGCGAAGTACTTGTGGTCAGATTCTTGTGATTCAGCCTTTTAAGATCTGAAAGGGAGGTTAACTTTAGCACCAATACTAGTTTTTTCAGAGCCAGGAAAGATCTATACTGTTTACTGTGATGCATTATGTATTGGGATGGTAGCATTGCTTATGTAGGGAGAAGGAGTTGTTTCATATGAGTCTCGGCAGTTGAGGCCACATGAGAGCAACTATTGAACACATGATCTCGAGTTGGCTGCGGTTGTTCATGCTTTATGCTGTTGGAGACATTATCTTCTGGGAGAGTATTTTGTGGTTTTCACTGACCACAAAAGTCTCAAGTATATCTTCACTCAACGCGGTCTGAATCTGAGATAGCGAAGGTTGGTTCAGTACCTTCAATCATTTGACTTTGATCTTGCCTACATGCCTGGTAAAGGCAAAGTTGTGGCTGATGCATTGAGCAGGAGGACTCAGATACAGGTAGTTCAGGAGGCCAGTAGTGAGTGGAAACTTATGGATCTATTCTATGATATGCATTTGGAGGTGCATGACTAACAGGGGCAGACGTTCCTTTCTTATGTACTTGTTACCTCTACCCGACTTGATCGGGTGTGAATGAGATATTTATCATATTCTGAAGGCCTATTCCTACAGGAGAGTGTGTTAGGATAAGACCCTATTCCTAGATGGACCATAGGCAAGGATAAGGTCTTGTGTTTTCATGGATGTGTATGGGTGTCAATAGACATATGTGAGGAGCTGATGCGGGACTTTCATTCCTTAGTTTGGGAAGTTCATCCTGGTGTAACCAAGATGTATCGTGATCTTCACTGTCATTATTGATGGTCAGGTATGAAGAGATATGTTGTTGGGTTTTTCATGAGATGTTCCACATGTTAGCAGGTGAAGGCGGAACATCAGTGACCAGCAGGACTTTTACAACAGTTACCCATTCCCGAGTGGAAATGGAATGATGTCGCGATGGATTTTAGGATAGGTTTTCCAAGGTCTTCTCGAGGGATTTATGTAGTATGGGTTGTCATTGATAGACTCACGAAGGTTTCACACTTCTTTACAATCAAGGATAACTTTAGTGTTGATGATCTGGGAAGGTTGTACATCCGAGAGATTGTATGTTTACATGGGGTTCCACACTCCATTGTTTCAGACAGGGATGCACGCTTTACTTATCGTGTTTGGAAGGGACTTCATAGAGCTTTGGGTACACAGGTACATCTGAGTAAAACTTACCATCCTCAGACAGATGGCTAGTCCGATCGTACGATTCAGGTTCTTGAGGACATGCTTCGAGCATGCATCCTGGATTTTGGAGGTTATTAGGAGAAGCACATATCTCCTGTGGAGTTTTCCTACAATAATAGTTTTCAAGCAACTATTCAGATGGCACCTTTTGAGGCTTTGTACGATAGGCCATGCCAATCACCCTTATATTGGATGGAAGTAGGAGAGGCAGCTCTTCTAGGACATCGTCTTGTCCAGGAGACCATGGAGTATATATAGTTGATTCGGAAGAGGATGGCTACTATACAGTCACGACAGAAGTCTTATGCTGATCGATAGAGATGACCTCTAGAGTTTGAGGTCGGAGATCAGGTTTTTCTATGTGTCACACTGAGGTTGGGACATAGTAGGATTATGAGATAAGGTAATCTTTCATCGAGATACATCGGTCAGTTTGAGGTGTTGGAGAGATTCGGGCCAGTTTCATATCAGTTGTAGTTACCTCAAAGGTATCGGGCTATGCATTATGTCTTCCATGTTTCTCATCTTCAACGTTACTTCTCATACCCATCTCATGTTTTCTAACCCAAGGAGTTTGAGCTCAAGGTGGATGCCTCATTCGAGAAGTGTCATATCCAGATTTTTGATTGAAGTATGAAGGTTCTCTATGTCCAGTCTGTCCCTCTAGTATGAGTGCTAGGATAGCACAGGTGAGTACAGGATGATACCTAGGAGAGGGATGCTGATGTACGATCGTAGGGGCCAGAGCTATTCGAGGATTCTTTTTTTAAGCCACCTTGCTAGGGAAATTCAGGGAAGAATTTCTTTAAGGGGAAAGTTTGTAAGAACCTGGATCTTCTTTCAGGTATGTCTTTCTTTTCTGGTTGTTTTTTACAAAAAGAGGAGTTTCTGGAAATTTTAGGAGTTCACACTGTGTACTTATATGTACACACCATGCACTTGGTTGTCATGGGTGACCGTGTGCTGGCCGTGTATGGATGAGTACATGGCCGTGTGTGGTGACCTGGAGACCACCTAAAGTGGAGGCTGGATAAGGAAAGTACATGTCATGCACTTTTAAAGAACGTGTTGTGTACTTTCTTTTTATTTAATTAAAAGGATCAAGGTCACGTCTGATGGATAGAACCATCTTCTTCTCGACCTATCTTGTCTGGGAGTGAGTGATACTATCGAATCTTTGTTGAGTCCCCGACTTTCCATCTATTCTCTGATTTAACCTCCATCAGTTGCGTTGGAATTGCATCAGTGAGTTATCCTTTCTTCTTGAACTTAATATCTTGATTTATCCTCTTTCACAAGATATTTTTAGTTGAATGTTTTTAACATTTTTGTAGATATACAGAATTCTAGGGAGATTCAAGGCCTGATGTTCACATATATTGTTTGTATAATACTGAGGTAGGTGGTTTGTGCCTTTCTGTAGATAGTCTTTGAATTTTATGTGCAGAAGTGCCAAATACCTAAGAACGGGGTATTGCATGTTTATGGTTTTTAGCCCTGTTATTACCCGATATGCCTTGTTTGTTTGGATAGAGGTTAATTGTTGTGAATAGGGTTAAATTTTCCATGCTATGGATGTTTCTCCCTTGATTTATTTTTTTTACCATTTGGTCTAGCTTGCTTGTATGTTTCTTGCTTTTCATGCCTAGTATTGTTAAGATAGAGTGATTATTATCTGACATGCTATGATATGTTGTAGATTGTTTAGACAATTAGTTCTTGAGGTTTAATTTGGTTTCTATGCATCGTTTGTGCATGATTGACTTACATGGGGTTGTGGGAACCTGGTGTAGTACACTATAGGGGGAATGGACACTGAGGGCTTCCCCAGAGTGTATGTATTACTATTACGTTGTGAGACCATAGGGGGGATAGACTTTGTGCTCCCTCAGAGTGTCTTTAGTTTCCTCGATACGAGCCATATGGGGAATTGGACATTGAGTGCTTCCTAAAAGTTCCTATTAGTTACCAATACGATACCATAGGGGGAATTGGTGGTGATTTCTTCCTCATAGAGCCTTTTCTAAAGCTGAACCAGAGAGGTTAGATTGTGTGTACTTCCCAAAGGGTTTCTTGTGTTGTTTGGTTAAACCAGAGGGGTTAGGTTGTGAGTACTTCCCATAGGGTTACCTTCTTTTGATTAGATGCTTACTTGATATATGAAAATGAATGAAATTGAATTTTTAGGATTGTTACTATGTATACTTCCTTGTTTACTGCTTCATTTTTTTATTGCCTACCATATATATTCACGGACTGTTAGGCACATATATTAGGGTGGTTGCCTACTGGGATTCATCTCAAACCCTTTTTGGGTCATGATTTTGGGCCCAAAAAGAATATATTTTTGCAAGTCTAGATAAGTGCAAGCACCCTTCTACTTCAAGTACTTGACTACTTCAGAGTTGGAGAGCATGGGACCAAGATGAGGCTTGCGATGCTGTGGAGCTATTTACTTGATTTTCCTTGTACTTTGGTTTAGTATTATGTTACACCATTGTGACTTGTTTGGATGATTTCCTAGACATATGTATCATGTTTCATATATATATATGTGTGTGTGTGTGTGTGTGTGTGTGTGTGTATTCTCAGTTGTAATTACTTCTAGTATTCTGTTGTTTACTGTTGTATGGTATTATTACTTCTTTCATTATTGTTATCTATTTTACTTATGTTGTGTTACTCTACCAATGAGGGCATAGTTTCCCCACTATCACACCCAAGTTCCTCACTACTAGTCGAAAACCTCTGGCATTCGGGAAAATTCGCTTGAGTCCATGTGACCAACCGGGTACGGGGCACCTCTGGGCAGCACCTGAAACCAGGACGTTACATTCTCCCCATCATAAGGATTTCTTTACACCAATCCTTGAGAACCAACCTTAATAGGTCCATTATGGGTACACCACTCAGGTCCCTCTATGACCCTAAAAAACTCAATGGACCCACACATGGTCTATTCTATCGATCTAAAATAAAACTAATGCCATGTAAAACTAGAATTCATACACTCTCACACACCAATTCGTCTCTAAAAAATTTATTCCAACCACCACTATCCTTATCAAAAGTGAGTAATTCATGAAGAACCTCACGTAAGCTCTCATGAACCAAAAGTAATATTGACCAAAAAACCCATGTCCCTAATAGATAGAAGGAACTTGGGTCCCCACCATAAGACCTAGTATATAAAATGTATTAGGAACTGCACCATCTTCTACACAAGGGTTTAAAATGACTTCCCCACAACTTGAACCTAGGAGCTCAAGGAAAAAAAAATCATGGAAAATTGATCCTGATCCAAACACCTCTTAGAAATACTTTCCCTCATTAATCCACTATCGGGGTATCCAAAGACTGAAATGACCCATTGGGTTCTTCACATAACCCTCAATAAAGGGATTGCACTTCCATCACAAGTGATAATCTCACCAAAAAAATCCACATAGCATGTCATTTGAATAAAAATACATTTAGTTTCGTTGAGTAGAATCCCACCAAGGATAAATATATGGAAATATAATATAGGTCATTGTCTACAAATTTGACAACTAAACATCCATATTTAGTGAATTTAGACACAAACAATCATATTTCATTTGAATACTATTCTCCTAAAATGATTCATGTGAAAAGGAATATTTAAATTATGATAAGAGAAGAAAATAAAAAAACCATAAATAAAAAAAATATACTTTATCACTCAAGGAAAAATCATAAATCCATTAAAACTGAAACTAAGAACGTCAATATCATCACCTTGGTAACCTAGGCATACTATCACAGAAAGTTTTTTTGATGCACCTTATCGAGTTCATCATAAGTTCTGACACATCCATAATCCACCTTTCTATAAACTCTCCAAATCATAAAATTAGATCAATATGATAATAATTTGTAATGAACTGAAAAAATTCAACCTAGAACGTCACCCGATTCAGTTCAACACCAGGCCTCAAGTATGCCTCCCCTTACACCAGAGGTTGTTGACTAGAAACGATGGTCAATGAAGATATAATGCATTGACTCTTCCATTATATCAGAGTATAAGAACATTATAATAAACTAAACACCTCAAAATCCATAAATACCATGGTACACAATATAAATAACTAAAACATGCTGTAATAAATGGAATTTATAATACATAATGATGATCATTATATAATATAATACAACTAATCTCCCATTGAACTGATCACACATTCAATATAAATAAATAATTAAAAAATATACAATAATATATGCTACTAACTTTGATCCATACCTCATACAAAGTATCAAAAAACTACTAAGCTACACCAAACTGATCCTAAAACACTTCAAAATCCATCCCACTTGATCATGAACCACTAGACCACAACCCCATCTATTTTTCATCCAACGGTCATCCTAAAAGCAGACATAAGGGTTTGCATACACACCATAATACATGTACATGGGGTGAGAAATATATATCACTATGTCACCCCAATAGTGTAATTATATCTACTTATATTTTCATGTGCATGAACTCATAATATTCCCAACCTAATTAAATAAAGGAATTAGGAATAATAAAAATTAACAACTAAAATAAAACAATTTTTGATTGTTATGTCCAAATGAGCCACCCGATATCTACCAAACATGCATAGGCTAGTGATGAAAAAACACTGAGCAAATGGATCAAAATGATATGACACACAAAACATCAAGAACATAATTTAGATCTTAAGGTTTCTTTCATAAGTCTAACACTAATAACATGTGATAATTCTAAACCCTCAGGTGTAACCATTAACATTTAATACAATAACATAGACCACTAATAGGCTCGATGTCTCCAAAAACCCAATCTGAATCTAGAAAAAATAACTCTATTGATACTTAGAAAACCTATCAAAGTCCCTTTAGTCCAGAAAATCTAACTAATATATATCAAGATAACGTTTATCAAAAACATCATTGGGCCCCATCTAGAGTATCTAGGACTAGGGAACCACAATCCCAGTTTAAGATAAATCCAAACTAGAGGGGTGCACATATCTAGATAATCCATTAGATTTGTAGCCTAACTAATAATAACCAATGTATGAGAAAATTAGATCAAAATTAGGGACATCACCCAGTCTAATAATATCCCCAAGGTCTCCTCTCACATCTAACACTAAAGAAATAATAACCTAAAAGTTTCTCTAAACAAGCCATAAAACATGGGCTAGTTGAATTCCAAACACATCAACATAACTAGAACCATAATGGGATCAAACCACTGGTCCTTGAGTTATAAGATGACATCCTAAGTTTCCAATGTTATAATTAGAACTAGACCTCTTAGGGTCAACAAAAAATTTCATACCCACAATCCAATGGATTATGTCTTGTGTCTATTTTAAAACATGATCCAAGAATGATATAGGAACCCCATATGGTGAATTCATCACTTATCCCATCTATGACCACCACCTCATCCATAAGTTAATCCTTAAGTAGCATCCCACCCATGATGGAATCTTTAGTGGTCTTCATAACCTCATTAAGAATAGGATAAAATATAAGGATCTATATATCTAGTTTTTCTAGCATACCTATAAACCTATTTCATCACCACATCCATAAGTAAATCCCTAGTGTCCCTTAGACCTATCTCAACATATACGCAATGACACATTGTCGTACCAACCATCCAATGATGTCGACCAAGCCTAAAGGATCCAACTGAACTAAATTTTATGAAAGATATCTAATACCCCACCCACTATAACCTAAAGAAATATGACCTGGGGACTAGTAACAATCCAAAACACTACCCACTACCATATCCTAGGAATAATTATAACGTGTGAAACTAAACCCCTTGGCATCCCCAAGACAATTCACTACTCAATACTGCCTTCCAGGAACCATTTAAAGAACCTAGATATTGACTTCTAGAAATCTCACATGACACATTTTCCAACATGCTCGTGACACTTACTTATGTCTCAAACCACATCTCCCTTAGGGGAGTTCTCAAACTAAATCCTTAAGGAAAAACACCCACCAAACCTTTCCCAATACAAAACTTCTCACCAACAACCGCCAAACACCATACGGTCCTAAAGATCATATTATATCTGAAAAAATTATTAGATTAGACTACTCACAAGTCCAATTCCATATCCATGGGGGAAAAATAGTGTAACACAACTAAATAGTGAGTGGAGGATGTGTAACTCGTATAAATTTCATGTACTTCCCACAATCCTCATTGTCCATATAGTACCATCCACTTAGCAAGGACTTTCCCCAACTACATTCCATGTATCAAACAAACACATAATGTAAGAAAAATAGAGAACCTAGACCAATTTCACAAGCAGGTTTAGTTAAAGTACCACACATGGTCTCTAGCCATGTGTAATAAAAAATGTCTCTCTATTTTCCAAACACAACCATGTAACCGAACATAATAAGTATGGCTAAGTACTTGGCCACACATTGATCCACCCCTATACAGAATTTCCATAGGGACTACATGAAATTTAGTTATCTTATTATTACCCTACCAAAAATAATAACTAACAGTGTGTGTTATAAGAACTAAATGTTGTGTAGACTGGTTTCCAAAGGAATATTCTTTTTGGTCACCTAAAACTATCATTTCTCATCGAGTCTTCACACAAAAACCCTCCAGGTGTCCCTAAAAACACTTAAAAGAATTTTTTTTAATTTATGGTGAAATATAGGAAAAAAATTCCTCCCTCATGGCATAAAACATTGAGTCTCAATCTCATATCCACCCTATATAGCCACTGCACCATGATCCAGTACTGATCGAACAAGTCTGACATGTCTCCTCTATCTCATTACTTATCTCTATATCTCACTCCCTCTCTCTCTATATCTCTCCACCCCCCCCCCTCTATATCTTGTACATTACACCTAGAAAATGGGAGTTACCCTACCTCATGACATATGAGAGAAGAAACAATGGGTAGAAAAGAAAAAACAACTACTTAAACAGCCTAACTCAAGTCCCAAAATGTGACGTGCCTTTACACCTCACCTAGAAAAACCCCCCATTCTTGACTCAATTGTTAAGTCATAGTCTCTATCGAAAACAATTTTCAAAATATATCATTGAAAAAATATGAAAAATAAATTATTATTTATTTAATTATATATTAAACATTCTAAGAAAATAAAAATGACTCAATATCCCCAAAAAATAAATAGTAGGGTAAATATGTTATTCCCAAATAAATGGAGTGGTCAAAAAAAGTATCTAAGATCATCAAATATGATAAATTTCCATTTTATCCCTCAAAACACCCATGAATGTAAATTAAAATTTCTACTGATTTTCTCAATTAATGAAAATGTAGTTTATCATAGAACCACATAAGAATATATTCTATACATATCATAATTTATACTCATCTTCATAAACTAAGTAATATAAACATAAGAATGGGGGATCTAAAATGTTGAGTAAGGGGGGAAACATCGATATGTCATCGGGGGTTAGATCATAATCATATGAGAAAATTGGGGCATGAGAGGAATATCATATTAAAAAGAACATAATATAATAAGTGATATCCAAAATACATGATAATAAGACATGTAATCTAATAAATTCTAGGCTGGAATGACTAAGATGAAGACAAAAGAGGGGGTTAATTGTGTCTCGTTAAAAACTCCATAGAAAAAAATCTTCCCTATTGATTTAAAGTGATCATTTCCTTCTCTCATAAAGATGAGGGACAAATAGAAAATAAATAAAGGAAATAAAATCACATGGAGATGTATAGTGGCCCGGGGAATAGAAATATCTGAGTATACTCCACCAATTCTCTCTCAATGATCTTGGTGATTTTCACTTGCATGTCCTTTTTTCATTGACCTCTACAACTCAATGCAGTTAGTTGACACTATAAAAAAAAATTTAGTGGGAATTCTAGTTCTTTTACATAGAACAAAAACATACACAAATTACTATCAGATGCTAAAAACCACCATATAAAGATCAATTTTTCCAAAATGGGAATATCTATTTGTAAAATCACATTTTCTATTGGAAAATTGTTTTACCAATATAGATGTCTTTGTCACTAAATTTTCAGTAAAACCACTTTCACTAAATGTTATTACGATAGATAAAATTATTTTTTTCTAATTATATTAATAACAATAGATATATATATGTTGATCAAAAAAATTAGCAATAGATTAATATGACTAATATATCTGTTGACAATATTTTTTACACTTATAAATAATAAAAATAATTAATATATGTTTGTAAATTATATTTTAAATGTTTTTATTATTATATTTTTTGATAAAATTTTATATTATAATTATTAATATAATTATATATAATATATTATTATATTTATTATATAATAATTATAAAATTAGCCTATATAAAAGGCCAAAAAACCCAGACTTTATTTGAAAAAAAATGTTCAAGTGTAATTTAAAAACATGTTCAAAATTCATGGAAAGACAACAAGCTCTAATAAATATATTTGAAGCATGTACAAACACTAATAGACTTTATATCGGACATCGCTACTATGGAAACCCCATATGAATATACACAAATTCTCCATCATCCCTTTGATTGTAGTGGACCACCCTTATATTTTTGAAGCAACACATATCCCAACTCTAATCATAAGAAGATCTTATCCACTTTAGACAGGAACAATCATGAGCAACATTATGATCAAACAAAAACAACAATTAGAAAATAGTTTTCATTTAAAATAATGATATAAAATAATAAATCATGATATAAAAATATCATCCAGTAAAAACAACAACCATAAGATAATCTAACTAGAGACCACAACTAGAAGATTATTCATATAGTGACCACAACAAGAATATTATCCATCCAGTGAACATAACAAATTCCATAAAACATGATATAAAAAAATTGAGAAAAAACAAAATAAAAATTACTTAAAGAACTTGTGATCATAAAAAAAAGAATATCATCTAACATGTGATCACAAATAATTGAGAATTATGCAATACAGAGTATCTCAGGGAGGGAGATTATAATGAAACAATGATTTCTACTATGCCTACAAGTACTTAGGGAGACTTGAGCCTGAAATCTCTGAAGATACCCCTCAATGGAGTAACCACTAGGCTACGCCCTGGGGAGAACCATTGATAATTACACTAATTTCAATTAAGAGTGGTACATAACTCAAAATTATATAATCTAGTAAAACTACATTAAATTCCATAATCTTGTAAAGTTGTTTTAAATTTATAATTACACTCCTTTTCAATTGATAAGGATTCCTAATTCAATAGATAAAAACACATTTAGTGTAATGAAATCCTTAGATGTTAAGTATAGAGTTACAACGACAGTCTTGAAGGAAATTTTCGAATTGTATGAATATAAATAGAAAATTGTTGTATCCTAAAATTTGGTTTGAGTTAAAAGTAAACATACATGTTTATGTTAATTGATTGCAAGATTATGTTACTTTTAAAGAGTTTGTGGAAGTGTTTTCCAAGTGTGGAATAATAAAGGACCCCGAAATGAAGGCTCTAGGTGAAGATCTATGTTGATATGGAAACATGAAGAAAAAAAGGAAATGCACTTATTACATATTTGAAGGAACCTTTGGTTATTTGGATATATAGATTTTGTATCAAACACCTCTTCAACTAGGATGTAATACCCCCCATGTCAGTGACCTAAGACAAATTTGAGAAAAAGGCAATAAATTCATAGCAAAACATGTAGAAAAGATAAAGAAAAATAAACTTGATTGAACTGAAGATGCATGGATGGGGTGGATGCGATTATTCACATCTGTCAATTCCAGCCATTGTTATCCTTCACCACATGTTTAATGCTTCTAAAATGAGACCTGATGTGAATTTTTGTTAAGAATTAATGCACATATGAATACATGATAAATAATGAACATCATAAATAATTAGTTATTAGCAGTTTTAAGTTCTCTTAGTTGCTTTAAACTAATAATTCATATCAAAATAATGAATTTTATGATCAAGATACACAAGAGTTTGTATAAGAATATATTCCACAGGTCCCCATGGAATAAGTATTTCCTAAAACACAAGTACTACATAGGAGTAGTAGAGAGGTAAGAGAACTAGAGACATATGGTTTTCTAGTCAGTGAAGATGGTGAATAATTATTGGTTTAAAATGATGAACATATCTCTTATAAATAGGTAGTAGAGAGCTAAAAAGCTACAAGATGATAAGAACCCATGAATTCTAAAATAGATTCCATGTATCAAAAACAATTTTGAGTTCTAGAAGATGCACTAGTTGATATAAATCCTATAGGGTGAAAATGGGAATTCAAGAGAAAACTTAACATGGTGGGTAAGGTAAAAACTTATAATGAAAGGCTAGTGGATAAAGGGTTTGAACAATATCAAGGAATTTACTATGATGAAAACTTTTCATTGGTTTCTATGTTTACATCCATTAGAATTATACTTTCTATAGCATCTTTCCATGACTATGAAATTTGTCATATTGATGTCAAAATAGATTTCCTTAATGAGAACCTTCAGGAACATGTCTACATGATACAACTAGAAGGGTTTGTGAATCCAGGTGATGCCAAAAGAATTTTAAAGTTGCATAGATCTATTTATGGATTGAATCAAGCATCTAGGTCATGGAACATTCAATTCGATTAATTTATAAAAGAATTTTGTTTCATTAAGAATAAATGTGATGCATGTGTTTACAAGAGGTTTAGTGGGAATGTGGTCATTATCCCAGTATTATATGTTGATGAAATATTACTTATTAGAAATAACATACCAGTATTACAGTCTATTAAGTACAGGTTGAAAAAGTGTTTCTCCGTGAAAGAATTAGGTAAAGTAGCCTACATTCTAGAGATCAAGATCATTCATGATAGATCTAAGAGGATTCTTGGGATAATTCAAAGTACATATATTTACTAAATACTAAATTTAATTAGTATATAATAATCCAATAGAGGATTGGTTCTAATGTCACATGGTATACATATTTCAAAGAAAATGTGTCCTCGGGAGCAACAAGAAAAAGAGGGAATGAGTAATATCTCATACACTTAAGTGATAGGATCAATCATGTATGTCATGTTATATACTATGCTTGATGTTGCCTATGCATTGATCATGGTAGGAAGATATCAAGAAGATCTAGAACAATATTGGTATGTTGTTAAGTAAATCCTCAAGTATTTGAGAACAACTAAGGATATGTTCCAAATGTATGGAGGATACAAGAATTTGGTAATCAAGGATTATAACAATTCTAGTTGTCAAATAGATATGAATGGTTTGAAGTCATGTTAAAGATATTTTTTTGGTCTCAATAGAGGAGCTGTTAGATGGAAGAGTTCAAAGAATCTAGTTATCATTGATTATATCGTAGAGTCTAAGTATATAGAGGCTTATGATGCATCCAAAAAATCTATTTGGATATAAAACATTGTATAGGATCTTTATGTTGTACCTAGAAGTAAATACTATATCACATTATATTGTGATAATACTATAGCGGTGGGTCTTGAAAAAGAGACAAGGTCACACCAATAGACAATGTACATACTCCAGAAGTATCACATCTTAAGGTATTTTTATCATAGGGTTGAAGTTGCAGTAAGAAGAGTTCTCGCGGATGAAAACTTGGAAGACCCCTTGACTAAATTTCTATCTTAACATAAGTATGAGTATCATGTGAGAGCTAGCGGACTGAAGGTTGTTAGCAGTTGTCTCTATTGAAAGTGTGATTATGTTGGAGTTGGTTCCCTAGAACCAAATTATGTGTACTTTATGATAACATGTATTCATTATTTTGAATATTAATAAACTTCTTATCACATCATGATTATTCTTATATATGACATAGTATGTGATAATGGCCTAAAAGTAGTTGTCGCACTAAATGGTCATAGTAGTTACCCACTATGATGACAACCCATAAGTGCCACAATAGTATTATTAAATATATATTCTATAGCCATATGAAATCATTTAATGGATACAGATGATTCCGGCTATCATGGGTGGAGACTCGTAGGAATTTGAGTCACCTTCTCATGGTGTATGGCCTTGGTAATATCTGGTGTTGGGTATTATGAGAACGAGACCAGCCAGTTGGAAATCTACATTTATATGTGTCATTTAATATTCCTATGTACGAATTTTTGTATTGATCCTTAGAATTTAATATTATTATTAATGAGTGTTAATTCATGTACTTTTATGTATTGATGAAAAATGTGATGATACATATTCATGGAGAGGTAAGATATGTTGTGTGCATCATGTTTAATATTTTCATTAATGAATAAATCGAGAAATAATGTGTACCTTCTATTATTTAATAGAAGTTGATATCTCGGGATCTTTGATGGAAATGATATATCCTAAATAAATCTATGGCTATGGTGTTCAATAGGCAAGTTCGATTTCTGGGAATTCAAAGAAAGAGGCATCAATCACATAGGTTGATGGCACCAGTATGAAACCTACTTGATTATAGGTTTCGTGATAAAGGGATTATATTAAACAGTAGTCATCTGTGTGAGGTATTATGTCATTGTAGAATTAAATTATTTCTATATGGGTACCTTATCATTTTGTTAGATACTAACCTTGGACTATAGGTTGCTTCACCTAATGTCATTGAGAAAGAGGCCTACACTAAAAAAGTAGATTAGAGGGGGTTATTTAAAGGGGGTTATGTACAACCCCCTCTAAATTTATTTTCTACAAAAATGAGTGGGAGTTATGTATAACCCTTGTTAATAATCAAATTTAGAGGGGGGTTATATCCCCCTATAATTTCTTAAATTAGAGGGGGTGTTGAACCCCCACTAAATTTTTTAACATTGTTTTTTTAATATTTGGTTGGATTTTAGAGGGGGTCAAAACCCTCTCTAATTTCTTAAATTAAAGGGGGTTGAGAACCCCATCTAATGTCTTAAATTAAATAGGGTTGAAAACCCCCTCTAATGTCTTAAATTAGAGTGTTGAAAACCCCCTCTAATGTATTAAATTGGATGGGGTTAAAAACTCCCCTTTAATGACTTTAAATAAGAGGGGGTTTAAAACCCCCTCTAATTTAAGAGATCAGAGCAGGTTGTGAAGCCCCAATGTTTAAAAAAATAAATTCAGTAATATATATATATATATATATATATATAATTAAAACATAATATATAAATGTATTTAAATGAATTATATGAACATATTATATAAAATATTTATATGATTGTATTTAATTGTATTTATATGTATAAAAAATATAATTGTATAATATTATGTACATTAATATATATTTATTTGTATAAATTGTATTTTATATAATATTAATTATATATAATATTAAATCATAAACATATTATATAAATATATACATAGATATAATTTATTTAAAAATATATCATATAAAAACCCAAGCTTATAGTTTTTATAATTTATATTATAATAATAATAAATATATTATTAAATAATATGCTTATGCATTTATATTATATATAATTAACATTATATTAAATTAATTTTATATAAATAAATATATATTAATGTACATAATATTATACAATTATATTTATTGAAATAAATATTTTTTAATATACAAAATAACAAATATATGTATTGAAATAAATTATATAATATTTGTATAAATTGTATTTCATATAATATTAATTATATATCTGTATAATGTTTATTTCATATAATATTAATTATATATAATATACATATTAATTATATATAATATAAAATTGTATTTTATATAACATTATATAACTATTTTCATAAATTGAATTTCATATAAAATATTTCTATAAATTGTATTTCATATCATATTAATTATATATAATATTATATAATTTATACAATTAAATATATATTAATGTGCATAATAATAAATATATGTATTGAAATACATTATATTAATATATTTTTAAACACATTATATAAATATATTAAATAAATACTTATATATATATATATTATAAATAAACATGTATATAATATATAAATATGTATTTAAGTATATAAATAATTTACATAAATATATTTATTAATATATAAACATGTGTGTATATACATAACATAAATAGAATTATAAATATATTTAAAAATATACTTACTCAAATGTATATAAATATACATATAAATATATAGTTTATTTAAATGTATATATAGGTTATATATTTAAATGTATTTAAATATATTATGTAAATAACATTTGTTTAATAAATGATGAAATGTATATTAATTTACTGATGTGTATTTAAATAACATAAATTAAAGTGGTATAGTGGTATAGGTTGTGGGGAGTTTTCGACGACCTTGTCTGGCGATCGGGGTTTGATTACCTATGGATTTGAATTTTACATAGGGCGATGGGGACAAGGTTAGTCTCATGGATTTTCTAGTTGGAGGATTGGGGGAGAACAGGAGTGGAACGGGCATGACAGAACGAAAGGTAGGGTGGCACTGTAACTCGATGGGTATGGGAGGGAGGCATGTAGCTCGGTGGGGGGATTTAAACCCCTTCTAGAGTTACAGTTTGGGGTGAATGTAGACCAACAATAGAAGGGGTTTAAACCCCTTATAATACAACCATCACTAATTCACTTCTCTATTTACTGGTGATTCATGAAAACCTCCTCTAATAACATTAGGTGGCCACTTTACCAGCACTTAACCATAACCGCCACTAAAGCCTTTATAGGGGGTTATAGCCCCCTCTAAACGCAAAAACAACCCCCTATACCGATAAAAAAATTATATTGCTAGAGGTTCAAACACTAAGTGTATCTAGAATCTCAGTTAAATAATATATTATTATTTATTATTTAACAATTTGAATAAATATTATTCTCTTACATGGTTTAATAATTATTCATATTTGTTTGATCGCATATATTTCATCACCATTTATTTAATAGAATATTATGTTAGAGGAATATTTAATAAATATTTATTTTCCATTTAGTGAATATAATATTAATTTATTTATTGATGAATAATACAGTGATATTAATTTATTAAATAAATAATCATTATTCATGGCTTGATAAATATTATAGAGGAATGGTGGACCGAGTTTAAGGGACTGGTGAGAAATAATATATATTAAATATTATTTGAATAAATAATATTTAATTTTAATTCAAAAGTTTAGCATATGTCATGAAATAATATTATTATTATTATTAAAGACATGGGGTTCCATGGGAATTAAATAAATAATAAAGGGCACTTTTGAAATTATTTATTTCTAATCCTAGCAGTATATAAACTCAATTATATTATTTTTCCAAGAGAGTCAATTCATTTTGTTGTACATAATGAGATCCTAAGAAAATCCTCTCAATTCCTAGAGAGCTCCGTCTCCAAGAATTCTCCTAAGAACGGAGATCAATCTTCCTCCACCTTCTACTCTCGAGCCTAGAGAGATCAAGGAGAATCCTTTTCAAGTGATTCTCGAGGCAATCAAAGGTGAATGATGTAAGCAATAGGATCTGTCATGCTAGAACCTAGAGATTTCTATGGTGATGTTTGTAGATTTTTGGAACATGTGTTGATCACCGCTAGAGTGAATCTAATCTTGATTCTTATAATGCATTTATGGTATTATATAGATCCGTTTTCATATCCATCAATGAAGAAAGAATTTCTCACAAGGTGATTATTTAATTACTTAAATTAATTATAAATAATATGTTATGATCTTGTGTTTTAGTTCTGGTCTTTATCCATTTACTATATTCTTTGATTTAATTTCATTGATCATGGAATTCATCATCATGTAAATCTTGGATTAATCATTGATCATGAAAAAAACAAATTCAGTCACAACCCATCGCGCGCTTCTATTGTGCGTAGAACATATATACATATTCTCAGTTCATTACATATTAAATCTTCTTCTAGAACCTTCTTATAAATAACTTCAAAATAAATGAAATCAAATCCAAATAGTGGAATTAACGATACATTACACATTATGTGTATAAAAATAAAACTATAATTATGTTTTTAAATTAGCCATACATTAGACTTATTAAATTTATCATCATATCCTTTATTGTGCCCTAAAATTTTATCAACCATAAAATATAAAACAAAAATTCATTTAATGAAAAAAATGCAACATGGTATTGGTATTCCATATAAATTAAAACCAAAAAATACCTTATATTAAGGCACTTATGAAATCCTATCTATAAATAATAAAGTATAGGAAACCCTAATATATTAAATTAAATTAAAAAAATATATCATTACCATGTAAGCACACCTATATTAGATTTGGTTCCCTAGAACCAACTTTTGTATACTTTATGATAACTTCTATTCATAGTTTTTGAATATTAATAAACTTATTATCAAATCATGATTGTTCTTCTATGTAACATAGTATGTGATAGTATCTTAAGAGTAGTTGTTGCGCTAAAAGGTCATAGCAGTTCCCCGCTATGATGAGAAACCAGAAGTGTCGTGACAATATTCTTAAATATATGTTTTATAGCTAGATAATAACATTTTAGGGGCATAAATGATATAGTCTATCGGGGGTGGATACTCATATGACTTTGTGGAACCTTCTCATGGTGTACGCCCTTGGTAATATCCAGTGTATGATATTATGAGAGCGTGACCCGCCAATAGGAAATCAACATTTTTATGTGTCATTGGATGTTACTATCTGTGTATATGTGAATTGATACTTAGACTTTAATATTATTATTAATGAGTATTATAAGTCATATATTTTGATGTATTGATGAAAATCGGGATGACATATGTTCACAGCGAAGTTGGATACGTTGGATGCGTCATGAGTAATATTGAATTAATGAATAATGTGAGAAAAGATTTTTCCCTTATATTATTTAATAGAATTTGATATCTTAGGCCCTTTAATAGAAATGATATGGCCTAAATAAATCCATGTTTATGGTGTTCAATAGGTAAGTTTGATTATTATAAAGTCGAAGAAAGAGACATCAAGCACATAGGTTGATGGCACCAATGTGCAATCTGTTTGATTAGAGATATCATGATAAAGGTATTATATTACATAGTAAGCATTAGTATTAGGTATTATATCATTGTGGCATTAAATTATTTCTCCATGTGTGTCTTTGCATATTTCTAGATGCTAAACTTGGACTTTAGGCTGCTTCACCTAATGTCACTGAGAAAGAGGCCTAGAGGGTCAAACACTAAGTGTATCAAGAATCTCACTTAAATAATAAATATTATTATTATTTATTTAAAAATTTGAGAAAATATCATTCTTGCATGTGGTTCATTAATAATTCATGTTCTTGATCGGATATTTAATAAATTTTTATTTTTTATTTAGTGAATATAATATTTATTTATTTATTGGAGAATAATGCAGTGATGTTTATTTATTAAATAAATAGTCATAATTCAAAGACTAATAAATATTGTGGAGGAATGGAGGACTGATTTTAATGGTCTAGTGAGAAATAATATATATCGAATATTATTTGAATAAATAATATTTCATTTTAATTTTCAAGTTAAACTGATGTCAAAAAATATTACTATTATTATTATTATTATTATTAAAATGGGGTTTCATAGGTATTAAATAAATATTAAAGGTCACTTGTGAAAATATTTATTTCTAAAACCAAGTGGCATATAAACTCAATTGAATTATTTTTCAGTAGAGCCAATTCATTTGTTTTATTGTTCACAATGAATCTGTAGAATCCTCTCGAACCCCTAGATAGGTTCCTTCTCCAAGAAGGCTACCAAGAATGGAGAGTGATCTTCCTCCACCTCCCACTCTCAAGTCAAGAGAGATTAAAGAGAATCTTTTGGAATCTATTCTCAAGGAGATCAAAGGTGAATGATGTAAGATATAGGATCTACCGTGCTAGCACTTGGAGATTCATACGACAATGTTCGGAGATTTGTGGAACACATGTGGATCACCGCTAGAGGGAATATACTCTGGATTCCTTCAACACAATTATGGTAAAATGTAGATCTATTGTCAGATCTATCAATAAAGAAATAATTCTCACAAGGTAATTCTATATTTGATTAAATCAATTATAAATAATATGTAATGATATTGCACTCTAGTTTTGGTGTTTTATTCATTATTTATTTTCTTTGATTCAATTTCGTTGATCATGGAATTTAATGTCATGTAAATCTCAGATTTATCAATAATCATGAATCAAATAAAATTTGGGCATGACCCATCACATGCTTCCACTATGCCTGAAATCTATAAGTGGTATCAGATTGGTCACATAATTATTAATAATTATTTAAATATCATTGATTGATTTATGAATTTTTCATTTAGTTTTTAATTCAAGTTTAATAATTCTTTAATATGAATTGTGATATCTACTTATTCCTATTTTATTTATTAATAAAATCTATTACTTTTATGAATGAAATAAAATCTAAGATCTCATCTGGAGGTGCCAAGGAATCTGGTCGAATAGCACAAGAGTATACATCATGTAACTTGGATGCAGACGTTGTGTACTAGTGTTCAATGCACCAAGAATTAATTGGGAATTAATTCAAGCCATGTTCATATACTACACACAGTGCATTTAATTTTACACAACATGTTAACTGGGTCATCCTAGTACATAATCATACAGAATACACGTCAAGTAACCCACGTACATGGAATTTAGTTCTTTAGTCACATAAGGTCCATGTATCTTATTGCACGGCCTACCTAACTCGTGAATGTGTAACTCAGATACCACTCATCATGTATCCCCTATACACATCGTGTACTCCAATTTTTTCCATGGAATAGTTTACATGTTGAGTCCCTAGGCATTTTTCTCGGATAGACGGTGAGAAAATTACACACCATGTAGCTATCTTGTACATTTCAAGTACTTATATCAAATTGCACAGAATTAAAATTAATTTATTATACTATGTAAACCTTATCAAGCTGCTTCAGTAGTGGTGTAGTGGTTCAGGGTCGAGGGCCATAACAAACGGTGTTTGGTGAGGTCTAGGGTTTGATTCCTGGGAGCCCGCTCTTGGGTGAATTTCTTCCTCCCGTGTACCACTCGTCTTGTCGGGTCGCCCAGTGTATCATCGGGTGGTTAGAATGGACACAATTCACCTGGCTGATGGATTGTTGTGTCGAACCATCGTTGATCGAGGTGTTACCCTGTGGGACACACTTTCATCTCAGCTGGAAACGGCTCCTTCCCGGCTGGGGCTTCTCCAGAAGACCTCTTCGTGGGGAGGGGGGTTCTTGAGTGTGGAGGGTTCGAAAAGGCCACTCTCAGGGATTCCATTTTCTAAATATGTAAACCTTATCAATATGTTCTTGAGTTTGGTCATTAAGTTGATAGGAAACTCCAATTGATAGATTTTTAATATATATATATATGTGTGTGTGTGTGTAATTAATTTATATGTAATGTTCATATCTACATATCATGTGTGATCCATATTATTTTTATTACTCTGCACACATTGAATCATAACACGTGATGGAAAAATAATATAATCAATGTAATCATTAAGTTGATAGTATACATCATAAAATTATGTGATAAGTTGTGTATACCATATGTCATAGTATATGAGTATAATACAAGTTAGGTAGATTGGGGTGGGTATTCATCATGTTTCCTCCAAGGTACATTCATGTACACAGATAATTTTAAATAAATTTATTTAATTTGTTTAAAATTATTATGGATTAGAATCTAAATGAAATTCAGATGATAATTAAGATAAAAAAATTGATTAATTAAATAATATAATTAAATGATTCGAGTGCGATTTATCTTTAAAAAGAAAGATTATAATTGAATGCTAATTTTATTAAATTCATAATTCGTTGCATGCTAATAGATGATCGTGATCTTAGACCAAGACCTTTGTATGTGATTGGTTTCATTTAATTTATTATGAAATTAAATTGTTAGTTTGTCTGTCATCTATCATCTCATTATGTAAGGGCCTTCGTGACCATGGTTTATTTTATGTAAACCCCTTCACCTCACCTATATGTGAGTTAAATCATATTTAATGGATGGATCTCCTAAGCTAGTGGAGGCGGTTCATGTTTGGATATAATGCGAAACCAATCCAATAGAGATACATAGGTGGAAAGGTGGAAACAAACCTTAATTGGTTCAAGGTGTTTTCACCTAGTTTAGAGGTTATTTTATAATATTATAGATAAACTAACCATTAGTAAAAGCTCATGATCCAACCACTTTATTATTTTATTTTTTTCAAGTTTCATGGTTATTTCATTATGGATTTTTTTTCGTGATCACATGAATTAATGAATTAACTACCATGCAAGATAGAACTAAAATAAATTGGATTATGAATGAATATTATCTAAGGTATGGTTAATCATTTAAGTGAATCCACTTAATATTAACAATCATGTAATGATGATAATAATTGAAAATTTATGCATAAAAGATAAAATCCCTCAATAATATATATCAAGTCGGTATAGCCTTCCACTACTTCAGTTAAAATTGAACCATAGTTCAAAGTGTTTGACCAACCAAAGTTGGGGTGCTTTCAATTATTGGGTAATTCTAACATGAAGTTTTGGGTTGACTTAACTTAGTTCAAATCAAGGGATTACTTCCAAAGCAGGACTTGGTGTAACTGAGAGGCAATGGTTAAGGAAATCTAATTTGAGGATTTTAGGATTGGGGAGTCCACTCAATGGATCAAGGAACTGTGAGTTAATGCAATTTGAATTTATAAATCCTACCTAAAACAATTCAAGTTGTTTTACCAAACAAATTTTGGGTAATGGGAAGGGGAATATGGATCATTTACACTATAATTTCCAAGAAACATGATATTCTAAATCCAATGGTGAGGGCTATTGGTTTTCGATAAAATAGTGGAAGATTAATAAATATAATATTTATTTATTTGTCTAAATTTTTTTAGATAAAGTACTAAAATTATGATCAACTTATTTGTAGAAACTACAATAAAATTACTTCAAACATATCACTATGATCCATACTTGATAAGGATAAACTTATCACTGGCACAAATTTCTAAGAGTGACAAAGGTGCTTACGCGTTATCATTCACCATGAAAAAAAATTATATGTGCTGGAATAACACATTCTTAATATGTCTGGTGATGAGGCTAATGGTGAAGAGTTAACTCTCTATGAGAAAAATTTTAACAATTCCATAGATGTTTAGTGTTTCGTGTTATCATCCATGACCAATGATCTTTTGAAGCAATGTGAGGACATGGATGCGTATAGCATGATGTCTCACCTTTGGGATCTCTATCAAGAGAAGGCAAGATAAGAGGGATATGAGATCTCCAATGCTCTATTTATAACTAATCTTGGAGATTTTACACCAGTTAATCCTCATGTAGTCAAGCTTATTGACTATATTGAACACTTAGACATCTTAGGGATTAAATTCTTGGATGATTTTCACATAGATATCATAGTTTCATCACTGCCTAATAGATTCTACAGCTTTATTTTTAATTATAATATGATCAATAATGAGAAGATTATTTTGGAACTTCTTACTTTGGTTCGATAAGTAGATAAGGACATGGTGTGTGACAAACCCTCATTCCTTACAGTGAATAAGAAAAGGAAGAACAAGGTGAAGGGCCCCAAGACTCATAAAAATTCTACAGCTTCTAAGCACCATCCTCCCAAGAAGAGGAAAATCTAGATTTGGGGCAATAAAAAATAGGTAGTATGTTTTTCATGTGGTAAGCAAGGCCACTAGAAGAGGAACTACCCACAGAAGCAAGGGGAAGCTAAATGTGTGTTCGTTATTGAGTGTAATCTTTCAATATTTACACATTGGGTATTAGATATGTCTTGTGGTTCTCAAATATATATCTAAATAATGAAACTAAGTATATTTTTAAATATTTCTAGAGCATAGGTGGATCTAGGAGCTCTCAGTGGTGTGAGGTTGGCTTCTCTATCCATTGGTGACTACCAAATTTTATTTCCAATGAGAATGATATTGGTTTTAAGGGATTGTTATTATGTACCAACCAATACCAAGAACATAATTTATGTATCATTCCTAGATTTAGATGGATTTATTTTCAATTATGGGAATAAAAGTTGTTTCTTTTATAAAGACAACATATGTTATGGTATGGTGCATTTAAATAATGGTATTTATGTAATAAATTTTGAAAACCAAGTATTGGAAATAGATAACGAATCATGTTCACATGAGTCATATAACACCTAGCTATGGAATCACTATCTTGGTCTTGTAAATGAAAAGTGTTTAACTAAACTCTATTAAGATGGTTACTTAGACTCTTTTGAGCTAAAACCAATTGAGATATTTCATTCTTTTTTACAAGGAAAAATGACCAAACCATCATACTATGGATAGGGTGAAAGGGCCAAAAAGATTATAGGATTGGAACATGATGATGTGTGTGGACCATTTCTAGTAGAATATAGATTTGGGTAGAATATAGATTTGGGTATTCTTTACTGGTGACTTGAGTAGATATGGTTAGGCCTACTTGATGAGGTATAAGTCTGAATCCTTTGATAAATTGAAAGAATTCAAGAATTAAGTATATAGTCAACTTATAAATAAGATAAAGAAATGTTGATCGTATTGAGGTAGTGAATATCTTAACCAAGATTTTATCAACCATTTACAGAAGTTTAGGATTCTATCTCAACTCACTCCACCTTACACACCACAGTGGAATGGTATTAGTGGGAGGAGGAATAATACCTTGTTAGACATAGTAAGGTCGATGATGAGTCTTGTAGATCTTCCATTATCCTTTTGGGGATATGCATTACAAAATGTGGCATATACATTAAACTAAGTACTAACTAAAGCGGGAAATGGAATTCTTTTCAAGTTATGGAGTGGAAAGAAAATCATTTTTTCACATAAACATATATGGGGTTCCGAGGAATTTGTTAAGACCTTCTCAGAAAACAAATTAGCACCCTAGGGAACGAAGTGTATATTTATAGGGTATCCTAAGGAAACAAATGGATGCTACCTATACAACCCATCAAAAAATAAAGTGATTGTCACTAGACAAGCTGTATTTCTTAAGAGGGGGAACATCCTCAAAAACTATTGTGGGGGTGAGATTGAATTCGATGAATTTAATTTTCAAGGTACACAAGAGTTGGTACAGGAATAGATTCCACATATCCCCATGGAATAAGTAGTTCCTAAAACAAAATTATTGTGTATGAGCACAAGAGAGGTAAGAGAACCAAAGAGATATGGTTTTCTAGTCATCAAAAAAGGTGACCCATTATTGGTTGACAATGATGAATCGCTCTCCTAAAAAGAGATAGTAGAGATCTCATAAGCTGTAAGGTGGAAAGAATCCATGAATTAAGAAATGGATTCAATGTATCAAAACTATGTTTGGGTCTTGGTCGATACATTATTTGATGTAAATCCCATAGGGTGAAAGTGGGTATTTAAGAGGAAAAATAGACATGGAAGGTAAAGTAAATACCTATAAAGTAAGGATAATGGATAAAGGGTTTAAAAAAATAATGTAATTGACTATTATGAAACCTTTTAACCAGTTTTCATGTTTAAATCCATCATAATTCTACTTGATATAGCATATTACCTTGACTATGAAAGTTGTAGGATGGATGCTAAAACTACTTTCCTTAATGGGAACCTTTAGGAAGATTTCTATGTGACACAACCAGAAGGTTTTGTGACTCTATGTGATGCCCAAATGATTTTCTCAAGTTATAGAGATCCATTTATGGATTAAAGAAAGCATCTAGGTCATGAAACATTCAATTTGATAAAGGTATAAGATAATTTGGTTTTATTAAGAATGAATGTGAGTTTTACCATAGGATTAGTGGGAATGCAGCCGTTATAATAGTAGTATATGTTGATGACATATTACTTATTGTAAATGACATACCATTCATATAGTCTATTAAGAACTGGTTGAATGAGTGTTTCTCTATGAAGGAATTAGGTGAAGCATCCTATATTCTAGGGATCAAGATAATTCATGATAGATATAAGATACTTCTTGGACTAAGTCAAAGTACATATATTGACCACATACCAAAGAGATTTAGTATGGAACAATCCAAGAGGGGATTGGTTCCAGTGTCATATGGTATGAATCTTTCAAATAAAATGTGTCTTTAGAAACAACCGAGATAAAGAGAAAATGAGTAAGATCTCATACGCTTCAGCGATAGGATCAATCATGCATGTCATGTTATGTACTATGCTTGATGTTTCCTACACATTGAGAATGGTAAGAAGATACCAAGACAATCCAATAGAATAGTATTGGTCAACTATTAAAGTTATCCTCAAGTATCTGAGAAGAACTGAGAATATGTTCCTGATGTATGAAGGATATGAGGATCTAGTAATCAGGGGTTATACTGATTCTAGTTTTCAAACAGATCATAATGATCTGAAGCCATAGACAAGATATGTTTTATGTCTCAACGAAGGAGTTGTGAGATGGAAGAGTTCAAAGCAGTTAGTTGTCTCTAATTATGAAGTAGAGTCTAAGTATATAGCTTCTTATAATGCATCCAAAGAAGCCATTTGGATAAGGAACTTTGTCTAGGATCTTGATGTGGAACCTAACAGTAAAGACTCGATCACATTGTATTGTGATAATACAGTAGCAGTGGCTCTTTCAAAAGAACCAAGGTCACACCAATGGACAAAGCACATACTTCGAAAGTATAACCTATTGAGGTATTCTTATTAGAGGGATGGAGTTGTAGTAGGCAGATTTCCCATAGAAGAAAATGTGGTGGACCTATTTACTAAAGGCATATCTCAGCAGAAGCATGATTATCATGTGAGAGCTAGCAAACTAAAGGTTATTAGTCATTGGCTCTAGTGCAAGTGGGAGTTTGTTGAATTTATTTCCCTAGAACCAACTTCTATGTACTTTATGATAACTTATATTCATAGTTTTGAATATTGATAAACTTCTTATCACATCATGATTGTTATTATGTGTAACATAGTATGTGATAATGTCCTAAGAGTAGTTGTTGCACTAAAAGGTCATAGTAGTTCTCTGCTATGATGAGAATACAAAAGTGTCACGATATTATTATTAAATATATATTCTATTTTTAGATGATATCATTTGAGGGAAACAAATAATGCAGACTATCGGGGGTGGAGACTCATGGAACTTTGATTCATCTTCTCATGGTACATGCCCTTGATAATATCTAGTGTAAGATATTGTGAGAACATGACCTGCCAGTAGGAAATCCACGTTTATATGTTTCATTGGATGTTCTTATCTATGGACGTGTGTATTGATCCTTAGACTTTAAGATTGTTATTAAAGAGTAGTATAAGTCATGTACTTTGATGTATTGATGAAAACCGTGACGAAACATGTTTGTAGAAAAGTATGATATGTTGGGTGTGTCACAAGTAATATTACATTAATGAATAATGCAAGAAAGGATTTTTCCCTTTTTTTATTTAATGGAAGTTTATATCCCAGACCCTTTGAAGGAAATGACATAGCCAAAATAAATCAATGACCATGGTGTTCTATAGCCAAATTCGATTTCTAGAAATTCAAAGAAAGATACATCGAGCACATACGTTGATGACACCAGCTTGCAACCTGCTTGATTAGAGATATCGTGATAAAGGGATTATATTACATAGTAAGGGTCTGTATGAGGTATTATGTAATTGCAGCATTAAATTCTTTCTCTCTAGGTTCCATAGTGTGTTGCTAGATGCTAACATTGGATTTTAGGCAACTTCGCCTAATGTCACTGAGAAAGAGGCCTAGAGTATCACACACTAAGTATGTCTAGAATCTCAGTTAAATAATATATATTATTATTTATTATTTAACAAGTTGA
Source organism: Viscum album (assembly GCA_963277665.1). NCBI lineage: Eukaryota > Viridiplantae > Streptophyta > Magnoliopsida > Santalales > Viscaceae > Viscum > Viscum album. The sequence goes on along the minus strand of OY728127.1, from coordinate 511,348,319 downwards.
ATAAATATTATCCATGCACATGATTTAATAATTATTCATTTTTTCTTGATCAAATATTTAATAAATATTTATTTTCTATTTAGTAATATGAAATTTATTTATTTATTGGAGAATAATGAAGTGATATTTATTTATTAAATAAATACTCATTATTCAAGGAATGATAAATATTGTGAAGGAATAGAGGACTGAGTTTAATGGTCTAGTGAGAAATAATATTAATTTAATATTATTTGAATAAATAATATTTAATTTTAATTCGCAGGTTAAGCACAGGTTGAGAAATGTTATTATTATTATTATTAATATGGGGTTCTGTATGGATTAAATAAATATTAAAGGGTACTTTTGTAAATATTTATTTCTAAAACCTAATGGTATATAAACTCAATTATATTTTTTTAGTAAAGTTAATTCATTTGTTTTGTTTTGTACAATGAATCTGGAGAATCCTCTCGAAGCCCTAGAAAGCTCTCTTCTCTAAGAAGGATCCCAAGAATGGAGAGCGGTTTTTCTCTACCTCTCACTCTCGAGTCAAGAGAGATAAAATAGAATCCTTTGGAAGCGATTTTTGAGGCAATCAATGGAGAATGATGCAAATGATAAGATTTGTCATGCTAGCACTCAAAGATTCTTATATCAACATTCGTAGATTTGTGGAACATGTGCGGATCACCATTAGAGGGGATTTGCTCTTGATATTTTCAACACAATGATGGTACAATGTAGTTATATTGTAAGATCCATCAATAAAGAAAAAAATCTCACAAGATAATTATTTAATTGATTAAATTAATTAAAAATAATATGTGATGATCATGTGCTTTGGTTCCTGTGTTTTATCCATTGTCTATTTTCTTTGATTCAATTTTGTTGATCATGGCATTTCTCATCGTGTAAATATTGGATTGATCATCGATCATGAAAAAAAAAAGCAAAGTTGAACACGACCCATCGCACGTTTCTGTTGTGTCCAGAACCAACAACCCGATCTATCTTTAATTCTCGTACTCAACAAAAGCATGCCCACATGATGGATCTACCACTACAAACAACATAAAGTATAGGTTTGAAAATGTAAAAAGTATGTTGTGATTAATATGTGCTGGAAATTGTAATGGCGAATGCTAAAATAAAAAAAATGATTACCCAAGTAATGCATCTGTCACCGCAAACATGAAAAAAAACATCGGTTTGAAAATGTAGAATGTATTACATACTTAATAGGCGAAAAAAATAACTACAGAGAATGAAAAAAATCCAATAAATAATAATAAAATAAAATATTGGTGTCTCAATAATCATAGGTTCTTCATTGTGTCATATTTTCTCATAGCTTACAGGCTAAAACAATTCATGTTGTACAAACTTTTCATTTTTTAGGATAAGAAAGGAAATTAAAAAAAGAACAAATTATCAATTTTGAAATGCCACGTGCATTTTGAAGTAAAATAATCATAATGATTTTTGTCCTATAGAGAGAAGAAGCTAGCAGTTCTGAACTACATTAAAACCTTATCAAACACATGTTGTATTAAACATATTAATTTAACACCCATCACATATTAAAAAATGTTATAATAGATTTTATATGAAATAAAATGTTGATAATGCAAGAACATTTGTAGAATTTATTCCATATAGCTTCATTGGAAAGGAATCAAACAGTTGAAAGGAAACATAATGTAAAACACATTAGAGTATTTCTTTTGTGGTTTGGTGAGAGGGCTTGCAACAAAGAAAGTGTAGCAAGGGACAAATATGATTTTAGAATGTATAAGAAAATAAACATTGAATTAAAAAATGAAAAATACATAGCATGTACAATAAAAACACAACACATAAAATACATACAAGGAACATTTGTTTTATTGAATGAATATTTTTATTAAACCATAAAACATAGTTTCAATAAGAAAAATTATGAAAATAATTTATATAACATGTATCTATACATGGAAAAGTACATTATAAAACTCAAAACATGAGGAAATAAGAAACCCACCAATAGAGGCTGAGTTTCGTAATCAAAAATATACAGGAGTGGGAAATATAGTTTGGGATTCAGAAAATGAATCTTGTATCATGTACATCAGAAAATTAGTACAGTGTTGAATAGAGGAATACTTGGTTCATATAAATTGTCTTCTAGAGAGGGAATTAGTTTAGGGTTTCAGAGCTATAGTTTCCTATAACACCAAACACAAAATAGAAACCCTCTAATGGAAGATAAAGTTCATAACCAAAAATATACACATAGGAGAGGGAGACAAAGTTATGTATTTAGAAATTTAGGAGTGCTCATATAATATAATGGGAAAAGAAGGATATTAGAGCTGATTGTATTTCAAAAATCCATGAAGTGATTTGTGATCTGTGAGGGAGGAGATCTCTGATCTATGCAAGATAGAGACTGAGATTCCGTGGAGAGGGAGATAGTGAGCCAGATGCGAGGGCAAAGAGGATGAGAGGCGGAGAAGATAGAGTCGGAGAGGGGTGATCTATATGAGATGGAGCATTACCACATATCTGATTTTATGAAGCACCACCTTTTAACAACACTAAAAAAACACTGATAAAGGTGGTGCTTTTATCAGTGTTTTTTTAGAGTTGTTAAAAGTACTCTATTTATCAGCACTATTTTAGTAGCACTGATAGAAGAGGGTCTTTATCAGCGTTTTTTACTAGTGTCGATAAAGGGTAAATTTCATAAAAAAATGTTGGGCAGAAATCCTTCAAGACGTCCTCTCGGTGTTTTTGAGTGTGATTGTGTTTGTTGACAAAGTCAGATGACCGCGAATGAGTGTGGGTGTTTGCCTAAGCAGGTGTTTAAGGTGACACAGTTTCCCAGTGTTCGTCAAATTTTTAGACATCAAAATCGGGAGTTTGGTTTTTGAAAAAGGAATATTTTTCCGCAGAACATAGTTCACAGACCACGAAGCACGGTTCGCGGACCGCATAGGTGGTACGTGGAACGACGATAAAAATCGACAAATGAAGGATTTCCGCATAGCAGATCTATGCGGACCGCGAAGCACGGTACGTAGACCGCATAGGAAAAATGTTTCGGAAGATGATGGAAATTCGTGAAAGGAAAATGGTTCACGGGAGGCACGTTGTTCGCAGCTGAGAGGTGGAGGTTCGTTTGCGGAAGAAATTGGTCGCCGTAGAGGATCAAGGTGCTATGCGGACGGCGTAGGGAAAAACGGTTCGCAAGAGGAGCATAGTACACGGTGAAGGTTGTACCGCATCGAAGATTTTTGTAAATCAGATTAGCGATATTTTAGGATCTATTTTTTTATATAAGGATCGTTAAACCCGTCATTACTTAGAGCAATTTTTATTAAAAAACATCTCTCCGAGAAGAAATTAAGCTAAGTCCGAAAGAGTTCGTTGAAGTGTCCGTAAAGGATAAGAGTTTTGCGATGAGAGATCGAGATTGATGCGATGGTTGAGAGGATGAGAGGCCGAGAACATCAGAGTTAGGGAGGGCACAACGAGGGAGAAAGAATAGAGAGTTATGGAGAGAACGGATTGGTGGAAAATATTTTGGAGGGGAAACGTGAAAGGAGGAGCCCACACGTGTCCGGAAAAGTTTCACAAATAATAATATATAGATTATACTTAAAAGAATAAATTGGCGGAATAAATTATTTTTCATCTTCATTCTTCACTTTGACAGAACGGTAACTTTAAAACTGCAGCCTGCCGCATCCAGGCTTTTAGCTGCCCTAGACGAACACGTGTCGCCATGGAATCGAGCATGCAATAATTATATTCTCTCTGCCTAAAATGTCTCGTAATATAATCATTAATATCAGCGATTTAAAGATACGCATTACGCCTTGGTTAGGATATCAAATAACTATACCAATACTATCCGACTAAATTAAATAGAATTAATGTAATAATTAATTGAAAATTTATGAGATTAGGGTAATGGAATCAGAAGTCCATTAATATTGGGATAATGTTAACATTATTAGGACACCAAAAATTTGAATCGGATTTATTAATTATTATTAACATACTAACTATTTTTTAAAATAATAGTAAAATTATTATATATATAGTTTGCTTGAGTAGAGTTCATACTAGATTTATAAATGGATTCTGAATTTAAATCTGACGGTATTGATTAATCTAAAATTTGTTATTTATAAAAATTTTAAATGGCAGTAAAATTTTAAAATATATTTATTTAATTCGATATTAATAATTCATTTTAGATTTATAAATGAATTTTAAAATTTCAGCATTTATAAATATGTATTTAAATGAGTATGACAGCTGAACGGGTATTTCAAAATTTAATAAGATATTCATATCTTATTTGTATTATTTATTTTCTTAGTAACAATTTATGTTTGTTTCTATCGTGGATATTGGTCTCATAATCGAATCATGTAAATTCTTTTGTGGCATTAATTCTTAATGCTATGTTACTTTTAACTTACTTTTATTTCTAATATTGGTGCTATAAAATATTTCAATTGATTGTCATTATAAATTTCATCGAGTCTCCTAGACGTAGTGTTAATAGTCTAAAATACTAAGATATTTTTAAACATTTCATTTCAATTAAAAAAAAAAGAACCCAATGCTATAAACATAATTGATATAAAACCCATGCAATTGTTATTATAATTGTTATACATATATATATATAATGTTTATAATTATAGATTGTGGAGGAGATGTGAGTCATGCTAGTTCAATAAGGATTGCATGTCCTCATTTTAAAGCAAGTGATATTTGCAATGTCATCGACCCAGTCTATCCGGATAGTAATCAAGGTGGGTCTCCAAGTAATCTCAGACGCACCTCTCACAGAGGCTATTAACTAGCGACGAGGGTCTGAAAAAGTCATGGGGGAACTATGCTCTCACTGCATTACTACACACATGACCTTTAACAGCGTGTAAAATGACATTTAACAGTGCTAAACAAACATTGTTAATCACAACGATGATAAAAGGGAGTCCCCTTTATCAGTGCTAAAGAAGCGATGATAAAAGGCTACCCGCCTGCAAGTGTGTTGCTACATAACAACACACCAAACAGAACCTACAATCAAACCTAGACACCAAACACACCACACCAGAAGCAAATCTACTATATACATTTAATTGACATCATGGATGCAAAACTGTCCACCCATGGTATATACAAAAATAAACACTGCTATTTACATTTCAAACAAAATGTTTTATATAATTACATTTACAATTTTCCAACAAACATTCTAAAACATTCACATTTCATCTTTTGACGCCCGTGATCCACTCTAAAAAATCTCCGCCCATGGTATCAGTTGCCGAATAAATCATCTCTACTCGAGCAAAAAATTCCACCTATATAAGAAAACAAATATTATGTTAGTAATACTATAAAGAAATAAAATAAACATTAATATGAAAGCGCACATTAATAAAATTCAATATTTAATAAAAATGACACATTTCGAGTTATACCGGTCACACCATGCGTCCTATTGAGGTGGAGCTGATTCCTACACGTTATGAATGAGATATGTATCATTGTCCTAAAATATCAAAACAATCCGAATGTATTTGCTCGGTATTGAGTATGTCACTTGTTCTTTTATTAAATTAATGACAATTTTAAATAATGACATATTTGGAGTTATACCGGCAACACCGCGCGTCGTATTGAGGTGCGACTGATTTCTACCTATCACAAATTACTAATAGATCATTTTTTTAAAATATCAAAACAATCTGAATGTGTTTGCTTGCTTTTCAGTATGTCACTTGTGTTTTTTACTAAAATGTCATTTCAAACTAGAAACACGCATTTTGAGTCATATCGATCGCATCGTGCATCGGTTTGACGTGAGGCTGCTTCATACACATCACAAATGACATATAAATCATTTTTCTAAACTATAAAGACAATCAGAGCACGTTTACTTGGTTTTCAATGAGTGACACGTTTTGAACTAAAATGTCAATTTTAAAATGATAACAGACACTTTTAGTCATACCGACCACACCATGCGTCGTATTGAGATGTGACTGACCTCTACATGTCACAAATGACTAATAGATCGTTGTCCTAAAATATCAAAACAATCCGAATGTGTTTGCTCGGTTTTCAGTATGTCACTTGTTGTTTTTACTTAAATTAATGTCAATTTTAAATAAAAAGACACTTTGAGTTATACCGGGCACACCGTGCATCATATTGAGGTGCGACTGATCCCTACACGTCACAAATGACTAATAGATCATTGTTTTAAAATATCAAAACAATCCAAATGCGTTTGCATGGTTTTCAGTATGTCACTTGTTGTTTTTACTTAAATTAATGTCAATTTTAAATAAAAAAAAGATACTGAGTGATACCGGCCACACTGTCTGTCGGATTGAGGTGCGACTTATTCCTACACGTCAAAAATAACTCATGAATCATTTTTCTAAAGTATCAAAACAATCCGAATATGTTTGCTCAGTTTTCAATATGTCACTTATTGTTTTTACTTAAATTAATGTCAATTTTAAACAAAAAGACACTTTGAGTTGTGTCGTCCACACCGTGCGTCATATTGAGGTGAGACTGATCCCTACACATCACAAGTGACTAATTGATCATTGTTGCAAAATATCAGAACAATCTGAATGTGTTTGTTCAATTTTCAGTATGTCACTTGTTTTTTTACTTAAATTAATGTCAATTTTAAATAAAAAGAAACACTTTGAGTGATACCACCCACACCATGTGTCAAATTGAGGCACGGTTGACTCCTACATGTCAAAAATGACTCATAGATCGTTGTCTCAAAGTATCAAAACAACCTGAATGTTTTTACTTGGTTTCCAGTATGTCACTTGTTGTTTTTACTTAAATTAATGTCAATTTTAAATAAAAAGAGTCATTTTGAGTTGTACCGGCCACACCATGCATCATATTGAATTATGACTGATCCCTACATGTCATAAATGACTAATAGATTGTTGTCCTAAAATATCAAAACAATCCGAATGTGTTTTCTCAGTTTTCAGTATGTCACTTGTTGTTTTTACTTAAATTAATGTCAATTTTAAATAAAAAAGAGACACTTTAAGTGATACCGGACACAACGCGTGTCAGATTGAGGTGATGCTAATTCATACACATCAAAAATGACTCATGTATCATTTTCCTAAAGTATAAAAACAATACAAATGTGTTTTCTTAATTTTCAATATGTCACTTGTTGTTTTTACTTGAATTAATGTCAATTTTAAATAAAAATAGACATTTTGAGTTATAATGGTCACATCGTGCGTCGTATTGAGGTGCGACTGATTTCTACAAATCAAAAATGACTCATGGATTATTGTCCTAAAGTATAAAAACAATCTGAATTTGTTTGCTTAGTTTTCAGTATGTCACTTGTTCTTTTTACATAAATTAATGTTAATTTTAAATAAAAAGACACACTTTGAGTTATACCAGCCACACTCGTGTGTCATATTGAGGTGTGAGTGATTTCTACACGTCTCAAATGACTTATAGATCATTTTACTAGAGTATCAAAACAATCTAAATGTGTTTTCTCAGTTCTCAGTATGTCACTTGTTGTTTTTACTTAAATTGATGTCAATTTTAAATAAAAAGAGATACTTTGAGTTATACTAGTCACACCGTGCGTTGTATTGAGGTGCGACTAATTCCTACACATCACAAATGACTTATAGATCATTGTCCTAGAGTATCAAAACAATCTGAATATATTTGCTCAGTTTTCAGTATGTTAGTTCTGTTTTTTTTACTAAAATGTCATTTCAAACTAGAAACACGCATATTGAGTCATAACCTAAGGATATGAAACATAATAAAGGGTAATCATAGATGTCCAATAAGTGTAAAAAATAGAGATATCAATGATAATATATAGATAACATGAGCATAAAGATGTTAGAAGGTGATATTAACATTAGAAATTCATACCCTGCATATGGAAGTCACATCTTCATTCTATTTATATACATTCTTTCATCAGGTATGCTTCCCATTTGTCTCTGAGCATATCTATATCGTCCTGTGAATATGATTATTTTGAAAATCATAGTAATATTGGAAAAATATAAATTCATAAAGGATTAGTAAATATTTTAAATAAAATAGTAATTATCTTCTAAAATACCTCTTCAGGGATGCTAGTTTGTTTATGGAATATGATCTATTTCATAAATTTACAAACATAATAACCATAATATTTTTCATTAGTTTGTTTTGAACACTGCAGAAACATTGAGGAGAATAAGTAAGTTTTTTTGATATGTGTTTGGATAGTGAAATCTTACTGTATATACCCTGATACTGATCGAGTCGTAGTACTTGTCTTCTTCTTGTCCTTAGCCCCTAGCCTCATTCCTTTTTTTAAACGATAGTCATGCACTGCTCTATCATAACAAAATCCTAATTAAAAGATAATATAAATTATATAACTTGATGTTTAGTTCTAAAACACTGGATGTAGTGTATTGCAAATTTAGAAACCTCATCATGTGTGGACATTTTGTTGGATATCCATGCATTGAATCCAGGAAGTAAATATTTGGAGTATCCAAATTTACTACAATGAGCATCCAAAGTTGCCTAAAAACACAAATAAGAATAATTAATTAAAGAAATGAAAATAAATTTGATATGAGTAAATTGTATATTCTTACCCATGCATCGTTGGTATTAAATAGAGTTTGTCATCTGAAATTCTTCTTTCAATGGATTTGATCAGACCTACCACTATTTCCTCCTTTTTGGGGGTTTTATTTTATCTTGTTCCATTGAGGTGATGTGGGGACTAACGAGGCCAAAATTTTTCTCATTGGAAAATACCTTCAATTGTTTTTCATATATATGCCTGCCAAAAATATGAAATGTATTTAGTCATAATTAACACAGTATATCAGCTTTTGGAAAATGAAATCATGAGAACATACCTCATGTATACATTTACAACTGAGCCGCATAACCATTTATAGTTAAGGATTTCAGTTGCACTCTCAACACCAATGAATTCATTATCTTTCTCTTTGTACATATTTTCTTCAAAATCAACTATGTGATTGCGACCATCTTTTAACTTTGTATCCACATGAGCCTTGAATGCTAGTAAATGTGGATATAGAATGGGTGGGGTAATTGTGCTTTTGATAGATATTTTTGATCAGTTGGTCGATCCTTTATATGGTTTTGAGATGGTATTTCATTTCATCCCCTTCTCTTTGTCCATCTATAATAACATTCATCAGTTCATATCTTTTTCATTAATTGTTAAAGGTTTAGCTTGAAAAGTAAATTTGAAATGAACACCTCCTTATCGCCATGATTTTTTACAAGATGTGATGACCATGCGATGAATGTTCCAACAGCTTTTTTGACCATATTAATATCATCCTCATGAATTGGAATAGGTAGCTCTGCGCTCGGCTTATGGGATATGGTGATCGACACTCGCACATGACCTATTGGAAGTGGTCTGTTGTGTAACATGTCCTTTTGAATATTGAACACTGTAGCCCTCACCACAAGGCGATGGGTGGGTGTTGCTAGATATAAATCACAGTCATTATCAACATGTACAATAGCAGTACATGAAAAGAATCGGTGTCTATGACAACCCTGCTGTTTATTTCAAACTTAAACTTGATTTATTACATAAAACCTTCACTTGATACAACATGGAAGATCAAGAGGTCTAGTGTCTTTGGAGATTAGGAACATTACATAACAACTTAAAACATGAAATACAACATCTTTATTGAAAACTTCCTTTACATGACCACTACATTCCCTCGTACTTAGCATTGCATGGGATAACCTGAGGACATGCAAAAGAAAAAGGTGATCTATAAAGCCCAGTAAGGGAATAATCATGGAATAACATGAGGAATACAATACATGTTAGACAATAGACATATCAATAGAGCACATGAGAAGCATAAACATAAAGTCATGATAAAGCATGATAATCATAACATGGAAATGTGGCAACAACACTTAACATAGAATTAGCATGAGCCAAGGCTCATTGCACATGGAGCATGAGTAAATCCTCATTGCACATTAAGTACGAGTAAAAAATCATTGCACTTGAATTAGTATGAGTCAACACCCATTGCACATAACATATCATGATAATATACTTTACCCAATGCATTGGAGTGCTATAAGGGTGCACCCTTCTTAAACATTTCATTTCATGCATAAGTGTTCCACATGGATCATATAACATGGATTCATAAAACATCATCATTTATTCCATGATAAAGGAATGTGGAATTCATACATTAAACTTTATAATCAATAAGTAAATATGCATAAAGGTGAATACCTTTGATAGAGATATGGGCATGGTATTCACTACACAATGACATTGACTTGGAAAATCAGTGCAATTTTGGCAGCGTAACGGCGTGATGTAAGAATTCATAAAAAATGGTTGATGAGAGAGAAAGGGGTGTCTCATAATATGTAAATGAAATGGATAGTAAGGGGGTCATATAGATACATGCCTCAACAATTGTAATGGAATTTAGATGCATAATACAAAAGGATTACTTGGATGTAAAAGAAGAGAGAGAAATCCCTCACGGAATTTCGACATAGTAACAGGTGTACATGAGAGGCATTTATTGAGAGAGAAAGGGGTCTCTCATAATTCAAACATAAAGAGGGAAGTATGGGGGAGTTGAGAAACCATACCCCAATATTTATAATTGAAATTAAACAGGCATAACAATATTAAGAAAATTGGACAGAAATGAGAAAGGAAGAAAAAACCCTTACTTGGAAGTGTGCTTCCAAAGGCTTGAGAGAGGATTCTTGGGAGCTTGGGGAACCTTGGGAGGATTCTAGAGAGAGGAGGGAAGAGGTTGGACGAACTCCAAAGGCTTTGAGTGAGGAGGAAGTGGGAGCTTGGGTGATTTTATATAGAAAAGGTGAGGGAATTCTTTATTATTTAGGTTTGGGACACCTCACACTAAACTAATCCAAACCACAAACCAACCCATGATTTTTACCCATGATTTTTGTAAAAGGGAAGTGGAAAATAATATTTTATAAGACCAAAGTCCTAAATTCTTAAAATAATGGTGTTTCTTATGTGGAGGTGAGTCACGCTCCCAAGGAAAACAATTTAAAAAGACAAGATGTTTAATAAGTCTTGAAGGGTCCATTAATGATTTGTAAAATAAGTCAAACAAACCCAAAATCACATTATTTTAATGGTAAAACATATATTGTCAAAAAAATAAGGCTTATAGTATTTTATTACATCACTATTGGGTCATTATGATGTCATAAAACACATTATATATTTAAATGGTATTTAATTTTTACCCAAAAATTTGACAGTCTCAGAAAATTATGAAAAATTCACCGTTGGATATTTTCGATGTCCTGATTCCAAAAATAATATTTATTTTATCTAAATAATTTTCTAAATATGTTAATTTTCACTTTTAAAATAAAAACCGACTTTTATCGAAAATTCATGGGTTTGGAAAAAAATGGCTTTCGAACCTTAATAAAAATTATAATTGCATTCATAAAATTATACGAGCATTTATATTTAATAAAAATTAATTTAATAATAATAATAATATTTTTATTAAAATAATATTTAATACAAAAATCCATTAATTCATCAAAATAAATTTTTTAGTTGAATATTAACTAAAAAAACTATTTGAGCTTTAAAAACTATTTACAAGGTAACAAAAATAACATGAAAATATATTCATTATTATATACAAAAAAATGTACATAACCATAGTGGTAAGGTCTTGTTACATAACCCCTTATAACATCCACATAAGACCGAATAGTAAGGTGTGCGATGATGACTGACTCTTGGGGTGGCTCAGATAACATTGCTTGTGTGGTAATCTCTATCAACTTCCACTTCTCTCATAGGTGGTCCCGCTCGAGCTTAACCTGTTGAAGCTCAGCTTGGTATTGGTCAAGAGCGAATCCCAATGACACCACCTCTTTTCTGAGTTCCAACAAATGAGCTTCATATGGGGCACGTCTACTGGATGAGGCCATCACTTCCTTTTTCTGAGTAAATTGGATTCGTCAAAGCCCTATATTTATACTAATCATGTGATCACTATTCAATGACTATATTAGCAAAGATTAAAATTCTTAACATATAACCAAAGAAGTTGACATTTTATATAAACATTTTATATAAAGATACATTTAATTATATCAAGAGGGATTTCCATTAATGAATGTTTGGGTCGTTACAATCTTCCCCCCTTAAGAAATTTCACCCTCGAAATTTCCTTTTCCCACACTAAAACAAATGCGGGTAACTCTGCTTCATCACTTCCTTCGATTCCCATGTCGCTTCTTCAAACTTGTGGTTTCGCCACAACACCTTGACGAGGGGCATTGTCTTATTTCGTAGAAATTTTTCTCTACGGTCTAAGATCTTCACTGGTTGCTCCTCATAAGAAAGATCATCCTTTAACTGTACCACCTCTGAAGAGAGTACATGTGAAGGGTCTGGTATGTACTTCCTTAAGAGAGATACATGAAAGACATCATGTACTTTGTCCATGGTAGGTGGAAGTGCTAGTCGATAGGCCACAACCCCAATACGATCAAGAATCTCGAAGGGGCCGATGTACCTTGGACTTAACTTCCCTTTCATTCCAAACCTCATGACCTTATTCCATGGAGATATGCATAGAAAAACCATGTCTCCAACTTTAAACTCAAGGTCTCGTCAACGGTTATCTGCATAATTCTTCTGTCGAATCTGGACTTCCTTGATATGCTGCTGAATGGTTTTCACTTTGTCCACCATTTTTTCGACCATTTCTAGTCCAAGAAGCTTACGCTCACCGACCTCATCCCAACACGCCAGTGTTCTACACCTTTTCCCATAAAGGCCTTCATATGGTGCCATTTGGATGCTCGAGTGGAAACTATTATTATAATAGAACTCAACCAGAGGAAGATGTTGATCCCATCCTCCTTTAAAGTCCATTGAGCATGCTCTCAACATGTCCTCAAGTGTTTGTATAGTCTACTCGGATTGGCCATCAGTTTGAGGATGATAGGCCATACTAAAGTTCTGTTCAGTATTCAGAGCATGTTGAAGACTCTTCCAAAACTTAGAGGTGAATCTTGGATCTCGATCAGACACAATAGATAGTGGTACTCTATGTAGTCTTACCACTTCCCTGATATATATCCGTTCTAGTTGATCCAATGAGAAATCCTCCCGAATAGAAATGAAGTGTGTAGACTTTGTAAGATGATCCAAAACAACCTAGATTGCATTGTTGCCTTTGGATGTCTTCGGAAGTCCAGTGACAAAGTCCATGGTGATGTTCTCCCATTTCCATTATGGTATGGACAATGGTTGCATCATCCCCTTAGACTTTTGCCTCTCTACCTTCACTTTCTGACACACCAGGAACTTTGATGTATAATCAATGATATCCTTCTTCATATTATCCCACCAATAATTCTCTCAAAGATCTTGATACATCTTTGTGTTTCCTAGGTGAATAGAGAAATTTGAACTATGTGCATCATCCAAAAGTTCCTTCTTCAGCTCCAGACTTGATGGAACACATAGTCTTTTCCCAAATCTCACAATTCCTTCTTCATTAACATTAAACTCTGAGGATTTCTCTTTTCTGATAGATTTTTCTTTTTCCTGAATTCCCACATAATCCTTTTGAGCAACCTTTAACCTTTCCAAAAGTGATGGTTGAAAAATCATTTGTGAAAGGATTGATGATGTTCCCTTCTTTATGATTCCCATGTTCATCCTCATCAAATCTAAGAAGATTGGATCCTTTTCAATTATCATCAATGATAAAATTGTTGGGTCCTTTCTACTTAGAGAATCCGCCACCTTGTTCGCTTTCCCAGGGTGGTAATGGATTGAGAAGTCATAGTATTTGATCAACTCTAACCATATTCATTGGCGCATATTCAACTCTTTATGTGTGAATATATAATTTAGGCTTTTGTGGTCCATATATATTTCAAACTTCTCTCCAAAGAGATAATGCTGCCAAAATTTCAAAGCAAAGATCACTGCAACTAGCTCGAGGTCATGTGTTGGATAGTTCTGTTCATGAACTTTCAATTGGCTTGAAGCATAGGCAATTACTTTGTCATTTTTCATCAACACACATCCCAGGCCCTTCTTCGAAGCACCACTGAATACCACGAAAAGTTCTCCACTTGTGAGTAAAGTGAGCACAAGCCTCCTTTTCAACTCCTTGAAGCTTTCTTCACATTCATCACTACAAGAAAACTTTACTACCTTTCGAGTTATCTTGGTAATAGGGTTAGACAATCATGAGAAATTTCTCACAAATCGTCGATAATATCTAACTAACACAAAGAAGCTACGAATATCTGTTACCGATGTTGGCCTTGACCATCCCTAAATTGCATCTGTTTTGGAGGGATCCATATATATCCCATTACTTGTGATGATATGGCCCAAGAATGAGACCTCCTTCAACCAGAACTCACACTTGTTGTACTTTTCATAGAGCTTCTCCTTCTGCAAGGTCTCTAGTACAGTTCTTAGATGCTCCTCATGATCCTCCTTGGTTTTAGAGTATATTAGAATATCATCTATAAAGACTACCAAAAACTTGTCGAGGTAATCTCTGAAGACTCTATTCATCAAGTCCATGAAGATTTCTGGAGCATTAGTGATTCCGAAAGACATTACTATGAATTCATAGTGCCCATATCTTGTACGAAAAGCAGTCTTAGAGATATCTTCCTTTTTCACCCTTACTTGCTAATATCCCGACCGCAAATCAACCTTGGATAAGTATTGTGCTCCATGCAGCTGATCGAACAAGTCATCAATTTGTGGGAGATGATATTTGTTCTTTATCGTGATTTTGTTGAGCTCACAATAATTGATGCAAAGGCGCATTGACCCATCCTTCTTCTTGACAAAGAGGACTGGTGCACCCCATGGTGAAGCACTTGGGCATATAAAACCTTTATCCAGATTCTCCTATAGTTGTTTCTTTAGCTCCTCAAGATCCAAAAAAACCATTATATATGGAGTCTTGGATATTGGAAATGCCCCAGATATAAGATCAATTGAGAATTCAACATCTCTTCTAGGAGGAAGACCGGGTAGTTCCTTGAGAAATACTTCAACGAATTCCCTCACAATAGGCATGTCTTCTAAGATGGTTGCCTCCTTAGACTCAATCATCTGAGTCAGATACGCATGCTCATAGGGAAGTAATATCCATGCTTGAGATAATGGATCTAAATAAGATTCATCTTTCTACTTGAACTTGTAAAGAATCGGGGATCGATTCTCCACATGGAGAGTGATTTCCCTCTCACGAAAATTTATGTTGGATCTATATAAGGAAATCCAATCCATGCCAAGAATTGCATCAAATTCCACCAGAAGGAGTATGATGAGGTTCGCTGGGAAGTTCAATCCACAAATTATGACAGGGGAGTAATTATATTCATGGGATGCAATGATCGCCCCATTTGCTGTACTCACCGACATCTTCACTTCCATGATTTGTGGTGGTGCTGAGATTATTCTACTAAACTTTCGAGATATAAAAGAATGTGTAGAACCTGAATAAAAAAGTACGTTCTCTATTCTTTAATGAATAACTAGCTTACCTATCACCACTTCATTGTCAGGGTTCACTTTGGCAGTAGTGATGGAAAAAGCTCACCCTTGCTGCCTTGGAGGTTGTTGGTTGCCTCCGAAAACCCTTGTCTTAGGGAACTGATTTTCAAGATGCTCTGGTTCTTTGCAGTTGTAGAAATGTACCATGAATTTAGGTTCGAATGGAGCGTTCCTCTCCTCTGTCGCAGTCGTGGTTCTTTCTTTCCAATAGTTAACAGCTAGGTTCCCTTATCTTACACACCTAAAGCATTTTCTTGTACCTTTCAGGCAATTTATGGGGTTCTTATTCCCGTACCTTTGGCAAGTGGGGTGATAGATCTTCTTAGCACCGTTGGATTTTTCCATAAGACCACCAGCATTTAATTCCACCTTACGCTTCTTATCCCCATGATACCCCTGAGATTCTACAATCTCCATTTCGACCTTGAGGGCACATCAAACAATTTCCTCATAGCTGTCGAAGTCACAGATTTCCAGTGCTTTCCGCAGGCTAGGTTTCATCCCACCAAAGAAGCGGTCAACCTTGCATTCGGGGGTAACAATAAATCCGGAAGTGTATCATGCAAGCCGTGTGAAGTTTTCCTTATATGCTCCAACAGATTCGTTATCTTTTTGCTTGAGGGAAAGGAAGTCCCTTTCCATCTTAAGCCATAGGGTGCATGGAAAATATTTATCAAAAAACATCTTCCGGAAATCCTTCCATTACAACGCCTCGATCTCCTCCCCAGGTTTCGTATTTTTGATCAATGTCCACCATTGATCAGCTTCACCCTCCATGCGATAAGCATCCAGGAGAACCTTCTCTTGTTTAGAACATTTAAGGATAGAGAATATCTTTTCAATGGAGTTGATCCATTGTTCAACGATTGAGGGATCATATGATCCATTAAAAGTAGGAGACCTTTGTCTCATGAAGCTCTCGATAGCGACTTGTTCTTTCTTAGGGGGGGTTGAACATTCCTCTTGACCCATGTTTCTATTCAAATCTTGAGTTATCTGAGATAGAAGCATGACAAAGTTCACAATTCCCGCTCCCATTGGATTGGGCATCTCATTAGTACAGTCATCACATTGATCTTCACATCGGTTGTTTGCCCGAGTCCTCCTAATACTGGCCATTGGCTGGAATAAAAGGAAAGTTAGGGGTAACATATAAAGGGTAATACAAGGACAAAACTGATGACTTATAAATAACTCTTATTTCCTTAACATATGACTCTATTGGCTTCAGTCTATGTTATCCATGATCTACTTTCTAATATGTATTCCTAGGGATTTTTTTTTCCTTAATAATGGTTCATACTAAGTTTGTAAATTTAACAAAGCATATACCCCGTGAGTTTCATAACCAAGAGTGCAGAAAGACCCATTGTCGTGCACTAGTTCCTATTCGAGTCTAGCTCAAAGTGGTGTTTTCAGGTTTTACCCCTAGGATACATCTGTGCCAGAGCCGCCTCTACCTGCTCGTATCCAGACAGGGATGTATTTTCCTGATAAATCACTTACTCAATACTCACCAAAACTTAGGGATGTTTTCATTATACTTAGTCTTGTCTTTAAGGCTTCACTAGGGTTTTCTAATCCTAATCCCAAAAATAACTAAACCTCCCTCTGATACCAACTACGACAACCCTGTTGTTTATTTCAAACTTAAACTTGATTTATTACATAAAACCTTCACTTGATACAACATGGAAGATAAAGAGGTCTAGTGTCTTTGGAGATTAGGAACATTAAATAACAACTTAAAACATGAAATACAACATATTTATTTAAAACTTCCTTTACATGACTACTACATTCCCTCGTACTTAGCATTGCATGGGATAACCGAAGGACATGCATAAGAAAAGGGTGAGCTATAAATCCCAGTAAGGGAATAATCATGGAATAACACGAGGAATACAATACATGTTAGACAATAGGAATATCAATAGAGCACAAGAGAAGCATAAACATAAAGGCATGATAAATCATTATAATCATAACATAGAAATGTGGCAACAACACTTAACATGAAATTAGCATAAGCCAAGGCTCATTGCACATGGAGCATGAGTAAATCCTCATTGCACATGAAGCACGAGTAAAACCTTATTGCACTTGAATTAGTATGAGTCAACACCCATTTCACATAATGTATCATGATACTATACTTTACCCAATGCATTGGAGAGCTATAAGGGAGCACCCTTCTTAAACATTTCATTTCATGCATAAGTGTTCCACATGGATCATATAACATGGATTCATAAAACATCATCATTTATTCCACGATAAAGGAATGTGGAATTCATACATGAAAATTTATAATCAATAAGTAAATGTGCATAAATGTGAATACCCTTGATAGAGATATGGGCATGGTATTCACTACATAATGACATTGGCTTGGAAAATCGGTGCAATTTTGGCAGCATAATGACGTGACGTAAGAATTCATAAAAAAATGGTTTATGAGAGAGAAAGGGGTGTCTAATCATATGTACATGAAATTTACAGTAAGGGGGGTCATATAGATACATGTCCTAAAAATTTTAATGGAATTTAGATTCATAATACAAAAGGATTACTTGGATATAAAAGAAGAGAGAGAAATCCCTCACAGAATTTTGGCATAGTAACGGATATACATGAGAGGCATTTATTTAGAGAGAAATGGGTATCTAATAATTAAAAAATAAATAGGTTAGTATGGTTGAGGTGAAAAACCATACCCCAACATTTATAATTGAAATTAAAAGGGCATAAAAACATTAAGAGAATTGGACAAAAATGAGAAAGGAAGAAAAAACCCTTACTTGGAAGTGTACTTCCAAAGGCTTGAGAGAGGCTTCTTAGGAGATTGGGGCACATTGGGAGGATTCTAGTGAGAGTAGGGAAGAGGTTGGAAAAACTACAAAGGCTTTGAGAGAGGAGGAAGTAATATCTTGTGTAGGTTTATATAGGAAAGGCGAGGGAATTCTTTATTATTTAGGTTTGGGACACCTCACATTAAACTAATCCAAACCACAAACCAACTCATGGTTTTTGGAAAAGGGAAGTGGAAAACAATATTTTATAAGTCCAAAGTCCTAACTTCTTAAAATAATGGGGTTTATTATGTGGAGGTGAGTCACACTCCCAAGGAAAGCAATTTAAAAAGACAAGATGTTTAATAAGCCTTGAAGGGTCCATTAATGCTTTGTAAAATAAGTCAAAAAAACCCAAAATCACATTATTTTAATTTTAAAACATATATTGGCCAAACATAAGGCTTATAGTATTTTATTATATCACTATTGGGTCATTATGATGTCATAAAACACATTATATATTTAAACGGTATTTAATTTTTACCCAAAAATTTGACTGTCTCAGAAAATTATGAAAAATCCACCGTTGGATAATTTCAACCTCTTGATTCCAGAAATAATATTTATTTTATCTAAATAATCTAAATATCTTAATTTTCACTTTTAAAATAAAAACCGACCTTTATCGAAAATTCATAGGTTTGGACAAAAATGGCTTTTGAACCTTAATAAAAATTATAACTGCATTCATAAAATTATACAATCATTTATATTTAATAAAAAATAATTTAATAATAATAATATTTTATTAAAATAATATTTAATACAAAAATCCATTAATTCATCAAAATATATTTCTTAGTTGAATATTAACTAAAAACACTATTTGTGCTTTAAAAACTATTTACAAGGTAACAAAAATAACATGAAAATATATTCATTATTATATAAAAAAATAATGTATATAACCATAGTGATAAGGTCTTATTATATAACCCCTTATAACACCCACATAATACCAAAGAGTAAGGTGTGCGATGATGACATACTCTTGGGGTGGCTCAGATAACATTGCTCGGGTGGTAATCTCCATCAACTTCCACTTCTCTCGTAGGCGGTCCCGCTTGAGATTAACCTATTGAAGCTCAGCTTGGGCTTGGTCAAGAGAGAAGCCCAATGACACCACATCTTTTCCGAGTTCTGACAAATGGGATTCATATGGGGCCCGTCTATTGGATGAGGCCATCACTTCCTTTGTCTGAGTAAATTGGATTCGTTAAAACCCTATATTTATACTAATCATGTGATCACTGTTTAACAACTATATTAGCAACGATCACAATTCTTAACATAGAACCAAAGAATTTGACATTTTATATAAACATTTTATATAAACAGACATTTAATTAGATCAAGAGAGATTTCCATTAATGAATGTTTGGGTTGTTATAGTGTCTGTTTGATTCACATTTCGTAGAAACATTTTTTAGAACATTGATTACCTCTACTAAGACATCTCTTTGAGGGGAATGACTAGCCCCATAACTGGTGGGGGGTGGGGCGAGATCTCCATGCAGTGGTTGTTCTTGTTTTTCTTCTTCTCTTTACCCATCTTTCATTAAAGTGTTAATCATCTACCTCTACCATTGGAATTTTCCTTCAAGGGTAGATATTATTTCTTTAATCTATTTTATTAATTCACTTTGATCGTCCTCTTCTTTTTTTCCCCTGAAAATATTTTTGGGGTGTCACCCTAAAACCCAAACCTCTGACACAACCATACCGTTCCAGCCATTTCAAGGCCACCGATAGTATGTGTTCATCCTAAACAGGTGTTGATGATTCCTATGACTATATCAGATATAAAATATAGGAAAATAAGTGATCATTGTTACGTAATAGCGATTGAAAGTAAAACGAATTTTTATAATGTAACACTTACACATGATTCACACACTTTTTGTGTGTTCTCATATATTAGTATCCTATATTTATTTACATGTGCCTCCTTCCATAACACATAGAGTGGCAGGGAAGTGGCTTTGGATTTCAAGTCATTAATCTGCATATAAATAGAGGAACATAATTATGGTGTTGTTTCATGTCACATAAAATTATTACACTCGAATTAAAATATGTACCAATTTTTTTTTCAAGTTAAGCGTACCACATCCTTGCTTTATGGTAGGGGTATGATAGTTTTACTAATCATTCCTTATTTTCATCACTCAATTACTATTTCATAAATAAAAAATTGTCAATCAAAGTGATGAATACACGTATTGTCAAACAACATATTACTGGCCACAATGTACCTGAAAAGAGGCATTTTCATGATTTCTAGTAAACACATCCCATGCTTATTGGGTTATCAAATGTGCATAGATAACCGGTGGGTGCGAGTTTATTTTCCCTTAAACATCTTTAAGATAACGTCTTATTAGGATTGTGCGAAATTCTCTGTGAATCCTTCTAGCAAGCATTAATACATACTTCTTGTGTGATTTATCTACTATAAAAGCACTCCTCAATGGATGACGAATAGTAAGTCAATGTTTCATTATTTTATTTTTTATTGAAATAAGGAAATGATATCATAATGTTACCGTTATCTCTTCCCACATCAATGTCTTATACCCGGGTGTAACAACCCGGACCCGACCAGCCGCCCAAACAGTTCCAAATGGGTCGGGTGTTACTACCTTAGGCGCACCTCCCCGAATGCCAAAGGCTACCGACTAGTAGCAAGGGTCTCTTAGGTATAGTGGGGAGGCTATACCCTCTCGGAGGATCATAATATGGGTACTGGTTCGAGAATAATAATAAATATGCAGCGGAAAGAAAGACTCAGCAGACTCGAACCAGACCCACAGAGCGGAAGCACAATCAATATAGATAAATAGCGGAAGCAATAAATATAAAAACAGTTGCATAAATTAACAAAACAACATGATGATAACATGTAACTACTTCTGAATAGTAAAACATGCATCCAAAGCAGGTCACACACAACTGAATAATAAAAGGGCGCCAATGGCTAACCAACAGTAGCTACAACAAGTAAGCATGCTGATACAGAAAAGTAAAAAAACAAAGTAAACCCCATCTAGGCATGACCTCAAGGTCCATATCATCTCTATGAAATAACTAACGCAACCCAGCTCCTAAAGCTGGCCTTTTCCCTGCACGTAAATCCATAAAGTCTACACGCATCCCGAAGGGCCCGTGCAGGGTGTGAGACAAATCTCAGTAGGATACCACCCAATGGTGCGTACCAAATATATGTGTTTAAGCAGTCATGCATTAAAAGGAAAGTAGTAAACAATACTATGCACAAGTAAACACAAACTCCACTGGTGCTCAACAGCCACCATGGAGTATCACCTGCTTCGGCCAATGCCGGAATATCTGTCGTGTAACCCGGCACCATGTGCCACCTAACAACTCGTGTCTCAAGTACTGACGTCCCAAAGGCACGACCAAGGATAGTAACCCAGCACCTTGTGCCTCCTAACACCTCATGTCTCAAGTATCGACGTCCCGAAGGCACGCCCAATAATAGTAACCCGACACTGTGTTCCTCTTGACACCTCGTGTCTCAAGCTATCCCCTGAAGGCTCCTCACCTCCCACGTGACTTTCTACGACAAGCACCCCCAACCAAAATACCTAACCGCAACTATGGGGGCCTCTACCCACACGAGTGGTCAAAACCACATCATCAAGGAGTATCTCTGTGTGCACACTACTCAAAGTTCCGGGTGAGAGGTAATCACCAAAATAGTACCTGAGCCACCAAAACATCTGACACCTCATGTCCCTGCCACCATGCCACTCAAGTCTGATGGCATCTCCATCCTAGTAACCCGGGCCATGCCCAACCTGACAGTGGTACTGCCTCAAGCTGACGTCCATGATGCCCAATCCTGTGGTCAAGACCACCCAAAGTAACCCGGGCCAAGCCCAACCTGTGATCAACATCACTCAAGCGTAACCGGGCCAAGACCAACACAACCCCAAGGGTCCAGCATGTGCAATTCAGCAATTGAATATATATCAAATTTAAACAGAACACATAATCAGGAAAAACAACCTAAACAGTTAAATTGAACTATGCACGGTGCTGTCTCGTACCAGCACTGAGGTCTTAAATGCCTCTAGTAATTTATAATAGGCATTAATAAATTAAACTAACCAATTTAATACATTAATATTTCAATTAAAACTATTTTGGCATTCCCCAGCCAAAATTCCCCGATGAGCCATGACCCCTCACCCGGCCCGCTCATGAAAACTAGTAACAGGGTATACCTAAAGGCACCCCATAGGTCCCACAAGCAATTCAATATACAATAGCATATAAAACGGGTCCTTATCAAAATACAAAAAAAACGCGCCAAAGGCCATGTCACCCAAACAACCACGAAAACACAAAATGAAGTATGCACCACCTACCTGAGACTCGTACGATGCTACTCCTCCGGTAACAGCTGCCAATTCGGTCTAAAATGAGGTAAATCTACAAAAGATTCAAAACTGCTCAAACCCTCATAACTTTTTCTAGAATGAAATCAAACAAAACGACCCAAGAGGAATCGAGGCATTACCGAGGGGGTTCCAATGCATCAATCCATGATCAAAACAGAGTTCGGACAGCGATCTGGGGGAGGATTGAAGTCCCGACCGGCTTGGTTCGCGAAACCGGGCAAAATATGAGTGTTCTGCCTCAAAAAGAGGCTACTGCCCATTTTAACGCAAAAAAAGAAAGTACACAACGTGTACTTAATGACTACACATCGTGTATATTTCATTTAACTGTTCATTTGGTGGCTGGGATTCTGCCGACCCACCGACATGAGTACACAACGTGTACCTATGGGTACACGGCGTGTACTTGGTTTCTCTTATCTACCTCGCCGACTTACCCACACGCCATGTATATCCTGCATATACGGCTAGACTACACGGCATGTCCAAATGGAATATGGTGTGTACCTTGTTCTACCCGGCCAATAGGACTACACGCCCTGTATGGACACCACACGGTTGAGGATACCCGGCGTGTTGAAAACTACATGTCGTGTAGTAAGAAATTTATACACGGTCATCACACGGCATGTACTCAGCGAGCACACGACCGACACTTGATTAACATATACACGACGTGTACTTAAAAGTACATGGCGTGTAGTCTGGAAATTTCCAGAAACTTCCTGTTTTCTCCAGTTTCCTCAGAAACCAGTCAAAAATTCAAACAGGGTTGGGATTTTGACCCGTTTCAAAAACCCGGGTTCTTACAAACTCCCCACCTTAATGTAACTCGTCCCCGAGCTACCAAACGAAACCTGGAGATGGCACCAAAAACTCCCATCTCGGTTAAACAACCTGGACTACCCCGGTCCCAAGGTTCTGGATAAATTCCTCAAGGGGTCTCACCATCTTAGGAATTTCTTACTCGGTCTCAACCAAAAAAACTCAAAGTAAACAAAGTTTACTAACCCGTTTTCTAGACGCATAATCCTCCCATGATGCATTGTCACCCCTGCACCCCATTGGCGCTCCTGTGTCGTTCCCTACACCCAACTTATCCCACATCACATTGGTGTTTGCCTCCACGAGGTCCTGCATCCCATGGATGCTCAAAATCAAACATGGTGCGTAGAACCTCAAGTAGCCTGCATCATCGATGCCCCGATTCCCACGACACCTCAAGTAACCAGCATCCTTGATGCCCCGATGCCCACGACACCTCAAGTAACCCACATCATCGATGCCCCGATGCCCACGACACCTCAGGTAACCCGTATCCTCGATGCTCCTAATGCGACACATCTCATACATACATACATACATACATACATACATACATACATACATACATATATATATATATATATATATATATATATATATATATATATATATATATCACGCACCTGATATGGTGCCAATCCCACTGACTAGCATCTAGTCAGTCAACATAGATCATGTGTACCACGTGCACTCAAAACAGACATGCCTCTACAGGTCATGCCAAAAAGGAAACATGGAGATCACGGCCACACTACGGTGTACCTCTAACTGTCGTCGGCTCACCAGCCTGCTCAGCTTCTGGCAGCTCCACAGCGTGCACCTGGCCTGAAAAACGGCTGCCTGATGCCTAACCTCCCTGCGATGCTGCTCCAGTCACCAGCCACTGACCCCTCAGCTGGGTCCCACTGTCTCTGTCACGAACTCCGCGCATAGCTGAACCTCAACTACCCTCTCCGAGTACCGAACCTGAACCAACTCCAGACGCTACAGTATGTCCTGGTCCCTGCCTGCCGGCTATCTGAGAAGGCTGCCTGCAAAACCTCTCCAGATGCCCGTCCTTTCCACATGCCCGACACTCCTTCGGAGGCCTATCGCACTGAGCCTGAACATGTACCGGCTGTCCATACTGAAAGAAAATCACCTAAGAACTACCACGAGGTGGTCTAGCTGAATCCCTAGCCTGACTGCCCTACTGGAACTCATCCCGTCCTCGCTTCCTGCTGTCCGACCCATCAACTGAAGCTGTCGCCCTGCCCAAGAGAGACTTTTGTCTCTCTTTTCCCTCGGATATGAGCGCCTGGTTCACCGCCTCGGAGAAGGAACCTAGCTGGAAGACATTCACCTGGACCCGAATGACGTGTCATAAGCCATCCTCGAAGCGCCTCACCCTAGCTGCGTCGTCGCTTACCATACTAGGTGCAAAGTGAGATAGCTCAGTAAAAGTAGTTGCATAGTCCATGACAGACATGTCTCCCTACTAAAGTCTCAAGAACTCCCGAGCTCTTTCTTCCCTCAGTGTCTCTGGGTAGAAGTGCTCAAAGAACCTATCCTCAAAGTTCTTCCAAGCCAGTTCCTCGTGCCTACGAGCCTATACCTATACATCCCACCAACACTTTTTTGGTCCTCTCAGCATGTATGTCTCCAGCTTGACCCTCCGCCCTGGAGGCATCTCGAGCTACTTGAAGATCATCTGCATACTCACTATCCAATTCTCAGCCACCTACGGACCACCCTCACCCTGAAAAAGCAGCGGGTGTTGCGACTGGAACTCCCACGTCAGATACGCCATAGAAGTCTCTGTACCCTGCGTGCCTCTGTCAATCCCATGAAAACACGTACCAGGATAGCTCATAGATGCTCGTCGAGCCAGGGTCCGAATGCTGCCAAACCCAAATGTTGTCCTGCCTGACTAGATCCTGAACCTGATCCTGTTTCTGAGCCTGTACCTACGGCTCATGCTCTACCTGTACCGAATTCTAACCCTGATCCTATGACATTGTATCATCTCCTGCCTAACGCTCCATCGAGTCGTGAAGGAGTAACCCACTGAATACCATAAATGGTCATACAACCCATATATATATATAACAATATATTCTACGCAGATAAGAAAAGCAGTAAAAGGCAGTGCATAACAACTACCCTTACTCCCCCTCACCGCAACCCATGCCCCATGGAATCCCAACCTCACGACCTCCTTACCCGCCCTCAATAGAGCCAAGTATCAATGGTACCTTAGTCCATGCCCATCCTGACAAATCACGTTGCCTCAAACTGACGACCGAGTCGCCCAATCCTGACAGTTACACTGCCTCAACCATAGTACATGACTACTCTCATAAGAGTCAGACCCAAATATCCCACCACATGCAATTCTACAGAAATAAATCATGACATCCATATTGCAATAAACAAGCAATTCTATCAGGAGTTTCACCTATTCACATTTCAAAGCATATGAGCATGGCAATTGATTTTTTTTCACATGGTATTATCACTTCAAAAAGCATACAAACAATTATGAAATTGAAATACCCTAAAATGTGCCTATCAAAAGCCAAGCAACCTAGCATCGCCATACCGACCAAGGTCCAATTCTCCCTCACCGCACTGGGTCAAGGGTCACATATCAAAATCATGAACATCACACATCAGATGATCCACCGAGGTGGAAATCATATAAACGGTAATCTGAGCAAAAAAGTAGACAATAATTCCCACCCATGGCAACTTGGTCCATCCCTCATACTTGGGGATGCGGGCACCCAAGCACAAGCTAGAAACCTAGTCCCTGTAACAAACTATCTCCAGTCTACCATATTCCAAATAGTAAAACCAGTAGAAATAAAAAGAGAAGTCTCAATCTCATTAGTAGCTAGAAAAACAATGCTACTAAATCCTTGTTAAGAAATACTCTGATACCACTTTGTAACAACCTGGACTCGGCCAACCACCCGAACAATGCGAAACGGGTCAGGTGTTACTACCTTAGGCGCACCTCCCCAAATGCCAAAGGCTGCCGACTAGCAGTGAGGGTCTGTTAGGTATAGTGGGGAGGCTATACCCTCTCGGAGGATCATAATATGGGTACTGGTCCGAGAATAATAATAAATATGAAGTGGAAAGAAAGGCTCAGCAGACTCGAACCAGACCCGCAGAGCGGAAGAACAATCAATATAGATAAATAGAGGAAGCAATAAATATAACAACAGCAGCAGAAATTAACACAAAAGCATGCTGATAACATGTAACTAATAATGAACAGTAAAACATGCATCCAAAGCAGGTCACACACAACTGAATAATAAAAGGGCGCCAATGGCTAACCAATAGTAGCTACAACAAGTAAGCATGCCGATACAGAAAAGTAAACAAAACAAAGTAAACCCCATCTAGGCATGAACTCAAGGTCTATACCATATCCATGCAATAACTAATGCATCCCATCTCCTGAAGCTGGCCTTTTCCCTACACATAAATCCATAAAGTCTGCACGCGTCTCGAAGGGCCCGTGTAGGGTGTGAGACAAATCTCAGTAGGATACCACCCAACGGTGCGTACCAAATATATGTGTTTAAGCAGTCATGCATTAAAAGGAAAGTAGTAAACATTACTATGCACAAGTAAACACAAACTCCACTGGTGCTCGACAACCACCATGGAGTATCACCTGCTTCGGCCAACGCCGGAATCTCTGTCGTGTAACCCGGTACCATGTGCCACCACACAGCTCGTGTCTCAAGTACCGACATCCCAAAGGCACACCCAAAGATAGTAACCCGGCACCCTATGCCTCCTGACACCTTGTGTCTCAAGTACCGATGTCCCGAAGGCACACCCAAGAATAGTAACCCGACACCGTGTGCCTCCTGACACCTCATGTCTCAAGCTATCCCCTGAAGTCTCCTCACCTCCCACATGGCTTTCTACGACAAGCACCCCCAAACAAAATACCTAATCGCAACTATAGGGACCTCTACCCACACGAGTGGTCAAAACCACCTCATCAAGGTGTATCTCTATGTGCACACCACTCAAAGTTCCGGGTGAGCGGTAATCACCAAAATAGTACCTAAGCCACGGAAACATCTGAAACCATGTGTCCCTGCGACCATGCCACTCAAGTCCGATGACATCGCCATCCTAGTAACCCTGACCATTCCCAACCTGACAGTGGTACCGCCTCAAGCCGACGTCCATGAAGCCCAATCCCATGGTCAAAACCACCCAAAGTAACCCAGGCCAAGCCCAACCTGTGATCAGCATCACTCAAGCATAACTGAGCCAAGCCCAACACAACCCCAATGGTCCAGTATGTGCAATTCAGAAATTGCATATATATCAGATTTAAAAAGAACACATAATCAGGAAAAACAACCTAAACAGTTAAATTGCACTATGCACGGTGCTGTCCCTACCAGTACTGAGGTCTTAAATGCCTCTAGCAATTTATAACAGGCATTAATAAATTAAACTAACCAGTTTAACACATTAATATTTCAATTAAAACCATTTTGGCGTTCCTCATCCAAAATGCCCCGATGAGCCACGACCCCTCACCCAGCCCACTCATGAAAACTGGTAACATGGTATACCCAAAGTCACCCCATAGGTCCCACAAACAATTCAATATAAAATAGCAGATAAAATGGGTCCTACTCAAAATACCCGAAAACGCGCCGAAGGCCGCGTCACCCAAACAACCACGAAAACACAAAATGAAGTATGCACCACCTACCTGAGACTCGTATGATGCTACTGCTCCGGTAACAGCTGCCAATTCGGTCTAAAATGTGGTAAATATATAAAAGATTCAAAACCGCTCAAACCCCCATAACTCGTTCTAGAACAAAAATCAAACAAAATGGCCCAAGAGGAATCGAGGAATTACCGAGGGGGTTCCAACGCATCAATCCGTGATCGAAACGGAGTTCGGATGACGATCTGTGGGGGGGATTGAAGTCCCGGCCGGCTTGGTTCACGAAACCGGGCGAAATATGAGTGTTCTGCCTCAAAATAAGGATAATGCCCATTTTAATGCAAAAAAAGAAAGTACACGATGTGTACTTCATGAATACACACCGTTTATATTTCATTTAACTGTTCATTTGGTGGATGGGATTCCGCCAACCTGCCGACATGAGTACACGGCGTGTACCTATGGGTACATGATGTGTACTTGGTTTCTCTTCTCTACCTCACCAACTTAACCACATGCCATGTATATCCCGCATACACGGCTAGACTACATGGAGTGTCCAAGAGGAACACGGTGTGTACCTTTTTCTACCCGCCCAATAGGCCTACACGCCATGTATGGCCACCAAACGGTCAGGGATACATGGCGTGTTGAAAACTACACGCCGTGTAGTAAGAAATTTCTAGATGGTCATCACATGGAATGTACTCGGCGAGCACATGGCCGACACTTGATTAACATATACACGGCATGTACTTAAAATTACACGTCGTGTAGTTTGGAAATTTCCAAAAACTTCTCGTTTTCTCCAGTTTCCTCAGAAACCAGTCAAAAATTCAAACAGGGTCGGGATTTTGACCCGTTCCAAAAACCCAGGTTCTTACACCGGGCATAACATGGTGCCAAAAATATATGTCAATTGGCATGAATTTTCGAGTGATGATTCTAATATAACTACTGTACATGGCCTTATTGGGATTAACATGATGACCCCTCACATTCCTTACCACCTTGAATTTTATGCCTTTGACTTTGACCTTAATTATTTTTTCTAACACAGTCAAACTATGACACTTCTATTTTTTCTGTGATGCCAGTCCTTTGTCGCCTACCACTTCCCCAAAATCAACATAGTTAATATTTTCCTCTGGAGAGGTAGCATCTACATGTGCATATGGTTGTTTTAATTTTTCACTGGGAGTAGTAACAGGTTGAGAAACCAGTTTTTCCTCAGGAATGAGAGCACCAAAACATGCAGAAGGTCGTTCCTTTGTACTGTGAGCAGTAACAGGTTGAGAGATTTGTTTTTCCTTGGGATTGGGAGCACCGGTGCGTGTATAAGTCATTATCTGTAGAAGTGATTTAAAATTTAATTTAGAGTACATAAATGCAGCAGAAAATAGATAATAACATGAGGTAACATGGTGTATATTACAAAAAATGTAACCTAATTATCAAACTCTCTTTCTTTTTTAAAGGATGAAGGGATTTGAAACCTCTATTAATGATCCAAATCCATTCATTGTGGTATCCTATGATATAAAAAATTCCATTTACATTGGGACCTCTGCGAAATGATTACGACGTCCCAATAAAAGGGTCATCCTTAGTTGAATTTTCATATGGCCCTTTGGTGGCTTGGGTCGATAACCGAACAATTGACCACTTTCATTTTGTGGAATTTGTAACATAAAATACTTTTACTTCCTTTGATTTCATTATAAATAGTTCGTCTTTATACCATTCCTTACTGAAATAAACTTTCATGAATCCCAATTCATCAATTTTAATGAAACTCCTATTATCAACCATGAGTGTAACTACACTATTTTTCATGGCACTATCTTCATCATGATCATTTGTATAGAATGTATAACCATTAATTACATAACTATTGTAAGATAATACATACACACTTGGTCATTCATCTAGACATTGATGTCATTCTGAAATTGAATCTGGA
Source organism: Viscum album (assembly GCA_963277665.1). Lineage (NCBI taxonomy): Eukaryota > Viridiplantae > Streptophyta > Magnoliopsida > Santalales > Viscaceae > Viscum > Viscum album. Next base: position 511,317,874 of record OY728127.1, on the reverse strand, counting down.
TTTTCATCTAACTCCTTTAAAATATGGTCCTGAAACCATCCTATAAATTATTTATTATGTGTATTTGATATCCATATTTTAGCCCTTTATGGATTCAAATTACTAAGAATTTCTTTGTGGGTTTTGACATGTGGGGAAACCTCCAAAATGTTATGCAAAACATAAAGGTGGGTCTACTTATGATATATAATATTGATTGTGACAACATCTCTTCTAGAAATTCCTTCACCTGCAAGTCACCCAGTATGATGAGATTTCGGTAAACCAATGCTTTCCACACCAAATAGGTATTCGGTATAGAATTCAATGGCTTCCTCAATAATATATTGCTCCACAATACAAATCTCTGGTCAACTTCGATTTTTGAAATACTTTTTAAAAATCTTCATATAACATTCAATGGGGTACATCCATCTATAGTGTACAAGACCACATAGTCAAATCTCTATCACCAATTGAAACATCAAATGAACCATCATATCAAAGAATATTGGCTGGGAGAACATTTCAAATTCACATAATATGACAATAATTTCTCTTTTCATACTCGGTAATTTCATCAGGCCTATAACTTTAATGCATATAGCTTTGAAGAAGAAACAAAGTTTGGTTAATGTATGATGGAAATTCTTAGGAAAAATGCAACATAAATCTATAGGCATTATATATTACATCAAAACATGGAGGTCATGTGATTTTAAACCCTTTAACTTCATATTATTCATTGACACGATGTTCTTTATATTCAATTAATACCCTTATAGAACCTTTACGTCATTCAAGAAGTTAAAAAACTAATATCTCTTATTCCTAGAAAGAGTGTAAGTAGCCGGAGCAAGAAAATTTTGTTTTTCACACTTCACTAATGCCAACTCTTATCGTATTCTCATGTCAAAAATGTTCAACCTAGCCTTAATTCAATCCTTTGTTTTTATGGGTGCATTTAGAAACGTGTCGATGACACTATCACATTTTTTTTTCAACATGCATAAAATCAATAAATTGTCTGACATATAGAAAATTCCAGTATGGTAATTCAAAAAAATGATATATTTTTCCAACTAGTTTTTTGTAAGGTTTTTCGAAAACAGTTTACTAAAAACAGTGTCCACATCTGTTACTCATGGATTGTTGTCCTAAAGTATCAAAACAATCGAAATGCATTTTCTCAGTTTTCAGTATGTCACTTGTTCTTTTTACATAAATTAATGTCAATTTTAAATAAAAAGACACACTTTGAGTCATATCGGCCACACTGTGTGTCATATTGAGGTGTGGATGATTCCTACACATATCAAATGACTTATAGATCATTTTCCTAGAGTATCAAAATAATAAAAATGTGTTTTCTCAGTTCTCAGTATGTCACTTGTTGTTTTTACTTAAATTGACGTCAATTTTAAATAAAAGGAGACACTTTGAGTTATACCGGTCACACCATGCATTGTATTGAGGTGTGAATGATTCCTACACATCAAAAATGACTTATAGATCATTGACCTAGAGTATCAAAACAATCTGAATATGTTTTCTCAGTTTTCAGTTTGGAAGTTTTTTTTTACTAAATGACATTTTAAACTAGAAGCACGCATTTTGAGTCATAACCTAAGGGTATGAAACATAATAAAGGGTGATCATAGATGTTCAATAAGTGTAAGTAAGCGAGATATCAATGATCATAAAAGGATAACACGAGAATAAAGATGTTATAAGGTGATATTAACATTATAAATTCATACCCTACATTTGGAAATCACATTTTCATGCTATTTATGTACATTATTTCATCAGGCATGCTTCACATTCTTCTCTGAGTGTATCTATATCATCTTTTGAATATGATTTTTTTTTCGAAAATCACAGAAGTACTAGAAAAATATAAATACACAAAGGATTAGTAAATATTTTAAATGAAATAGTAATTATATTCAAAAATACCTCTTTAGGGATGTCATTTTGTTCATGGAATATGATCTATTTCATAAATTTACAAACATAATAACCATAATTTTTTTCATTGGTTTATTTCAGACACTATAGAAACATTGAGGAGAATAAGCAAGTTTTTTTGATATGTATTTTGATAGTTAAATCTTACTATATATACCCTGATACTGATCCAGTCATAGTACTTGTCTTCTTCCTTGTCCTTAGCCCTTGGCCTCATTCCTTTTTTAAACGATAGTCATGCACCACCCTATCATAACAGAATCCTAATTAAAATATAATATAAATTATATAACATGATGTTTAGTTCTAAAATTTTGGATGTAGTGTATTAAAAATTTAAAAATTCTATCATGTGTGGATGGTTTATTGGATATCCATGCATTCAATCGAGGAAGTAAATATCTAGAGTATCCAAATTTACTTCAATAAGCATCCAATGCTGCCTAAAAAAATGAATAATTAATGAAAGAAGTGAAAATAAATTTGATATTAGTAAATTGTAGAGTATTACCCCTACATCGTTGGTATTAAATAGATTCTGTTATCTGAAATTTTATTTTCAAAGGATTTGATCTGACCTACCACTATTTCTTCCTTTTTTTGGGGTTTTATTTTATCTTGTTCTATTGAGGTGACATGGGGACTAACAAGGCCAAAATTTTTATCATCAGAAAATTCCTTCAATTATTTTCCATATATACGCCTACCAAAAATATGAAATGTATTTTTTCATAATTAACACAATATATCATCTTTTGGAAAATGAAATCATTAGAACATACCACATGTATACATTTACAATTGAGCTGCTTAACCATTCATAGTTGAGGATTTTAGTTTCACTCTCAACACTAATGAAATCATTATCTTTCTATCCATACATATTTTCTTCAAAATCAACTATGTGATTTCAACCATATTTTAACTTTGTATCCACATGAGCCTTGAATACTAGTAAATGTGGATATAAAACGAGTGGGGTAATTGTGATTTTTATAGATCTTTTTGATTGGTTGGTTGATCCTTTAGATGGTTTTGAGATGATATTTCATTTCATCCCCTTATCTTTGTATATCTGTAATAACATTCATCGATTCAGACCCTTTTCATTAATTGTTAAAGGTTTAGCTTGAAAAGTAAATTCTAAATGAATACCTCCTTTTCACCATGATTTTTTACAAGATGTGACGACCATGAGATGAATGTTCCAACAACTTTTTCGACCATATTAATATCATCCTCATGAATTGGAATAGGTAGCTTTGTGTTCAGCTCATGGGATATGGTGATCGACACTCGCACATTACTTATTGGGAGTGGTATGTTGTGTAACATGTCCTTTTGAATATTGAACAATGTAGCCCTATCTGTAAGGCGATGAGTGGGTGTTTCTGGATATAAATCACAATCATTATCACCCTGTAGAATAATAGTACAAGGAATCAATGTATGTCTAATTCAAATTTCATAGAAACATTTATTAGAACATTGATTACCTCTACTAATACATCTCTTTGAGGGGAATGGCTAGCCCCATAGCTGGTGGGGGGTGGGAGCTCCATGCAGTGGTTATTCTTGAATTGATTCTTCTCTTTGCCTATCCTTCATTAAAGTTTCAATCATCTACCTCTACCATTGGAATTTTCCTTCAAGGGTAGATATTCTTTCTTTAATATGTTTTATTAATTCAATTTTATCATCCTCTTATTTTTCCCTCAAAATATGTTCAGGTGTCACCCCAAAACCCACACCTCTGATGCGAATATACTATTCTGACCACTTCAAGGCCACCGAAAATATGTGTTCATCCTTAATAGGTATTGCTGATTCTTATGACTACGTCAGATAGAAAATATAGGAAAATAAGCGATCATTGTTACGTAATAACGATTGAAACCAAAACAAATTTTTATTATGTAATACTTACACATGATTACCATAATTTGTGTGTGTTCTCATCTATTAGTATCCCATATTTATTTACATGTGCCTCCTTCCATATCACATGGCGTGGGAGGGAAGTGTCTTTGGATTTCGATTCATCAATTTTAATATAACTAGAGAAACATAATTATGGTGTTGTTTCATGTCACATAAAATTATTACGCTCGAATTAAAATATGTACCAATTTTTTTTCAAGTGAAGTGTACCCCATACTTTCTTTACAGTAGGGGTACACTGGTTTTACTACTCATTTATTATTTTTAGTGCTCAATTGTTGTTTCATAAATAAAAAATTGTTAATCAAAGTGATGAATACATGTATATTCAAACAACGTATTACTAGAAACAATGTACCTGAAAAGAGGCATCTACACAATGTCTAGTAAATGCATCCCACACTTCTTGGGTTATCAGGTGTGTATAGATAATCAGTGGGTGTAGGTTTATTTTCCCTTTAACATGTTTAAGATAATGTCTTATTAGGATTGTATGAAATCCTCTGTGAATCCTTCCAGCAAAAATTAATACATACTTCTTGTGGGATTTATCTACTATAAATTCACTCTGCAATAGATGATGAATAGTAAGTCAATGTTTCATTATTTTATTTTTTAGTGAAATAAAGAAATTATATCATAATGTCACCGTTATCTTTTCCCACATCAATGTCTTCAGCCCGGGCACAACATGGTGCCACAAATCTACATTAATCGACACATGTTTTTGAGTGAAGATTCCAATATAACTGTTGAACATGGAATTATTGGGTTTAACATGATGAACCCTCTCATTCCACCCCCTTTAATTTTATGCCTTTGACTTTTTCCTTAATTATTTTTGCTAACACAGTCAAACTACGACGCTCCTATTTTTCCTGTGATGTTGGTCCTTCGTCGCCTACCATTTCCCCAGAATCAACATCATCAATATGTTCCTCTAGATAAGTAGAATTAGCATGTTCATATGCTTGTTGTACCTTTTCACTGAGAGTAATAACAAGTTTAGAAACCCATTGTTCCTTGGGAATGATACCACCAACACGTGCAAAAGATCGTTCCTTTGTACTGTGAGTAACAGTAGGTTGAGAGACCTATTATTCCTTGGGATTGGGAGCACCAACGCATGTGGAAGTCATTATCTATAGAAGTGGTTTAACATTTAATTTAGAGTACATAAATACAGTAGAAAATATATAATAACATGAGGTAACACAATGTATATTACAAAAAAAATGTAACTAGATTATCAAACTTTCTTTTTTATTTTTTAAAGTATGAAGGGATTTGAACCCTCTATTGATGATCCAAATCTCTTAATTGTGGTCTGCTCTAACATACAAAACTCATTATACATTGGGACCACTATGAAATGATTGCAATGTCCCAATTAAAGGGTTATCCTCAGTTGAATTTTCATCTAACCCTTCAGTGGTTTTGGTCAATAATATAATAATTGACCACTTTCGGTTTGTGGGATCTGTAACATAAAATAATTTCACTACCTATGATTCCATTATAAATGGTTCATATTTTTACCCTTCCTTATTGAAATCAACTTTCACAAATCCCAATTCATCTATTTTAATGAAACTCCTATTATCAACCCACTTTAATTGAACAATCGACACTTTGAATATTGTATAATCCAACTCCCATATTTTTTTGATGATGCCAAAATATGACATATTTACATAAATTGGATTTATATTCTTAATACTAGAAACACGCATCACTTAATACATGACTGTAACTCCACTATTTTTCATGGTACCATCTTCATCATGCTTATTTTTATATAACGTATAACCGTTAATTACATAACCATTACAAGATAATATATACACAGTTGGTCCTTCGACCAGCCATCAAATTCATTCGGAAATTAAATCTATCTAGATACTTTAAAATATGGTCCAAAACCCATCCTATAAATTGTTGATTATATGTATTTGATATCAATCTTTCTTCCCTTGATGGATTCAAATGCCTATTTTTTTTTGGGTTTTGACATATGGGGAAACCTCCAAACTGTTATGAAAAACATAAAGGTGGACCTACTTATGATATGTAATATTGATTGTGACAACATCTCTTCCAAAAATTCATTCACCTGTAATTCTCCCAGTGTGATGATATTTTAGTAGACCAATGCTTTCCAAATTGAATAGGTATTCAATACAGAATTCAATGTATTCCTCAACAATATATCATTCCATAATACAACACTTTGGGCGACTTCAATTTTTGACATACCATTTCAAAATCTTCATATAATGTTCAATGGGGTATCTCCATCTATATTGTAAAAGACCACACAGTCAAATCTCTCTCACCAAGTGAACCATAAAATGAACCATCATATCAAATAATATTGGTGGGGAAAATATTTCCAATTCATATAATATGACAGGAATTTCTCTTTTCGTACTCGGAAATTTCGCCGGGCCTATAACTTTGCTACATATAGCTTTGAAGAAGAAAAAAATTTTGGTTAATGTATAATAGAAATTGTTAGGAAAAATTCAATATAAAGATATAGTCATTATATCTTACATCAAAACATGACAGTCATATGATTTCAGATCCTTTAACTTTAAACCAATCATTGACACGATGTTCTTGATATTCGATGAATACCCCTATAGAACCTTTACATCATTCAAGAAGTTGAAAAAATGACATCTCTCATTCTTAGAAAGAGTGTAAGCAGTTGGAGGAAGAAAAGTTCATTTTTCACCCTTCACTGGCACCAAATCTTCTCATATTCCCATATCAACCATGTCCAACCTAGCCTTAATTTCATCCTTTGTTTTGCTGGGTGCATTTAGCAACGTGCCGATGACACTATCACATACATTTTTTTCAACATGCATAACATCAAGAAAGTTTCTGATGTATAGAAAATTACATTATGGTAATTCAAAAAAAAAACTGATCTCTTTTTCTAACTTGGGTTTGTAAGGTTTTTCAAAAATGGTTTACCAAAAACAACATCCAAATATTTTACTTTCTCAAACAGTTGATCACCTGTTAGTGGAGATGGTGTTGTATATTTTTCTAAACTTCCATCAAATGATGTCAACCAAGATCGATACTTATTCCATAGAGGTAAAAATATATGATGTCCTAGAAAAATGATTTTATATGAATATTTCAACCTAATTCACTATGTACCTTGTTCACAGATGAGACACCCATGAGTTCCTTTAATGCTATATCTTGAAAATTTATATAAGAAGGAAAATTATTTATCATCCCGTAAAACATGGATATCAACATGAAATATTCATTTTTATAATAATCATACAATGTAACACTTGAATCCCACAAAAATTTCAAATCCTTGATCAATGGAGCCAAATAAACATCAATATCATTACCCTATTGTTTCAGTCCTGATATGAGCATAAATAGCATGATGTGTTTTCATTTAATATATAACCACGGTGACAAGTTATAATTTACCAAAAAAATTGGCCATGTACTGTGAGTACTACTTTGAAAACCAGAAGGATTCACTCCATCTATAGATAAAAAAAGACAAAGTATTCTTGGATGGTTTCCAAAATCAGGATACTCATGATCAATTCTCTTTCACCGAGGAGAGTCTACCAGGTGACGTAGTTTACCATATTTATTTATTCTTTTTGCATGCCATGTCAATTTCCCTAAATTCCCCCCACTTCTATATAGGTGCCTAAACCTTGGAATGAATGGATAGTACCATACAACTTTCGTAGGACTGGATTCATATTTCTTGTATCGAGAAGCACCACACTTTGGGCATTCTCTAAGTGATTTTTGGTCCTTTAAAAATAGTATACAGTCATTTGGGTAGATGTGTATTCTTTTAGAGATCATACTCATCAAGCATATAATCCATTTGGCATCGTATGTTCGGCTCGAGAACTCATTATCTTCTGGGATCATGTCATTCAAGAGATAAAGTAATTCTGTAAAACTAGCATCACTTCATCCGTTGCCTATTTTCAAATTATATAGCTTCAATACGGATGACTATTCTATATATTTAGTGAAACCGCCATGTCTTTTTCACAACTCTTTAACTGCTCAATTTTTTTTGGGAAATCACAAAGTTTATCTTCAACTGTCCTTGTCATTTCCTCAATAAAATCTTCATCATCATTCACATCTATAATCATTTCCTCGATATGATCTTCTTTATTATCCACACTTGTAATCATATCAGATGATCTATAAAACGTAGTTTTATCCTAGACACTAGCTACATTTTCTTTTCCCCATTTTTATTATAATATTTATAACTTTGATCTATTCTATGATAGATCAAGTGTTCTTCCAACTCCTCTGGAATAACTTTTCTTGAATAACAATAGCATAAACATAGAAAAAGTATTTGAGAAGGTTTATATGCAGTATATTTTACAAACTTGATGAACTCTCACTCTATCTTTATACTCTTTTGTCAAATGATTGACATACATCCATTTTTTATTCATATTCATCCTATTTGATTTAGTAATATTAATTTTTAACAAAATAAACACACCAAACATTGATATAAAAATTAACCAAGGCTAAAAAATGTTATAAACATTAAGTCTCCTTTAAAAATTATTTATAAAATCATAGTTGAAATCCCATTAAAAAACCAACCATTTACAAAAATTCCTCTTTAAAATAACACACCATTTTTAAAATAAACCAATCATTACATACACTTTCAAAAACACTAACATCCCTTTATGAAATACAATCATGTGAGTTGACAAACACTTGGCATGTAACCTAAGCCCATGCAAAGTGTTTAAATCATTTTAAAGTTATTTAAAACCAAAAAAAGGTATGTTGAACACATATAATTTTTTAAGAAACATTTAAAAATACTTATCATTTTAAAAGATCCACTTAGGAATTTTCAAAAAAAGATAAATCCTAAGAGAGACACTTTATAAAGGATACATGAATAAAAAACCAACATTTTATAAAACATAAATCTATAAAAGGTTTATCATGTATCTCATGAATAAATAGTATGAATCCTATAGTTTACTCCTGTAATACTATTAAGGAGTGAATTAGTGATATATTAAGACATAAGTGTCACTTGACCATGATAATTTTGAACATAAAGTCACATCTATTCAAAGTGGGAAACCATCTTCCACTTGATGCTTGAATCATGTACTACCTAAGCTTGATCCTTCCACTATTCCTATTCATCTTATCCACACAACATCTCATGTAACCACTTCACCACTCTGAATTAATAAAAAAATCATATCACTTATTTCATATAAACCACATCATCTAATGAAAACCATAACAAACCAAACGAAACACCAAAACTCATCACCACTTAAAATTCTCCACAAAAAAAAATCTCCTTCTTATACCACCAACCATAACACCCCAATCTCACAAACACAATAGTTCATCTATCACTCCAGCCACAAAATCATCTATTCACCACTTCCATATCAACAATAACAACTTATTAGGATTATTAAGGAAACTAACCACCACACCTACTTAATAACACATTCCAAAACCCAAACCAACCACATTAATTACCAACTGAGACTACATAGCTCACAATAAAGGTAACACAACCAACCACAACAAACCCAATAATAAAACACAATAACAAATCCCCCTTTAATCATTATTTTCATAAGAATTAAGTCTATTCAATAAAAAATTATCACCAAATTCTAGATTTCTAAATAGATTCCTCAATACCTTATTTAAAAGATTAACCTTTTATGGAAAGATACCATATGAATTCAATCAGATAAATATCAAATAATCAAGATAAGATGAAATATCACTAAAATTAATCACTTCACACATATTTCAATGAATCATCATAGAAATTATATATATACACTCAACAAAGAGTAAAATTCATATTAACTAGCCTTTAGATTATCAAATTCTAGTTTTAGGAAAATAGGTTACCAAAAAAATATTTTAACACCTTATGGAAGTAATGATAAAATGGAACATGAAAATAAATATCCAAATTATTTAAAATAAAATACTTTTTAATTAAATAATATCACTAAAACATGCTTCTAGATTATAAAATGAAAAATTCACATGCTTACCCCAAATGTCCTGAAGGCCTTATTTTTATTTATTTATTTTTGGATAATCCCCCTTTTAAGGGTTGAAAGGGAACCCTTATATAACCCGTATTCCCAAGGAATAAGGCCTATACACAACCCAATACATGAACTTAAAGTCCTAAGACCTGACACACTTGAAACATCCCCTCCTCAGCATCTGTATCTTAAAGGTGCCAAACTCCCCACTTCACATGGATGATCAGCTAGCATTGCTCCGTGCAGAGCTACATGGTGCCTAGTCCCGATGGTAGTTGTCATACCATCTCATTCTTCCAACCTAGTTAGCTCTGCTATGGTGATTGCTATTTTTTCTATGAATCCTTGTCTGGGCCTTCTCTTGTGTGGTCTTCTCATTGGTCTTTTCTATGGCCCAAAATCCCTGTGGCCCAAAGGCCATTGGTGGCCCAAAGGCCATATAGCCCGAAGGCCCTATGGCCTGAAGGCCTTTGGTGTACCAAAGGCCCTGAGACCCATAGGCCCAAACCGGTGGCCCAAAGGCCCAAATTTGGTGAATAACGCCTACTGCTATAGTACCGAACAATACCTTCTACAATAACTCCTACAATACCCATAGATTCACCCTCACCCAGATTTGAACCTGAGACTCTTGGATGCCAAAAAGAAGCCTTTACCACTTGGGTATAGGCTCGTTGGAAAAAAATTCACATGATTAAATTTAATGATTTATGCTTGACATGCTTGAAATAACATGAATTAAACATTTCACTACAATGGAGACATACCACCATATTACTTAAAGGATGACATGCACATTCTTCCATATTTTGGTGCAACATGATCAACACATAAACATGATTGAGAAAATATACACTAGTGATTTCATAATAATACATGAAAATATCTTAACTTAGATATCTTTCTAAAAACATATAATCTACATCTTACCCTTTTTATGTCACCTACTCATTAATATTTCAATTAAACGACACTTGTTACATAATTTATAACTCAACAATTAACACATAAATATTTTAGTATCCCAAAACCTTTTCTATGCTTGATAAAGGGATGAAACAAGTTTATTCATGCAAAAGTCCTCTAAATTCCATGGGTTGTAACTAAGGGAACTCATAATGAAACTTGTAAGGGTACTTAGAAGGCAATGCATAAGGGAACTCAAAAAATAGGGAGATTTAAAAAGGTACCCAAGCTTCACGCGACGGCAGAGAAGAGCTTCGCAGCGGCAAGGTAGAGGAGGGATCACGCTTCAGCGAAGCAGGGCTTCATGGTGGTGGCAGATGATGGATTTGTGACAACGAGTAGGAGGAGCAGTCAATGATAATAGTGGAGGAGGAGGAGGAGGAGGAGGAGGAGGATTCACAGCGACATTGGAGGAGGAGGAGGAGGAGCAATGACAGCGAGGAGGAGGAGGATTCACGATGACAATGAGGAGGAGGAGGAGCAGTGGCTGTGAGGAGGAGGAGAATGAGGATTCATGGAGGCAGGGTAAGGCTTCCGCAAGAGCTTGAGGCGTTCGAAGGAAGGAGGAGACTGTTAGGATTTTTTTATAAAACTGGGGGAATTATTTATCAGCGCTAGCTAAAAAGTGCGGATAAGGGCAGGTTTTATCAGCACTAAATTAGAAAGCATTGATAAAGATAGGCCTTTATCAGTGCTACAAAATGGTGATAAAACTATAATGATAATAAATTATTTATATGTTTATATATATTTATAAAAAAAATATGTATAATAAATATAAATTTATTTATTTATAATAATAACTATAAATAAATATATATTTCTTTATATAATAAATATGTATTTCTTTATAATTAAAATATATTTGTAATAAATATATATTTATTTCATAAGTATTTCATAATTATTTAAATAAATATATATTTATATTTAAATAATTATAAAATTATAATAAATATATTCATTAAATAAATATATATAATTAAATAAATATATTTTTAAATATATACAAATATTTATAAATAAATATATTAATTATATATATTTATAAATATATATTTTTAAATTTTGATGAAATTAAAATAAATATATTAATTAAATATATTTTTTATAATTTCATGATTATTTAAATAAATATATATTTATATTTAAATAATTATAAAATTATAATAAATATATTTATAATAAATATATTTATTATATTTATATTTATAATTATAAACAAATATTCATTTATTTATAGTCATATATATATATAAATAAGTAAACTAAAATAAATATATTAATTATAATTTTATAATTATTTCAATATAAATTTATATTTATTTAAATAATTATGAAATTATAAAAAATATATATAATTAATATATTCATTTTAATTTCATAAGTATATATATATATATATATTTACAACTATAAATAAATAAATAAATATATTTATAATTATACTTATAAATATAATAAATATATTTATTATAATTTTATAATTATTTACATATATATATATATATTATTTATACTTATAAATATAAATATTTGTATATATGTATAAATATTTGTATATATGTATAAATATTTGTATATATGTATATATGTATATATGTATATATATATATATTCATTAAAGACATATATTTATTTAAATATATTTAAAAGTTATTCATATATAATTATAAATATAATAAATATATATATTTATTAATTAAAAAAATTATTGTAATTTTATAATCATTTATATATATATTTAGTTATATACATAAATATATTTTAAAAAGTATTTATTTATAACTAAATATTTATAATTATAAATATAATAAATACATTTATTATATAAATATATTTATCATGATTTTAAGTATTTATGAGAACATAATAGATTCATAGGAACATGGATCCTATACACCGAGTAAAGTATAGATCATAAAAAATAGGTCATCATATACATAGCCAACATGAATAGTAATGAGGGTATAATGTATAAATGAACATTCATGATGAATGCATAGTATATATATAAATGTTAATTATATTTGTTTTATAAACATATAAATATAAGAAATATAAGAAATATAATAAATATAATTATAAATACACATATTTAAAAAGAAATTATATATAAAAATATATATTTATTTTATAAACATATAAATATAATAAATATAATAAATATAATTATAAATATACATATTTAAAAAGTATATATATATATATATATTTAAAAAGTAATTATATATAATTATAAACCTATAAAAATATAAATATATAAATATAAAAAATATAAAAAATATAAAAATATATTTATTATTTAACAAAATTTATTATATATATTTTAATTATTAAAAAAATATATTAATTATAAACATGCATTTTTATTTAATGTATTCAAATAAACATTATTTTTGAATATAAATATAACAATTTTATATAAATTAATAATATTTTTTATTAAAAACTTTTATCAGCGCTAAACATAACGCTGATAAAGGGTCCTTTTATCAGCGCTTTCTTCTTAGCACTAATAAAATCTGGCGCATCCCTTGCTCGGATCTGTGCTAGTGCTACAACAGATTAACGATTTATCAGTGAACAAAAATGTTTTTCTCAATGCTAAAAAGGCATTGAGAAAGCTGACACTGACAAAGGGGGAGTCATTACTTAGTATGTTTTTAACGTTGAGAAAAAAAAACTTTTTTAGTGTTTTTTAAATGCCGAGAAAGGCCCCAACAGATTGCTATAACCACTTTTAGTGTTGTAGTACCCCGAAAAACAAAACATATACCAGAATACATATAATAAATACCATAATTGACATAATCATCATCATAAGAAAAATAAAACACACCAAGATTGAAAGAATACATATAATATAAAAATATAATCATTCCACTACATAATCATACATTAAGTTATTGTTATAATTATTATAAATTCAAAAACTCATTCATTAGAGTGTTTCGATGAATAAAAAATCTTTTAGCTTTTAAAAAACCACAGAAATGTACCTATAAATTAAACAATATGCATATTTATAAGTAATAATAAACTAATATTTTTATATTAAGAACACTTAAAAATTTAAATTTATTTTAATATTAAAAAATACACATTTGGTCATACTGTCCACCCCACATATCAGAATGACATGTAGTAAATTCATACATGTCACAAATGAATCAACAATATTGTCATAGTGTTTGATGACAATCTAAGTGAATTTTATTAATTTTTCATATGTTCCACACATTTTAAATTTTTTAACATTTAAAATAAAAAAATACACTTTAGTCCATTTCGACTACACCGCACATAAGAATGACATGCAATACATTCTAGCTGGTCACAAATGAATAAAAGATCATTTTATTATAATTTTATGATAATATAATATCTTTTTCTTAGTTTTGAGTAAGTGATGCATGTTTTGAACCAAAATATCATTTTTATATTAAAAAAATTTACTTTCAGTTACATTTTCCACCCCACGTGTCAGAATGATGTGAGGCTAATTCCTATATGTCACAAATGAATTAACAATAATTTTCTTAGAGTTTAAAAACAATCCAAGTGTGTTTGATTAGTTTTGAGTATGTGAAACATATTTTGATCTTATTTAACACCTAAAATGGAAAAATACACTTTAGGTCATTCTGAAGTCACTACATGTTGGACTGACACGCAATTTTCTCCTATATGCCTCAAATTATTTAATGGTTATTTTCCTTGTGTTTCATGAAAATCTGAGCATGTTTTCTCATAATTGAGCATGTGAATCATGTTTTGAACTAAAATATCACTTTTAAATTGAAAATGTGTTCTTTCAGTCATTCCATCCACACAACTAGTTATAATGGTGTGCATTTCAAATTGATGGAGATATGCCCTAATCTCACAAACCTACATGGACACCCTATTATCTTGATAACCGAGCCAACTATGACATTGCCCAAAGGGAATTACCGATCCCCATAGGTTGGTAATTAACACCTGAAATCATAAAAGATAAAAGAGGTAATGAATTTTCCATAAAACAATGGAAGATAAATATACAAGTCAGTATGCTCAACAATCCAAAGGGAGAAAGTACCAAAAAACCACACAGGTATAACAGAACCCAGAGTGGTACATCATCAAAGTACTTAGTATCTAGAAAGATAAAACTCAAACATCCCATGCATCAAGTGGATCACATCTCCACTAGGCACCTCTAACACTCCAATCCCTAAGGATTAAGAACATCCACCACCTCCAAGTGGCACTTTCCCTTTGCTCTTTATCTTCATTGGTGAGTCATATTACAAGAGTTGATTTCTTGATTTTGATTAATGGTTGGTGGTTTCATAATTCTTTTCCTTACGACTGAAACCTCAAATTTCTTGATCAAATTGAAATGAGTTTTTAAATTATTTAGAAACATGGAATTATGATTATTTTATCTTTGATTTGAAATAGGTATGGAAATTGAGAAAAAACCCTAATTTCAATGGAATTGAAATTGTGGAGTGAATTTGCAAAAAAAAAAATGATGGATTGTTTTGGAAATTGTTTTGATGAAAATGATTTGATGTTGATCTTGAGAAAAATGTTTAAAGTGAAAGATTTTTTGAATCAGCATGAAATTATTAAAACTGATGATTTGGTTTTGAAATAGAAAAGGATTATTAAAAAAAATTATACAATTATATTTTAAAATGTTTTAAAATGATTGATTTCCAATTTTATTGATTGATTGTTTGAAGCACATGTTATCTTGGGTAGTTAGTGGTAACTGAGACAAGCACATTAGGTCCTTGAATCCCTAGCATTGGATTGATGATGACAAATGTTACTAAAACAACTACGGCCAGACTACCATTGATAGGTTCCCCTATTGGGGTGTATAATGCCCTTGATGGGTTCCCCTATTGGGGTGTATTTGTGTGTGCACACCATACTATATACATGATCACTATGATGTGTGTGAGTATTCTATTACCCGATAAACTAACTCACCATGAGGGGTTTGTACATGTTTCTTGATTTGCTATGATTTGCGACTTGATTATACATGAAGTTTATTATTAAACTATTTTATTCATTCCAAATGATTTATATAAACTATTTTATATAAAATTTTTATTTAAGACTATTTGAAAGTTTTTTTAACATATCATACATCTATTTGAAATGAAATCATGTTTTGGTTTTAAATATGAAAAATGAAATTCCATGCCTTGTCATATTTTATATAATAACATAAATGGTAAATTGTTATGGTATTGATTATGGAACACTTGGTGTGACCTTATGCTTATTAGCTCACACCCTGCCTTTTACTTTGGGCATTTTTAGATTTTATCATGTTAGGTCTGAGCAAAGAGAAATCGCCACTTAGAGGTGGTGGATGTTATTGATCCTTCGAGCTTGGAGTTTTGGAGGTGATCGGTGGAGATGTGATCCACTTGTTTCATGGGATGTTTGAGTTTTATCTTTCTAGATACTGATTAAATTGATGATGTACAACTTTGGGTTCTATTATATCTATTTGGTCTTATGGTACTTTCTTTTTTTGGAGTGTTAAACATACTTACTTGTATCTTTATCCTCTGCTATTTTGTGGAAAATTTGTTCCTTATTTTATCTTGTATAATACCAAGTGCTAGTTTCCAACCCATGTGGACCAGGATTTTCCTTTGGGATATGTTAGAGTCGGATTGATTATTAGGATACTAGGTTATTTAGGATGACTTGTGACAAAGTGGTATCAAAGGTGCATGCTAAGCATATCTCCTTGAAATCCAAGTCTTGATATCTTATCTGATGGGATTTATATGCCCTTTGTTCTTATTTGAGTTGTTTATTTGTGATGGTTTCGAGCACAGCAGAAGCATGTAGATGTGGGTGACATATTAAAATTTCTTTTAATAATAATTTCCTGAAACTAAGAGAGAGGATCTTGCACATCAAATTTATAATTAATTTATTTAATATTTAAAGAAATAAATACCTAGGGTTAGGAAATTTATTCTCCAGTGAATGTTGATCATATGAAAAACCCTTTAGGATTACCTTTGTTACACTATAAGGATCCAAGGATAGAATACCTCTAGTGGTAATCCAAACGTGCTCATATAATCTCTGAGCAACACCACTCGATCTCTGGGTGCTAGTACGATGAGTCGAACATCTTGCATTATTTGTTCTTGATCACTCGTTCTTTGGTCTTGAAGAAATATCTCATGCACATCTTATTCTTGAGAAGGAGAGAAGAGGAAAAGTTGAGAGAGAATTCATTATGCACAACAATTATCTATTTTCAATTTTGGATGCTCTACATAATAGTCATATCCGTCTATTTATAAAGTTAAGATTTGAGTTAAAATATTATTTAATTTCATAACAGCTATTAAATAACATTTATCAACTTTAATAAATCCCATGATGCATAATAATAATAATTATATAATTATTATTTTGTGGTGCGTTCCAACTTGCGAAATAACAAATATTATGTATTAGTCTTGTTAATTAATATTTATCAGCCAAATCAGTATTGGTCCATTCAAAATCCTATACCATTTATTGAATAACCGAATAAATATTTTATTCATAAATAAATATTTTATTCACAATATAGAGAATAAATATTTATTAAAATATTCAATAAAAAAATAATTATTTTATTCACAAGCCAACGAATAAATATTTAATTAATTTATTCAATCAATATAACTTGAATAAAATTATTCCTCAAACTTGAGAATAATATTTATTACATTAATTAAACTAAAATAGAATTTAATAGAGATCAATGGAAACACTTAGTGTGTAACCCTCTAGGATTCTTTGTCATTGGCATTAGGAAAGCTTGCTTGAAGTCCAAGATTACTATCTAGAAATGGGTCAAGACACCCAAGAGAAAAAACTTAATTTCCCAACATAGAAAACCACTTAAGAACACTCACTATGTAATATAATCCCTTTGTCACAATATCTCATCAAGAAGGTTGCATATCTATTTCACAAACCTATATACTCGATATGTCTTTCTTTGACTATCTGAAATAAGCACATCATTATACCATGACCATGGAATTTAATGTGATGATTCTATTCCAATCAAAGGGATTAGATATTAGCTTCCATGAATATGGAAGGGACAAATACTTCCTAGACTTATTCATTAATGACATGTCACTCGTGATGCACCCAACATATCCAACTTCACCATGAACTGTTATCATCATGGTTTATGAAATACATCTAAGTACGTGAGTTGTAACATATATTAATAATAATCTTAAAGTCTAAGGACCATCAAATTTTCTCTTAAATAGGAATATCTGATGACACTAAAACATGCGGAATTCCTACCAGTGGGTCTATTATCATAATATCTAATTTTAGAGATTACCAAGTGAGAACTTCATGAGAAGAAGCCTCATCTTCTTATGAGTACTCGCACCTGAAATTATATGTACTATATGTCCCATCATAGTACATTATCCAACCACATAACATTATTTGAGAATATCATCATAATACATCAAGGTCCTCATCATAGCAGGGAACTACTATGAACTTATTAATGCGACGTATATTATAAGAAATTATTACATTAGAGTCACGCAGAACAAAAAAAAAATACAATAAGTAGTTTTATTAATATTCAATACATTGCATATTCATGTAATCAAAGTACAAACAGTTGGTCTTAGATCAAAAAATCCAAAAAACTCTCACTTGGACTAGAGACAAATACCTATGAACTTTAGTCTGCTAGACCTCACATGATAGTCATGTTTCTACTAAGTCAAGGCTTTAGTCAAGGGGTCCTCTATGTTGTCTTATATGGAAATACTGCTCACTACAACTTCACCTCTCTGAGAAAAATATCTCAGGAGATGATACTTCCAAAGTACATGCTTTTTCCATTGATGTTACCTTGTATCTTTTGTAAGATACACTAATGCAGTATTATCACAATAGAGTGTGATAAGATCTTTACTTATAGGTACCACATCAATCTCTTGGATGAAGTTACGCATCCCTACTGCTTTTTTAGCTACCTCAGAATCTACAATATACTCAGACTCTACTATAAAATATGAAACCACAACCTAGTTTGAGCTCTTCCAGCTCACATCACCTCTATTAAAAGTAAATATGTATCATGTTTGTTACTTCAGGTCATCTTGATCAGTTTGGAAACTAGAATATGCATATCCTCTGATGATTAGTTCTTCATCTCCTCCATAAACCATGAACATATCCTTAGTATGCCTCAAATACTTAAGGGTAGTCTTGACTGCCATCCAATGATAGTCACCTAGATCAGTTTTATATCTTCCAACCACACTTAATGTGTATGCATCATCTATCCTAGTACATATCATAACATACATGACTGAACCAATCGATGATGCATCTAGAATCCTTATCATTCTGTTTCTTTCCTCATGTGTATAAGGACACATTTTCCTAGTAAGATGAATGCCGTGTGACACTGGAAACAATTCCATCTTGGATTATTCCATACTGAATCTATTTAGTACCTTATCAATGTATATAATTTGACTTAGGATGAGAAACCTCTTGGATCTATCACGATGGATCTTAATCCCAAAAATATATGATGCATTCCCAAGTCCTTCATAGAGAAACATTTATTCAACCACACCTTAACAGATTGTAAGACTGATATTTCTTTTCCAATGAGTAATATGTCATCAACATATGTTATTAAGAAAACAAATTCAATCCCACTAAACCATTTATAGATACATGGATTGAATTCATTCTTTATGAATACAAATTCCATTATGGCTTCATCAAAATGAAGGTTTCATGACCGAGATTATTTCTTTAATCCATAAATGGATCTTTGTAACTTGCATACCTTTTTGGCATCCTTTGGAGTCACAAAACCTTCAGGCTATGTCATATAGAAATCTTTATAAAGGTTCCCATTAAGAAAGGTAGTTTTAACATCGATTTTCAAAATCTAATAATCATAGAAAGCCATAATGGAAAGTAGAATTCTGATGGCTCTCAACATTGAAACTGGTGAAAAGGTTTCATCATAGTCAAAACCTTGACGCTGTTTAAACCCCTTTTCAACTAGTCACACCTTATTGGTACTGAATTATCCTTACATTTCCAATTTCTTCTTGAATACCCATTTGAAACCAATATTATTTACATCTGCTAGTGGTTATACCAAAATATAGACTTGTTTTTGGTACATGAAATCCATTTCAGAATTCATGTCTTCTTGCCACTTGGAAACATCTATGCCACTTAATACTTACTTATAGGTTAGAGGATCAATATTATCAACTAATAATGAGTCACCATCCTTAGTGACTAAAAAACCATATCGTTCTGGTTCTCTAACCTCTTTAGTACTCCTACGTAGTAATTGTGTCTCTGGAATAATTTCTTCTTCCACGGGGATTTTTGGAATTTTTTCCTGTGCTAACTCTTGTGTATATTGAACTTGGACTTCATCAAAGTCTATATTTCTCCCACTATCTCTTTTAGATATAAGATCCTCCATAATAAATGTGGGACATCTATCAACCACAATAATTTTTTCTAAAGTATTGTATAGGCAGTATCCCATTGTTTCTTTAGGATATCCTATAAAGATACACTTTGTGCCTCGGGGTGCAAGCTTGATACCTAAAGAGGACTTAACAAATGATTCAAAACCCAACAAATATAAGTATGAAAACACACATTTCTTTCCATTCCATAATTTTAATATTATACCATCTGTTACTTTAGTTAGAACTTAGTTTAGTACGTATACTACCGTTTGTAATGCGTATCTCCAAAAGGATAATGGAAGACTCACATGAATCACCATATCCAACAATTTGTGGTTCCTTCTTTCACTCACACCATTCCACTAAGGTGTATAAGGAGTAGTTAGTTGAGATAAAATACTGAACTCCCATAGAAAATCAATAAAGTTTTGATTAAGATATTCTCTACCATAGTCTGAGTGAAGTTTCTTAATCTTATTACCAAGATGATTCTAAACTTCATTATTTTATTCCTTTAATTTTTCAAAATAATCCAACTTATACCTCATTAAGTATAAATATCTATATCTACTAAAATCATCAGTAAAAGTTATGAAGTATGAGTACCCACCCTTTGCTTCAATAGGAAATGGTCCACACACATCAGTATGAACTAATTCAAGAAGCTTTTTAGCCCTTTCACCTTTCCTAATAAATGGGGATTTGGTCATTTTTACTTATAAACATGCGTGACATAAAACAAGTAGTTTTATTTCAAAAAGAATATAAATATCCATCTTGATGTAATTTAGTCAAACTCTTTTCATTTACATGACCTTTCTAGTGATGCCAAAGTTAGGTATGGTATGAGTCATGTGAAGTAACTTCGTTATTGATTTCCATTATTTGGTTTATGTAATACAACACATAAAGACTGTTATTTAAATTAACCTTTCCATAAGAAATTTTATTTTTTATAAAATAAGCAACATTTATTCCCAAATTTGAAAATAAATCCGTTCATATCAAGTTTGGATACAAAAATAGTGTTTTTGGTAACTGAAGGTACACAATAAAAACCCTTTAAAACCAATATCATTCTAGTTGGAAACATGAGCTTATAGTCCTTAATATCTATAACAAAAAGTTTAGCTATGTTGACTGCTTGAAGATATACCTCTTCTCAGTCAATCTCTTTGAATCTACTTGGTTCCTATATTTGAATACATATGTGAGCACCACAAGCTATATATAATAACTAATTTGTAGAAACAAATAAATTTTACTTGATAACAAATTCACCTAAAGCTTCCCCTTACTTCTTTGTCTGGGTGTATTTTTTATTCCAGTGACCCTTCTTTCCACATGTGAAACAGACAACATCCTATTACCTTTCTTTCCCCTTGATCCTCCTTTTCTTGTAAGGGCAGGAAGAATCTTTGGGCTTAAATATATTTACTTTACCTTTATTTTTTCACCATAAGGATGGAAAGGTTTTTCATGCTTTATATCCTCATCAACTTTGTGAAAAAGACTAAGAAGATATGGAAAAGACTTCTCAATTTTATTCATATTAAAATTAAAAACAAAGTTGGAGAAGCTTTGAGGGAGTGATGCCAGAATAAGGTTAGTGCCCATTTCTTAGAGGAGTTTAAACCCTAGAACCTCTAAGCTCTCAATGTATCCAATGAGCTTGACTAAATGAGTCCTAATTGAGGCACCCTCTCCAACCTTACTCTGAAAGAGCGCCTTGTAAATCTAAAATCTTTCCTATATAGCTCTCTCCTGGTAAAGACCACAAAGGCACTCAAGCATTTTGTACACATCTATGTTTTTTAAGACTTCATTAGTTCACTAGAAATTGACGAAAGCATCAAATATTGAATGTCAACCAAATAAATCAAATGTTTTTAATAGATAAGTAACTCTTCATCACTCACTTATTTAGAAAGAGGATCATACATTGAGGATTATAGCACATAAGATTTCTGTTCATGGTGCAACACAACCCAAAGGCATATAAACCACTCCTGGAAGTTACTGATAATTAGAAGGTTATATTTCTCCAATATTGATCATAGAGATAGTGTGTATGATGAAATTTTCATTTTATTCTATAATTAGAAAGAGAATATTATTAATACTTTGCTTTATTACAAAATAAGTGAGATATAATAAATTAAATTTATTTATTTATTAAATCTCCCACTATTTTATCAAGTATCAATAGCCCTCACCATTGAAAATAGAATGTCTAGTTTCTTTAAAATTCTAGTGGAAAGGATCCCAATTAATTTTATTAATGATCTAGACTTTGTCCATGAAAACCATAATAAAATAATTAGGTAGGTGGTCTTTCCAACTATAGTCCTACAACTCCTTAATCTATTGAGTGGATTACCCTATCCTGAAATCCAAACCTAGATTTCCTCAACACTTGCCACCAAATTTGTATTGAAAATACTTTGGCTATTAAACTCAATTCAATTTCAGTTAAGTCAACCCAAAACTCTCATGAGAACTCCCCGATAAAAGTAAGTGTCCAGAAATTGTCCATATACTATACTTAGTTCTATGGTTTCATTCCCAATCAAGTAATGGAAGGCTTAGTTTGTCTTAATATTTAATTGAGGTATTTTAATTTATTATGCACAAATTTTATCTTTTTTCATCCTTTACATGTCTTGTTAACACTAAGTGGATGTTAATTAATTAATTAACCATGTTGGATAAAAAATTTAGGCATAAATCATTTATTTAATTTCCATATTTACACATTAATTCATTTATTTATGTGATTACAACCTTGAATCCGTAAAATAAATAATTACATAGATAGAAATAATTAATTAATCAAATGACCCATTTATGAGATTTATCTAACGGTTGATTTAATTAGTGGACATTAAATCAACCTTTGACCGAGGGGAAATAACTCATATTTCTAGTCTTGGCATGAGTTACAACATTCCACCTATCCACCTATGTATTAACTAGGTCGACATCATTATGGTTCTGTCTTGAACCACCTCTACACACCTTGGGGATGATCTATTAATTAAAAATATTTATTACTCACATATAGGTGAGGGGAACCAAAGGATTGGTTAAAGGGGATTAGATAAATATCTTTGGACACACAAGTCCTACATAGTAATGGAAGAAGGGATGAATCATAGGCCATCATTTAATTTAATATTAAATAATTTCAAACTCATGAAATAAATTAAATTAAAACATCCAACACAAACATAGGTCTTGGTCATGCTTATGAATGGTCATACATGAAACGAATACACAAAAGTAAATAGATAACACTTATTTATTTATTTGTTCTTTTATTATTTAAGATAAACATAGTTACATAAATAAATTAATTAATAAATAAATTATTTACCTTTCATCTTAATGATAACCCACTCATATTTGGAGATACCAATCATTAATTTCATTCATGGAAAATAAAAAAAGTAACCAATAATGACATATTAATTACAATAAATTAATTGATCATTTAAAATTATTTAAAACCATTATTAAATTGAAAAACACAAAAAAATGTTCCAATCAATAAAACAAGGTTTTAATGCTACAATTTCAAATTTAATGAAATTTTAATTTTGTCTATTAATGATAGACTACATAGAGTGTACATGAAGTTTCATACCATGTACCTTGGTTTCAGTATATCTAAGTCACATGGTTGGGGCTTTGGAATGTTTACTCGGTCAAACTACATGCTATGTACATTCTAGTTACACACCTTATACCCTCTTTTCATGTGTCGAGTTTTTCTAGTCAACACGTGGTGTGAAATAAAAGCATTGAGTGTAATTAATTTTTTGGAACATGTAGATAAAATGTGCATGGGTATAAGGTGTGTGCTCCAGTCACATGCCATGTAACCCAGTTTTACCAGCCAATGATTTGACACTTTTCGATGAAATCTTTGATCATTCTTCATTTGTTCTTAAACATTTAATAAAATGAAACACCGATCGAACATGATTAATATGTTGATAACATGTTAATTCAAATCGTATTAAAGAATGATATGAAATTAAATCTAACCATAATTTCACATACATCAACAATCAAATAAATAACTATAAATTTAAATGTGACCGATCTGATACCACTTGATGGTTCCAGGTGTATCATAAGTGTACAGAGGTGAGTGATATATTAAAATTTATTTTAATAATTATTGCCCGAAACCAATAGAGAGGATCTTTAATGTAAAATTTATAATTAATTTATTTAATATTTGAATAAATAAATACTCAGGATTAGGAAATTTCTTCATTGGTGATTGTTTATCATCTGAAAATACCCTTTCGGATTACCTTTGTTGCACTGTAAGGATCCAAGGATAAAATACCTCCTACAGTGATCTACACATGCTCTTATAAACTTCGAGCATCACCACTCGATCTCCAAGTTCTAGCGCGGTGAGTCGAATGTATTGCCTTTTTTGTTCTTGATCGCCCGTTCTTCGGTCTTGAAGAAACATCTCTTGCACTTCTCATTCTTAATAGGGAGAGAGGAGGATGAGTTGAGATAGAATTATTTGTGTGAAAAAAATTCTCTATTCTCAGATGCTCTAAAAAATAGACATAACCGTCTATTTATAGAGTCAGGATTTGAGTTAAAATATTATTTAATTGCATATTGGCCATTAAATAACATTAATTACCATTAATAAATCCCATGCCGTATAATAATTTTATAATTATTATTTTGTGGCACGTGCCAACTTTTGCAATAAAAAATATTATGTAATGGTCTTGTTAATTAATATTTATCCCCAGACTCAGTCTTGGTTCGTTCGAACTCCTTTAGTATTTATTGAATAACTGAATAAATATTTTATTAATTAATATCTTATTTAAAATCTAGAGAATAAATATTTATTAAAATATTCAATAAATAAAATAAATATTTTATTCACAAGATAATGAATAAATATTTATTTAATTTATGTAATTAACATAACATGAATAAAATTATTCCTCGAACTTTAGAATAATATTTATTCCATTAATTAAAATCAAATAGAATTTAATCAAGATCAATGGAAACACTTAGTGTGTGACCTTGTTAGATTATTTCTCGTTGGAATTAGGCTTACTTTCTTAAAGTCCAAGATTACTGTCTAGAAATGAGTAAAGGTACCCAAGAGAAAGAACTTAATGTCACAATGTCAATAACCACATAAAAATGCTCACTATGTAATATAATCCCTTTGTTGCAATATCTCATCAAGATGGTTTCACATCTGTGTCACCAACCTATATGCTCGATATGTCTTTCTTTGACTATATGAAATAAACACATCATTACACCATGAACATGGAATTTAATGAAATGATTATATTCCAATCAAAGGGTTGAGATATCAAATTCCATAAATATGGAAGGGATAAATCCTTCATCAACTTATTCATTAATGACATGTTATTCATGACACGCCCAACCTATCCAAATTCTCCATGAACTGTTATCATCATGGTTTAAAAAGTACATCTAAGTAAATGAATTGTAACATGTATTAATAATAATATTAAAGTATAAGGACCATCACACACACTCATAGATAACAATATCCGATGACACCAAAAAATGTGAAATTAAAACTAGCAGGTCTGTTATCATAATATACCATCTTAAAGATTACCAAGTGCGAACTTCATGAGAAGAAGCCCCATCTACTTATGAATACTCAAACCTGATATCCTATGTACTATGTGTCCCATCATAGTACATTATCCAACCATAAAACAATATTTGAGAATATCTTCATAGCACATCAAGTTTATCACCATAGCGAGTAACTACTATGAACTTATCAATGCGACATATACTCTAGGAAATTATTACATTAGAGTCATGCAGAACAACAAACAATATGTAGTAATAAGTTTTATTAATATTTTTTTGAGGAAAATAAGTAATGATACTCTTATATTAAATGAAAGAAAAGGATTCATGGTTGCATTAGTCTAAATGTGGGGACTTTACAATTTTCCCTTTTCAAAATTGGAAACATCTCATTAGGAAGGTTTCTAGAAAATAAACATACTTCTTGATCCGCACATTTATTTTCCAGGACATTTATAAGAGAATTGGCCTCACGGTAGACACATGTGATGATGTAGCTCATTTAAGAGAGTTTCTCGAGATAGTTAGTCCATTTCACCATCAGATTCCAAGCAAGGTGGACCTATCCAATTCTAAAAGCATGAACAATAACCATGGAATAACACTCAAACCAAATATAGTTCCAGTTCCTTTGATGGTAATCCTTGAAAAAATTAATAAAACAAATATTTTTTGCTTCAAGAGCCATATTAGGGCCATAATATCCATAATTTAAGTTTTCAACATTTCTGAAATCATCCCTAAAGATGTAACCATATACTACTAGAAATGGGTTCCCATCTGAGACCCCATAAGAATTACATTTTTTCCATATAGTTAAAGGTGGGTACTAGAATACATCCAAGGTATGATGTAGGGGATGGTAATATCTAGTCACCTTTAGCCTTCTCATCAATATAAAGTCCTTCACTGAATTGTTATAATGGCTATGATGCAGTGATTTGTACTTCTGGATCATGAGAAAAATTTATCCAATGGATGTATTCACGTTGAATTTAATATACTCATGGAGTGCCTTGTTCTTCCCTCTCCATAATGTGTACACCAGTTTTACACAAGAAACTTTGAAAAGATCATAAATCTATTTGGACATAGGAATGTCAAGAAAAGCAGGAAGAAAAGAATTGATTGTGAAGGCCCTTGGGAGTTGAATATCAGATAGTTCAGAAAAAAATTTCCAAAGTGAATAAGAATAATAGAATCAAATAAATAAGTGATCAATATCCTCATGATTCTGATGAAAAAAAGACACATCTGGATCACAACAAAATTCCAACATGTTGTAGATTGATTTCTACCATAATTTTATTAAGATACAGTCTCCAGAAGAGAGTGAACCTAAAAGGGGGAATCCATTTCTTATTGAACTCACTAATCCATTGTCGAGGGCCTTGGATAAGAGATTTTTTGATGTTTTTGGAGTCTATCTAGCCATTCAATCTCAGTTCCCAAATGAGCATGTTATTTTGGTTAAGAAAATCATAACTGGAAACAGCCTGGATAATTTCCCTTGGAAACATGTACAAATTAGGAATCTGGTCCCTGATGTCATTGTTAAGGTAAAAATCATGATTCAAAGATGTGATCCTGTTAATAAGCAGGCTACCAACCTAATTGGTTCTCCCAAAAGTGATGAAAAAAGTTTGTAAAACCATCAGGCCCAGGAGATATTTCCTTATTAAGACAAGAAATATCCTCTTTAATTTCAAATTCCAATGGAGTTGACTTAATGATCAAGTTATCAGCTTCAGTGAGTATCTTAGGAATTATTCCTCCCTTAATATTCTCAATTCTTGGTGTCCTATTAAAGATATTCTCATAAAAAAACAATGTGGTTGACATGGGGTTATCTTTCATTGGGAATCTGGTCACCATATTTCAATAGAGAGAGAGTTTTTCTATTTATTATAGTACGTTTGAGAGTATTTAAGAACTTAGAATTCCTATCTCCATCATTAAGACATATTACTTTGAATGTATCCTTTTGCATATTTTCTTTGAGTTTGATGAGGCTCTGGAGTTTGGAGGACATCTCTGCCACTTGAGACAAACCATCAGGGAAGTTATTCTGGGTTGTGAACTCCTGAATTTCAGGAAGAGAACCTTCCAAAGCATCAATTTACTCATCAATTTGGCTGAAACTTTTCTTGCTCCATTATTTCATAATATCCTTTAGATTTTTCATTTTAAAGATACAACCAAGAGGGGTGCAAGAGAAATCCGGCCTAGCCTAAGTATCTTGAACAATAATGTAGCATTCAGATAAATCTTTCCATGCATTGTTGAACCTAAAAGGTATTGGTAGATTGTTTCCATCCCCAAGAAAGTTCATTAATATGGGATGATAATCAGAGTTATGTTTAGCTAAGGTAAAACATGATATAGATCGCTAATTCACAAGAAACACATCATTAACAAAAGCTCTATAAATATTACTCGCTCTCACACCATCCAAGTGTCTTCTGTACCAAGTGTATTTTTTCCCAATAAGATTGACTTCAATCATATTAGCATCATCGATACACACATTGAATTCCCTAATAGAGGTCGATCTGAAGGTATAACCCATTTTACCATCATCATTTAATATGGAGTTAAAATCACCTATGGGGAAACAAGGATCCTTGATAGAGCATGATAGTTCTTAAATTTGAGACCATAAAGATATTATTTCAATATAATTGTTGAAAGCATAAATAATAGTGTAAAAAATTAGTTTGTTTTCCTTAAAGAGAGAGAAATTGATACACTGGTCCCCTTTCTGAACAATTGTGGGGTTGTCCACCAAAAAATGGGAAAGGAGACACAAACTATCACGAGTGACCGATGGTTGGGTTTTTCTGAGGATTCGGTAACCACTGGAAGCAATGGAGTTATTATCCTTGGGGAGACTTTTTTTGGAATTTTCCACCCCAATAATATCAGTTTTTTATTTACCTTCAAGTAGACTTAAGGTACTTTGAGTGTCAAGGTTGGCTATGCCTTGATAGTTCCAAAAAATGATCCTCATTTAGACCATGTTTTGGGGGTGCTTTCCCCCTTTTCATTTACTTCATTTTCTTGTTTTTATCCAATTTTTGAGGATCCTTCTTTGAATCTTATGCTGAAGGAATTTCAGATTCAGAGGCATTACCCGAATTCATGTGATCAGTTGCATTAGTCTTTCCAGAAACACCCTTTAATGTAGAGTTTGATGCCTACTTGCGCACCGGTTCAGCGGATTGGTGTATGACTTATGATCCTCTTCCTTGGTTCCAAAAGTGGCCAGTTGCTTGATCAAGACATGCTTCTTTTGGTTTTGGGTACATGTCTGAGTATTGTTCAGGATCTCTTCAAGTCCAACAACACTAGGGGTATCCATATTGATCATTTCATTTTTGCCATGTGATATGTTCTCTGTCACAAATTCCTCTTCTTATAGGGAGGAAGAAATAGAGAATATTTCTGATGATAATAATATAAAAAGATCATCACCATTGCCTTCAATGGGTCTTTGCTTAATATCCTTAGCCTGCATGAGATTACTATATTGAGCAGCCAAATGGCATGGAGTATTATGCGGTTCTTCTTCCTCATCCATGTTAGCTCATGAGTTTCTTGTTCCAACCTTGCTTCATTTGATAGATTTAAGTTGTTTGGGATTAGATTTTCTAGAGTTGTCCATACCCTTTACCTTTTCCACTTAATTCATGCCTGTGGGAATAGTAATTTGTGCCATGATCTTCTTCACCACCCTACAATCCTTTATTTCATGCCCAACCATTTTACAATGGTCACATAAGTGGGGAAGTCTCTCAAATTACAACCTAACATCTAGTTTTTTCTCATTCAAAATCAGTGATATGTGGTTCAGAGAGGGTGATTCCATGTTTATATCCACAAGTATCCTGGAAAAAAGACCATGGTCATTAGAAAACATGCATTGATCTATTTTAAGCAGAGTTCCAAATCCATAGGTAAGGTCATTTAGGATTTTGGGCTGCCAGTACACCCAAGTATGCCCATTAATTCTAGTCCAAAATTGAGAATTCATGTGTTTTTAATTACAGGGATTAAAATTAGCCTCCCACTCTAATAGCCTAAGAATTCCCGATTTTAGGTTCAGGTTTCCAGATCGCCATGCCAAGTTGACATCATCCTACTTCTCCAAAATGATGTTAAAATAACCCTTGCTAATTGGAATGAGTCGCCATTTAGAGTGGAAGGAATTCATGGTTCTTTTCACTAATAATTTCTATCCACATTCTACGGTCCTAACTAAGGTTATGAAGTTTTTCCTACTCAAATAGGATGATTGGACCGTGATGGAGTATGTAAACCACTTTACTGAGTTTGTGCAATTTTCAAATGACATTGTATCAAATGAGAAAATGAATACTCGATGGTTTGATATGGGTCTTTGACCTGATATTTTTCTTAGGTATTCTTGCTAAATCCCTCTTCTTATGCTAATGTGATGGATAAGGAATTGATGGTTAGGATTTGTATGACTTGTAAATTAGGGTTGATGGGATTTACTTTTTCTCTTAGTGGTAGTTACAAGAGTTTATTTAAAGGAAAGAGTAATCGTGATGAATCTTATGGTGATTCTCAATTGTAGACTTCCTACAGATCTCATGCAGTGCCTGGCAGAGGCCCTTTTACTTGATTATAGTGTGGAAAGGTTAGATATTCAAGGTATGCTTTTAATGAGTTACCCAAGATCTACAGTTCTTATGGTTAATCATGAAAAATATATATATTCTACCATTTATTTTATGCTCCATGAAGTGACATAATATTATTAGAACCTAAAATTATTTCGGTGCAATCATATGCTTCATGAAAAAAGGGGTTCCAGTCATAGGCATCCGGAAGAAGCTTCTTCATATAGTGGAAGAGTCTCCAGAGGAAGATGATATAGGTCCAGTGACCGTGAGAGGTACCATCACTATAGATTCATATTTTTTTACTTATCTATTTGATAATAGTTTATCTTATTCATTTATATTGACTCATATTGTGAACCTGCTAAATATTCCTATGAATATTTTGTCTTATGTGATAAATATTACCACACCACTCAGAATGAAGATAGAGAAGGATCTCCATTTTCCCGCTTGTTTTTTCTATTTATCATGTATTGAACTTTTCTGGTATTTTATGGTTCTCAACATGAAACCTTTCGATTCATATTTGGGGTGGATTGAATCATTTCTAATAGGGCCCAAATTGGTTGTTATCTTCAACGAGTCTCCTTTACTGTGCCTAATGGGGTGTTCCATATCTTTCAGGAAGATTGGGACCTGAGGTTAAGTAGAGACTGACCTTATTGTCTAGAATTATGGAAAGTAATATCAATGTTTTATTTTGACTTGGAGTGAGAATCTTAGAGTGATGATCTCCCTCTAGTTTTCATTAAGTTTCCTAACACCTTTCCTTCTTATTTATCTTATTTTACACTAGTAAGATAGGTAGAGTTTTTCATTGATTTAGTGCTTGGTACTCATCTAGTGTCTATTCATTATTATCACATGGCACTAGATGAAATGAAAGAGTTGAAGACTCAGTTGGATGATATGTTAGAGAAAGGCTTTATACACCCAAGTATGTCACCTTAGGAGGGGCCTGTTCTCTTTTCTAAGAAATCTGATGGAACACTTCACCTATGTATTGATTATTGGAAAATCAATCAAGTTATGGTAAATAAAAGTATTCATTTACATTTATTGATGGTTTGTTTGATTAGTTGAATGGGTAGAAGTGGTTCTTGGAGATTGATCTTCATTTTGGTTACCACTAATTGAGAATAAAAGAATCTAACATTCAGAAAACCAACTTTAGGAGTAGGTATGAACATTATGAGTATCTTGGTATGCCATTTTGTTTAACCAATTATTCTATAGTCTTTTATGGATTTGATGAACAAGATCTTCCACAAGTATCTTGATACGTTCATGGTGGTCTTTGTGGATGAAATCATACTTTAATATCAGTCCGAAGAGGATAATGTGAATCATCTGAGAGAAGTTCTGGAAATGTTAAGAAATCACCAACTCCATGCCAAGCTATTAAAATGTGATTTATGGATTTGGTAAGTGAAGTTCTTGGAACTTGTGGTCTCAGAACATGGTATCTCATTTGATACTAATAAGGTGAAAGTTTTTATGACATGGGAGTAACCACGTAATGTTTTTGAGATTCATAGGTTCTTGGTTATAGTGGGGTATTATTGCCAGTTTGTAAAGGATTTCTCAAAGTTTGATTCTCTGATTACCAATCTCACTCATAAGGGCATAAAGTTTTTGTGGAATGATAAATTTTAGGGTTATTTTTTTGAGTTGAAACATATCTTGAATTCTACGTCGGTGTTTAATATTCTAGAGAAGGTCTATGTGGTCTTCTATGACACATTAGGTTTGGGTTTGAGCTATGTTCTTACACAGGATGATCATGTGGTAGCCTACAATTCAAACCATCTTATGTCACACAAGAAGAATTATCTGGCCCAGGAGCTTGAACTAACATATGTGATTCATGTGCTTAAGAGTTGGCAATGTTACCTTTTCATATAAAGGTTTACCATTAATTCTAACCATAAGAGGTTAAGTTATATCTTCTCTCAAAAATATTTTAGTCCACATCAAAGGAATTGTGTGGAGTACCTGAAATCTTTTTATTTTGACATTTCCTATAACTCGGGAAAAGGGAATGTTGTTATTGATGCTTTAAGAAGGAAACTTTTGACCCAGGCTATGAAAGAATCATTAGAAGAGTGGAATTTGATGGATCTTTTTTTTATAGTTGCATTTAGGATTCTAGTAGTAAGAATTCAAGGTTGTCTTATAAAGTTTTCAGATAGCCTCTTATCTTCTTGAGATGATTCTTTAGGAGAAGCAGTTTGATAATGAATTATATTGAATTAGGGAATCTATTTATAGTGGGGAGAATTTTTCTGAGTGTTTATTCTCCATGACAGGTTTTATATGTTTCTATAACTAGTACATTGTACCTTTTCTAGTGAGAAAAGTTGTGATGAGGTATTTCCATAATTCCCAGTGGGTTGGCACCCAGGAACCACAAAGATGCTTTATGACATGCAATGATGATTCTGGTGTCCAGGTATGAGAAGAGACATTGTTGACTTTGTTTCACATTATTATATTTTCCAATAGTTTAAGGACGAGCACTAGAGACCTTTAGTTTTGTTTCAGTTACTTTCAGTGCCAACTTGGAAGTAGGATGATATTTCTATCAACTTTGTGGTTAGGTTTCTATGTACCCCTTGAAAGAAGAATACGATATGGGTTGTGATCGATAGGTAGATGAAATCAACTCATTTATTACCCATTCAGGATAAAACCAAAGTTTATGGGTTGGGGAATCTCTATGTGAAAGAGATTTTTCATTTTCATGAATTTATATCTGCTATTGTCTCTGATAGAGATCCCTATTTTACCTCTCATTTTTTTCGAGGCCCACATGAGGCAATGGGATCTCATGTTCATTTGAGTATGACATACCATCCATAGATGGATGTAAAGATATATATATATATATATATATATATATATTCTAGAGGATATGTTTCATGCTAGTGTCCTTAATTTTGGTGGATCTTTAGATAACCATTTGAAACTAGTTGAGTTTTATTATAACAATAGATACCAATCCATGATCAAAATGGATCCTTTTAAGGCCTTGTATGGTAGGCTGTGTAAATCTCCACTATGTTGGTTGAAGATTGGTGAAAGTTCATTGGTTGGACCAAGCTTCGTTTAAGAGATGTTAGAAAATATTCTGTTGATTCATCAGATAATTTTGATGGATTTTCATATAGCTTTGGAGTTCTCAGTTGGTGGCAATGTGTTATTGAGAGTTTCACCCTGTTTGGGTCATAAATGAATTGAGAAGTAAGGGGATTTTTTTCCTTATTTTTTGGGACCTTTTGAGGTGTTTGAGTATGTGGGGAAAGTGGATTACCATTTACCACATTCACCAAAGTCGGAATCGATACATAACATAGCTCATTTATCAGGATACCAAGGAATATGGGATGGTTCATGAAAAAGTGGTATCATAAGTGTAGGTTAAACATCTTTCCTTTATGTTAGTATGTGGTTTGAGATGTCTTTATGGGACTTAAGAGGTAGTTGCGAGCGAGTGCCTGACCATATTTCATCGTAACAAGCCTTAAGTCACCATGGTTAGTTTAGGAAAGGTGTATTGAGGAATAATTTGACCTAATTCTTGTCTTTTCTCTACTTTTGATTTGGGTATATTGAAATCTAAGTCTTGATATCTTATTTGATAGAATTTATATTCCCATTGATCTTATTTGAGTTTTTGATCTATGTATCCTTTATTATGTCTTAAATATTGCATGTTGATGTTGTGTAGAATTATACCTCCAAGAATATGTGTGAAAAATCCCACAATGAGAGAATCCTCCCATGGAAAAGTATTTTGTTGAGATTATTGTGCATGTTGTCTAAGATCTGGGATAGACACATACACCCGTTCCCATTCAAGATCCAGTTGTGGAACCTTAGAGGGATGAATCTAGGAATCATTATCAATAGTTTCTTCACTAGAGGACACCAACGTTACCGGAATCTAATGATCCTCAATAGTTTAGGGATTGTCTTAGAAAGATAGAGGTTGTGTTTGATTTCTTGTAAATGACTGATTCAATTAAGGTGAAATGTGCCACCTTGAAGGTAGAGGGAACTAGAAGAAGATATTGGGATTCAATGGTAATGGAGAATAATAATGATCATTTAGAGTAGAAGGACTTAAAGGTTCATTTTACTGATAAGTTCTATCTAGATTCTATGGTGCTGGCTAAGGCTATAGAGTTTTTAAAACTTGAACATGCAGACATAACCATGATAGAGTACACGAACCACTTTGCCAAGCTTGTGTAGTTTTCACTTGAGATTGTATCGAATGAGAAGATGAAGACTCAAAGGTTCGATATGGTTCTTAGACCTAATATTAGTTCTCAGGTCTTCTTATTGAAGTTCTCTTCTTATGCTGATGTGATGGATAGGGAATTGATGGTTGAAATTGATTTGGATGGTAATTTAGGGTTGATGAGAGTTCCTTTTTATCCCAGTGGAAGTACTATGATTTCCTTTAAAGTAAATAAGAAGCATGATGAGTCTCATGTTGGTTCTTGATAGCAGGTATCCTCTATACCTCCTGCAGTGCCTGGAAAAGGCCCTTTGACTTGCTTCTAGTGTGGAATGGTTCGAAATTTAAGGCATGATTGTATTTAGGTACCCAATATTTTTAGTTCTTTAGGTCGTTCATGACACATATAGAAAATTTTCCATTTATTTTATGCTTCGCATAGTGGAATGGGATTATTAGTAGATAAAAGTACTATAGTGCAATCATATGATTATAAAAAAAAGGGGTTCCAGCCACAAGCATCCAGAATAAAGCCTTTTTATATAGTGGAAGAGTCTCTATAGAAATATGATATAGGTCCAATGACTGTGAGATGTACCATAACTAAAGATTCATCTTTAGTGACTGCTCTATTTGATACTGGTGCATCTCATTCATTTATATTGACTTGTATTGTGAACCTGCTAAATCTTCCTATGGAGATTTTGTCTTATGTGATGGATATTACTAAACCCCTTGGAATGAAGAGAGAGTAGGGTCTCCATTTTCTTGATTGTGTTTTCTATTTATCATAGATTGAACTTGTCTAGTATTTTATCATTTTTGATATGAAACCTATTGATGTCATCTTTTGAATGGATTGGATCATTGATAATAAGTCCCAAATTGACTATTATCTTTAGCGAGTCTCCTATACTACGACCGACAGGGTGTGTTGTATCTTTTAGGGAGAGTGGGATATGAGGTCAAGTAGAGATGGACATTCTTATCTAGATTTGGGGAAAGTAATACCAGTGTTTTATTTTGACTTGGAGTGAGAATCTTTGAGTGATGATCTACCTCTAGTTGCCTTCGAGTTTCCCAATGTATTTCCTTCTAGTTTCTCTAGTTTTTCATTAGTAAGAGAGGTGGATTTTTCTATTGATTTAGGTCCTGGTACTCATCTAGTGTCTATTCCTTCTTACCACATGACACTAGCTAAAATGAAAGAGTTGAAGACTCCATTGGATGATTTGTTAGAGAAAGTCTATATATGCCCTAGTGTGTCACCTTGGGCGGTGCCTATTCTCTTTTCAAAGAAAGCTGATAGAACACTTTGCCTATGCGTTCATTATTGGAAACTCAACCAAGTTACGACATATAGCAAGTATTTGTGGCCACAGATTGATGATCTATTTGACCAGTTGAAAGGGGTGAAGTAGTTCTTGAATATTGATCTTTGGTATGGTTATTACCATTTTAGAATAAAAGAATCTGACATTTAGAAAATCTCCTTCTGAAAAAGGTATAACCATTATGAGTATCTTGTTATGTCATTTGGTTTAACTAATGCTCCTGTAGTCTTTATAGATTTGATAAATAGGCTCTTCCAAGAGTATTTTGATATGTTTGTGGTGGTCTTTGTGGATGACATTCTGGTTTACTCTTAGTCCAAGGAAGATCGTGTGCGTCATTTGAGAGAACACTACGAAAAAAGTGGTATTTGCAATGTGGTAGGGTCCCATCGCAAATAGTCCATCGAGATCCACTTTATGCGATGGGACCATGGTCCTGTCATAAATAGTTCTTTGTAAGAACTTATTTACGATGAAAATACCTATCCCATCACAAAAGGCATTGACACGCACTGCATGTCAAACTGCAGGAAACATATTTGTGGGGGGTGGTTACACCCATCACAAATACTATCTCCACGGTTTTTAGTATTTGCAATGATATTTTATTCCCATTGAAAATAGTATGTCAGTAGGATACTATTTGCAACCAAAACCGCCACAAATACCTTTTCAACTGTTCAACATTTGCAACGGGGCTTGTCATAAATACATTTTTTAACCGCCGCCCCAAATTAATAGGGGGTTATCATTTGCGACAGGACCCATCACAAATACCCATGTCGCAAATGGTCTAACCTATATATACCCCCATCAGATTTTTCCCATTTCACAATTCTCTCAACTCCTCTCTCCTTCTCTACTCCCATATTTTTCTCTTTAGTTTTGTCAAAGTTTTAAATTTTACAGTAGAACAATTTTCAAGACTTACATCCAATAAAAGATTCAGTTTTAAGATATTTATCTGTTGCTTTTATTTTTTAGTTAACTCATTTTATTTTATAGTAGCAATAATTATTATTAATTAACGGTAATTAAATTAAATTAGAATTTGATACTTTTATTTTGCATTATTTATTTGTACAAATATATTGTTTCATTAAGATTTAATGTTTTTTATTTAAAAGTAAATAGTATTAATTTGTAATAATTTGGTTCAATTATCATTAATTAATAATAATTACGTGTAATCAATGTTAATTAGTATTAATTAGTATAAATTAGTATAGATTACTATTAATTAGTAATAAATAGTAATAAATTGTAAAAATTGTAATAATTCAGTACTGCTAATTAGCGGTAATTAAAAATAATCATTAATAAATAGTAAT
This sequence comes from Viscum album, assembly GCA_963277665.1. Classification (NCBI taxonomy): domain Eukaryota; kingdom Viridiplantae; phylum Streptophyta; class Magnoliopsida; order Santalales; family Viscaceae; genus Viscum; species Viscum album. Next base: position 511,280,198 of record OY728127.1, on the reverse strand, counting down.
AAATAGTAATAAAAAGTAATAAATAGTAATAAATAGTAATAAATAATAATAAATACTAATAATGAGTAATAATTAGAATAATTAGAATAATTAGGAATAATTAGGAAAAATTAGAAATAATTAGTAATAATTAGTAAATATTAGTAATAATTAGCAATAAATAGGAATAAATAGCGGTAATTAGTAATAACTAGCAATAAATAGTAATAAATAGTAATAAATAGTAATAAATAGTAATAAATAGTAATAAATAACAATACTTAGTAATAATTAGTAATAATTAAGAATAATTAGTAATAATTAGCAGTAATTAGTAATATTTAGCGGCAATTAGTAATAATTAGCGGTAATTAGTAATAATTAGTGGTAATTAGAATAAATAGCGGTAATTATTAATAAATAGTGGTAATTATTAATAATTAGTAAAAAAAGTAATAAATAGTAATAAATAGTTATAATTAGTAATAATTAGTAAAAATTAGTAATAATTACAAATAAATAGTAATAAATAGGAATAAATAGGAATAAATAGGAATAAATAGGAATAAATAGAAATAAATAGTAATAAATAGGAATAAATAGGAATAAATAGAAATAAATGGGAATAATTAGTAATAAATAGGAATAATTAGTAATAATTAAAAATAAATAGTAATAAATAGTAATAATTAGTAATAATTAGGAATAATTAATAATAAATAGGAATAAATAGGAATAAATAGGAATAAATAGGAATAAATAGGAACAAATAGGAACAAATAGGAATAATTAGTAATAAATAGGAATAATTAGTAATAAATAAGAATAATTAGTAATAAATAGTAATAAATAGTAATAAATAGTAATAAATACTAATAAATAGTAAGAAATAGCAAGAAATAGTAATAAATAGTAATAAATAGTAAGAAATAGTAATAATTAGTAATAAGTAGTAATAAGTAGTAAAAAATAGTAATAAATAATAATAAATATTAATAAATAGTAATAATTAGTAATAATTAGTTGTAATTAGTAATAATTAACTATAATTAGTAATAAATAGTGGTAATTAGTAACAAATAGCGGTAATTAGTTGTAAATAGCAGTAATTAGTAATAAATGCCAGTAATTGATGATAAATTCCAGTAATTAGTTATAAATAGTGGTAATTAGAAATAAATAGTGGTAATTAGTAATAAATAGCGATAATTAGTAAGAAATAGCCGTAATTAGTAATAAATAGTGGTAATTAGTAATAAATAGATGTAATTAATAATAAATAGCGGTAATTACTAATAAATAGCATTAATCAGTAACAAATAATAGTAATTAGTAATAAATAGAAATAAATAGTAATAAATAGTAATAAATAGTAATAAATAGTAACAAAATAGTAACAATTAGTAACAATTAGTAAGAAATAGTAATAATTAGTAATAATTAGTAATAATTAGTAATAATTAGTAATAATTAGTAATAATTAGCAATAAATAGTAATAATTAGTAATAAATAGTAAGAATTAGTAAAAAATAGTAAGAATTAGTAAAAATTAGTTAGAATTAGTAAGAATTAGTAAGAATTAGCATTAATTAGTAGTAATTAACAATAATTAGGAATAATTTGGAAATACACCAAGAATGGATACAACCATCAAGAAAAGGTGAATTCTTACTACTTATTTATTTATTTTCATCATTTTATATACTATTTATAAGTTAATTTACTTATCATTTTTATCCAATACTAATTTAGTTTTGTTCACAGATATTTTAGGAAGTCATATTTTCCTTTTAACTATCTACAACAAGCCACAAAAGAGATAAAATGATTATTTATGTCAATATAACCACGTTTTCCATATTCATTTCCTTTCTTTGTCAAAATGCCAAAACTTGATATTGATTCGATGTTGTTAGCCGAAAAAACTTTCTCGTTGTTGAAATCTAAGAGAGAAGAGAAAGCTTATGGGCTCATTGTGGTGACTTCTCATGACATAATGGGCACATGAGCTTATTATACTCTTCTAGCTTTCAAGAATGAGAAAAAATTATCAGCTAAGAATGTCGAGTCAATATGTAGTGTTGAAAGTTCAACATAGAAAGAAAATAGAAACGTGGTTACATTGGCAGTTAGAATTGTTTCGAGACTTTGGGATGTGTAATTAAGAATAATTAGGAATAATTAGGAATAATTAGGAATACTTAGGATTAATTAGGATTAGTTAGCAATAATTTGGACTAATTAAAAATAAATACTAATAATTTGAAATAATTAGGACTAATTAGCAATAATTAGGACTAATTAGCAATAATTAGTAATAATTAGGAATGATTAGAAATAATTAGGAATAATTAGCAATAATTAGGAATAATTAGAAATAAATATGAATAATTAGGAATAATTAGGAGTACTTAGCAATAATTATCAATAATTAGAAATAATTTAGAATAATTAGAATTAATTACTAATAATTATAAATACTTAGGAATAATTAGAAATAATTACTAATAATTAGGAATACTTAGGAATAATTATAAATACCTAGGAATAATTTTTTTTCTTTTTTGGATTGTATTTTTCTTATATCAAATTAATCATAAAAAATTTAATTATTTTATATTTTTTAGAGAAATATGGAATAATAAAGTCAATAATAGTCCTTATTAGATGATCACACTTGAATAAATCATCATAGGAATCTAATCAGTTTTGGTATAAATCTTGAATATATTGAGGACGTTGAAACATTCTTATCATTTTCATCATCAAAACCAGAATTTGTTTCAGAAGGGACAATTAAATGTCCATGAAAGAAATGTGATCTGAGGACGTTTGACACATTTGACAATGTTAGGGTTCATCTATTTCATTTAAATTTTCTAATAGATTATTTTTTTGGTATCAACATGGGGAACACAGTTCCAGAGAATATATTAATAATTTGATTCCATATCCATCATAGTTTCAAAATTTAGTACATGATGCGGAAGGTATATCTTTTTAACAAATTGAAACTCAGGATGATATTGATTTAACTCATGAGTTGGAACCATATCAATTTTATGAGTTGTTTAGGTCTTCTGAGGATTCCTTATATCCTGGTTGTAGGATAAAAAAATTTGAAGTGGTTGCAAAATTTATGGCTATTAAATCAGATAATGGAATCTCAAATAGATATTTTGATCAGATATTCTATTTGATTAAAACACTGTTACCTGAAGTAAATGTGTTTATTACAAATTTATATGTGAGAAAGAGGCCAGTTCATAATCTGGGTCTTGGTTATGAGAATATCCATGCACGGTCAAATGATTTCATCTTATATTATAGTGAAAATGAGTCATTGTACAGTTTTCCTACATGTGGGAAATCAAGGTTTGATGTATTTCCCTCTTACACCCATATTGCAACATTTATTTATGTATCAAAACACAACGTCATTGATATCATGGCACACAACCAATATTTCAACCGGTGAAAGCTTAAATCATCCCTATGATGAAAATTCATGGAAATTTTTTTACCAAGTACATCTATCTTTTTCTTTAGAATCCCAAAAAACGTTATTGGGTCTTTCTACTGATAGTTTATACCCATTTGGTTCTTACGGTAGTTAATATTATTGTTGGCTTATCTTTATAAGTCTGTACAATTTACCTCCTTGGATGTTGATGAATGTGCCACATATATTTTTGAACTTACACTACTAGAAATAGCACCTATACCCATGGTTCAAAACTGTGGGTATATCCCTTGAAACCATGGGTATACCCTATACCCACGGTTTCAGTAACCATGGGTATACCCTATACCCACGGTTTCAGTAACCATGGTATGCAGTGCCGTCGTAATAGGTCTATACCCATGGTTCTCTGAAAACTATGGGTATATACCATGGAAAATTGTTATTACCCACAGTTTAATAAACCGTGGGTATTGATGTATACCTATGGTTTGAAAACCGTAGGTATTGATGTAAAACCCATGGGTATACTGCTTCACAACAGCCCATATTTACCCACAGTTTACTAAACCGTGGATATATATTGGCAGTATTGCACCTGCTGAATTACAACAATATTTACCCACGGTTTACCAAACCGTGGGTATAGATTGGTAGAACTGCACCTGCAGAATTACAGAAACATTTATCCACAGTTTAGTAAACCGTGGGTATAGACAGGTTCCCCAGGAAGCTACACCTCCCACCATTCTACACCTCCATTCTGCACCTGCAATAGCACATATACATGGCATGTCAAACTAGCTGTTCGATAATCCAACCTAATCCCCATTATCTAAGCAAATAAACTAGAACTTTCAATCCATTCTATGGATGGTTAAATACATGATCCTCTATATAAAAATACCATCCTTACCTCATACATATGAAAATGAACGCACAATACCAGAACAATATGATTTACAAAGTTTAGTGAGAATCCTACTTTCCATGTTGGTTATATGAGACAACATGGATACTCTAATAATATCAATACTAATTGGTTATACACCATGACTATAAAAATCCATCAAATGGTTATACACCCTATACTTTATTCAAAATTTGGTTATACACCACAATTTAAAACTCCTTCAGTGATTGGTTATATACCCCATCTAAAAGCCTCCTACAACTGTTTATATACCCCATCCACAAGATCCTTTTTAGAGTTGATCAAGTATAGAAAAATAGACTTCTTTAAATGGTATTCCTCAAATAGTCCCAATACACAAAGTAAAACAATGATCTCCTCATATAAACTACTTGATCTCTCCTACAATGATCCATCCAATTGAACATTAAACAAAACTAGTTGGCATCCACATTCAATTTCTAAATAATGAGCTCACACCCTCCCCCTCCCCCCTTTCCCAACCCCTCCCCTCCCTCCCCACTACCCAGCCCTCCCCCTACCCAGACCCCCTGCCCAGCCCCTCCCTCTCCCTCCCCACTGCATAGCCCTCCCCCTCCCCCTCCCCCTCCCCCTGCCCAACACCTCCCCCTCCCTCCCCACTGCCCAGCCCCTCCCCCTCCCCGCTGCCCATCCCCCATCCCTCCCTCCCCCTGCCCAGCCCCTCCCCTCCCCCTCCCCCTGCCCAGCCCCTCCCCCTCCCTCCCTACTGCCCAACCCTCCCCCTACCCAGCCCTCCTGCCTAGCCCCTCCTCCTCCCTCCCCACTGCCCAGCCCTCCCCACTACCTATCTCTTGGTCGAATACCTGATTCGGGTAGCATACTGAAACCTATTAGAAAATAGTATAACAGATTTGATAAGTTACTACAACTCGTTATAATATAAAATAGATTATAACAGATTATAACAGGAAAAAAAATTATAAATTAGACTCTGAAACTGAATAAGTTCCTTTAAGATATGTTTTTTATAAGGTACTATAACTCACTGTAATAAAGAACATATTAGAACACAAAACATACCATATTCATTCCCTTAAGATATGTTTGTTGACCCGATCCTTGGTGTCATCATAAGATATGTTTCTCAAAACAAATTTGATTTTTTCTTACTCTTGTAATAAGAATGGACAGTCATTTAGTATTTAGTATTTTAGTTATAAAATAATCATAACTGAAATAATATAAATATTTTTTTGAAGATTTAAGATTCATTGTAAGATGCTGCATGTGTACAAAATCATCAAAAACCCATATAATGTTGTTCAACTCATTTAGAGGACGGAATAGAGTATTGTAGTTGTTAAGGTTTAGTAACTGTAACAGAGCGTGCCACTGAAATATGCTTCAAAGCCTGAATCTCCCTACATGAAATATGTAGACGCATGACATGTTTTATTTGGATGCAGACCCAACCAGGTAAGGTACTGCAACCTGTTAGAAAACATCCTAAAAATTTGATAAGGTACTACAACTCACTGTATTATAGAACATATTATAACAGAAAACAAATCTAAAATCAGGTTTCCAACTAAATATGTTCCCTTAAGGTATGTTTATTTAAGGTAATACAACTCACTGTAATACAAAACAGATTATAACACAAGAAATACCAGTTCTGTGCCCATAAGGTATGTTTGTTAACCCGATCCAGGGTGCTTTCAGTAGTTATGTTTGTCAAAAAAGATTTATTTTTTTCATACTCTTGAAATAAGAATAGGCAGTCACAGTTTGTATGTAGTGTTAGTTATAAAAAATTCTAATTTTAAATTATAGAAGAAAGTGTTTTTTTGTTGAGTAGAGTGAAAAATTATAGTCCTCCAAATTGAGATTTAGCTCAAAGTAATTACACAACTTAAACTCAGTCAAATACTGGTTTTCAAAATTCAAATTTGATTTGATTTTGAAAATGAACAAATCAAACCCACCCATTTAAGCAATACTAAAGTACATGAAATTAAAAACAAAAAACATATAAAAGGAATTTATAAATATATTAAAATAATAAATATAAATTAACAATAATTTATATATTAAAATATCAACTTGTTGATTAATCTCATTAAATACAAGATGGAAATCACAAGATGCTCAATATAGTTGAATTCAAGTTATTGTATAGCTTTAGTATGTCGATCTCAGATTCAGATCAACAAATATAAAGTGAAACTCGTAGACTGTCTAGTCAATCTCATGAAGAATGTGATTATCACTGTATCATTTACTGCTTGAGTTTTAAACAATATAAACTACCATACATCCTATCCTGTTGAAGAGTTAGTTGAAAAAAAAATAACTGCATCAATCCTCGCTGAGACATAAATGATACACATCTCTTAAGTTTCTTCTCCATGCTTGTAAATTGAAGGCATTCATTCCATCATCCCATGCACATTCACCAATATTTTGGTTCATCGCTATGCTGGGATGAGAACAATAAAAGTATGTCTATAAAATCTTAGACATGACCCACAAATCTACAACTTTGCATCATTGAACAGATCCATTACTATTAATGTGAGATGAATATCCCATAATGGAGACAAAATTTGCTGAATCACAACATAATCATACTAAAATACTACCTTTTCAATATACATTGGAGTCAATAGTGAAAACATAATTGTATAAAATCATTATAATCATATGTTTCATATGTTTTTAGTCCACAAAAATAAATATACAGTGGAGTCAATAGTGAAAACATATCACCTACATTCATATATTGGATGAAAGGGAGGTTAACTCCATGATTTTATGACCAATAACCTGCATTCATATAGTGTGTAAATGCAAATGAAAAATGATGCATGGTAGGGAGGTTAATTCCACAATTTTAGGAAAACATTCCCGTTGTAGAGATCTAGAACTTATTAGTGCAGGATTCCCTTGATCTCTTTATGTGCAGAGTGAGTCAGCTGAAATATATAAATAAAAATAATAAATATTCATCTTAAAATATGAAGTACGTAATAACATATGAAAAAGTATTATGCGAAGGGAAATACTGAAAATTGTCTAGGAGGTTATTTCAACGATATTACAAGAACATACCTATTGCGGGACAAGCAACACATCAGTTAAGATTCAATTGAGTAGAAATAGTCGACAACTGTAGATGAGGATAGAAATCGTGATCTTGAGGGAATTAGGGAATGAGATGGAGTAAATCTGGAGGGTTTCTGACTGAAATTCTTTGAAGGAGTAGGAACTGCGGGCAACGTATGAGGAGATGAGGAAATTTGGGATGATGGACCGTAGTAAATGATGAAAAAATTAGTGAGGAATACACCTTCAGTGTTTTTTGGGTACAGGAGATGGGAGGGGAAATGCGAGCGACAACCCTAGGTGCATCACCAGAGAGGAAACAATAGTGTGAACCATAAGAGGGGAGCCTAAGGGGAAATGGAAGCAAGATTTGTAGGAATTGTGGCGGAGGTGAAACAGGTGCAGGATTCACTGATGAAGGTGGAGGCGGAGGCGAATGGCTCACGACGGATGAAATGAAACCCTAAGATGGAGGGAGGAGTGGAGGATGGATGCACGAGGAAAATGGGAACGCGGTCGACGGATGCCCGATTTTGGAGGGAGCAATTTGTTTTGGATGGTGATGTGGCTGCATAATAAGGTGACAGGTAAGTTGGAAGAAGCCTATTTTAGTATAGATAATAGATGTGTTACATATATTGTGTATTAAATGGGTGAGGGTAGGGTTGTGTATATCTAACCAAGAACTGAACAACTTGCAACTTCCATAGCTCATAAGAGATAAATAGGGGTATTATCGTGTTTAAAATGGATAGTTTGGCCTTATATACACTGGATATTATATGGTGTGGTTTAATGGATTGATGAGAATGATATCCCATGTTTTAATGTGGTGATTCATGTGATGTGCTAATTGATTCACTTATTTGGGAACATGATTAGTGAAAATCCACCTTACTATGAGTGACATTTACCACTAGGATTTCGGATATGGAGGATCATTTGTATGATGCATATTATATTGACCATTATCAGAGGTGATGAAAAAGGTATGGAAATAGGCTATTAGTGATGTTGCTCATTGTGGTTATTGAGGTCATTGAGGTCATGTGTACAAAGTTCAGGTCCCATGAATTTGTTTTGACCCCCATTGTTTTGGTGGTATCCTCCAGATTTAAGCAACATAGGGTAGATGATGATAATGTTAATTGATACAAAGGAGGATACAATGTATTAGGCTATGATTGGAGTGTGTGATACCAATAGATTAGAGTAGGATTCTCACTGTATCTATGTTATAGTTTGAGGATGATTAGTCAGTCATGGTAAAGAACATGAGTCACTGTGTGTTGGGTTTTGTTAAGATATTGATCTAGTTGTTGGTAAAAAGTTTTGAAACCTAGGGTTCTTGTGATATAATACTTGGATGTGTCATTAGAGAATCATGATTTATACATAATGGTGATAATTTATGAGTTGGAATGTGATTCAAAGTGAAATAAAATTATATGGAAGGTCGAGGGAACTTCTAGTATGATATATTATGTATGTATCTTCCCACATTAGTATTTTACAAGGTAGGTAAAGTCTCACATAGGGATAGTTAAGAAAAACTAGAGCAAGCAGTGGGGAATTTTGATTGTTTTTTTGTTCATATCATACACTTTTATATGTATTTATTCTATCTAAGGATATAGTTTGTGGAAACCTACTAATTTTATACTCACAACCTACACATACCCTCTAGGATACAAATAAACTTTATATCTCATGGTATAAGGGAAAAGGCTTTTCATCAAGATCCTAGTGGAAATAAAGGTGTTGATGGTGTTTGATCGGGTTGATATGGTATTACCATAGGGTCGAGTGGTTCCTCAATGTCAAGATAGTGATTTATTTTTGAAATATAAGCTCCTCCCTCATGCCCAGATACCCCCTGCCCAGCCCCTCCCCCTCCCCCTCCCTCATGCCCAGCTCCCCCTGCCCATCCCCTCCCCCCCTCCCCCCTGCCCAGCCCCTCCTCCTACATATTTACTGTATACCAATCAAAGATGAGATCCATTGACATCCCAAGGCATATAGTTTTTTTAATAAAATAAAATACATAGGGAAAGTGTTTTAGTTTTTGGTGTCATGACTGAACTGCGTAACAATATAATCATAAATCGATGACCGAAAGGGGAAAGGGGAAATGAGCACAGGTTACTTGCCTTTACTTCTAGAGCAATCATAGTCCTGATCACATTAACACCACAATTTTGTGCCAAGGTTTGAGGTATTGCCTCAAAAGAAACTACAACAGCTTTGTAAGGCCCCTATTTATAAAGAAACCAAACACAAAAAATATGAATCACTCCAGGAACTAAAAATCAATGCCTTTATGTTTAAAGAAAAAGACCAGAAGAAACTAAACCTTTTCAACACCTTCAATAGATGATCTCTTTTTCTTCAAAGTGGAGGACACGATCATACTCGCCTGATGAACATCCTATGCATGCCGAGTATATGAAAGAGAGATTAAGTCAAAGCAGCCCCCTCCCCTCCCAGCCCTCCACTACACCCCCTCCCAACCTTCCCCTCCTAGCCCCCCCTACTAGTCCTCCACTGCAGCCCCCCCAGCCCTCCACTGCAACCCCCCATCCCTCCCAACCCCCCTCCCAACCCCTCCCAACCCTCCAATATAGCCCCCCAGCCCTCCACTATAGCCCCCCATCCCTCCCAACCTTCCACTCCAAACCCCCCTCCCAGCCCTTCCTCCCATACCTCCACTGCAGCCCCCTCATCCCTCCACTATAGCCCCCCCAACCCTCCACTACATCCCCCTAGCCCTCCAAAACTTTCCCTCCCAGCCCCCTCCCAACCCTCCCCAGCCCCCCAGCCCTCCACTGCAGCCCCCCCAACCCTCCCAACCTTCCCCTCCCTACCCCCCTCCTAGCCCTCCACTGAAGCCCCCCCATCCCTCCCAACCCTCCCAGCCCCCCTCCCAACCTTCCCCTCCCAGCCCCCTATCCCTCCACTACAGCCCCCCCAGCCCATGCCTCCCCTCCACTACTAAGGCCAAGATTAGATAACGAGATAATAATAAACACACAAAACCATAAGAAAATACATGGCATGTTAAAATTACCTAAATAATTGAAAAATAACACCCATGATGAAAACATAATCCAAAATACATTTCATTGCATAAAGAAATTCACATACAAGCAGTCCACCAATACAAAAAAAACATTAAACTCCAACACAAGTCTCTATGCTAAGTCAAAAATGGATGGGATTAATATCCCCCCATCAAAATCATCATCATCCCCATGTCCATCATCATCATCATTAGCAGCAACATCGGCAGCACCATCATCAGCAACATCATCACCAACCGCACCGTCAACATCATCATCAGCAATCTCATCACCCACAACATCATCAGCAACATCCTCGCCAACTCTATCACCACCACCTTCATCGCCACTAGGAACCTCATGGGAATCACCCGAGGCATTATTTAAAGAGTTCATTGATTCCATACATTAATGAAAAGTGGCAGCAACCTCTGATGGTAGTGACTGACTCAAAACTGACAGAGCTTTCATGAAATGTTCATTCATTAGCTTACTTTGTTTATGCTCCTCTAATAATATTTTATTTGTCGCAACTAATTCAGCACGTGCACTTTCCAACTCAGAGGCCTTAGAGGAGTCTGATGATAAATAATACCAAGAGGGGACAATGTTTTTTCCTGGTCTACAACGGACTCTTCCTGGATGCTCCACACCCAACACCTGACTCAAATGATCATTTGGCCCTAAGTTGTCAGCTTCCTTCTCATCCATGGCCTCCAAGGAAGACTGTTGAAATTATAAACATATTAAATTATGAATTTTGTATAATTTTTTGAAATATAAATAAACAAACTTACAATTTTATCTTGTTTTTGTGAATTAACTACAGTTCCATATTTTTTTTCCCTAATAAAGAAGAATAATTTGGCACGAGGTACATGACCTTCAATTCCCAATTCAGGTTGCTGCATATGAGAAGTGAAAAAATTTGGATTATAACCATATATGATAAATGCAAAAAATTGGATTGAAGTGAGTTGCAACAAAGACCTACAAACATTGAGGTAAATGAAAGCCATAACCAATTGGTGGTTTTCTGAAATGGTTTCCAGAAATTGTTTTCTGAAGTGGGTTTCAAGGAAATATACTACTTGTTTAGGAAAAATATACAAGCTTTCTCCTAGTATAAGATGTGATTTCTAGGATACATGGAATAACCAAGGGAAGGCATGAATAAGTAATGATGACATGTTATAAATAAGGACATTATTTTAATTCAGATGAACGTACCAACCGATTCTCTTTATCGGGCATTGTAGTGCACCCCAATGTGTGTAGATATGTCATTTCATCTCTGTTTTTTTTTGCTGACACTTCCTAAGAAAAAAACAATACAAGTAATAAAAATTAAATTTTATATAAAAACCATTAAAGATGGGTAGTACCTTATACTGTTTAGTCTTCTAATGTGCGATCATTTTTTGATATTGAATTTTTGGACAGTTAGGGTTTGTGGGTACACCCTATAACTCAGTACCCACTCTACTCCTCCAACCAATATGTAACTAATACTTGTATGACTGCAAATACTCTACAAGATCACTCAACCTAGCAGCTTTGGCAGCTTTATCATTAAGAAAGTTAAATCGACTCTGCAATGAACATGTTAAGTCATATAAATACATTACTAATATAAATATAAATTTATAAAATTTCCGTACCCATATCTGCGCCCATGCCCTATCCTTGATGTCAGCACTGATATGTCTCCATGTGACCAATTCCACCAGAATGATATCATGATATTTGGATAAAGTAGCCATGAAACTTCTACACTTCTTAGCATTTTTACCTACCATTTGATTTGGGAATTGTAATCCACCATAATATGAGTTTCATGATTCCAGGCATCCTGCATTCGAGTGCGCCCACATCGCCTACTATAAGATCCCACTAAATAATATAAGAGGTGAAAAGAGAAGAGTTAAGTGAAAATACAATAGGAAAAAAGTGAAATTCTATAATTTGAAACATTTATAATAAAAAAACCTGATACAGGCTCCTGAATAGGCTGTGAGGCATCCGTGGACTGTGCTGGATCAACATCCTCCGAAGGAAGTATCTGTTCCGCATCATGCTCCGACTGATCTTCATAAATAGGAGTGGAAACTGAAGAAAAAGGCTCAATATGTGTAGTATGGATGGTAGGAAAATGAGTTGGTGTAGACATGTGAGAATATGCATAGTAGGTCCTGGGATACATGAATGGATATGGAAATTGTGTTGGTGAGAACATCGGTCGAGTCGGCGTGGACATGGAATGGGAAAAAGAGGGTAAATGGGATGATGATGTTGGCATGTATGGGAACATCCCAGGGGTCTCAAGCGGAGGGCAGACATGTGTGGTAGATGGGATGTCCACTAATGGGTCAGTGTGGGGAGTGGTAAGATGGGAGCTCCACCTAGGTCTAGGAGGATCCCTGCTCGGTCCCATACTGGGAATAGGAAACTCTGGAGTTATATGTCCCTAAAAAAATTTGATCAAAAATATGAACTTGATATTATATGTAATGCAGAAGATAAATATTAGAATTAATATACCCACTGAAGACAACTCACGCTTGCGTCTAACAGGATCAACATCAAATAATCTCTTATTGCGAGCTTCTGTAGTTTTTTTCATAATCTGCATAATAATTAAATAAATATTTTTTAGTAACAATTTTTACAAATCATACATACTACTTAAAAAATGTCATAACATCTTTCAATAATGATAATTTACAACCAAGTTATACAATTTCTAAAACCACATTTTAAACCCAATTTTCTGAATTGAAATAAATATAATTAAATGAAATGAAACCAAACAATACTAAAAAAGACATATCATTCCAAACTAAAACTAAATTAAAGTAATTAAATTAGTACCAACCCGAGAAACTCACATCAAGGTAAACTGAATGAACTCTGAATATATATGGTTGCTTTTATATATTACCCTCCACTACCTCAGGTTCAACATCATCTCTCACAATGGGACAATTTGTGTCATCAAATACAATATTTTGGCTAACACCGATGGGGGAATCAATGGTGACAATTTCATCCCCAGCATTATGAAAAATATGTCTTGGGATTACTTCATTAATGACATTGTAATCAGGTTTCAGATGATCTTTCACATAAAACAATTGTTTTTCCATTGATGCCAAAATGTATGGTTCATCGGTATGCAGGAATTGACTCATGCCAATGACTCTAAATCCACAATCATCCATAAATGTACCATGTGGCGTCATTGAATCAAACCATTTACATTTCATCATAGTGACTTGACCTTGAGAGTAGTAATCCAATAACAATATTTTCTCAACTAGTCCATAATAATACACATCTTCATATCGAGGTCGAATATCTGATGCACTGGCATAATAATCCGTTCTAGCAGTTAACATAACACCATCATGCTGTGTTCTCATTTTCACCACTTTATCAGTTGTAACAAATTTATATCCATTGATTATTAAATATTTACAGTCACTAACCAAAGATTTGGGACTAAAATCCAACGCTCTTAATTCTTGAGAAATAAAGTCACTAGGTAAACTCAATACCTGGAATACATATGTGTAATATAATTAAATATATATCTATATTTTAAGGTATTTAATGTAATGGTCATACCTTTGATTTCAACCAAGTAGGGAACTCTTGGCTATGCATAACCTCTCTCCTTCTCAATGGAAAATACCGATGAACTCTACTTAAAATTTGTTTATGTTATCTATATAAAATGAAAATAAAAGTATAAGGTATATGTGATATGATATTGTATGAGATAACATATATATATTCAAATTACTTACTTGATATAGGCATCGAACAAACCACAATTAAACAAGACTGTACGATGTTCCATATTCCGATCTTCAAAGCTCAATGTAACCAATGTATATGACCTGAAAATTCCACCTGTTTGGGGAAGAGATGGAAATGAGGGCTGAATTTCCTTATACTGATCATCTTTGTTTCTCATTGGTTGATTATTTCTTGTACTCACATCAGACAAATACATTGAACAAAAATCCATACATTCTTGGGCCAAATAACTACTCACAATGGAACCTTCAGGATAATTCTTATTTCAGACATATGATTTCATTGTGAACATATTTCTTTTAGTGGGATACATCCACCGAAAAGAAACTGGTCCCCCAAGAAGTGTCTCAGTTGGAAGATGAACTATTAAATGCAACATGCAAGTGAAAAAGGATGGAGGAATTTTTTTTCCAACTCACACATAATTAACGGTTCCTCTTCCTGCATTTTTATCAACAATGATTTGGATAACCTTTTAGCACAAAGGTCTCTAAAAAAATGACACAACCGAATCACTTCCACCCTTACATTATTGGATAGAAAATGCCGAATTTCTATTGGAATCAATTCATGAAGAAGGATGTGATAATCATGAGTTTTTAGGGATTTCAATTTCAAATGTCTTTTGTTGACTCATTAAGATATGTTGCTGGAATAGCCATCTAGAACCTTGATATTCTCCAATGCTGCCAGAAATTGATCTTTCTCTGCCGGTTTCATCACATAAGAAGCACATAGAACTTTCCATTTGTTTTCACCGATACAAACAGGATGTAGTTCTATTCGAATACCCCAATCCAATAATTCCCGACAAGATCAGAAGTCATCTTTGTTCTTCCCCTTAATATTAAAAAGAATTTCAAGCAACATTTCACATATATTTTTCTCAATTTTAATTATGTCTAAATAATGACGTAATAACTTAGTAGACCAATATGGAAACAAAAAAAATACTTCTCTTTTTCCAATTGGAAGTGACTTTAGTATCAGCATTCTTCCTCTTTCAAGATTTCAACCAACCTTTCCCTAATGAAAAGATAAAATCTTTCAATTCATAAAGCACATCACTTCCTGAAATATGTTGAGGTGGTTCTTCAGTGTCAACATTATTATCAAACCTCCAATAATTCTTCCTGTATTAATGATCCATTGGCAAGAATCGGAAATTCCCCATGAAACTGAAACTACGACGATATTTAAGCATGCTCAATCGTGTATTATTCATAAAAATGAGACATGATAGTTTTCCCTTCATGCTCCACCCATACATCATTTCATAGGTAGGGAAATCATTTATGGTCCATAGAAGGGTAGCATGCATCTGAAATGTATTCTTTGAAGAAGCATCAAATGTCTGCACACCTAAATCCCAAAGTTGTTTCAACTCTTTTATTAAAGGCTGCAAGTAGACATCTATATCATTACCAGGATTCGAAGGTCCAGATATTAGTATACTCAAGAAAGTGAAAGGTTTTTTCATACACATACACAGAGGAAGATTATAAACATGAATAAAAACCATCCACGTGCTATGAGCAGTAAGCATCAGACCAAATGGATTAAAACCATCACATGATAGGCCTAATCTGACATTACGCACCTCAACTGCAAAATCAGGATGTTGTACATCAAATTTCCACCATGCTAATCCATCTGCAGGATAGACCAGCTCATCATTACCTTTAATTCTCTTAACATCGTTCCATCACATATTGACTCAGATTTCTAGATACATGAATAGATTTTGAAGTTTGGGAATCAATTTAAAGTGCCACATGACTTTCTATGGAACATGAGATGGTGTTCCATCTACATTTTTCTTCCATAAAGATTTACCACATTCTTTACAGTCATTATAGTCAGCTGTTTCCTCCAAAAATAAACTGTAATATTTTGTACAAGCATGGACTTTATTAGTAGAAAATTCAAGATACTTAATTAACTTCCATGCCATGTAATCATTTGAGGGAATATCTACACCATCAGGAAGCAATTCCTTCAAAAATGTAAGAATATAATCAATGGTTGTATTATAAATCTCATACATGGTTTTCCCATGATATAATCTCATTAAAAATTCCAACTTGGTCATTTTAGTACATTCTTGATATACTGGAGTTCTGGCATCATCCAATAAATTTTTCACTCTGTCAACATCATCATCTTCAAAAATTTCCTCATGTGTACTGATATCATTGCCTTCTTGCACCGGCATGTTATCTCTCTCAGAATGATGCACACATGGAAACCGATAAAATGTCAAATTATCTATGTCACTTCATTCATTTCGTTTATGAATAGTCGAAGATTGACTCGTATCTCCATGGTGAAACCAAACATTATAGTTTTCTTGAAATCCAAATTTCATTAAATGGTAACTAACTTATTCTCGTCTTAACCATGGTCTTCTAACACAATTATAGTAGGGACACTGTATACAACCTCCATATGACGTATTACTAAATAAAAAATCTAAAAAATTCTCCAAATTATTTTGAAACTCAGTTGAAATCTGATCAGTACGATACATCTAGCTTCTATTCATTCTATAACAAGAAAAAAATTATAATTCAATCAACAATGTAAATCATATTTAAAAAATTCATTACAATCAATTTTATTATTAAATTAATCAAATCATATTAGTATCTAGCAAAACATATTTAATTACAAGAGTAGTCCATGATTGAATAAGTATGAAAAAAGGGAAAAAGGTCTACCTTGAGATGTAAACTAAAGAAAAAAGTTAAAAAAGACACTCCCAATTGGTCATTGATGGGGAATAAAAAAGAAAATCTTAATGTAAAATAATCCTTTATAGATATAGAGGCATTATACACATGGGAAGAAAATTTTATTTTAATAATATGAATTTATAATTTTATAGATTATTTTGTAGGGGTTATTTGATGGGGAATAAAACATTCAATGAAAATAAAGTAGTTATAACTTTAATTTTTTGGAATTAATATTGAAAAAATGTTTCAATGTATCCTACAAATTTTGTACAACTTGATGCTTAAAAGATATACTTTTTATAGATTCTATTGGAACTTTGGAATATTTGTTCATATGGAAAATATATGTTTTTTAAAATAGACATCATGAAATACTTGGGAGTATTTAGAATAAATGTTTTGGGGTTTCAACCCCTTTAAAGGAATAAAAGTTAGAAACATATTTTAAATTCTATATAGAAATCACAAAACATGTTTGATATTCTTGAATAAGTCTATGGAAGGTGTGACCATCCTATTCATGATGAAAATGAATGCCTCATCATTATACCATTCTGAAAAAATTTGAGTTTTAATACTCAAAATCCTCAAAAGAATAATAGAAAAGTGAAGGAGAAATATTTAGTTGTTGAAGTTTCACCCAAAGTATCCAAAGGGGAAAGTCCATGTATCTTGGATAGTGGATGGTCTTCTCACATGATAAAAGATTTAAAAACATTTAAATCTATTGAAAAATGAAATTTATACTTAGTTACCTTTATAAATTATGGTTTACTAAAGGTTAAAGGAGTTGGTTTAATTGTTATTGGGAAAGAGAACCTTAAATAAAAAAACACTCTTTATGTTGATGGATTAAAACACAATCTATTAAGTGTTTCTCAACTTTATGATAAAGGAAATATTTTTTTTAGGAATTATGGGTTATTGGTTGAGAACATTGAGGATGAAAGAGTGGTTAAAAGAGGATAAGTGTGTTAGAGGTAATTTATTCCAAGTGGGTGATGTTGAAAATTCTTGTTATCTAAGCATGAATGAAGAGAATGAATTATAGTACCGTAGGATTGGAGAATATAAATGTTCTATTTTTTAAAAAGGAGATAGACTCTCTTTTTATTTTTATAGGAGATGATAAATGGAGAATATATAGAGAGTGTTCCTTATTGGGGAGACTTAGGGAGTTGGCAGTTGAAACTTAGAGAATAGTTCATGTGTTGTTCCCCATGCTTTTGACAAATAAAAAGGAGGAAATTGAAGAGCCCTTGATGATCAGAAAACATAACATGTATTAGAGTCTAAGATTCCTCATTAAGTTAATTGATTAAGGGGATGGTGATTAAATCTTAATTAAGACATTTCTAGTATAGTGTTGATCTTTACTCTGAGGGTTAGATAATTTGGAAAACCATTATTCATTACAATAGTTCAGTGTTTAAAAAACATTTTTAGTGTTTGATTACTATGAAATTGTTAATGAATAAAATCCATTCAGGGATATTGAAGGAATTTTTTATGTTTTATTTACTGGAATCATACTCATTGATGGGTAATAAGTGAATTCGAGAAAAGTTTAAGAAAAATTAATAAAGAAAATCCATCAAATTCCATGTCTACATCATGGTTGTAGTGACCCCTAATTTTTATATGGGAATTTACCATTGAATAAATTATATGTGTGATATTTCATAAAAAATAAACAAAATATTACTAGAAATTCATAACTTTACATGTCCATAATATGATCATTGGCCATTGTAGACATTAGAGATGTAGTTGTTAGAATGTGATAATTAGAATTGGTGCATATTAAGGGTAATGATGAGATATAATTTATATATAGGGGTAAATTATTGCCTCAACTAGTAGGAAATAACATTTTCAAAACACAGTAATATGAGCTTGGGAGTGAAGTTTCATAAATGGGGTTTTACCTTGAAAAATTACAAGAAGAACATTAAGAAGTGAGACTTGATCATAACAATCAAGTGATGAGATGAAGGTGTTTAGAGTATACATGTTGAAGAAGAAGATTCATCAATTTAAAGTGATGAGGAAAAATATCATTCATCTTATACAAGGTATAGAATATAAGTGAAGCTCCAAAATATCATTAAAGACCAAATACAGTAAGTACAGAGTAGGATAACTTTAAGGATAACAAATAATACATCATTATTTTCTTAAGTAGAACCTAAAAATACTGGAGAAAATGACAATTTAGTAACCTAACCATATTACTATATCAAGACTATACATCATTATAATCACCCTCTATAACTTCATACCATGTTTTTGATCCATTCCCTATGAATCTAGGACCACAGTATCCTTATAATACTAGTTTCACTTAACATATTTCTCACCATAAACATGTCCATATTGAAATGGAAGAGTTTCCAACTACCCATAAACTAACCAAATAATCACCATTGGCCGTATCTTGAACCACCCCTATTCAAAAATATTGTCCCCTCAAGGAAATATCCTACCCCTGACCTGGGTAGTCCCGAGCATCCTTAGATGAGGTACCATCTAACCTTAACTCACAACCTATGTCAATTATTTAATTTGAGTCAGCAACTATCAGAGACTCAACACAATTCTTATTCTTGAAATATCATTTTATATCTTTCCTCTTATTAGAATAAAAATATCATGATAAATCATTACGACGTTCATCCTTAACAATCCCAATGGCTTGACACCCTGAAAAAAAATTGGGGTATCCTCATATTCAATTTTCAAACCAAAATCATTATCCAGCATACAAAATGCTACCTTCTCAATGTAAATGGGGATTAGGTTCACTTCGACCAAGATACAAGCATAAAAGCCAAACTTGGATTCCTATTTTTCTTGGTCCATTTTAATAGAAACACCCAGAGTAGCATCAATTTCATAGAGATTTTTTTAAGACATAAAATCCAATAAATACCAAATATTTTCAAACAAACCTATTCCCTCGAGTTCATCACCTCAACAAGATTAAATCTTTGATCCAACTCTTACAAGAACACTATTCTCAGAATTAACACAATATATCCAATTACTCATGCATTTTTCTTTAGCTCATGAGAAGAAAATAGTATGTGAAAGTATCCACGCCCCATAGTGATAAATTTTAAGTTTCTAAAACCCTAAAAGTTCGATAATTGATTGACTAATTTCTATGTATTCTAGAACTTATTTCCAAAAGGATGAACTAGCCGAGAGTTTACCAAATACCAATAGATCTTGAATAATTTCAAAATTACATCCTGATTTGCAGTAAGATGTACAATATTACCTTGTTTAAGAGGTGATGGATAGGATTTCGAGGTGGAGGTGAAGACTGGGAGGTCCAGGTCGGGAGCTGGGAGGTAGAGCCGGGAGGCGGATCCGGGAGTTGGAGCTGGGAGTTAGAGGTCAGGGAGGGGAGTCGGAGAGGGGAGGAGAGGGCCAGGAGGCGGTGGTCGGGGAGGGGAGGACAGGGTCGGGAGTCTAGGGTCAGGGAGGTAGGGTTGAATTAGGGAGCACGATGGAAGTTTGAGGAGGAGGATCCTGATAGCTAGGTTTGATGGAAGTTTGAATACCCACAGTTTTAATAAAACCCTGGGTATAGACAACTAAAACCAATCTATCCCCACGGTTTAAAGAACTGTGGGGATAGATGCGTGGGGATAAACCCCATTTCCAGTAGTCTTATTAATTGTAGGACATCTGAAAAATAATGTTGATGTTTATTTTAAGCCATTAATTGATGAGTTAAATTTATTATGGATTAATGGTGTCAATACATATGATGTTTCCATTAAAAAAAATTTATTACTGAAATCTGCATTAATGTAGACAATTAGTGACTTCCCAACATATGGAATGTTATCTGGATAGAGTACACATGTTCCCAAATCATGTTCATACTTTATGAGAGACAACAAAGTGTTTATGCTCATTAATGGAAGAAAACCTTGTTTTTTCGACTATCATAGCAGATTTCTTCTAACCAATCATCCTTTTTGGAGGAACATATATCATTTTAAAAAAGGCACAATTGAAAGAGATGTAACCCCAATAATGATCTTAGTTATGGAGATAAAATAATTTGTCTCTTCATTACCTCCCATTACATTTGGACCAACTATAAACCAATTGTTCCATTACAATTGGATAAAACAGAGCATTTTTTGGGATCTTCCATATTGGACTACTTTTTTGTTCCATCAAATGTTGTATGTAATTCATATTGAGAAGAAATATTTTGATAATATATGTCATGATACTTCCCTTGAGGCTTGTGATGTGAGTACCCCAATCCCACCTCTGATAGGCCAGGGGCTGGCGATTGGCACCAAGTAGGAATATCCCACAAATGGGAGGAATTTTCCTAAAAACCTGTACAAAGACACACAACCCCAAGCCAAAGATGATGGAAAGTAAAAACACCAAGTAAAGAAAATGCATGCATACCACTATAACCCAACAACAAAGTATGATAGAAAGAAAATAAGTAAAGTAAAACCAGGCCTGAATAAAATCCCACCAAAAAGAAAGAGTTTATAATAAAAGTACTATATCTCATCAGCAGAAAACCCCACCTAATACAACTATAAGGTACGACACTGGACTGCTTTCTGTAAGCCACCATAATACACCTCGGTCTGTCTGATCACACTGGGCCTCACCTAGTCTGAGTATTCCTAGAACACCACCAAGAGTCGACCATCTGTACAAGACATGACATGTGCAAGCAAAGCCCATGCAGGGGTGATTAAAACAATACTCAGTATGGAACCTCGAAACACAAAGTAAAATACCACAAAAGAAACACCACTAAGAAGAAATAGTCAGCTCAACACAGGTATATGTCAACAACACATATAACAAGAATATAATGATATACTTGTAAAGGATTCCAAAACTTAAGGTCTCATCCACTACCATCGATATGCTTCTACTCGTAGCATGATCAGTTACAGGAGATCTCACTCCTCAATCTATCTGATAGTAAGCACATAGAACAAGTCTACCAAAAGTATCCAAGTGAGCATCTGGTCTCGATACATCACAAAATTCCCTAATACATCTGGTCTCCCTAAGAAAAGGAGTCTCTATATCACATCCAATCCCTTCTCACAAGATTCATCTCAAGATACGATCATTTTTGGAGAACTCACTCCTTGATCTATGAAGTCATCGGGGACTCTTACAAAAGGTCCCACTAATTTGGGCCCCACCCAAAGAGAAAAAGCTGGTCAAAGATCATGATATATAGATAGGGGATTCTACTCAGGGAATACCACAAACATAATTTTATTAACCCTCAATGTAGGGGATTATTCTTAGATAATACCACAAAACCTACCAATGCAGCTCATAATGTAGGGGATTCTCCTCAGAGAATACTGTGAACCCTATTGATACATCCCACTAGATGGAGGATTAATGCCCTATGCTCGGAGGTCAATTCTATACCCAAGAAACTCCACCAGGGGTGATAGAGTATCACTCCAGTACCAAGGAGGATTCCAAAACTCTATAGGGGACTCTATCCTCTTGAGGGGATTTCTTCCCAATGATGTGGATGAAATGCCATACCGAAACCTCAAGGAAAGAACCAAGGGGAAGCTTCTCACCTACTTTTATCCTCACTAAAAAGTCTCAAATCCATCTAAAAAGGACTGACTCATCACGAGGGTCCCAATGCCACAAATGGCTCATCAAACAGATTTACGGTTTGAAAGTTATGGGTATTTTAGTAAAAAGGGTTCAGTTATGTTCAGATCTAGTCCGACCCGACCCGAGGTCCACTAAATCGACCTGAAATAACACACATGGCTTGATAGACCTAGCCTACTAGGACACTAGGGTGGACCAGCTCTTCCGGTCTAGATTACTCCACCAACAGCAGCCCCCATCTCCCCCACACATAGCTCAACCATGTGTGCTGCCTTTGGTCAATGTAGCCAGACTGCGTGGCACGACTAGTTCATGTGGCGCGGATGGTCCATGTGTTCAGCAGATCCTGTGGCTCTGTCATGGGTCTATACTCTGACCAACGCTGCTTTGTCAAGTTGCGTCTCCTCGACGCCGCAACCTTCCCAGAAGCAGCTCCTGTGCGCCACCCGCAGCCGCACTACTACGGGCCCCTCCGCCATCAGCGACCAAGCCAATGGCCGCCTGGCGCCACCACCACCGGCGGCCTCCTACTGCGGGTCTTTCCATTGCTATACATCGAGCCGATGACTCTGTCTATGGCCGCCATGACCTCCTACTGCGGGCCAATCCACTTCCGCGGTCCCACCTGGACCGAGGGTCACCACTAATGTGTCATTCTTTCATTTTCGCACCACCCAGTGTCATCACAGGGTCAAATATTTGGTCCTGAGTTGTTGTGCCATAGATCGAAGGCACAATGATCACTCATTCATAATCCACGAAGACACAAATAAATAATGGGGCGGGAGAATGCATAAGGAATGCACAAAGGATGGATCATAGCTGTTGTTTGTGTTGGCATGAATTCATCCCTGTTAAAAGGTTTAACGAGGAACAATAAATCATACGGATCAACTCCCATTAAATCCCCAAAATTTTAACCCATCCCGCACAGATGATCGAACTGCGGATCAAACTATTCATGGGTTGGTCCGTGTTCATCATCAAATTCAAGAATGGGGAAGGAATCACAAAGAAAACAATGCCCTACCTAGATTCAGTTTGATCGTTGACAAAGAGAAATTGCGTCGTCGTCGTTCGTTGATCCTCGATCCTCGATCCTCGATTCGTCATCTCATTATCATCCTCCATTCGCCAACGAGAGGATTTTTCCAGGGCTCTTCTCCAGTTCTCCCAGAGAAATTCTCTAGGATCATTCCCCCAATCCTGTGTCCCTGCCAACCATTTGAAAAGGAAAATGTGTTTTTTCATTTAAACATGTTTCAATGTTAAATACGTTTCAGCGTTACAACATCGCCACACTATTTCATTCATGAAAGAGAATGGGCTGCCCCGTCACTGCATCGCAACATCACCAGGATGCAAAACATTAAAAAGAAATAAAATAATTTTTTTTAGGTTCATTTTATTCTTCTTTAAAACATCCAAAAATTAACTTTCACAATCGACCCGTGCCAGTCGATGTTAGGCCCCACCTAAGTAAAACATCACATTATGAACTCAACGGTGGTATTATATTTCTAATATGAGTCACCATTCATGATTTATTAATATTTTAAAATAAAATAAAAAATTTTATTATTTTATTTATGGTTACATCCTTTTTGGGTTTTCTCACTGGAGGCCCACACAGACTAAAGTTAAGTCGCGCCTAGGGTAATTCCTCCATCATGAATGCAACGGTTCACTCATATTTCTGATCGAGGAACCCATTTAAGAGTTATTCAACTTTTTCAAGAAAAACACTCAAGTGAGTGATTAAAAACTTAACATTTTTCATCAAACCATTCCAGGCACACCGGGCCTTAGAATCACATGCTGTCTCAGTGCCTGGTCTTGGAATTTTCCCATTTAATTTCTAAAAATAAAACTGGTAAAATTCAAGTCATTACATTCTCCTCACCTTAAGGATTTACATTTTGTAAATATAAACCAATGGATATCCAAACAGATGAGGGTGTGAGCATGAACCCGAGCCCCCCACTCCCATGTGCTCTTCTAGAGATTATCATGCTACCACCGAGCACACACTAAAGGAATTGATTACCCAAAAAGGGTCCTCTCCTACCGATCCTCGATCTCCATGAATAGGATGAAAAGTAAGCATCCCAATCAAAAAATATTGTCTATAGGAATCCATGGAGTTGAGCTATCTCCTGAATGTAGAGGCATGCCAAGATCTCTACTAAACTCTACTCCCAAAAAGATAAGAAGTGGCTGACTTGCTGAGTTAGTCAACAATAACCTAGATGGTATTGTGTCCCCTTTATCTATGTGATAAACCCATCAAAAAGTCCATCGATATCCTTTATCACTCCCTTACTGGCACCCCAAGGAAGAAAATAGAAACCCCTTCCAAGCACAGGGGCTCAACACAGTGAGTTGACAAACCAAAAAACTGATTCAAACAAGCGTTTAACTTTTATCTCAATAGGTAAGACCAGCTTCAACCTATTGTTTCATCCCCGATGTCCGCCTTGACACCCACATTCATATCCTGATGCATCTTTCCACTCTAATCATCCACTACTAAAACTGTGCATCCTTTGAAAAGGGATGTTCTCCCCACCTTTCGATTATCCATCAAGGGCATTCCCTATGGACAACTCAGCACTTAAAAACTCATAGTTGGTATCATCAAGCTATGCCACCCTGAATCACTTTAAGAGTGGAGGGGTAACAACCACCAATTAGAGGTAAGCTACATCATACCTATCCATGAAGGATAACTATAATGAGGCCAGATACTCCGTTGTCTCATTCAACAACTACAAACTGGATCTCCTGTTGAGAGCATCCGCTACCATACTTCCCTTACTAGGAGTATAGACTCTCTCTAAGTCATAGTCATGGAGGAACTTTACCCAACACCTTTGTCTCTAGTTCAAAACCTTCTGATATTAGATATATTTGATACACTTGTGGTTTGAGTAGACCATAAATCACCCTCCCATCAGGTAGTGTCTCCACATCTTCAATGCGAATATTACTGTTTCCAACTCAGGATTGTGGGTCACATAGTTCTTCTCATGTGGTCTCAACTGATGCGAAGCATATTAAATCACCACTTGCCCATCCATTAGGGCACAAACAAGTCCGGTTCCCGATGCATCACAGAACACTATGTACTCGACTCCCTTCTTTAGCAAACTCAAGATCGGGGTGCTTGTTAAATTCTATCTTAAATACTGAAAAACCTACAAGAACTTTTCTATCCATGTGAAAGGATTCCCCTTTTAACTGATCTAAGTGTTCATTGACCCTTTGGTAGTGGATACTCATTCTCCTTTGTCATTTTGTTAAAGTGTTGGTAATCCACACATAACCTCAAACACTGGGTCTTACTAAGACATATCTCTACAAGTCCCCCAACTGCACCCTCAGCTTGAGAAGCTTTGCAAAATCCATTTGATATACTAATGATGATATCGGTGCCATATCAAGGTGTAGAAAAATTCAGAAGTCTATCTCCCTATGGGGAGGTAAACCTAGAAACATCTTTGGGGAAGACATCCTCATACTCCACTACTACTTATGGGAGCTGAAAACTCATAACATCCACTGCCCCAAGGGTAAGGATAACCAACTCATAAGTGATCAGCTTCACCCTCTTATGCATGAGTCTATCCAGTGATGCCTGAGTTTCCTTTTTCACCGACTAAGGAAAAACCCATTCCATCACTGCAGACATATCACACCCATTTTCCTAAAACACTAAATCTAAGCATGGACCGTCGATAACTAATCCATACCAAGAATGAAACCGTAATGTCTCAATGCTACCACCAAGAGGTTATAATTGAAACAATTGCCTCAAGGGTTAGATCAAACTATCGGCACTAGTGTGATTATTGAGTATCCTTCCGTAGGTATCTCCAGACATAAGGGTTAAGTCAATGTTTTAATTGGAAACTCTAGGTCACAAAAAAGATTTATGACAAGGAATAATGATTATCACCTATGTCTATTAATACAAAATCTAAGAGTATACATAGACCATACATCAAATCATTCCAAGACCCCTTGTGTCATATGCCTTAACCGCATACAGCTGTCCCTTCCCCTGTTGTTCAGCTCCCGAAGCCTGGTGTAGACAACATGGCAGTGGTGGTAATACGTTGAAATGTATACCACCTCCTGTTGCTCTCCCATATCCTCTTCCACATATTCCACCCTAAAAATATATCTATTCCTATCACTGTCTCTACCTTAGTGGCCCATCCACCATTTCCCTGTCAGCAACACGACAAGCTGAACAATCTCTAGTGAGATTTCCCCTGCCATCACATGAAAAGAATTGCCTCTCTCTAGGACGACTAGACCCACCCTATGAGATTTGAGATATAGATCCACTATCATGGGACCTCTTCTCGAAATGTCTCAGAAATCCATGTATCTAAGACTGATGTCGACTTCCTACTCCTGAAGTCTCTGCTCCTGCTTGCCTGCTGCTGACATCCACTGGCTGTATCCTCTCAGCCAAAGGACTTTAAACCACAAAGGTTCTCTCTAGAACCCTATAATTGAAGGACCCCGGGACACCCTGAGAGGGGAGGGGTGAATCAGGGTGACAACTTTTTCTTTTTAAAGTTGTGGATCTTGTTCCCATGTTGGCAGGAACTTGTTGAACCTGTAAGATGAAAAAGATCAGAAAGAAAACATGCACATGCACAGAGAAGACATATCCCTTTTTACTTGGTTCACCACTAAGGGCTAAGTACAAGGAGCATACGCCGACAAGTTGTCGGTCGTACCAAAAACCACTATGCTTCACTAGCTGGAGATTACAAAAGTTCGGGCAAAGTCACTCTGTCCCAGGCTCACTGCCTTTACAAAGGTTCTGAGATAGCTCACTACTTCCCTCGGGTCACTCCCATTGACTCCCCCTGGCTCACTACCATTAGTGAAGTCACACTCAGTTTATAGACGTGAAGGTCTCTTCAATTAATAGTCATGAAGTTCATTGTCCCCTGTTCATCATGAGACTTTTCTTGCATCAGATTCCTGAGTTAATGCTCTGTTAAAATCAAAATTCCAACCACTAATGAATGCCCACTTCTCCCTTGTCCACAGGGAAAACAACCTTTGGAAAAGGCCTTCTCAAAGTACCCTACTTCGCAAGGCTCCCAATTTTGCAAAGCTCAAACAAGCCTTCGCAGAGCCCCTGCCATTTCGCGAAGCTCAATCGCGAAGCACTCTCGCGATGCTCCAGCCTTCGCAATGCTTGGATATCGCGAATCTCATGCCTCTTCGGGAAGCTCACTGAGCCAATGCGGGGCTCACGTCTTTTGCGGAGCTAGAATAGCCGCCGTGAAGCTCCTCTTTCGCGAAGCCCACTGCCTTCACGAGAGACCTTTGCGAAACGAGAGCAAAGGACTTTCTCTAAAATTCTCTCTACTTCTCTTGAGGAGGTCGGCCTCTATTTATAGGTGATTCCACCGACCCTTGACCCTTCCACGCGAAGTCAGTGCCATGTCAGCTCAAATCGCGAAGCTCTGAAGTTCCCGCCGGAATTCTGTCCAAATCGCGAAGCACCACGACAATTTTCCGTTCGCGGAGCTTGACGTAATCATGAAGAATCACCATCAATATTCCTTCGCGCCTTCACCGCGAAGCTCCCTCGCAAAGCCCTTCTCCGCCGCGATGCGCTTCAGCCTCTGCCGTTCGCGAATCTTGACGTAATCGCGAAGACTCACCGCCTCCATTCTTCTGGTCTTCGCGATTTCCAAACCATGAATCCTATCTTTGAGAAATTCATGCCCTTTCCATATTAAATCATGATCTTCATGGAAATCCTATTTTCGCGATGCTCACCAAATTCCAAATTTTGGACCCCAAAAATTTGGCAAACACTGGGAAACGACGCCACCTTCAATACTGTTGTGTGCTTGAACAATATGATCTCTTTGCTGGTACACGATCCAAACTTCCATTGATGATTGACAACAAACACAAACCACACTCCAAATCATGAATATAAGACCATGGTTCCAACAATCTCCCCCTTTGGGTTTGTTGGAAATCAGAAGAAAAATTCAATAGATCTCCATCTATGTGAAAACCAAAAAATGCAGGAATCAACCCAGCCAACACTCTAAGTCTACGTGAGCAATGCTCGGTGTAGAAAACAAGAGAGGAGGCTTGAATTGGGTTCCACTTTTTTACTTCTCATTCTTTCCATCACAGAAGTTGCCTGAATTTATTCCTTCTCCTTTCTCCCCCATTGACAATAAATCCAAAGACCAGTAAATTTTTTCACGTTCAGCTCAAACCATACTCCCCCTGGATAGTATCTCCCCCATAAACCTGCATCATATCCATAAACAGATTAAAACATTTAAAACAAATGGGGAGAGGGGTATTACGTATCCTCCTTATGCACTGGGAGGTGGTCGAACACCGAGGTTCAACCGATGCTTCTCAAACACAACCGCTGACAGTGGCTTTGTCTGGATATCAGCCACTTGCTCATCTATTCCCACATGATCCAATATAATCACGCTTTGCTCAACTTTCTCTTTGATAAAGTGATACCTGATTTTAATGTGTTTTGTACGAGAATGATGAACATGATTCTTCGTAAGATCAATTGCGCTCTTATTATCACAGTAAATCACCATTGGTTGCGTCACCTCATCGCCAATGTTAGTTAATTGCTGCTTCATCCATAGTAGTTGAGTGCATGCCTTTGTGGCGGAGATATACTCGGCTTCAGTAGTACTAAGAGAAGTACTTTCTTGTTTCTTGCTCAACTAGCCAACACATTTCTGCCCAATATAGAAAGATCCATCACTAGTGGACTTTCTGTCTACTACATCACTAGCCCAGTCAACATCAGAAAAAGCTGATAATTCACTGTCCCTGCCTGCAGAAAAAAATAACCCGAAGTTATGTGTACCTTAAATGTACCTCATGTTTCTTTTTACTGCTGCCATATGTTCCTCCTTTGGATTACTCTAAAAGCGGGCCGCAAGGCATGTTGCAAAGACAATATCTGGCCTTGTCACTGTCAGGTACAGTAGGCTTCCAATGATCCTCCTGTACATGGTGGGATCAACAGAGTTCCCATCCTCATGCTTTCCAAGTTTAGTTCCAACTGCAATCGGAGTTGACATTGGTTTGGAGTCTTGCATATTGAACTTCTTCAGCAACTCTCTTTCATATTTTTCCTGAGAAATGAAAGTGTATTCCTTCTTTTGAATCACTTGCAGCCCCAAGAAATATGTGAGCTCCCCAATCATAGACATTTCAAATTCTGATTTCATGTGGTTGGAAAATTCATCCACTGATTTCTGCCTGCTGCCACCAAATATGATATCATCAACGTAGACAAGAACCATGAATTGATCTTTTGGAGAATTCTTCACATAGAGATTGTGATCAACTCCTCCTCTTTTGAATTCCAACTTCTTGATATATGAGTCCAGCCGTGAGTACCATGCCAGTGGTGCCTGCTTCAAACCATATAGAGCTTTCTTCAGTTTGCAGACCTTTGTTTCATCAGTACCCAAAACAAAGCCCACTGGTTGTTCAATGTAGACTTCTTCTTCGAGTACACCATTCAAGAATGCTGTCTTGACATCCATTTGATATAATTTATATCCTCTTTGGAGTGTCATGGCAAGGAAAAGCCTGATTGACTCCAGTATAGCCACTGGAGCAAAGGTTTCTTCAACATCAATGCCTTCAATCTGGGAGTATCCTTTACATACCAGTCATGCCCTGTTTCTGATGACACTTCCATGCTCATCAAACTTATTTTTGAAGATCCATTTGGTACCAATCACATTGTGACCTTCGGGTATCTGGACAAGATCCCATGTCTGATTCTTTTCAATCTGATCTAATTCATCATTCATGGCTTTCACCCAAGATTTATCTTTTTCAGCTTCTTCGAATGAGGATGGCTCTACAACTGATAGAAATGCAGATTGCGTGGTATTCCTTATCCTTCTTGTTTGAGTGGGTGCACTCCTGTCCCCAATTATGTTGGATGGATCAATCTCAGCTCTTCGATTTCTCCTGCGAGGTTCAGTAGTATTCTCTTCAGCCATAGTTTCTTCTTCAGATTCTTCTTCTGATTCAACATCTTGATGTGACTGCTGAGTATTTTGAATAGCTTCCTCTATTTCTGCATTTGTATTTTCTTCACGTTCACATTCTTCCTGACTTTCTATCACATCAGCATATGACGTCCTTGAAGCATTTGTGGTTTTCTCTTCAATTATCTTAACATCACTGCTTTCCACAATCCTTCCCAAATGCTTGTTGAAACATTTGTAGGCTTTGCTGTTCATTGAGTAACCGAGGAAAATTCCTTCATCTGCATTGTCGCCATATTTCCCTTGATTTCCTTCTTTGTTCCTGATAAAGCATTTACTTCCAAAGACACGAAAGTATTTTAGAGAAGGATTCTGTCCATGCCACAATTCATATGGTGTCTTCATCTCACCCATATAAAGTCCTGTTAGATTCTGAATGTACACTGCAGCTTGAACAACCTCTTTCCAGTAATGTAATGGAATACGACTCTCAATCAGCATAGTTCATGCCATGTTGTTCACCTGTCGATTCCTACGTTCAACAACTCCATTTTTTTGTGGAGTTCTCACAGCAGCTACCTCATGACGTATCCCATGATTCTCCAGATAATTCTCAAATTCAATGGACGTGTGTTCTCATCCATTGTCAGATCGTAACACTTTGATTGTTTATCCAGTATCATTCTCGGCGATTCGCCGATATGTTTTCATACAGTCAAGGACTTATCGTTTCCTGTGAATGACCATCACACATGCCATTATACTGTAATCATTTATGAAAAGGACAAAGTACCTTTCTCCATGAGTTCCGGCAACATTTATTTGCCCACAAACATCTGTATGAATCAGATCAAGAAGGTGAGACGCCCTTTTCTTCTTTGGCTGATATGAACTGCAGACCAACTTTCCACGAATACAAGCATCACAAGATTTTTCACGCTCACGCTTCAGGTTGGGAATTTCCATGACAATTCTCAATTTTGATATTTTCTCCATGTCTTGTTGATTGATGTGTCCCAGTCTCCGATGCCACAAATTGTTTTCTTCTTCAATAGTCATGTAACATACATTTTCTTCACTATCAACCTGATACAAGTTGCCTTCTATTCTGCATCCCTTCATAAGTGAATTTCCAGTCTTTCCCTTGATAGTGCAAACTTTCTGATTAAATGTGACTATAAGTCCTGAGTCACAGAGTTGACTCATGATGAGGAGATTATGATGTAGGCCCTCTATGTAAAGGACTTCAGTCTTCTTTAGTTCTCCATTAGCTAATTCGGTACTTCCACTCCCTTTGATTTTCAAAGCCCCATCATTACCAAATCTTACTGTACCATCGATATTCCTTATGATATTCGTTAGTAAGCCGTCATTACCTGTCATATGAGATGAACAAACACTATCAAGAATCCAGGTACTGTTGTTCTTTGTAGCTTTGAGGGCCACCTCTGCAAGGTTGGATTTCTCAATCTTCTTCCTTTCCTTCCATGATACATTAGATCGAGTATAAAGAACTGATGGTCTTTCAATTATCTCTTCCGCATACCCAGGTTCTTCATAGTCAAAGTCTTCTTTGAGAGGTGAAAACTTGTTTGAAAGAGCAACACTGTCTTACTGACGAGACTTGAATTGTCTTGAACTTCAGTATGAGGTGTCCATGTCCCTTCTCTGCCTGCAATTAGCGGCCTTATGACCAAAGTTAGAACAACAAAAACAATATCCAAAGAAATTATTTCTTTTATAAGAATTAGGATATGAAATTGTTCTCCTTTGTTGAGATTCTATATCTTCTCCATTCAGATACCTTCTTGACTCTTCACAATATGACATGGTATGGCCCAGATAGCCACAGAACTGACAATTCATGAGAGGAAATGTCTTCTCACTTGAATTTCTCCTCACACCTTCTTCCTTGGGAGAATAGTAAGACTGTCTGTCATTTCTGAATGTTTGAGGATAATTTTTAGGTCCCCTTTTAGTTTTGATTGAGGGTTCCTTTTCCGGCACTATAGGAAACGTTTCAACATGTTCAACTTTCATCTTATCTTTATTTTGGATCTTTTCACTTCCAGTAGTTAATGTCTCAGCCTCACAGCCAATTCCACTCTTTCCCATGCAAGCGGGTCTTTGATCACTCAAGATTTTTCCAACCCCATCTGAACCACACTTGGCTCTTGCTAGTAATTATGCATCGGAGAATCTTCCAAACTGTATTTTCTTCTTCAATTCTTTTGGAACTGATTCAGTCTCCAGTTTACTCCTTAGAGTAACTACTTCCTACTCAAGACCATCAGTAGTCTTGGATTTTTCATCCAGTCTGGAGGTGAGGTCATTGATGACCTTTTCCTGCTCTTCAATTCTCAGCTTCAGATCTACTACATCATTATTAATTTCAATTATTTTAGACTGTACCTTCACAAATTCTTCCAGTCGTTCAATTTCATCTTCAAGTTGATCAACGTATTCAGTTGATTCTTCTACAATTGATTTCCACTTATTGCAGCTCTTACATTTAATCTTGAGCTTACTAACCGCATCCTTAAGTTGTATCTCAGGATCTACACAAGTTCTCAGTTGTTTTTCTCCTTCAGTATCTTATGGATTTTCAACAGTGGCCATCATAGAAGCATGGTTCCCATTTTTGAATTCGGGTTCTTCTTCATCACAGAATTCATTATCATCTTCTTCCTCTTCACAGACAAAACTATTCCTTTGCATTTTCTTACCAGATTTGAAGTCTCCCTTTTTGAAGAACCTTCTATGAGGCTTCTTGAAGTTTTCATCCTCACTATCTTCATCATTGATCATTTTTAAGCACTGAGAGGAAATGTGCCCAACTTTTCCACAATGGAAACATGCGAGAGGTAACTTCCCTTTGAATTTCCCTTTCCCATTCTGGAACTTCTTTGCAATGAGAGAAAGAATTTCTTTTTCTTCGTCATATTCACCGTTAGTATCCTTTGAGATTTTCAGTTTATCCATGGACTTGAATGCCATTTCCTTTCTCACCCGAGTCGTAGCATCTTCAGGTTTGACTCTCATTTCATATGCTACCAAACTGCTCATTAGATCATCTAGAGAAAGTTTGGAAAGATCTCTTTCCTCAAGGGCTGACACCTTCGCATTATACAAATGTGGAAGTCTTCTCAATATTTTCTTTACAATATCAATGTATTTGATTTCTTCGCCTAGACCCCGAATAGCTCCAACCAATTCAGTAATTTGATTGAAGAAGGAGTCTAAATTCTCGTCTGGATGCATCTTCAGATCATCAAACCGATTGTGCAACACTTGTACTTTTGCCTCCTTTAATTTTCTATCACCTTCATAAATATTCTCAAGTTTATCCCACATGGATTTTTATGAGGTGCAATTCATCACCTTTAGGTAGATCTGATCAGAAAGGGCTGCAGTGAGTGCATTCTGTGCTTTAGCATCTGCATCAAGAAGTTTCCTATCTATTTCAGTCATAGAAAGGCCTGTTGGATTAGTGACTTGTATTCCTTACACAGTAGAAAAGAGAACTTCCATTCCAAGAGATCTCAAATGAGATCTCATTCTGTTCTTCCAGATCTGGAAATTGCTTCCATCGAAGGGAGGGACTCCCCTGACATTGACCACGTTTTCCATGACGAAAAAGGCCAGATTCAACACCATAAACCTTTAGGCTCTGATACCACTTGAAGGACCCCGGGACACCCTGAGAGGGGAGGGGTGAATCAGGGTGACAACTTTTTCTTTTTAAAGTTGTGGATCTTTTTCCCACGTTGGTAGGAACTTGTTGAACCTGTAAGATGAAAAATATTAGAAATAAAACATGCACATGCACAGAGAAGACATAGCCCTTTTACTTGGTTCACCACTAAGGGCTACGTCCAAGGAGCATACGCCGACAAGTTGTCGGTCGTACTAAAAACCACTATGCTTCACTAGCTGGAGATTACAAAAGTTCGGGCACAGTCACTCTGTCCCAGGCTCACTACCTTTACAAAGGTTCTGAGATAGCTCACTGCTTCCCTCGGGTCACTCCCGTTGACTCCCCCTGGCTCACTACCGTTGGTGAAGTCACACTCAGTTTATAGATGTGAATGTCTCTTCAATTAATATTCATGAAGTTCATTGTCTCCTTTTCAGCATGAGACTTTGCTTACATCAGAGTCCTGAGTTAATGCTCTGTTAAAATCCAAATTCCAACCACTGATGAATACCCCCTTCTCCCTTGTCCACAGGGCAAATAACCTTTGGAAAAGGCCTTCGCAAAGTACCCTACTTCGCAAGGCTCCCAATTTTGCAAAGCTCAAACAAGCCTTCGCAGAGCCCCTGCCATTTCGCGAAGCTCAATTGCGAAGCACTCTCGCGATGCTCCAGCCTTCGCAATGCTTGGTTATCGCGAAGCTCCTACCTCTTCGCAAAGCTCATTGAGCCAATGCGGGGAGCACGTCTTTTGCGGAGCTATAATAGCCACCATGAAGCTCCTCTTTCGCGAAGCCCACTGCCTTCGCGAGAGACCTTTGCGAACCGAGAGCAAAGGACTTTCTCTGAAATTCTCTCTACTTCTCTTGAGGGGGTCGGCCTCTATTTATAGGCGATTCCACCGACCCTCGACCCTTCCGCGCGAAGTCAGCACCACGTCATCTCAAATCGCGAAGCTCCGAAGTTCCCGCCGGAATTCTGTCCAAATCGCGAAGCACCACGGAAATTTTCCGTTCACGGAGCTTGACGTAATCGCGAAGAATCACTGTCAACATTCCATTGCGCCTTCGCCACGAAGCTCCCTCACAAAGCCCTTTTCCGCCGCGATGCGCTTCAGCCTCTGCTGTTCGTGAAGCTTGATGTAATCGCGAAGACTCACCGACTCCATTCTTATGGTCTTCGTGATTTCCAAACCATGAATCCTATCTTCGCGAAATTCATTCCCTTACCATATTAAATCATGATCTTCATGGAAATCCTATTTTCGCGATGCTCACCAAATTCCAAATTTTGGACCCCAAAAATTTGGCAAACACTGGGAAATGGAACCACCTTCAATACTGTTGTGTGCTTGAACGGTATGATCTCTTTGCTGGTACACGATCCGAACTTCCTTTGATGATTGAAAACAAACACAAACCACACTCCAAATCATGCATAGAAGACCATGGTTCCTACAATAATAAGTAGTAATACATATAGGAAAAATTATGGCTTAGATGTACCTAAGCACACCTTTCTCAAAGGTTCGAACCCTAAAGCATTGGTCATGTATCATATCTATTGAGTACCTGGGAAGGTTGGTATACCTCAATGAATACTCAGATACCAACTTGTAGTCTTGCTAGAGTTGTAGAAGCTCCTAAGAACACATATCCCTTAGCTTATATGGTGATAACTCCTTCTATAAAAAAGTTTTGCAAAATCTGTCTATGGGAGATCCACCTCATCATAATATCGGGTAATCTAAACCCTGTTATCAACCTAATGAGTGACGTAAAAGGCTCGCTGATAGGACCAATATCTGATCTATTAGTGTCCCTACTGGATGAAAAACTTAGTCACCACCTCAATACAGTCCTTATCCACCTGTTAGTTGGGTTCACCTTATAATTTGAGGTGTCTTTGTTGCTGAAATTTATGAAGTGAGCTCATCCCGCACATCACATCCACTGGTATTATGAGTACCATGTGCTACTCTACAGGTGCTGGTATAGATGGTACACCACACAGAGGTACTGTATTTGGTACAAACCCCTATACCCATATCTCACCACCCCAAGGATCATCCTCATGATCACATGGTGGAATCTTGGATGACTGTATACATGGAATCATCTTGATGCAAAACAATATGTACCATGATCAATAGAGTATACCTAGTGAGCTAACTCAAGAAGGACATGGAAAACACAACCTATTCCAATAATATTCATATACCACTATTTTTCCCATGAAACTATTGTTTTTATGTACCAAGTCAAAAAACAGAATTTAGGGTCTTGGTGTATGGATACGTTGGCTGCCACACCAACATTAGATTCCAGTGCCTGAAAGACGAACTCAAAACGCTCGACACTGTTGCCCCAAACCAAACTCATAGACTCTGGGTTCTTAAGGAAGAACTGAACTGATCTGATAACAATCTATCATGACC
The DNA here is from genome assembly GCA_963277665.1 of Viscum album. Taxonomy (NCBI): domain Eukaryota; kingdom Viridiplantae; phylum Streptophyta; class Magnoliopsida; order Santalales; family Viscaceae; genus Viscum; species Viscum album. The sequence goes on along the minus strand of OY728127.1, from coordinate 511,243,312 downwards.
CATCCCCTATGGCCTATACCATGACTACCTCAAGACCGCCTTCGATAGTCCAAGGGTTGGCGACTAGCGGTGAGTAGGAATATCCCACAAATGGGAGGCATTTGCCTAAAAATTTGTACACATGCACACAACTCCAAGACAAAGATGATGGAAAGTAAAAACACTAATTAAAGAAAATGCATGAATACCACTACAACCCAAAAATGGAGTATGATAGAAATCAAAGCAGTAAAGTACAACCAGGCCCGAATGCAAGCCCAAAAAAAAAGAAAAATTCTATAACACAAGTCCTAAAGCTCATTCGCAGAAAACCCCACCTGATCTAACTGTAAGGTATGACACTAGAATGCTGTCTGTAAGCCACTATAACACACCTCGGTCTGTATGATCACACTGGGCCTCACTTGGTCCGGGTCTTCTTAGAAATCTGTCAAGATTTGATTGTCTGCACAATACATGACACATGTGAGTAAATCCTGTGCAAGGGTGAGTAAAACAATACTCAGTAGGGCACCCTGAAATACAAAGTAAAAGACCACAAAGGAAACACCACTAAAAAGAAATAGTCAGCTCAACATAGGTATATGTCAATAACACATATAAAAATAACATATAATTATACTTATAAAGGATTCCAAGACTCAAGGTCTCATCCACTTCTATCCATATGGTTTTACTCATAGCATGCTCGATTTTGGGAGATCTCACTCCTCAAGCTATCTAATAGTAAGCATGTAGAACAAGTCAACCAAAAGTATCTGAGAGAACATATGATCTCGATACGTCATGAAGTTCCCTAAGATATCTAGTCTCTCTAAGATAAGGAGTCTCAATATCACATCCAATACATGCTCACAAGATTCCGCTCAAGTCATGCTTGTTCAAAGAGAACTCACTCCTCAAGATATAAAGTCATCAAGGACTCTTACAAAAGGTCCTAATAATTTGGTCCCTACCCAAAGTGAAAACGTTGGTCAAAGATCATGATATACTGATAGGGGATTCTCCTCAGAGAATACCATGAACCCAATCTATATTAACCTGCAATGTAGAGGATTATTCTTAGAGAATACCACAAACCCTACTGATGCAGCTCATAAAGTAGGGGATTCTCCTTAAAGAATACCACAAACCCTATCTATATGACCCACTAGATGTAGGATTAATGACCTACACTCAGAGGTCACATAAATACCAAATAAACTCCATCAATGGTGATATAGTATCACTCTAGTCCCATGGAGGATTCCACAACTCTATATGGGACTCTATCCTATCGAGTGGATTGCTGCCTAGTGATGTAGATGCAATGTCGTATAGAACCCTCAAGGAAAGAACCAAGGGGAAGCTTATCACCTTCTCTAGTACTTACTAAAAACCCTAAAATCTATATCAATAGTACCTCCTCTTATCAAGGGTCCCAACTTCACAAACGACTCATCAAAAAGATTTACAGTTTGAAAGTTATGGGTATTTTAGTAAAAAGGGGACAGTTGCGTCTTGGTCTGGTCTGAAACGACCTAAGGGTACACTAACCCAACCTGACCCAACCCATAGGTCCAACTAGACCTAGCCTGGTGGGCCATTGGGGCGGTCCAGCTATTCCAGTCTGGATTTCTCTACCATCCACGTCCCCCATTTCCCCCACACACAGCTTAACAATGTGCGCTGCCTTTGGTCAACGTAGCTGGACCGCGTAATGCGACTAGTTTGCGTTCCTAGCAGATCCCACAGCTCTTCCATGGGTCCATCCTCCAACCGACACAGCTCTATTGATTTTCATCTCTCTGACTCCATGGCCCGCCTGTAAGCAGCCCGTATTGCATCCCGCCATTTTATAACATAAACTTTCATTACATTACACAAAACTGAGGATATTTAAGGTCTAGTGTCTTGGAAACCAGGAACATAATACATGAAAACAACATAAAACAATCTTCTTAAACACTTTAAAGGCGTCTCCTTAAGTTCATTCTAGGTTCATTACTGCATCTCATAACCTGGGGACATACATCAAAAGAAATGGTGAGCAGAAGGCCCAGTAAGGGAAACAAGAGGAACATTTTAGATGTGAACTTGAGATACTTCAATAAGGACATGAAAAGAACTTTAAGGCATGAGAAAGAAATAATGAGGCATTTCATAATAAAAATAACATTTTTCATAACTTGAAGATGTGGCTACATCATTTAACATAGACAATCATGAACATATCACCAAGGTCCATCCCCAAGGTGTCATTTGAAAATTACCAAGGTTATTCACCAAGGTATCGTGAAAATTGTAATCTCTAGTGGTTACATCAATACCCAATGCATTGGAGCACTATCAGGGCGCACCCTTAAATTTGACTTTATTATCATGTGAGCCACATATATCATCATCAAACATTTCATAAATAACCCACATAGCATAAAATAAATGGGTTTCATTTCATAATCATAACGTTTTAAAAACTGCTTTAAAGACATGATCTTTACGTCACTTTAAACCCACGGAAAGGGAAAGCGGGTCTCATGTATGTAAATCCCAGAATTTAAAATGGAACATTTTGATATATATGTGAATAACATTTTATAAATAAGAGCTTTGAGTATTCACTTTATAACATAAAATAATTTTTGAGAAAAGAGAGAGGCATTTTGAGGGGAAAATTCTGCAGCATAACGGCTAAGTTTCGGGGTTTTAGAAAACATTGAAATGAGAGGGGACATGGGTCACCCACTCATAAATGATCCATAAAACAGTAGGGTGAAAGAATAAGAAGGACATATGGACATGTTAATGAAATTTTAGGGACATACCATTTGAAATGAAAAACATGGAAGGAAAAAGATTAGATTTCTCTTATGAAAATTCGGCAGCCTTACGGCGTCACTTAACTTCAAAAGAAAATGATTTGACAAGATAAAAAAAGGGTCCCTCATCATATGATAATAAGAGATCAGTATGATTGATATAGAGATCATACCCCAACATAATAAAAAGGAACTTGAAAGACTTGACATGAAAATCGAACTTGAAAAAAATGAGAAGGGTGAAAGAATCCCTTAAAAATTCGGCAGCCTAACGGCGTCACTTAAACATTCTTAAAACGAATTGATGAGAGCAAGGGGGGTCTCTCATCATATGAACATGAAATAGGCAGTAGGATGAATATAAAAGAACATCCTACAACATAAGAACATGGAGTATAAAAGAAATGACATAAAAGAGATTACTTGAAAAGAAAGAGAGGGGTCGGATCCCTTACCTTAAAATGTGACTCTTGAAACTCAAAGGATTGGACCTTGAGGGCTTGGGGGCACCTTCGGAGGACTATTTGGAAGGTAAGAAGACCAGAACTTCGTTGGGGGAGAGTTGGGAGTGAAAACTAAGGGAGTAAAGGGTGGGTATTTATAGGGAAAGTGAGGGGACAAAGCATTAATGGCCAAGGGACACCTCACATGTGCTTTTCTCAAACCCATGTGCTCTCCCTTGGCATTTATCATGAAGTTAGGCCACATGGGGCCCAAAAAACAATAATTCATCACCCTTGTCCGGACAACCCTCAAAAGATCTCATGACATCATCATGACACCATTATGATGTCATTAAACATACCGAAACCCTAAAACTGTATTTTTACTATTCACTGAAAATTCAACTTTCTCAGAATAACCCCAAAATTTCACCTTAACCAAATATCAATGCTCTGATTTCAAAAATGAAATCCATTTTATAAAAATAATTTTCTAAATATTTTTAATTTAATTTTTAAATAAAAACACTATTCATCGAAAATTCATTTTTTTTCAGAAAAATCCCCAAAAATTACCTTAACATAATATCGATGCTCTGAGTTCAAAAATAAAGTCCTTTTTATAAAAATAATTTTCTAATTATTTTTAATTAAATTTTTAATTAAAAAACACTATTCATCCAAAAAAACTAATACTTGAATAATAATTTATGAAACCGTTATTTAACCATTTTATTGAATCACATTACTTAATCTAGGTGTCTAAATTATATTAAAAATTTCTTTGAGTGAAATTACTAATCCATTTGGTCATATTACTAATCCTAAGCGTAAAATCACTATTCATAATTTACTATTCATCAAAAATTAAGTTGATCTTATTAGACTCCAAATTCCTTAATGAACACTTTTGTAGAAGACCATTTTTTGAAAATCATTACACATCATTAGTTATTTAGGGTTTACATAAATATTTCAAAATATCCCTTTTTCAAAATTCATCAATAAAATACATTCTAAAATTATCTAGACATTTGAAATTTCACAAACATCACTAAAGGAAGAAATCTCAATTTATTCACCCGAAAGGATTACAGAAGGAAACTAGGGTCTCATCACATAGCCCCTTATAACACTGGCATAAGACCTAAGTGTAAGGTGTGCTATGGTGAGAGAATCTGAGGGAGTCTCAGATAACATTGCCCTAGTAGCAATCTCCACTAACTTGAACTTCTCCTGCAAGCGTTTTCGTTCAAGCTTGACACGCTGGAGCTCGGCTTGGGCTTGGTCCAAAGCGAATCCCACAGATGCTACCTCCTTCCCAAGCTCTGATAAGTGGGCTTCGTAAGGGTTGAGTCTACTGGATGAAGCCATCAACTCCCCTTTCTGCATTAACCATTAACATCTTATTAAATCAATAAGAGTAAGTTAATATACTACTCAGAAAGATTGGGTCGTTACATTCTTCCCCCCTTAAGAAATTTCGTCCCCGAAATTTATACTTGAGGCCTAGTTGAAAAGGTGAGGGTACTTTTGCTTCTTCGTTTCCTCAGGCTCCCAAGTCGCTTCTTCATATTTATGATTCCTCCACAACACTTTCACAAGGTGGGTAGTCTTGTTTCGTAGAACCTTGTCTCTACGGTCTAAGATCTCCACTGGCTGCTCTTCATAAGAGAGGTCATCTTCAAGTTGTACCACCTCTGGGTTCAGTACATGCGAAGGGTCGGGTATGTACTTCCTCAAGAGAGATACATGGAAGACATTATGAACTTGATCTAGGTTCGGTGGAAGTGCTAGACGATAGGCCACTGCTCCTATGCGATCAAGGATTTCATAGGGGCCAATGTACCTAGGGCTGAGCTTCCCTTTCTTCCCAAACCGCATGACTCTCTTCCATGGAGAAATTCGAAGGAAGACTTTGTCACCAACACCAAACTCCAAGTCTCTTCGTCGATTGTCAGCATAGCTCTTCTGCCGACTCTGAGCAGCTTTTATGTGTTGTTGGATGGCATGAACTTGTTCTGTCATTTCTTGCACAAGATCAGGCCCAAGAAGCTTCCTCTCACCAGTTTCATCCCAACAAGTAGGAGTTCTACACCGCTTTCCATACAGAGCTTCATAGGGTGCCATCTGAATACTCGTATGGAAGCTATTGTTATAGGAGAATTCCACTAATGGGATGTGTTGATCCCATCCACCTTTAAATTCCATTGAGCATAATCTCAACATGTCTTCGAGTGTCTGAATAGTCCTTTCAGATTGGCCATCAGTTTGTGGATGATAGGCCGTACTAAAATTCAATTCAGTATTCAGAGCATGCTGAAGACTTCTCCAGAATTTTGATGTGAATCTTGGGTCACGATCAGATACGATGGATAGTGGTACCCCATGCAGCCTTACCACTTCCTTCACGTATATCTTGGAAAGCTGATCTAGAGAGAAATCTTCCCGAATAGAGATAAAATGGACTGTCTTGGTGAGACGGTCCACAATAACCCATATCGCATTATTTCCTTTGGATGTTTTTGGGAGACCAGTTACAAAGTCCATGGTGATATTATCCCACTTCCATACTGGTATGGGTAGCAGTTGTAATACCCCCTTAGGAAGTTGTCTTTCTGCCTTTACTTGCTGACACACCAGGCACCTTGTAGTGTAATCGGCAATCTCCCTCTTCATGTTATCCCACCAATAATGATCACGAAGGTCTCTATACATCTTAGTGCTTCCCGGATGTATAGAGAAAGTAGAGCTATGAGCTTCATCCATCAGTTCTTTCTTTATCTCCGGAATAGATGGAACACATAGTCTTGTACGAAATTTCAATACACCTTCTTGATCAATATTGAAATCAGGGAACTTCCCATCCTTTACAGCCTCGAACTTCTCCTGCAGCAAAGGATCCTCTTTTTGAGCCTTCTTGATCTTCTCTAGTAATGAAGGTTGAGAAATCATTTGGGATAGGGTTGATGATTTCCCTTTCCTTATAATTCCCATGTCTAGTTTTACTAGATCTTTAATCAAGGGATCTCCCAGGATCCTCATTGTTGCCAGAACAACAGGATCTTTCCTGCTTAACGCATCCGCGACTTTGTTTGCTCTTCCAGGGTGATAATGAATTGAAAAATCATAGTCTTTAATAAGCTCCAACCATCTCCTTTTTCTCATGTTCAATTCTTTCTGTGTGAAAATATACTTTAGACTTTGGCGGTCAGTGTATATATCACATTTCTCCCCATAAAGATAGTGCCTCCATATCTTTAGAGCAAAAACAACTGCCGCCAGCTCTAGATCATGCGTAGGATAATTCTGCTCATGAATCTTCAACTGTCGAGATGCATAAGCAATTACTTTGTCATTTTGCATGAGGACGCACCCAAGCCCTTTCAGAGATGCATCGCTAAAAATAACGAATCCTTCTCCGATAGAGGGTAGTGTTAATACAGGTGCAGTAACCAATCTCTTCTTCAGCTCTTGGAAACTTTCCTCGCATTCCTTTGTCCAGATGAACTTAACCCCTTTTCGAGTCAACTTGGTTAGTGGATTAGAAATCCGTGAAAAGTTTTTCACAAACCTCCTATAATATCCCGCTAAACCAAGGAAACTACGAATCTCAGTTACTGTTGTGGGTTGAGGCCACTCCTCCACAACCATTGTCTTTGCAGGGTCAACCGAGATTCCTTCATTGGTTACGATGTGCCCCAAGAAAGCCACTTGTTGTAACCAAAACTCACACTTGCTGAACTTCCCAAAGAGCCTCTCCTTCCGTAGAGTTTTCAAAATAACCCTCAGATGATTTTCATGCTCCTCACGACTTTTTGAATATATCAAAATATCATCAATAAAAACTACCACAAAGTTATCAAGGTAGTCCTTAAAGACTCTATTCATCAAATCCATGAAAATAGCAGGAGCATTAGTCAAGCCGAAGGGCATAACAGTAAACTCATAATGCCCATATCTTGATCGGAAGGCAGTCTTTGGAATATCTTCCTTCTTCACCCTCAGTTGATGATAACCAGATCGAAGGTCAATCTTAGAGAATAATTGAGCCCCACGAAGTTGGTCAAATAAATCATCAATTCTTGGAAGAGGGTATTTGTTCTTCACTGTGATCCCGTTCAGTTCTCTATAATCAATGCATAGCCGCATTGATCCATCCTTCTTCTTCACAAAGAGAACTGGTGCTCCCCAAGGAGACACACTCGGTCGGATAAACCCATTCTCCAACAAGTCTTGGAGTTGTTTCTTTAGCTCCTCTAGCTCCACATTTTCCATTCTATACGGAGTCTTTGATATCGGTTGAGACCCAGGTACGAGTTCAATGGAGAACTCTACCTCTCTTTCTGGGGGAGGTCCAGGTAACTCCTCAGGAAATACATCCATGTATTCCTGAACAATCGGAACATCTTCAATTTGTATGCTCCCTTTCCCTTCTTCATCATCACCGATTAACTCCATAAAGAAATCTATGGGAGGTTCTTCTAGATAGGGATCAGTTCGGGATATCTCTCCTCGGACGATAACTGTAGGTCGTTCATTCAAGACTACTGAGATTTCCTTACTTCTGCATTTGATCTTAGCATTATAATTTGAGAGCCAGTCTATCCCTAGTATAACGTCGAATTCCATCATGGGGATGACTACTAGATTTGCGATAAGATTGTGCTCACCAAAGTAAACACTAGAGTCTCTAAACACTGTTGATGCATGGATAATCCCACTTGGAGTCTTGACTGACAACTCTACCTCAAGAAATTCGGGGATTGATTCTATATTCTTTGCAAACTTGGAAGAAATAAAGGAATGCGTAGAACCAGAATCAAATAAATCACTTGCTAGTTTTGAGAGGACAACAAGAGTACCTGCTACCACATCGTTCAGAACTTCAACTTCAGTTGTTGTGATAGCGAAAGCACGACCTTGCTCCCTTGGCCTCTGCTGAGGTTGATGGTGATTCCCCTCCACCGCCCTCGGATTTGGACATTGATTAGCAAAGTTCCCAAGCTGTCCACACTTGAAGCATGTGACTTCGGGTAGGGCCAGAACCATCTTTCCTCTGTCGTTAGTGTTGGGAAGTTGAGGCTTCACATCACCACGACAATTCCGAGAAATATGGCCTTCTTTTCCACACCTATAGCACTTGCCACTTCCGATCAAGCAGTTCCCCGGATGCTTCTTCCCACATTTATTGCATGTGGCATGTTGCATATGCTTTCCACCTCTTTCCTGATCAAAACTTCTTCCCAGGCTCGGTTCTAGAGTTCTCTTCTTCTCATTAGATTTGTGAGACCACTGTGTCTCCCCAAACTCTAGTTCAACTTTCATAGCACTTCGAACTATTTCTTCATAGCTATCGTAGTCCCTGTTTGCTAGATTCTTCCGCAGATGTGGTCGTAGTCCGCCAAATAATCTATCAACCTTCCCATTAGGGTCCATGACAAAGCTTGAGGTATAACGGGAAAGCCTTGTGAAGTTCATCTCATAGCTTCTGACAGATTCGTTCTCCTTCTGCTTCAGCTCGAGAAACTCTTTCTCCATTTTCGTCCTCATGGAACGAGGGAAATACTTGTTAAAGAAAATCCCCCGAAATTCTTCCCACTCCATAGCTTCCATCTCTCCTCGTGGCTTCGTGTTTTTGATCAGTGACCACCACTGATCAGCTTCTCCCTCTAGGCGGTAAACAACAAGGGTGACTTTTTCTTGTTCCGAACAATGAAGTACAGAAAAGATCTTTTCAATGGAGCTTATCCATTGTTCCGCAACCAATGGGTCAGTAGATCCACTGAATGTTGGCGGTCGTTGACGCATGAAGGACTCAACAGAAAGTTGTTCCCTTCGTGGTGAGGTTGGCCTCTCAGCTTGATTCAAGTTATTACTCATAACTTGAGTCAGTTGGTTCATCATTCGCATGAATGTTTCCATTCCGGCTTCCATCGGAGGGCCGTCAGCACATGGTGCATTGCGGTCACCATCGGCACGGTTTCTCCTATTGCCCGCCATTTTCTAAAAGAATAAAACCTTAGTGAGAAACTTATTTCATTTATGAATCTTTTAACTAAGACTTCGTTCTTAGACAATTATAGTTCTCTATAATTCCTTCATAATGATTCATAAAAAGCATGTGATTAACCAAACATATCCCCCGGGAGTGTCGTAACCAAGAGTGCAGCAAGGCCCGTTATCGTGCACCAGTTCCAATTCGAGTCTAGCACAAAGCGGTGTTTTCGGGTTTTACCCCTATGTACATCTGTGCCAGAGCCACCTCTACCTGCTCGTATCCAGACAGGGATGTATTTGTTTGATAGACCACTTACTCAATACTTACCAAAATACCAGGAAGTTTTCCTATATTTAAACTTTTCTATAGGGTTCTTCCTAAAGTTTTTATATCCTAATTTCCACAAATAACTAAACCATCCTTTGATACCAACTATTGCATCCCGCCATTTTATAACATAAACTTTCATTACATTACACAAAACTGAGGATCTTTAAGGTCTAGTGTCTTGGAAACCAGGAACATAATACATGAAAACAACATAAAACAATCTTCTTAAACACTTGAAAGGCGTCTCCTTAAGTTCATTCTAGGTTCATTACTGCATCTCATAACCTGGGGACATACATCAAAAGAAATGGTGAGCATAAGGCCCAGTAAGGGAAACAAGAGGAACATTTTACATGTGAACTTGAGATACTTCAATAAGGACATGAAAAGAATGTTAAGGCATGAGAAAGAAATCATTAGGAATTTCATAATAAAAATAACATTTTTCATAACTTGAATATGTGGCTACATCATTTAACATAGACAATCATGAACATATCACCAAGGTCCATCCCCAAGGTGTCATTTGAAAATTACCAAGGTTATTCACCAAGGTATCGTGAAAATTGTAATCTCTAGTGGTTACATCATTACCCAATGCATTGGAGCGCTATCAGGGCGCACCCTTAAATTTGCCTTTATTATCATGTGAGCCACATATATCATCATCAAAAATTTCATAAATAACCCACATAGCATAAAATAAATGGGTTTCATTTCATAATCATAACGTTTTAAAAACTGCTTTAAAGACATGATCTTTACGTCACTTTAAACCCACGGAAAGGGAAAGCGGGTCTCATGTATGTAAATACCAGAATTTAAAATGGAACATTTTGATATATATTTGAATACCCTTTTATAAATAAGAGCTTTGAGTATTCACTTTATAACATAAAATAATTTTTGAGAAAAGAGAGAGGCATTTTGAGGGGAAAATTCTGCAGCATAACGGCTAAGTTTCGGGGTTTTAGAAAACATTGAAATGAGAGGGGACATGGGTCACCCACTCATAAATGATCCATAAAAAAGTAGGGTGAAAGAATAAGAAGGAAATATGGACATGGTAATTAAATTTTAGCGACATACCATTTGAAATGAAAAACATGGAAGGAAAAAGATTAGATTTCTCTTATGAAAATTCGGCAGCCTTACGGCGTCACTTAACTTCAAAAGAAAATGATTTGACAAGATAAAAAAAGGGTGCCTCATCATATGATCATAAGAGATAAGTATGATTGATATAGAGATCATACCCCAACATAATAAAAAGGAACTTGAAAGACTTGACATGAAAATCGAACTTGAAAAAAATGAGAAGGGTGAAAGAATCCCTTAAAAATTCGGCAGCCTAACGGCGTCACTTAAACATTCTTAAAACGAATTGATGAGATCAAGGGGGGTATCTCATCATATGAACATGAAATAGGCAGTAGGATTAATATAAAATAACATCCTCCAACATAAGAACATGGAGTATAAAAGAAATGACATAAAAGAGATTACTTGAAAAGAAAGAGAGGGGTCGGATCCCTTACCTTAAAATGTGACTCTTGAAACTCAAAGGATTGGACCTTGAGGGCTTGGGGGAACCTTGGGAGGACTCTTTGGAAGGTAAGAAGACCATAACTTCGTTGGGGGAGAGTTGGGAGTGAAAACTAAGGGAGGAAAGGGTGGGTATTTATAGGGAAAGTGAGGGGACAAAGCATTAATGGCCAAGGGACACCTCACATGTGCTTTTCTCAAACCCATGTGCTCTCCCTTGGAATTTATCATGGAGTTAGGCCACATGGGGCCCCCAAAACAATACTTCATCACCCTTGTCCGGCCAACCCTCAAAAGATCTCATGAAATCATCATGAAACCATTATGATGTCATTAAACATACCGAAACCCTAAAACTGTATTTTTACTATTCACTGAAAATTCAACTTTCTCAGAATAACCCCAAAATTTCACCTTAACCAAATATCAATGCTCTGATTTCAAAAATGAAATCCATTTTATAAAAATAATTTTCTAAATATTTTTAATTTAATTTTTAAATAAAAACACTATTCATCGAAAATTCATTTTTTTCAGAAAAATCCCCAAAAATTACCTTAACATAATATCGATGCTCTGAGTTCAAAAATAAAGTCCTTTTTATAAAAATAATTTTCTAATTATTTTTAATTAAATTTTTAATTAAAAAACACTATTCATCCGAAAAAACTAATACTTGAATAATAATTTATGAAACCGTTATTTAACCATTTTATTGAATCACATTACTTAATCTAGGTGTCTAAATTATATTAAAACTTTCTTTGAGTGAAATTACTAATCCATTTGGTCATATTACTAATCCTAAGCGTAAAATCACTATTCATAATTTACTATTCATCAAAAATTAAGTTGATCTTATTAGACTCCAAATTCCTTAATGAACACTTTTGTAGAAGACCATTTTTTGAAAATCATTACACATCATTAGTTATTTAGGGTTTACATAAATATTTCAAAATATCCCTTTTTCAAAATTCATCAATAAAATACATTCTAAAATTATCTAGACATTTGAAATTTCACAAACATCACTAAAGGAAGAAATCTCAATTTATTCACCCGAAAGGATTACACAAGGAAACTAGGGTCTCATCACATAGCCCCTTATAACACTGGCATAAGACCTAAGTGTAAGGTGTGCTATGGTGAGAGAATCTGAGGGAGTCTCAGATAACATTGCCCTAGTAGAAATCTCCACTAACTTGAACTTCTCCTGCAAGCGTTTTCGTTCAAGCTTGACACGCTGGAGCTCGGCTTGGGCTTGGTCCAAAGCGAAGCCCACAGATGCTACCTCCTTCCCAAGCTCTGATAAGTGGGCTTCGTAAGGGTTGAGTCTACTGGATGAAGCCATCAACTCCCCTTTCTACATTAACCATTAACATCTTATTAAATCAATAAGAGTAAGTTAATATACTTCTCAGAAAGATTGGGTCGTTACAGCCCGCATGCCTCACCCATGGCCGCATCACTGGTTGCTGAGCTGAAGGCTGCTTGGAACCGCCACCACCTGCGGCCTCCTACCGAGGGTCTTGTCACCACCTGTAACCTCCTACTGCAGGCCGATCCACTGCCTTAGTCCTTCCTGGACCACGAGTCGCCAATGATGTGTTATTACTTCATTGTCACACCACCCCGATGTCATCATGGGGTCAGATCTTCATTCCTGAGTTGTTGCGCCATGGATCAAAGGTGAAATGTTCGCTCATTCATAAGACACAAAGACGTGAAAAATAGTGGGAAATAATAATGCACAAGGAATGAACAAAGGAAAAATCACACCCGTTGTTCATGTCGACATGAATTATTCCTTTTTATAAGGTTTACCTATGAACAACAAATCATACATATCAAATCCCATTAAATCCCTACAAGTTTAACCCATCCCGCACGGGCGATCAAACCGTGAATCAACTTGTTCATGGGTTGGTCCACATTCATCTTCAAATTCAAGAATGGGGAAGGATTCACAAATAAAATAATGAACTACCTTGATTTGGTTTGATCATTATTGAAGAGAGATTGCGTCATCGTCATTTGTCGATTTTTGATTCATCATCTCATCATCATCTACCATTCTCCAATGAGAGGATTTTTCCAAAGCTGTTCTCCAGTGATCCTAGGGAAATTCTCGAAGATCATTCTATCAATCCTATGTACCTTCCAACCATTAGATATGGAAAATGAATTTTAACATTAAACGCATTTCAACATTACTGTTGTAGCATCACCACACTGTTTCATTTATGAAAGAGAATGGGATACCCCGTCATTGTGTTATAACATCGTGAGGCTATGAAAAATTAAAAATAAATAAAATATTTTTTTAAGTTTATTTTATTATTCTTTAAAATGTCCAAAAACTAACTTTCATAGTTGACCCGTTTCAATCAATGTTAGGCCCCGCCTAAGTAAAAAACCACATTATGAACTCAACAGTGGTCTCAAATTTCTAATCCAAGTCACCGTTCATGAGTTATTAAGATTTTAAAATAAAATAATTTTATTTTATTATTTTATTTATGGTTATGTCCTTTTCATGTTTTCTCACTGGAGACCCACACTTACTAAAGTTAAGTCACACCTAGGATAAAACCGCCATCGTGAACGCAATGATTCCCTCATATTTCTGATTCAGGAACCCGTTTAAGAGTTATTATAATTTTTCAGGAAAAACACCAGCACACACGATTAAAAACATAAAATTCTTCGTCGAACCATTTAGGGCACACCAGTCCTCGGAATCACACGCCATCTTAGTTACTGGTCTTGGAATTTTCCCATTTAATTTCTAAAAAGAAAACTGGGAAAATACAAGTCATTAAATTCTCCCCACCTTAAGGATTTACGTTTAGAAAATCCAAACCAAAGGATACCCAAACAGATGAGGGTATGAGCATGAACCTGAGCCCCCCAATTCCATGTTCTCTTCCATAGATTCTCATGCTACAACTGGGAACACACTAATGGAATTGAATACCCACAAAGGGTCATCTACTACCAATCCTCGATCTCCATGACCAGGAAACAAAGTGAGCATCCTGATTAGAAACTATTTTCTATGGGATTCTATGGAGTCAAGCTATCTCCTGCATGTAGAGGCATCTCAAGATCTCTACCAAACTCTGCTCCTAAAAATCTAAGAAGTGGCAGACTTGGTGAGTTATTCAATGACCACCTAGATGTTATGTGTCCCATGGAAATATGTGATAAACCCATCACAAATTCCATCAATATCCTTTCTCACTCCCTTCCTGGCACCCTAAGGAAGAAAAGAGCAACCCTTTCCAAGCATAGGGGCTCGACAAAGTGAGTTGAAAAACCACAAAACTAATTCAAACAAGCATTCATATTTTATCTCAATAGGTAAGCCCAACTTCAACCCTTTCCTTCATCCCTTGTTTCTGTATTGACTCCCACATGAATATCCCGATGTATCTTTCCACCCACTGATAAAACTACACATCCTCTAAAATGAGATGTGCTCCCCACCTTTAGAGTATCTATAAAAGGTATTCCCTAGGGACAAATGAGCACTTAATGACTCATAATTGGTATCATAGAGCTGTGACTCATTGAATCAATTTAAGAGTGGAGGGGTAACAACCACTGATTGGAGGTGAGATTCATTATCTCTATCCATGCTGGATAACTGTAACGAGGCCAAGTACTCAGTTTCCTCATTCAACATCTACGAAACAGATCTCTTACTGAGAGCATCTGCTACCACGTTTCCCTTACTAGGAGTATAGAATCTCTCTAATTCATAGTCCTAGAGGAAATTTAGTGAACATCTCTGTCTTAAGTTCAAAACCTTCTGAGAGAAGATATACTTGAGACTGTTGTGGTCTAAGTAGACCATAAACCACCCACCCCTCAAGTAGTGATGCCACATCTTCAATATAAAGACTACCATTTCCAACTCAATATCATAGGTCATATAGTTCTTTTCATGTGGTCTCAACTAATTTAAACCATAGGAAATCACCTCTTGCCTCTTCATTAGGAAAGAACCAAGTCTAGTCCCTGATGCATTATAGAACACTACATAATCGACTGCCTCCTCTAGAAAGCTCAATATTGAGGTGCTCTTTAAACTCTATCTTAACTATTGAAAATCCTATGGCTACCTTTCTATCCACGTGAATGGATGTACATTTAAACTAATCTAAGTGTTCATCGACCCTTTGGTAGCGGATAATCATTTTTCATGGTCACTTGGTTATTATGCTGGTAATCCATATATAACCTCAAAAACTAGGTCCTACTAAGTCCTTCCTATGAAAGTCCTCCACCTACACCCTCATCTTGAAAAGATTTTAGAAATCCATTCGATATATTGATGATGATATCAGTTCCATATCGGGGTATAGAACAATATAGAAGTCTATATACCTGTGGGGAGGTAAACCTGGAAACATATTTAGGGAAGACATCCTCATACTTTGTTACTACTTTTAGGAACTGAAAACTCATAACATCCACTAAACCAATGGTAAGGCTAACCAAATCATTAGTGATCAGCTCCACCCTCCTATAAATGAGTCTATCCTATGCTGTCTGAGTTTCCTTTTTCACTGACCAAGGAAAACCCTATTCCATTTCTATGGAAATATATCACCCTTTTTCCTGAAACACTCAATCTGAGCATGGACCATCGATAAACAATCCATACCATGAATGACATCGTAAGGTATCGACGCTACCACCAAGAGGTTCCAACTGAAACGCTTTCCTCAAGGTCCAGATCACACTGTCGGCACTAGTGTGATTATTGAGTTTCCTTCCATAGGTATCTCTAGACATAAGGGTTAAGTCAATGGTTTAACCAGAAACTCTAGGTCTTAAATAAGATTCATGAAAAAGAAAAATGACTAGAACTTGTGTATATAAATAAGGAAGATAATAGTATAAAAAAACCACACCTAAAATAATTCCTAGAGCCCTTGTGTCATATGCCTTAACCACATGCTGTTGTCCCTTCCCATGTCCTCCAACTCCCTAAGCCTAGTGTGGACCACATGGGGGTGGTGGTGGTAACATGTTGAAATGTATACCACCTCCTATTTCTCTCCAATATCCTTTTCCATGTCTACCACCCTATATATCCATTTGTTCCTATCACTATTTCTACCTCACTGGCCCATACACTATTTCCCTGTCATCAGCATGATGAGCTTGAAAATATCTAGTGAGATGTCCCCTACTATCACATGAAAATAATTTTCTCTCTCTAGGATGAATGGGCCCACTCTATGAGACCTGAGCTATAGATCCCCTATCTTGGGACCTCTTCTCGTAATGTATCACATGTCCAAGTTTCTGATACCGACGTCAGCTTCCTGCTCCCAAGGTCTCTGCTCTTTCTTTCCGACAGCTGACATCCACTAGGTGTATCCTCTCCTCAAAAGTACTTTAAACCACAAAGGTTTTATCTATAACCCTATAATGATTAGGAATAAATATAGTAATATTGATGGCTTTGATGTCCCTAAGAACACCTCACTCAAAGGTCTTATCCCTGAAGCACTGGTTGTGTATCATATCCATTGAGTACCTAGGAAGGTTGGTATGCCTCAATGAATGCTCTGATACTGACATGTCACCCTTCCAGAGCTGTAGAAGCTCTTGGGAATGCATATCCCCTATATTCTAAGGTGAGAACTCATTTTATTAAAATTTATATCAAAAACTATCCACGAGAGAGTCACCTAATCATAAATCGGGTAATGTAAACCCCACCATCACCCTACCGAGCCATGTAGAAGGATATCTTCCAAGACCACCATCTGATCTATTAGTGTCCCTATTGGACCAAAAACCCATTCACCACCTCAATATAGTACTTAGATACATGTGAGTTAGGTTTTCATCTGAATTTTAGGGGTATATGTCACTAAAACTTGTGAAGTGAGCTCATCCAATGCATCTCATCCTCTGGTACTATGAGTACTATGTGCTACTATATAGGTGGTGGTATAGCTGGTACACCACCAAAAGGTGTTATCTCTGGTATGAACCCCTATATCCATATCTCATCACCCTACGGATCATCCTCATGATCACGCAGTGGAATCCTGACTGACTATCTACTTGGAAACATGTTGAAGAAAAACAAGATGTACCACGATCAATAGAGTATACCTAGTGAGCTGATTCAAGAAGGACATGGAAAACAAAACCCATTACTATATGATGCATGTACCATAATTTTTCCCATGAAACTAGTGTTTTCATTTACCAAGTTGAAAAATATAATTCAGGGTCCTGGTGTATGGATACGTTGGCCACTGCACCATCACTGGATTCCCTGGCCTAAAAGATGAGCTCGAAACACTCAACACCATTGCCCCAAACCAAACTCATAGAGCCCAGGTTGTTAAGCTAAAACCTACCTACTCTGATACCACTATTTTATGGCCCATCCCCCAGGGCCTATACTGTGACTACCCCAAGCCCTCCTCCGATAGTCCAGGGGTTGGAAACTAGCACTGAGTAGGTGTATCTCACAAATGGGAGGCATTTTCATAAAAACCTGTACACATGCACACAAATCCAAGCCAAAGATTCTAGAAAGTAAAAAAACCATGTAAAGAAAATGCATGAATACCACTACAACCAAAAAACATAGTATGATATAAAGAAAATAAGTAAAGTACAACCGGGCCAGAATATAAGCCCACCAAAAAAAAAGAGTCTGTAACCCAAGTACTGAAGCTCATCCATAGAAAATCCCACCTGATCTAACTCCAAGGTATGGCACTGGACTGCTGTTTGTAAGCCACTAGAACTCACCTTGGTTTTTTTGATCACACTAGGACTCACCTGGTCTTGGTTTTTCTGGAACACTATCAAGAGTTTACTGTCTTCACAAGACACAAAAAGTGTGGGTAAATCCCATGCATGGGTGAGTAAAACAATACTCAGTAGGGCACCCAAAAATACAAAGTAAAAGACCAAAAAAGTAACACCACTAAGAATAAAGATTCATATAAACACAAGTATATGTCAACAACACATATAATAATAACATTTAGATATACTCGTAAAGGATTCCAAGACTCAAGGTCTCATCCACTACCGGACATATGGTTCCGTCCATAGGATGCTCAATTCCCAGAGATATCACTCCTCAAGATATCTGATAGTAAGCACTTAGAACAAGTCTACCAAAAGTATCTGAGAGAACATATGGTCTTGACACTTCACATAGTTCCCTAAGACATCCAATCTTTCTAAGACAAGGAGTTTAAATATCACAACCAATCCTTGGTCATAGGATTCTACTCGAGGAATTCTCATTCTGGGAGAACTCACTCCGTGGGCTATGAAGTCATTGGGGACTCTTACAAAAGGTCCCACTAATTTGGGCCCTACCCAAAGAGAAAACTATGGTCAATGATTATGATATAAAGATAGGGGATTCTCCTCATAGAATATTGTGAACCCAATCTATATTAACTCTCAATGTAGGGGATTCTTCTCAGAGAATACCACGAACTCTACTGATGCAACTCATAATGAAAGGGATTATCCTCACATAATACTATGAAACCTATCGATATGACCCACTAGATAGAGGATTAACACCCTACACTTAAAGTCCATGTAAATACCCAATAAACTCCATCAGGGGTGATATAATATCTCTTAAGTCCCAAGGATCATTACACAACTATATACGAGATTCTATCCTCTCAAGGGGGTTGCTGCCCAGTGATGTGGACGTAATGTCGTACTAAACCCTCATGGAAAGAACCAAGGGAAAGCTTCGCACCAACAATGGTCCTCACTAAAAAACTAAAAATACATCTCAAAAGGACTGCCTCATCGCGAGGGTCCCAACACCACAAATGGATCATCAAATGAACTTACAGTTTGAAAGTTATGGGTATTTTAGTAAAAAGGGGTCGGTTGCATCTGGGCCCGGTCTGACTTGGTCGAACCAACCCGATTTGACCCAAACCAGCTGGACTAACCCGATCCACACGACAAGAGGATCCCATAACTCTAATGTGGGTTCGTTCTCTGACCTACACGGCTCCAATGAGCCGCATCTCCCTGACGCCTCGGCTGTCCGCTACCACCATAACCCCCACGTACCATGCACGACCACACTGCCATGGGTCCCTCAATTGCTGGCTGCCGAGATAGTGGCTGCCGGGAATTGCCACCACCCATGGTCTCCTGCCGTGTGACTTTCCACCGCCGGCCATCGAGCCGGTGGCTCTACCTTCCATCGCCAGGGGCCTCCTGCCGCGGGCTGATCCACTACTACTGTCCCGACTGGACCGGGGGTTACCACCAATGTTCCATTCCTTCATCATCGTACCACCCTGGTGTCATCACATGGTTGTATCTTCAGTACTAAGTCATTGTTCCATGGATCAAAGGTGCAACGATCACTTGTTCATAATCCACAAAGACGTAAAAAAATAGCGGGGGAGAATAATGCACAAGGAATGCAAGAAGGATGGATCATAGCCATCATTTATGTAAGCATGGATTCATCCTTGTTAGAAGGTTTAATGAGGAAAAAAATCACATGGATCACCACCCATTAAACCCCCACAAGTTTAACCCATCCCGTAGGGGCGATCAAACTGCGGATCAACCTGTTCGTAGGTTGGTCCACAATCGTCATCATATTCAAGAATGGTGAAGGAATCACAAAGAAAAAAAATACCCTACCTAGATTCAGTTTTACTGTTGATGAAGAGTGATTGCGTCGTCATCGTTCTTCAATACTCAATACTCGATCCATGATTTGTCATCTCATCATCGTCCGCCTTTCACCAATAAGAGGATTTTTCCAAGGATCCTCTCCAGTGCTCTTAGGAAAATTTTTCAGGATCATTCCCCCAATCCTGTGTCCCTATCAACCATTAGAGAAGGAAGACATGTTTCTGCATTTTGACGTGTTTCAATATTATCAATGGATTGTTTCAGTGTCACCATGCTATTTCATCCATGAAAGAGAATGGGCTGCCCCATCACTACATCGCAACGTCACCACGTTGTAAAATGTTAAAAAGAAATAAAATAAAATTCTTTAAGTTTATTTTATTCTTCTTTAAAACATCCAAAAATTAACTTTCCCTGTCGACCCATGCCGGTCGATGTTAGGACTTTCCTAAGTAAAACAACACATTTCAAACTCAACAGTGGTCTAAGATTTCCAATCTGAGTCACTGTTCTTGAGTTATTAATATTTTAAAATAAAATAATTTTATTTTATTATTTTATTTATGGTTACGTAGTTCTCAGGTTTTCTCAATGGAGACACGCGCCGACTAAATTCAAGTCATACCTAGGGTAAAACTGCCATCCTAAACATAACGACGTCCTTATATTTCTTATTCAGGAACCTGTTTAAGTGTTATTAGATTTTTTTATAAAAACACTCACGCGTACTATTAAAAACTTAATATTTTTCATCAAACCATTCTGGGCACACCGGGCCTCGAAATCACACATCGTCTTAGTGACTGGTCTTAGAATTTACCTATTTAATTTATAAAAATAAAAATGGAAAAATATGATTCATTACAATATATTTTATAAACTTTTGGACACACCAGCTAATACCAAAGATAATATAAAGACACGATTATATTTTATCCAAATTTGCAGGTTATTAGAACTTGAACTGTTTGAAAATGTCATATTATAAAATTTAATTAATCCAAAAGTAGATTATATAATTTTTAAAGAAAAATAATTATTTTTTTGTCATAGGATTGTTGATTTGAGACTTACAGATGGTTATGTTTCCAATTTGGATAGATGTGTTAGAAATGGTCATATCACCGTATTAAAAAGTCATAACTCTCATGTTATAATGGAAATAATTCTACCAATTATATTAATAGGTTTGTTGAAATATATGATTTTAGATGAGATAACAAAAATATCATATTTTTTTATGATACATTTGTGAGACGACAACAGACTACGATGCACTAAGTAGACTGTAAGAAGATGTTGTTTTAATTTTATATAACATGTAAAAAATATTTCCACTAGATTTATTTGAATCAATGAAACATTTGATATTACACTTTTCCACATGAATCAAAATTTGGAGGTTCGGTACAATTCCGATGGATATACCCATTTGAGAGATGCATGAAAAAATTGAAAAAAAAGTAAGTAACAGAGCATCAGTTGAATGATCAATTATAGAAGCTTATTTATAGGAGGAAATTTATTTTTTATGCTAATTATTTTCAATCTGAATATTCTTAAAATCAGAAATGCATGGTCTGTAATGAGAGAAATGTTAATAATGAAATGAAAAATCTATTATTAGTTTTTAATCAGCCCGAACTTAACTTTGGTAGAGTTCATGAATGATGGATTTCAGATGATGAACATCACAGAGCTTATACATATGTTCTTCTCAACTGTGAAAAAATTACACCATTTGTACTATGATTACTCATATAACTAATTCTATAATTTTTGATATAGTAAATTAATATTATTTTATTTGTAGATTATATGATAATGATATCAAAAAACAGCTTCCACAAAATTATAATAGATGCTCTTGAAGAATGTGGGAAAAATAATTTTTCTTACTGGTTTCAAAAACCAGTAAAATAAATTATTTGTGGTTTAATATATAAAATCAATTTATTACTTATTATATTGAAAATTGTTTTAAAATTTTTTAGGTGTATCAACATGATGATAAAATTGATAATCAATTATGTGTATTGAGTAACCCACCATCCAAAATGGTTAAATCATATAATACATATGTGGTGAATGGTTTTAGATTTCATACATGTGCATATGGGGAATAAAAAAACAATCAATAGTGGTTCTTTCATGAGAGGATCTCATCATAGAGAAATTGAATTTGACTTTTACGACATACTCGAAGAAATAATTGAATTGTGTTATCTAGGATAAAATTAAATAATGATGTTTAAATGTTAGTGGTTGGATACTGAGAGAGTCTTGCATGTTCATCCGATCCATGTAATTGTTGATATTAAATATAAAATCATTTTTTATTAAATGAACCATTTTTATTGTCTCATCAGGCACAAAAAATTTATTATGAAATTTATTGTGAAACTTTAAGAGAGTTAAGTTATTTGTGGGGAATAATAAAAATGAAATCTTGGGAAAATCAATTTATTCGAAGTGAATGTGATTCCACTTAAGTGCAAGGAATTGAAAATTTTCAAGAAACTACTCCAAATCCATTTTTCCACATAGAGACATGAATATCGATGATGACATACCATAGTTAAGGGTCAATAGTGAAGATGATTTTATTGATGTAACAAATGAATTTGAAATGACAAGATATGATGAAACTAAAACTCCTATAGAAATAAATGAAACTGAGAAGGAATATGAAGATATTGACACTGACATATATGAAGATAAGGATGGAGATGAAGATTGACATAGTTAAATGTTGGTTATAATAATATATAATATATATCTATATATAATAGTTGTTTTCAATTATTTGATAACAATAGTCATTTCATGTTTCAGATGGACTCAAATCTATTTTGTGAGTTAGAGGGGGTTGATCTACCTGGTGATGAGCACGATGTTGGATCATCTAACCCTCAGACTGCGGGTGGTTCAGTGATGACTCTAAGGGGTTGTGGTTTTGCTTGATTGATGAATCCTGAACCTATTCCCAAATGATGTCCATGTCTTGGATTTGATCCACACATGTAGAGGTATGTTTACTAGTGTATTTTAGTTAGTTTTCATTAATTATCATTAATTTATTTATATACTAATTTTTTGATTATTTTTTTCTCTTTTTTCACAGCTTTTTTCATATAGTTGTTGGACAGGGGAGTGCTATATTACAAAATTATTTTTATAGAGAATGTGTTACATGGTATTATATTCCCCTCGATGTTCAACACCACATGTTCGATCATTGGCTGTACATAAATAGATATTTTTTTTGAAATTTATTTAATTAATAACTTGATATTATTAATTTTATGAAGGTTTTATGGTATCTAATCAATGATATCATGCATGCCATTATATGGGAGGAATTGGGAGGGTTTTATGCATGAGTGATGCCCTGAGTTTTTACACAATTTGATGAGGGCAACAATGAGGAAATTAGGAGTTATAGAGTTTGATTAGTCTTATTGCACCCACCAACCTGATTACACTTCATCTAAGGTTTGGGATGGATTATGTTCACACTGGATGGGTAGTCATTTTTAGAGGAGATCATTAGTAGGTCAAAAAAACCTAGGGTGACAGGAGGTGACACATCGAGGTAGTAGTCGTACATTCAGTACACATAGGGAACATATGGTAAGAACATTTTTTAAATAATTTATATAACTTTAAATGTAAAATTTTTATTTTATATTCATACAGGAAGTTGAACAACATGATATTATGGAGTTCTATGTTTATAGGAGGACGTACAATGATCCTATCACTAAAGAGATTTGAGGTGATCTCTAGCATCAAATTGTGGTTAGTATAATTTTTTTGAGTTTTAAATTTAACTTCAAATAATAATTTAACTATTTTATATTTAAATTTCAATTGAAAGAGTCATATGAGGTTGCGACATATTAGAAAAAAACTGAGTTTCAGATTGAGACTAAGGATCAGACCAGTGTAATAAGATTTGATGAGGAGGCATAGATGCAGGAGACCTAGTATACCTTCGAGAAAGGCAGAGTTATTGGTATCATCTCTTGATTGATGCTTGTGAGTTATTATGGTACTATTGTGATGTTGTCATGCAGCTTGAGAGGATCTCGTAGAGAGTCATAATCATCTACTACACAGTATGAGGAGTAGCTGCGAGCTCAAGGTGAGCTTATAGAGTATGCATAGGGAGCATGAAAAGCTCCATCGATAATGAAAATAAAAATATGAAGAGATGCGTCGATGGTAGTAGCAGTAGCATGAGCAGACAATAAAGTACATGCGACATATGACTCATGGTTTAGGGATGAAGTTCCTTCCTCCATCTTCTCTAGCTCCTCCAGACGACCCTCCCCCTTAGTGACTTATTTAATTTTTTATTATAAACATTTGAATGCAATTTTTTTGTAATATTTTTATTATTCCATATATTTATATTTCTATATAGTGCATTTTTTCTATTATTGCGAATATTTTATATTTTATTATTATTATATTATATTATATTATTTATCATTTTTATTATTAAATTATATTAAAATTATTATATTATATTATATTATATTATTTATTATTATTATTGTTATATTATATTATATATTATATATTTTTATTATTATATTATTTTTTTTTTATATTTTTGTGAATATTTTGTTTTCTAAAATTTTATTATTTTAATTATATTTTTACTAATTTTATTAGTTATTATTATTATTATTATTTTATTATTATTATTCCATATATTATTATAATTATATTATTATTATATTATTATTTTATTAAATTTTATTAATATATATATTTTTTTATTTTTTTAGTTTTTTACGACAGGCCCATCACAAATACTTTTTTGTAAGCGGCTTGCCGCAAAAAAATTATTTGCGACGAGCTTGTTGTGAAATGATTTTTAAATAAACTCATATAAACTATTTATGATGAGACTGATTCCCATTTAAAATATCATTATTTGAGATGGACCATGGAAAAATAATGTATTTGTGACACAAGTTTCAACGATGGGGTAATTTTGACGGGACCCCATCGCAAATGACATTTTGCAAGAGGACCTCATCACAATTGCCCTATCAAATTGTTCAATTTACAATTGTGGAAGTTGTGGAAATGTTTAGAAATCACCGACTCTATTCCAAGTAATGAAGATGTTATTTCTAGATTTAGGAAGTGATGTTCTTAGGACACATGGTCTCGGAACACGGTATACTAGTTGATCTTGAAAAGGTGAAAGCTTTTATGACATGGGAGTAACTGCGTAATGTTTTTGAGATTTTGAGATTCTTAGTTCTAGTGGGGTATTATCGTTGGTTCGTAAAGGATTTATCAAAGTTGGATTATCAAATGACTAAACTCACTCATAAGGGAGTAAAGTTTTTATGGAATGATAAATGTTAGAGTTATTTTGATGAGTTGAAATGTATTTTGACTTCTATGCTTATGTTGACTCTTCCAGAGGTTAGGAAGAGCTATGTGGTCTTATGTGACTCATCAGGTTTGGGTTTGGGATGTTTTCTTATATAGGGTGATCACATGGTAGGCTATGGTTCTCACCATCTTAGGTCACATGAGAAGAATTATCCGACCCATTACCTTGAACTCATAGCCATGATGCATGCACTTAAGAGTTGGAAGCATTATGTTTTCAGAGAAAGGTTTACCATGTATTCTGACCATAAGAGTTTGAGTTATATATTCTCTAAAAAATACTTGAATCTCTATAATAGGCATTGGGTAGAGTACCTATAATATTTTGATTTTGACACTACCTATATGTCGAGAAAAGGAAATGTGATTGTAGATGCTTTGAGTATGAAACTTCTAGCCAAGTCCATGAAAGAATCATCATAATAGTAGAATTTGATGGCTCTTTTTGAAAAGTTTCATTTAGGAGTCCTAGAGGAAGAGTCCAAGTTTGTTTTGGAAAGTTTTTAGTCGACCTCTATTCTTATCGAGATGATTCTTTAGGAGCAGTAGATTAATGATGAATTATATAGCATTAGGGACTCTCTTTATAGTGGGGAGACCTTTTCTAAGTGGTAGTTCTCTATGAAGGGTATTATATTTTTATTGAACTGGTATGTTGTACCTTTTCTAGTGGGAAAAGATGTGATGTGGGATTTCCATAATTACCAGTGGGATATGAACCTAGGAACCACAAAGTTATTTTCCTGACACATGGTAATGATTCTGGTGGCTAAGTATGAGATAGGACATCACTAACATTTCTTCTCATTGTTTTACTTTCCCACTGGTCAAGACCAAGAACTAGATACCTTTGTGTTTTATTCATCCACTTCCAGTTCTGACTTGGAAGTGGGATGAGATTTCTATGGACTTTTTTGTTGGATTACCACGTATCCCTCAAAATAAAAACATGATATGGGTTGTGATCAATAGGAAGATAAAATCAGATCACTTCTTACCCATTGAGGATACAACCAAAGTTGAGGAGATATGACATCTCTCTATGAAATAGACTATTCATTTCCATAGAGTTCCATATGCCATAGTCTCTAATAGATATACCTGTTTTATGTATCATTTTTGGTGAGGACTCTAGGAGGTGATGGGATCTCATGTTCATTTGAGTATGACATACCATCCATAAATGGATGGCCAAACATAAAGAGTTATACAGATTCAAGAGGATATTCTTCATTCTTGAATCCTTAATTTTGATGGATCTTAGGATGGCCATTTAGGACTATTTGAGTTTTCATATAATTATAATCACTAGTCCACAATCAGAATGTCTCCTTTTGAGTCCTTGTATGGTAGGCCATGTAAATCTCTGCTATATTGGTTGGAGATCACCGAAAGTTACTTAGTTGGACCAAGATTAGTTTAAGAGACATCAACAAAGATTTATTTTATTCATTTGATAATTTTTAAAGATTAGAGATGGTATAAATACTTTGATAATCTCTATTATAGACCTTTGGAGTTCTCATTTGGTGACCAGGCATTCTTGAGAGTTTTACCCCATTTGGGTCATTAACATCTTGGGAAGCAATGGAAAATTTCTCCTCATTTTGTGGGACCCTTTGAGGTGGTTGAGAAGTTGGGTAAAGTGGATTAACAATTATCACTTCCACCATAGATGATGTCGATACATAATGTGGTCCATGTATCATAGCTTCAGAAGTATTTTTCTATCCCATATAATGTATTGAGTTGGGAGGATCCTAATTTGAGCCTAATTTATCCATGACTAAGCATCCATTCAATATTCTTGATTCTAAGAAAAAGGTACTTCATGGGAGGAAGATAAATTTACTCTATATGCTATTGTAGCATAGTTATGATTCTCATGAGAAGTGGGAGTGTGAGGCACTAATGAGAGATTAGTGGCATTATCTATTTGATATGAAAAATTCTTGATATGATTTCTGGGGAAAAAAAGTTTTTATGGTGGGTAGGTTGTAACATCTTGTTACTTGTTTTTCTCATTAACCCTTGTTTTGATCATTATTTGGTTGGGGATTTTCTTGGGTTGTTTTGAGTGAAATTTGGATAATTTTGGAAGTTTTTTGGGTTGTGTGTGGTTGATGCATGGTTTGGGAAAACCATGAACCCTTTTATGGAGCTCTGTAAGGGGGCACATGTTTTGTTCAAACAGTGATACCAAACCCTCCAAAATGTCAAACCTTAATTAGTAGATAATTTTATGGTTGGTTCATGGTTATACAAACCTTGTCCCCACATAGGAAAACCGTGCACCCCAGATGGTAAGGGCGCACAGTTAGGGAACACAGTTAGGGAACACAATTTGTCTAACCATGTAACCTTTCCTAGAAAACTATTCACACGGGTTTATTTTGTTATGAAAATTTAGTTTAAATTATTAAACCCCTAATTTAAGTTCCCTAATCCCTTTACTTGACCCTAAATTGAATTTCTTGGCTAGGAAGGCTCTCTAGAAGTGGTTTTGGATCCTATAAACCCTTTTCTTGGTAGATTGAAGCGTGGTTGATCACGTTTGATCTCCTATGGTAAGTGGATAACCTCTCTATTGTTTCTTACAATATATCCTTCCTTATTCCTTAGAGTTTGACATATTATCACATATTTGATGAATCTAAACTCTATTTTATTAGATCTCTATTCTAGGTTGTGTTCTTAGATCATATGCGCCTTTTTCTTTGTTGGAAAGTCCCATTGTAAGAGTTGATTTCTTGATCTTTTTTTAAAGGTATGTGGTTCCATAATTACTTTCTCTATGATTGATATATTTATTTTTTTGATTAAATTTAAATGAGTTTTTAAATGATTTAAGAACATGGAATTATGATGATTTGATCTTTGATTTGAAATGGGTATGGAAATTGAGAAAAAACTGGAATTTCTATGGAATTAAAATTGTTGGGTAAATTTGTGAAAAAACGATGGATTTTTTTGAAAATAGTTTTTATGAAAATGATTTGATATTGATCTTGAAAAAAAGAATTAAATTGAAATACGGTTTTAAATGGAATGAAATGATGAAAACTGATGATTTGGTTTTGAAATGGTAAAGGCATGTTGAAAATTGAAATTGGGAAATTATATTTTAAAGTGTTTTAAAATGATTGATTACCAGTTTGATTAATTGATTGCTTGAAACATATGTTAGCCTAAGTAGTTAGTGGTAAATAGGACAATCAAGCTAGGAAATTGAATCTATAACAATTTATTGATGATGACAACTATTACTAAAATAACTACAGCCTGACTGTCTATTATGGGTTCTCGTATTAGGGTGTAGAATACCCTTGATGGGTTACCTTATTGGGGTGTAGGCTTCCCTTGATGGGTTACCCTATTGGGGTGCATTACTTTGTGCACACCTGAATAAATCTATGATCACTATGAGATGTGTGGGGATCCTATTACCCGATAAACTAACTTGCCGCAAGGCTTTTCCTATTATAAATGTCATTTATTATTGAAATATTTTATTCATTCCAACTAATTTATATAAACTATAATATATAATATGTCTATTTAATACAATTTGAAGTTGTTCTGAAATATTTACCATCAATTTGAAATGAAATCATATTTTGGTTTTAAATAAGAAAAATGAAATTCCATACCTTGTATTATTTTATCTAATATAATCAACGTTAAATTGTAATGGTATTGATTATGGAAAACTTAATGAGACCCTACTGGGACTATTATCCCACACCCTACCTTTTCCTTCAGTAGTTTTTAGATTTTCTCATGCTAGGTCTGAGCAAAGGGAAAGGGCTAATTGGAGTTAGTGGATGTTATTGATCATTTAGGATTAGAGTGTTGTAGGTGACTTATAGAGATGTGATCCACATGTTTCATGGGATGTTTGAGTTTTTTTTTCTAGACACTGAGTACTTTAATGATGTAATTCTTTGGGCTTTGTTATACCTATTTGGTTTTATGGCACTTTCTACCTTTGGAATGTTAAGTATACTAACTTTTATCTTTATATTTATTTGTTTTGTAGAAAATTAATTCTCTATTTTATCTTGTATGATTCCAGGTACTAGTCTCCAACTCATGGGGATCGGGAACACCCTTTAGGCTATGTCAGAGATGACACAGTTATCAGGATACTTGGGTATCTGGGATGGTTCATGACACCTAAATCCACACACACACACACACACATATATGTCATATATGTGATATATATATATATATATATTCCATTTCATATTTCATGAAAATTATAATTTTCACACACAAAAGGGTATATTTTTTATTGAATATACAACTATAGAAAAATGATAACAGTTATCATTTTGTGTTTCTCCCACATATGCTATCATTCAATAAGCTATTATATAAGATGAAATGACTGGGGAAGTAAATTCATATGATGAATTCTTTAATTCGTGAACCGACCATGACATTTATTCATGCGTATCAATGTATAAATAAATGAGACAACAATTAAAGAGTATCTATGATTTCCTATATAAATTACTTCCATGTGATGACAATTAAGTGAGTGCTTCCTTATAAGCTTGATTGAAACTCTTTTTACCCAAAAAACTTCCTTAATATTACTCCTTTACACTATAATACACTTTCATGATGTGAAGGTTTGTGGATCCCACTTGAACATTGAGTGATTCAGGCGCAACCTGTGGATACACAATACAACTGGGAAGATTTTTTTTACACTTTCTGATCTCTTATTTATGATGATTTCCACCAGGGTGTGCCTCATCATTCCACATGTAGAATTATAGTTGATGGTCGCATTGTGCCATGTATTCCTGATTTCCAGAGGAGGGAAACACCCATCACTTCTCCGATGATGTTTTCTCCTTGATCAAAACGGGATGGTGGGATGTCAGTCCCTCCTTCCATGGATTCCTCCTCAGAATTTGTTGCCTAGTCTAGGTCTCCCTCATAGATTAGGATGTTGTTCACGAAACTCATTCCTGGTTTCATCTTTTTATGGATTCTGGTTAATTACACTTCTTCTATTAGGACATTCCAAAGGTTCAAGTTAGGGTATAAACCTTCGGTTAGGAGAGTAGTCACACTGAGGCATATGTGGCATGTATTGATAGTAGAACACTATAACACCTGTATTCTGCCTCATCAGAGGGATTATCAAGGGAATATAAACCCATGGATTCCCACATTAGTCATAGGGTATCTTATTCCAGAGGCATGTCTATGAGGTTTTCCTCAGCTTCTTATTTTTAACATAGGGCATGACACAAGTTTAACATCTTGTGGAGACAGATCAGACTGATCAGAACACCGATGAGAGTGGATCAGATTAGTACATCCCTAGGATGGAGAACCTTTAAGATTTACTGGATGAATGGATCAAAACACCCAATGAGGGAAGATTCAGGATGAAATTTCCCAAAAAGGGAAGGTTTCACACTGTGAAGGATGATCTAGACACCACAAAGGGCGGATCAGAGAAGATAGGACCTACATAGGGGGACACCAAGGTTTATCATTAGTTGGGATTGAACCTAATAAAGGTTTCATATATACCCTATTTAGAAGACATAGATTAAAACTCACATAGTTATAATGGGTGGTTTGGGGATTAGACATGGATATCTACCCAGGTGCCACAAAATAAGAAATTGGATGGATGTGGCTTATGCATGGTTAGCTTTCTGGGTGGATGTTATGAGTTCACTGGGATGTGGTAGCCTAGATGAAATTAGGATGGATATAGAGGAAGTGTTGAAGGATGAGTATGATATAGAACCGATGTGAAGATCACAATATTGGGATTGAACCTTAGAGACTTTTCCTATGTATCCTGGTGGATGGGAATCAAAGTCCATGTAGTTCTAAAAGGGGGTGATGAGACACCTAAAGAGAAAGATCTTGAGAAATAGAGCACATGGATAGGGATTTGAAGGAAGTGAAAACCCTAGGTTGTAGCATGATCCTCCTGAGACAAAAAAGCTCAAGGGAAAGACCAAAAAGGGAAATGGATGATGGGATTTCCCCTCAGGGAGGCTTCCTACATACCCGAAAATGATCAAAGTCCACAGAGTTTAGGATGGAGGCATAAAATTGGAGCATACACAAAGGATGAAAACCCAAATACAAACTAGAGGCTTACTCATGGTTAGATGCCCATCGTAATAGGTACACTCTTGGTTGGAAGAGTTTGGTGAAGTGTGGGGATTACAAATGGTTAGCTTCCCATGTGGATAATAACACCTCAAAGGATATATCCAAGAGATGTGTTTAAAAAGGTAATATGTCACATTAGGATGGTACATCCCCAGAAGGGAGCACTGAGGTTTACCATTAGTTGGGGTTGAACCTTAGAGAGGCCTCCTACATACCCTATTTAGAAAACAGGGATCAAAACCCACATAGTTTATAATGAGAATGGGGATTGTAGTTTAACATCATGTAGGATTAAAGTGAACCGATGTGAATGAGTCAAGACAGGTGGGTGATGGGGAGTGATGAGCATGGACCTTGAAGAGGATTCCTACATACCCTGTTTAGAAGAAAAATATAAAAGCACATGTATTTCGGTCGTGTCATGAAGGGTGCGGCCATGAGAGATGGTGTGGGGATTAAACATGGATAGTGGACCATCAAATATGAATATTGGGACTCACTCTTTGAGGGAGGCCCAAGAAGGTGGTTTTGGGATTACGTGGAAACTGACCGAGGTGCACATTGTGATAAAGTACAGAGGGAGTGAGAAGGTGGATTGAAAAGGAAGGTACCAAAATGTTCTTAGTCCCATCCCCTCTCTGATCCTCTCAGTCCTTCCATTCATGAGAAAACTCATATTTTAACGTCATTTTTTGGGGATGAGCATTCTTGTAAGTTTAACGTCCTATATCTCAGATGATGAGGGATCACTCCTCATCCCTTGGAATTACATAACTTGTACCAAACTACACTTGGGTGAGGGAAGACACAATCAATTCCCATCAAGAGTGAGGTGTAGGAGTGGTCAATTGAGGGGACCCCATTAGTGTGGATATGTGAAGAAGAAATATTCATTAGCATACCTATGTGAAAAGAATAAGGTAGGATAACAAAACATGAAGAACCACTCAAGGAACCATGAAATCACTTCATATGATCCTGGAGGGCCACATGGGAGAGGGAATCACGAAGCAAAATGCCTTGTTGGGAGGGGCTTCATGAAGATTTGGTGGTTCATGAAGAGTAGGATCTTCACGAAGGAAGGTTCTTCGTGAAGTAAGGTGAAAAGGGACTCCATGAAGGGAGGATCTTTGCAAAACATGATGACCTAGCAGAGGTATGGAGTCTACATGTGCTTGGGGGGTGTTTCGTAAAGGATGAATGATCTAAAAAGTCTTGAGTTCCCAAAAGATACTCCTACCTTTGCAATGTACATTGATATTCCTGAAGGGAATCCACACTTAAAGCAGAGGTAAATCAGAATAAAGGGAAAGCTAGTTTGTGGGGGTCAAATACCTTGTGGGATGAATTTTTCTCACTGGTTCGCAGATTAGATGGAGATTCATGAAATAAGATCTAGAAAGAAAAAAGGTTAGGGTAGATATCCTTTGGGGCGAGGTTGATCCACATATTTATAGGCACTGGGTGTCACGATACGTAGAGGTGCACTATAAAGGAAATTTCTCTTCACGATTAGAGGCAGCGCTATTGTACTTGTAGAGCCTCCCATCACTACTCCACAACGGTCACAGTGCTCATCAGACTCACAGAGGCAACTGTCAACATTTTGTAGTGGTTGCAGAGGTGTCTATATTATTATTTCACATCATTCATGGTGGTGAAGGTCTTGGCGATATAGCTTTATGAGGAAGGCCCTTTAGTACTTTTTCGGGTCGAATGTTGTTCAAAATGGTTTGTCCGTTCTTAATTCATCTTGGGCATGGATTTAAACAGAAAAATATCTATCAAACTCATACAAAGGATATCAAGATTGATTTAGTGTATCTTTAGTATAACGTACACAAAATTTACAGTATTTCTTCATTTTAGTAATTTATGCAGTTTCATATTATCTTTGATGTAGATCCTTATATAGGGGTTCTAATCACTTAGGATTTATCTGATAATTGTTATTAGGCTCCAAAAAAACATAATAGTGATTTTAGAAGGGATTAATGTTTTAAATATATGAAACTTGAACCTAAATGGGGAATAATTAAAAATAGGGTAACATTTTTTAAATTCTAGAAGAATTGAATTACCCATATGTATAAGAATTCTAAGTAAAGGTAATAACATTTTATCATTATATAGATCCATCTATGTAAGGGTCAATCTATTTTACCCTTATGTAGAATGTTCTATGTAAGGGTCATCCCTGGAAACATAAGGGCCATAGACTCATTACCCTTATGTAGATTCTCACATAAATGAAAAGAAATCACTGCAAAATGGTCTTTTATGTTTACATTTATGCAATGTAATAAATTTTAATGTTACCCATATGTATAAGACTTCTTTATATGGGTCCATCTCTTTTACCTTTATATAGAATAACAAAATTCTTCAATACCTTTATGCAGAAGGTCCATATAAAGGTAACTGTTGCTCATGATATTGGTAGCCTTAGTGTTACCTTTATATAGTGAAAGGAATTTCCTGGATACCTTTATGCTAAAGGTCTACGTAAATGTAACCCATTGCATTACCTTTATACACTTGTTCTAAAAGGCTTGGGTAAAGTTTAAAGTGCTTACCTTTACATAGGCTATCCCTTATATATAAGGGTAAACAAATAATTTGTTAAAAATTGTTTTTAACATATTAAATGTTTTTAATGGTTTATAAATTGCATATAAATCACATTAAAAGGTATATTTGGAATATTTAATTTATATTGGTTTTATAAATTAATTAATTAAATAAATTTTTATGAAACATTTATTCCCAAATATTAAATTTTAATATTTAAAATACATTTTAACCAAATTATATGGAAATTATTATAATATAGAAATAAAATTATTTATTTAGAAATCATAATATATAATTTATAAAGGGTTATAAATTATGAAATAAGGAAAAAATATAAAATGTTTATATTTAAATTATGAATTGTTCATAATTATTTTTTAAAATTGTTCAAAATAAAAGGGGGGATTATTTGGATATTATTTATGCCACATCAAACTGTTTTGATGATTGATATGATCAAGGTTTAAATAGTGACTAAGTATATGCTATTTAAATTATGTAAAATGTTTACATAATATAAATTTGATTATAAATAGTTTATAATTCATATAATATTATATATTTAAAATTGAAATGTAATATATTGATAAATATGAAAGAGTTAATATTGGAATAAATATAAAGTACTTATATTCAAAATTTTAAAATAAATTTAAAATGTTTATTTTAAAAATTATGGAATGTTCATAATGTGAATGATGAAAATTTTAAAAGGGATTATAATTATCTTTGACTTTTAAAATATTCATAATTGGTTATTTCATGTTTATTTTTTTAATTTTTCATTTATTCAAAAGGTTGTTCCCTTCTATATTCATGTTTAGTAAATTGTTTAATAAATTTTAATATTGTGTATTCTTTAGTTTAAATGTTAAAAAAATTCTAGGATAGATCCTTATATTACATTCTAGGAATGTTTGTATAATGAATTTAGTTTTTTCATCTACCTTGACCTCAGTTTGTAATTGAAGTTAATATCTTGAATTTAGTTCTCTAATATAGTTTGTACATAGTAGGTGTTATAGATAACATGAATTGGATTATCTGTTGAGTAAATTATCCCCATGTAGAGGGACTTTTAGATGAACTACCTACCTAATTGGAGGCTTATGAATTTTCTAAGCCAGTGAATGGGGTTGGAAATCTGTCGCTCTAAGATTACTCATGTGGATAGATCTATGAATTTAAATGAAGTGTTCATGTACCTTATGGATATGATTCAATCAGATATTTATACATATTCTTGATTTCAAATTTTGGGTGAGTAACACAAACCTATGGGTTGTGTAAATATTTACACATCAATATGGTTTGAACATATCAGTTTAGTGGAGGGAATTGAATTCCAAACTAAAATACTAGAAGAATTCATACATAAAAGTGAATAAAATTAGATAAGATGGTGAGATTAAAAATAAACTTCAAATAATAAGTGTTGTATTCCTTATAAAGTGATACTTTTCAATACCTTTATCATCCAACTGATTATATTCTTCCATATCACAATGCCCCTATATTATCTTTTGTAAGGAAAGAAAGTAATGGGTGACTTTGGATCATCCTTGGGCATGTTCTACCATAGAAAGGTTCCCCTAGGTTGTCTTTTTTTAATATTTGTTTAACTTTTTATTTGAGTTACACTTATATAGGAAACTATTAGTAAGGATACCATAGGAATGAAGTTTATTTTACCCATATGACAGATTATACAAAGTGTTATCCACTCAACTATCTAAGATTCATATATGATATTATTGAGATGATTCTCTACCTAAATAGTTAATTGGTGAGAAGAAAAATATAGGATAATAATTTCTTATTGAAATATGGATATTGTATCACTAATATATATGATAAAATTTAAAATGTGATAATCATTTTAGTGGTATTATATTTAATAAAAGTCATTATTAATTGGTTATAAAACATGACACTATTCTGATAAAAGACACTATTGTAAATAAATGGCATCATCATCAAGATTATCCTTAAGATCCATCCTTAAAAAAAATAAAAACTTAATGGTATAAACCTCCTAGATTGGTTTATAAATTTGATAATTTTTTTAGATAAGAAGGAAAGTTCTATGTGTTGGAATAACCTCTTCATGATAAACCAACTATTGAATCTATTCAAAAAAAGGGTCTGGATAACCATGATAAACATTGAAAGGAAGAACAAAAAGTCTCTACATTCATTATAGTTAAAATGGAGTCAATATTTTAAAAGCAAAATGATACTCTTAATGCCTTTCAAATGATAGATAACCTGAAAAGGATCTATCAAGAGTAAGCAAGGAATGAATGGTATAGATTGACTAATACTCTTTTTCAATGAAATATAATAAAATTAACCTCATTATCTACTCACATAATGAATATGATTGGATACATCAATGAATTAGAGAGTCTGGGATCACCTCTAAAGTTTGAGTTGGCTAGATATTTCATTATACATTCACTTCTAGAAAGGGTCCAATATTTTGTCATGAATTACAATATGTGTGAACTCTAAAAACCATTACTTGATCACTAAAAAATGTTGAGGATTTCTGAACAATAAATGGATGGTATAGGTTATAGTACCATGTTGATGGTACAAAAGGAGATGGGTAAAATTATTGGACAAAAAGGGAAGAAAATAGATTGTGGAAAATCCACACTGCTTGTCAAATCGAGAAAGAAAAATTAAGGACAATGTTTTCATTATGGAAATTTTTTCCATTAGAGAATAAATTATTCAAGTTACCTAAAGGTATAAATAAATCCATAAGGATAATACACTATAGGTATTAATTTTATATAAATTATTTCTTTTACTGTATTTGATACCAATTGTATATTTTAAAAATGTTGTAAATATACTGGATAATATAAACAAAATAAAAATAAATAAATTAATAATAAATATTGAAGTTGATGTCTAAGTGATAGAGAAAATATTTTTCTTCATTATAGACTTAGATAATTTAGGATCAATTGAATATTTCATAAGATTTATATTTTCTCATTTTTCTCTCTATAATAGTTTGAAAATAATTTTTGTTTAATAAAATTATATGATGTGTTTTCGATACAAATAGTTATGATTTATTCAATTCTATAATATAATTTAAGGAGATTCTAACAATGTATCTTTTTATTTTGTGAATTTATCTTATTTCCATATATGGAAATTTTTTGACAATATGATTGAATTCAAACAACATTTACCAGATATTGTCAAAGTGTTGGGAATATAAATATGAACTAGGAATATGATATATAGGTTCTAAAGTACTGTATAGATAATACAAGTAGGTAAATTTTCAAAACATAAGAAGAAAATTTGGCGGAAAATTTCAAAAAATGTTTCTTTAAGAAGCTAATCAGGGTTATTGAAAACTATAGTTCTCAAGAAGGAAGTGTAATATTTCAATATGTTTATATTATTCAAGATATACATGAAGTTGTTTATGAAACTTTGGGTAATTTCAATTTCAGGTAATGATGTTATAGAAATTAATTATTTTATTTTGAAAGGTATGTAATACTAAATGTATAATTTATAAAGTAATGTAAATATATAAAAGTTCAAAATCAATGGAATAAATGATTGAGGTTATAATTTATATTTCTAAGATAAAGTAAATATTTACTAAATTGAGGATTTGAATGTAAAGGATTTTATCAAGCTCAAATTAATCTTAGTAAAATACGTGTATCTTCATCTCATTTCCCTTATGTGATAAGTGAAGTTGTTCGATTACAAAGAGTTATTATGAATAAGTATGAGATAATTAATTATATAAGGACCCATCCTTAAAAATTAGATAATCTTGAGTTTTAATTCATAAATTCATTTTCTTACATCTTATGATATTTATAATTTATAGTTTTAAATAATTAGGCTATTAACCTTACATAAATAAATATTACATAACAAAGTGTAAAATTCCAATTAGTATCCATTTTCCCCACAAAGAAAATTTTTTATTATATAACAAATATTCTTTTCAGGATCTATATTCAGAATTTTTATCTTGACTTCATACTTTTCCCTAATCATATTTTAAACCTATTGAAAAACATTCTAAAATATGGGATGAGAACAAAAATATTTGTAAGGTACATGTAAAAATAAATAAAAAATCCATTAACTCCTAAATACTTAAAAAAGATTTTCTATTTCAAAGTTAAACTTTGGGCTCAAAATAAACATTTTATTACCTAATAAATCAACTTTTCTACCAAAATATTTTTATAAAACATTTAATAAGAAATCTTAAAGGAAAAATAAAACTCAAAAAGGTTCCTTTTCAATCATGAAAAAATTATGGAAACTATAACAGACCAAAACTTCTAACCCATTACTTTGTGGGAATCCTGGTGGTGGAGGTGTTCAGAGGAAGTACTAAGGATCTTTGAGGGAAAAAGGGGGGATATGGGTGAAAAATATATATAGAGGGAGTTTTACAACATAGAGGAGTGTGCTGTACTATAGGGTGTATAGTTGAAGCATAAGGGGATCCAAATATGTAGTAGAGGATTATTTTTTGGTGTAGTTTGCGGCATGGAGTGTTAGGCTGTGACTTAAGGGGAGATCGAGGTAGAGTTCAGAGCTACTGAAAATTTTGGGGTAGCTGTTCCATGGATCCTTGGCTATAACGTATCCCCTCTCAGAAGATGATGGATGTGGTGTGGGGACCCCAGCTATGACATAGAGTTTTGGGGGTCATTTTTCAATTGTTCTACCAATTTTAGCACCACTGTTCTATAGAAAAGGACTACAGAGTAGCCCCTTTTCCTTATTATTAGGTTCTATGTCATAGAATACTAGGATGCGCTGTGGTCTATTTCCTATTTTATAGGATCTACACCATGGTAATAGATCCAAATCTCGAAGAATAATTTGATCAGAAGGGTTGTGTCATGGTGAGGGGTGCTTCACATAACCCATTTAACTTTTATTTGTTTTGTAGTTTTGTCCTAGGGACTGTGCTATAGTATTATGTTTTTCAGGCTAGGTATAAATTATTAAATCCCTTAAAATATTATGTTTTACCCATACTTCCTATTGTTTCTTAGAAAACTCAAGTGCATCCCAAGGTTCTCTTTTAAACCCTAATCAGTGGATTTTGACCCTCATAATTTGATTTCGATTGTTGGTGGTTTCAGTGAGTTTCCCTCTCATTCATTCCTTATTTTCTCCCTGTTTTTTATTTGGGAGGGTTTATTACAAGATAAAACTAGTAGATTTTATTTTGTTTTAATAATAGGATGTTTCAATATATTGTACTAGTTTGATCCCATCATTCTTCCTTCATTTTTACATTGGAATTTATCTCCCTTTTTATCTAGTCATTCACAATGAATCAAAAATATTTGTTTGAGGTAGGGGATCCCACATTTATTATCTTGTGTATCATGTGGGAGGGGTTTAATCTTATTTATATATGGGAATATGGTTTTTACTATCCTAATAAATATAATGAAATGGTTAATTTCAATTAAAGGGTAAGGGGAATGATTCACATGTCTTCATAAATTTTAATATTATCTTGATGTTGGGTTTGTATGAGATAAATTCCCCACTAAAAATTGTATTTTTTAATAGTCTATGTTTATTCTAAATTGATATTTTTTGTGAATCTATTCATGTGTTATTGTTGTGTCACCACATTAAATAAACGGTTAATCAATTATATTCAACTAAATAATTGGCTGCACATGGAAACAATGGATTCTATGATAATTCCCTAAAATAAAGAAGTGTAATTAATGAAAAACCCCCTTGGTAAATCTAAAAAATGTTATGTGTTGTGATGTGAATGGTTATATTATTTTAGGTTTTTTTTTGTGTGGGGATTATGTGTTTTAGTATGGCCGTGATGTGGGGCAGTGATGTGAAATTGTAATGTGGGGCATTTATGTGATGAGTTTTATGGCCATGATATATGAATTTTGTGATAGATAGGTGGTTGTGATATAGATTTGGTAAATAGGAAGTGGATATGGATGTGAAATCAAGGTGATTTGTTGGCTATTATTTTTATAAATATGGTTGTGGTTACATGTTTTTTTGTGATAGTTTATCAGGTAGTTTTGGAATTAAATGATAATACTGAAATTGAAATAGATTAGGATAGTCTGGTTAATGGGATGAGAATATATAATAAATAAATAAAATAATGGCATGTATAGTTAAATATGGTTAATATTTAATATGAAATTTAATAATGAAATATATGGGCTGGATAATGGAATTTGTTATTAATGTGAAATCTAGAAATTATCATGGCCTAGTAGAAGTGGTTTGTGGATTATGTTTTTCTTGTGTGGTGCTGTGCATTTAGTGGTGGAAGTGAAAGTGGTGGTGGTTGTGAGGTGATGTGGTGATGTTTTGAGTTGGGATGATGATATTAACATGAACCCATATGTTTGTCTTGTGTTCTATGATGTTATAAATACATTTTATTTCCTTGTGATTTCTATATGCACCCGACCCATGTCAAGCACCTTGTGCCAATGCCCAAATGTTTTGGGGGCATTTTTTCCCAAAATCCTAGTGGTGAGGATGGATACCTGGATACCTGTTCTTCCCCACTCCCTCTTACAGGAGATGATGAAATTCGTGGGTTGTGATGGATAAAAGTCAAAAGTACACTATCAAGATGTGGTGTGATGTGATGTAATGGTCCAAGTGTCTTTAGATGAGATGTGATGAGATAGCTTATGATGAGGGTTGTTCATGGTAGGAGGAGGGAACAAGGTTGATACCCTTTATGTTTATGATACCCTATTACTTTGGTTTTGAGATGTGGTGTGATGTGATGGCCTAGGTATTAGTAAGTGAGATGTGGTGTGATGTGTTGGCCCAAGTGTCTATGGGCGGGATGTGATGTGATGTTATACGAAACAAGTGGAAGCTCTAGGATTTATGATATTGGGGTGTGAGAGAATAAAATCAATGGGAAATTGGTTTGGGGTAGCTTACATTGATACACTTCATATTATGTTAATATAATTGGATTGTGTTATCTGGTGGGCATGCCTTGGTGAGGATGAGTTTGGATAGTTGACTTGTCTTGGTGTTTTTGATTATTCTATTTTCTCATAGGTGCATTAATATACTATTTTACACATGGGAATGAGAGGATTTGGTTTTCTTACTGAGTATACTTGTATAATCACCCCACATATATTCAATTTTTTTAGGTTTTCAAGAGGAATGCATGGATCGTGTAGAATATTACTAGCTCAAACCTTGGGATAATTGTTGTATCACTCCCTTAGTTTTCTTTTGGGTATTTACTTTGGAGATTATTGTATTTTTTACATTATTAATGCATGATGGTATGGTTTTTGTTTATTTACTTTTTTTATATCATGTATTTTATTTTATTTTTTTATCCTATCTCCCAATCTTATTATTATTGATTGTAATTCTTCCCATTTGTGTGATTTTTGTGCCCTTAGTGCTAGTTGCTAACTTCAGGCCTACTAGAGGCAGGATTTAGGGGTCATTATGTATATTCCTTCATTGTTGACCTAGGAGGGGTACCTTTGGAGATAGTTTTCATTATAGAGTGATATCAAAGGTGACGGTTGAGAGATAGGATGTATTTTGGAGGTAGGAATAGTGAGTATTGCATGGGTTGGTAAGGCAATGATTTTAGTTGATATTAGGGTGCGGCATAGGCTAGGGAAGACTATCTAGGACATGGTATTTTAGGGGCAAAAAATTAATGAATCTGATCCTAATAAACTACCAAGTGAGGTGATGCCTCTTTCAGGGTAGATGCATAGGATAGGTATATGCATCATGATTGACTTGTGTTTTTGTTTTAATTGGGTGGTTTGGTAATTTTGAAATAAGTTAAAATTAATTAAATTACTCTTAACTAAAATTCCATAATACTAGGATTAGGAAATATTTTTTTTCTATTTATGCTATGGATCCTGGTCATCATCCACATGTGTTAAAGACAATAAAGGTTTTGTAGGCTAATCTGGTTAATCTACAGAGGGTTGATCTAGTTGAGAAGGATGATTAGTGGTAGAGGACATTAGAAACTTTTTAGTGGAAGGATTTGGGAATGTTTTAGGGTAGTTTTTCAAATTTGGTGCTACAAATATGGTTGGAGGAGCTCAAGATCACCTTCTATTTGATCTAGAACCTAATGGGGTACTAGGTCTCACTAATAGTCAGTTAGATGTTAGGAGGTTCAAGTTTGTGGTGGAAACTATAACTCAATGAGCGGGAGGAGGAAGATATTTCATGGGTCGAATTTCAAGAGTTCTGGGAAGAGTTATTTTCATTGACTATAAAGTAAGTGAATTGGTAGGAGCTTTTTTCCCTCTATTAAGAGAGTATGTCTATGAAAGAGCTAGAAATCAAGTTCAAGGATTTTTTGCATTTTACCCTGGACCTTTTCATGGATGAGGAGTCCCATGAGAGGCATCTCGAGGAGGTTCTCTATCCTTCTATATAGTAATTGGTTACTCCCTTTATGTTGCTGATGTATCAGGAGGTTTATAAGAAGGTGGATTTGATCAAACATCTGCACTCAGGATGTGTTTTACCACAAGAGGGTAACCGGTAGGATTCCTTGAGGATAAGAGTTGTTAATGGAAGGTATCAGGATCCAGGGCCTTTGAGGTTTTGGACTAGTGGGTATTCAACCTTAGTATCTTCACTTTTATCATTTTGGGGCTAGTAGTTTCCATGCTTTTCCTAGGGGATTTGAGCTAGTGTGTTTATCTTTAGGGGACATGTCCATAATTATTATAAATTCTCAATGGTTCTTTGATATTAGTTTGGTAGATGTGGTTAGGATTGGTGCCAATTTTAGCAGTAGTTTCCAGTGATTTCATTTCAGTAATAAGGGAACTAGGATTATGCTTTACCGAGAGAATATGGGTAGGTAGAGGATGAACTCAGGATTTTCCATGTGCCCAGGGACCCTAACCTGAGATCATTTTTATGTCCTTAATGTCCATGATACCCTACTACACTAGTTATGATATGTGGTGTGATGTGATGGCCTAGGTGTTTATGGGTGAGGTATGGTGTTATGTGTTGGTCCATGTGTTTGTGGGTGGGATGTGATGTGATGTTATACATAAGAGGTGTGAGTTCCAAGATGTATAGAGTTTGTGTAAAAGTGTATAAAATTAGTGGAAAGGATGTGCAGAGTACCTTACATTAATATAATTCATACTATATTAATATACTTGGATTGTGTTATTTGGTGAGCGTGACTTGGTGAGGATGGGATCAGATAGTTGGCCTGTCTAGTTTTTGTTTGTTTTAGTATTTTTTTATGGGTGAATTAGTATGCTCATTTTCACATGTTAATGAAAGAATTTGGTTTTACTACTGAGTATACTTCTATGCTCACCCCACATATATACAAGTGTTTTTCAGGTTTTCAAGAGGACTTTATGGACCGTGCTATAAATTACTAGATCAAACCTTGGGATAGTTGCTGTGTCACTACCTCAGTTTTATTTTGGATATTTACTTAGGATATTATTGTATTTTTTATATTATTCATGCTTGATGTGATGATTTTTGGTTATTTCATTTTTTTATGTCATGGAGTTTCTTTTGATTGATTTATCATAACTCCCAATCCTATTATTATCGAGGGTAATGCCTCCCATCTTTGAGGTTGTTATTCCAATATTTCTAGTCACCATCCCAGGGCCTATTAGAAGTAGGAATCAAGGTTAATTATCACTCTTACTTATATTTCCATATCAGGAGGGGTACCTTTGGAGGGAGGGGACCATGACAAAAACTTTTTCAAAATAATTATACATTTTACCCTCATGAATCAGCATATAATTTTCTCTAAACATAAGATCATGAGAAATAACATGGGATAATAACATAAATAACATGATATCTTAAGATCACATCAACATATGAAAAGTGGAAGCAACACAATACATGACTTAAAAATAAGTCAGGGATAACTTCAAAGATAACATCACTTAATAGAAAGAGTCTTATCGTGGATTAGGTTTACTACGAATCTCATACATAATATATCACATAAAAAACACATTACCCAATGCATTAGATTTATATCTTGGTGAAATCATCATAATATGTACATGCTTATGTGTGCCAAAAATGGAAATCAATAATAAGGATAAATAACAAAAATTAGCCATGGAAAAATTGGGTTGCATTTGAGAAAAGAACTTGTTGCACGTATTACCCCATCAAAGGAAGAATAAGATATTTATATATGTGAGAGACATATATAAACATTTTAAAAGAGTTTTAGAACATAAAATAGATATAGAAAGTGAGTTAGATAGAGAAAGGCCATAACCAAATAAAAAGGGTGGTTTAGATAGATCCCTTGCACCTAGAAGAAAAATATTTACAGATATCAAAATATCCATTCCATTTAAAACCCTTTTTGAAAATAATTATAAAAAAGGAAAATAGGGTTTTTTTATTGAAGATAACATGGAATCATATAATTTAATAAAAATATCAAATAATTTTTATTGTGGTGGAAAAAACTGTTGCATCTGTATAAGTTAAAATAGAACATTCTTTTTTTCTTTTGTAAAAAAAGTCAAAACATTCCTTATTAAATATGTAAAAAGATTCATTTTTTAAACCATTGGAAGAAAGTAAAAATAGACATAAAATATCCTTTATATTTTATTTATATTTATATAAATAAAATGATAAAATAATTTTAACAATATGGATAGGGAAGATAAATATTAATAAAATAAATATTTAAAATATTTAAATGAAGTTTTTAATGTAAAGTGTCCCTTAACTCTAGTGCGACTCTTAATAGACATTATTTATATT
This sequence comes from Viscum album, assembly GCA_963277665.1. Classification (NCBI taxonomy): domain Eukaryota; kingdom Viridiplantae; phylum Streptophyta; class Magnoliopsida; order Santalales; family Viscaceae; genus Viscum; species Viscum album. The sequence goes on along the minus strand of OY728127.1, from coordinate 511,198,529 downwards.
ACCGAATAATAAAATTATATTAATTATTTAATCTATTATGAACCTTTTTCCTATTTATTTTTACCTTTATTTTATTTATTACATTTTTATATACAATTACTTATTCAATTAAGTTCACTTCAGATATTTTGATGATACTCAGTTCATATATCCAAAATGACATTGGTAGGTTCACTATGGTCATCGAGGTCATTAAATCATCATATAAATAATAATAATAATTAAATAATTATAATTTTTATACATCAATTATAATTTTAAAACCAACCATGAAATATGATTGTGAAAAATAAACTACGTTACAATCATAGAGGCGGTATGTTGTACGTACGAATGAGTAACATTTTCATTTTCCAAAAATCATGATGGAAAGAAGGTAAATATTATTTTATCTTTAAATAATGACAATTATATCCCAAATATCATATTAAATCTTTAATTAAACTTATATATATATCATATATGTGACGTAGTGATGAAAAATGAATCATATCGCTTCATGGAAGTTGTAGTCCACATAGACACACGAATGACATTTCCATTTTTCAATGAATGGAAAGGTAATAAAATAGATGATATATTATTTTAAATAATTTAATTTATGTCATGAATATCATATATATTCATTAAATCCATAATTATGATCATCTGTGAGAGGTGGTGACAGAATGCGAATTATAGCGGTTCGTGAGGCGATAGTCTTTCGTACACACGAATAACGGTTTCTTTTCCCATTTTATGGAAGAGAAGATGAATATAGTTTATAAAATAAACATAATAAAATATCACTATATAGTATATAATTATTTTATTATATCATAATTTTAGAATAATATTTTAAATAGGTGGAAGAATAAATAAAACTAAAACATTCGGTTAAAAGCTATACGACTTATTTGGAAAATCACCATTACTTTACACCTTAATCCCTCTAAGGCTGGTATTATGACTAAAAAAAAGAATTATAGAACATGGTTAGGGAAATTAATAATATATTTGTGAATATATTGGCATAAATAAAAGTCATTTTAAGTTTAAAGAATATAAGAGAGGAGGTACTCTTTTATAAGAGAGAGGAGGGGTACCCTCATAATTTCTTAAAGCATAAAATTAATATAAATTATTTATCTTGTAAAAATAGTTCCAAAATGATATGTATAAAATATAGGATTATTATGGGTCTAAATAATATAATAAAATAAAATTTTTATAAGTTTAAAATATTTTTTACCCTTATATTTTTGTTTTATCCCCCTGTTAACCTTTTTGACAATTATGACGATAATAAAGTTTTTTACTCTTTAGGGGTTAAGATAGTTACTATAAAAGGAAAATTGGATCATAAATATACCATGGTGGATATTTTAAAATATATAAAAATAAATTGGATGAAAATAATTTTTTTATAAATCTAAATCATTTAATAAAATGTTTTTTATTATAAAATATCATTTATGTCTTTTTTAGAAATACATGAAATATTATAATATGAAACATATCTAACTCTTTTAAAATGGATCCAAAATGAAATGTATTATAAGGTAAATAAGATATTTAATTAATATAATCATTCAATAAAATTTTTTATAGGTTTTAATATGATTTTAAACCTTACCTTTTGGACTAACCCCTTGGTTAACCAATTTTAACCTTAACTGTAGTTATAACGTTTTCAATATTAAAGAGTTATAATTTTACTTATAAGGTAAAAATTGGTTCATAAAAGGATAATTAATAAAATTTATACCATATATAACCCTAATTGTTCTTTTTAAATGTTTTTATAACTTTTAAATAATTTATTAAAATATTATTTAACTTAAAATATCATTAATGTTATTTTTGAAACTATTAATTTAATTTTACTTTGAAAATAACATGACAACAAGGAAATTAAAATATAATAAATTAATACATCAATAAAATGTTATATTTATCTAAAAAATTTGTGGAACACAACAATTCATTTAAACTCTATTACTTTTAATATTTTTGAAATCATTTATTTTATTTTTTTATTAATTAAATAGATACCATATTGGTGTTTCGTAAGCATTTAAGGTAATTATTTCATCACTAAAAGTTATAAGTAAATTAATATGATGAAAAAATAATTTATCTTTCAAATAAAAATTTTATAACTAAAAATATCATCTTTTATTCTCGATGTAAAAATCTATGGATAATAAAATAAATAGAATGACATTTTTTACTTTTCATTATATAAAATAATACAATAGAAAAAATATAAGAAAAATGACAAAAATTTTCCATATGTAGGAAAATTGGATAGAAATGGAAGAATTAAACTCAATAAATATGATAAATTCAGGTGTTAGGATCATTTTTAGTTCTTATTATATTATTTTTATCCTTAATTACCTGATTTACCCTTACTGTGATGATAATTATTTACTATGCCTACTATCCATAATGACAAAAAATAAAAGGGACCTATTTACAAAATTTGGAACTTATGATTCAAAATATGGAATCCATTTTTTAATATTCAATTTCAATAAGTGTAATAATTCAATTTAATATTAAAATTAAAAATGCACTGAAAAACAGTTTTTAAAAAAATGTGTTTTTAAGTACAAAAACGTTTTATACCAAATAAAATTATAAAATTAATTACAAATATAATATATAGATTATTTTTAATCAAAATTAAATAATTAATTTTTATAATAATCCAAAAAATAATTTCACTTTGTAAATACTTTAAAAGAAAACACATTTTTCAATAAAAAATAGTTTTTTTCACTATACATTGAAAAATTAAAATTTTCAAAAAAATCTCAAAAATTTGCCATAATATATTTTTGATATGTTGTTTTAAAAAATTATATCTTAATTATCAAATAAATTTTTTAAAATTTCTAGAAATTAATTATAATATATACACAAAAAAATAAAAACAATTTTTGTAGAAAACCTATTTTTGAAGAATAAAATGACTTTACTAAAAATTGAGTGATTATTTGATAATAATTTATTAATAAATTTATATTAATTAAAAATTATATATGTATGTACATATATATATTATAAATAAGTTAATCCTATTTATAATAACCAATTTAACTACTATGTTATAATGGTCATATTTAAATAATAATATTTCACTGTTTGTTTAGGCTTAGTGTTGCATGTTGTATATGCTATCAAATATAATTTTATTTTTAAAATATCGAAGTGTCATAGTCCCCCTTTAATAAATTTCATATTATAAATTTTGAACTTGATCTTGAAAACCAAGGGTTTGACATCCAAGAAAACCTTTGTTGAAATACCACATCGTAAAAAAGGTTAATAAAACATCTACTTGAAAAGAGAAAAATGAAAAATGAAGGTCATACGAAATAACACATATTAGGTTTCCAAATAGAAAAACATTAGTGGGAAGTGAAAATATGGACATAGAATAAAATAATAATTCCCCAATAGTGATGGAGAGTGATAGAGATCATTGGTCATAATAAAGTGAATGATCATGAGAAAGTTAATGACCAGAAAACCATAAACCAAAGTGGTGTTAAAAAGACCATAGATTCATTAGAAATAAAGGTAACATGATATTTTTTTTTGTTTCAAGATCCTTTTCCTATAGTTAAGGAATTTTTTTACCACATAGATGAAGAATAAAAGGAAATATACTTAATAAGTAGAATTACTTCCTTTAATTAATTTCCCCTAAAATCTCATGTTTTGCTTCAAATGACGAGCATTGGAGATGATTTTTATGCCTGAAGCACTAAAATTTGATTCTAATGGATTAAATAATTACAAAAAATGATAAAAATATATTCCTCATATCTTTAGACATTATCTAAATCCAAAATGGTTAGCATAAGGTAAGATAATTTCCAAAATGAATAAAAATTCATATCATGAAATACATCATTATTCTCTAAATACTCAACAATAACACAAAAAGTTCAACATAGATCATTTGATAAATAAATAAACATAATTTTTTTCAAAATATTCCTGACCAAGTTTGAAACCCAAAAAAAATCAGAATGATTTTATCACATATTCTTCTGAGATTAATTTAACTTCTATCTCTAATAAACATTATCCATTAATAAATTCATATACCCAAAAATTAATATTCCCTAATTATATAATCTCTAAAATATGTTAATATTTTCATAAATAATCTTAATCACTATAAATCAAAATCAAACTCATATATACCATCAAAATATAATTAAACCTTTATAATAATATTTTGTTTACCTTAATCATATAAGGTTCCTAAAATTGTGAAGTTATTCCAAAATGACATTAATCACATAATCAAAAAATCACTTTTCAATCTCATGGTTATCTATATAATAAAACATATGTTCCCAAATTGTAATAACCCTTAATTACTTCAATTTCAAAGATCATATAAATCGTCAAGGTTACCAATACCTTTAAACTTATGTGTAAAAAATGTGAAGGCATCATTCCTCAAATAATATTTTTCACTAAAACCCATAATAAAAACAAGGGTTATATTAGCATAATTATCTCCCTAAATAATATTAATTGTATTATATTTCCATCACTTAAAACCTTAAAATAGGTGTATAATCTTTTAAACTTTTGATCAACCTTAAACTTATAAACCCATGATGGTATCCATAAATCTTAAGTTAATGTCACATTAAAACATAATAATCTCCAAAGTTTTCTAAACATTTTCTATGATACCAAATATAAGGATACAAACATAAAAATTACATAATATTTTATTTTAAGTTAATAATTAATTTTCTTTCATTTTGGGATCTTTATGGTTTAGAGTTTTAGAGTATTATCCTATCACACTTACATAAATAAATATTACGCCACAAAGTGTATATTTACACTCAATAACCATTTTCCCACAAAAAACTTTTATAATATTTTTTTTTTCTATTTTCACGACCCATCTTCACAATTTTCATCTTGACCTCATACTTTTCCTTAATCATCCTCAAAACGCTATAAAAACATTATAAAACAGGACATGAGCATAAAAAATATCATAAATTGACATATAAAAAGAAAGAAAGAAATGCCAACGAGCGTGCACCCTAGTGGTACAAGCTCCTGCTTGGCATCAAAAAGACTCGAGATCAAATCCGGGCAGGGGTGAATTTTCGGGTTACCGTAGTAGGGAAATGTAGCAGTACTGTAGCAGTTGTGGAACTGTAGCAGCAGCAACACTGTAGCGGTGGAGGGACTATAGCAGCGGTTACTATTGCAGGTACTATAGCAGTGCAAGTACTGTAGCAGTACTGTTCACCGAGGGGTCCTTTGGGCCAAAAAATGGGATTTCAAGCCTTGTATTCAGGACACTTGGCCTTGGGCCTTCGGGCTATGTAATGGGTCACCCTCTACCCAGTATAAAGAGGTCTTTTCTTTAAATAATAAATTGAGGCTTCGGCCCCAACCTTTAAAAAAAAGAAAGAAAGAAACTTGTTAGTTCATGAGTAGTTATACAGGATTTTTCTTGTTCAAAATTAAACTTTATACAAAAAATAAAAATTTTATTACCCAAAAAATTAAAATTTATAACCAAATATTTTTCATAAAACATTTCATAATAAATCATAAAGAAAAAATAATACTCATAAAGGTTCCTTTGTAATCATGAAAAACTTATGGATTTTTTTTCAAGGAAGTTATACATTTCACCCTAACAAAGTATCATAAACATTCATTTAAAAATAATATAATGATTTATCACATAGGATTGTAAAATAAAGAAAATGATATCAAAAGATCATGGAAATATGATTAATTTTTAGAAACACAAAACATGATATAAGAATAAGTCAAGGCTAACTGCAAATACAACATCACATGGTGGACAAAGTCCCATCATGGGTAAGGTTTACTTTCTAATCCCATACATAATCTATCACGAGACAAAAACATTACAAAATTCATTGGATCACTATCTAGGCACAAACATCATAACATGTACATTCTTATGTGTTCCACAAACGAAAATCAATCTTAAGGAATAAAAAAATACCCATAGAAAGAAATGGGTTCCATTTCAGAAAAGAACTTATGGAATGTATTACCCCATCAAAGTAAGGAATAATAATCTAGGTATATATGGGAGATATATATATACATATTTTATAATAAATCCATAACATTAAATAGAGATTTAAAGTAAGTTATAGAGAGAAAGGTCATAACACAAAGAAAAAAGGTGGTTCAGAGAGATCCGTTACACATATAAGTAAAACATTTATAGATATCAAAAGATCAAATCCATTTAAAAATATTTTTGAAAATACATATAAAAAAGGAAAATAATTAAATATAACATAAAATAATATCAAGTAAATAAAAAATAAAATAGCAGTTATAATGGTGGGAAAAACTATTGACAGTGTATATGTTAAAATATAACTTTCCTTTTTGTTTTTTTGATGAAATTCAAAAAAATCTGTATAAAATATGTAAATAGATTCATTTTGAAAACCTTTAAATTAAAGTAAAAATAGATATAAAATTTAATCCATAATTACTTTATTTCCATATAAATACATTAATAAAATAATTTTAATAATATAGATATGGAAAATAATTATTTATAAAATAAATCTTTAAAACATTTAAAATGAGGATTTTAAACTAAAGATTCCCTTACCTTGAGTATGACTCTTCACGTGCATTATTTATCTCTTTGAATAATAAATCTATGTTAATTATTTACTTTATTAACAACCCTTTTCAATTTTATTGTTACCTTTATTTTATTTATTACCATGTTATATACAATTACTTAATCAATTAAGTTCACGTCAAATGTTTTGATGAGATTCATCTCATATATCCAAAATGGAATTGGTAGGTTGACTATGGTCAATGAGGTCATTAGTCATCATATATATAATAATAATCATTAAATAATAATCATTTTTATACATCAAACATATTTTTAAAAATAACCACAAAATATGTTTAGGAAAAATGAACTACGTTACAATCATGGAAACGGTAGGTCGCACATACACATGAGTAACATTTTCATTTTCCAATGATCATCATGGAAATAAGTTAAGTTTTATTTTATATTAATATAATGATAATTATATAATAAATATCATTTTATATCTTTGAATAAACTTATATATACCATTCATGTGATGTGGTGATCAAAAACAAATCACATCGCTTCATGGAGGTGGTAATCCACACGAACATACGAATGATATTATCATTTTTCAATTAATGGAAAAGTTAGAAAGTTGATGATATATTATCTTTAAATAAAGTTAATTATGTCATAAATAAAATTTATATATAAAAAATCCATCATTATAACCAACTATGAGAGGTGGTGACAGAAAACGAGTTACATCGGTTCATGAGGCGATAGTCCGCCGTACACATGAATGATGGTTTCATTTCCCATTTGAGGAAAGAAAAGGTGTATATTGGTTATTAAATTAAAATAATGTCATATAAGTATATGGTATATAATTATGATATTATATCATCATATTTGAATAATATTTTAAGGAGGTGTAATAAGAAATAAAACTAAAACATTCAGTAAAAAGATATACCTCTTCTTCGAATAATATTCTTTTCTATACACCATAAGATTTATAAGGTTGATATTATTCCTAAAAAAATCCCTATAAAAAATAGGGATGGATTTTTATAAGATATTTTGGTAGGTCTTGGCATAAAAAATTCTTTTTAAGTTTTAATAAAAGTGGATAGGTGGTACTCTTTTATAAGAGTGGGGAGAGGCACTCTTAGAATTTCATAAAGTATTAAATTAATATAAATTATTTATTACAAATAAATGGATCCAAAATGATATATATTATATATAATATGATTATGGGTCTAAATAATGTCATAAAATTAAATTTTTACAAGTTTATACTATGTTTTCACCTTTATTGTTTTTGTTTTAACCCCTGTTAACATTTTTGACAATTACGACGATAACAAAGTGTTTTACTCTTTAGTGGTGAAGATAGTTACTATAAAAGAAAAATTGGCTCTTATTTTATATATTAAATAATATAATAATCAAATTGTTGAACATTGGATTTTTAGGAATTTAAAATCATTTAATAAATCATTGTTTATTATAAAATATCATTTATGTCATTTTTGGAAGTACATGAAATATTATAATATAATATGTGTTAAAATCATGTAAAATGGTTCCAAAATGAAATGGATTTGAATATAAGAAAGATATTTTATCATTATTATCATGAAATAAAAATTTTAAATGTTTTTATATCATTTTAAACCTTATCTTTTGAATTATCCCTTTGGTTAACTAATTTTAACCTTAACTGTAGTAATGACTTTTTCAATATTAAAGGGTTGTAATTTTACTTATAAGGTAAAAATTGGATAATAAATGGAAAATGAATGATATTTTAGACTATTTATAATAATAATTTTCCATTTTTAGTTTTTTTAATCTATAAATAATTTAATAAAATATTATTTAATATGAATTATCATTATAATCATTTTTTACACTATTAATTTAATTTGACTTTGAAAATAACACGATAATAAAGGAATTAAAATAAAATGATTTTATATATAATTAAAATGATATATTAATATATAATTTTTTTAAAAACAATAATTATTTAAAATTATATTACTTCTAATATTTTTAAGATCATTTATTTTATTTTTATGTAATTGAATAAATACAACATCAGTGTTGCGTAAGAATTTAAGGTAATTATTTCATCACTAAAAATTAGAAATAAATTATATTATTAAAATAAATAATTTATATTTAAAATAACTCTTTAAGAAACAAACATAGGCTTTATTTATCCTTATATAAAAATCTATAGATAATAAAACAAAGAGAATGATTTTTTTGACTTTTCTTTACATAAAATGATATAAAGTTTAAAATTAAATAATTTTTTCACCAAGTTGACATATTTTAAAAAATCAAATGTAAAAATCCAAGATACACTCATAAAATACGATATATTCAAGTTTTAGTGTTATTTTCTATTCATTATCATATTATTTTTAACCCTAATTACCTGATTTACCCTAACCGTGGTGAATATTATTTACTATGATTAATATTCATAATAAGAAAAAATAAAATGGAAATATTTACCAAATCTAAATATACTGATTCCAAATATGGAATTATTTTTTAAGATTCAATTTATATAATTAGTAGAAATTAATTTAATATTAAAATTCAAAATGCAACGAAAAATAATTTTTAAAAAAATGCCTTTTTAACTATAAAAATGTTTTTATAACAAATTCAAGTATAAAATTTATTCCAAATACTTTAATTGGATAATATTTACTCAAAATAAAATAATTAAAATTTAAAAATATTCCAAAATAGAATTTTAATTTGTAAATAGTTTAAAAGAAAATGCAATTTTCAATAAGAATCAGTATTTTTCACTATTTTTTTGAAAAATTAAACGTTTCAAAAAAATATCAAAATTTTAGCATAAGATAATTTTTATATTCTAATATAAAAAATTATATAATTTTAATAAAATCAAATTTCTAAAAGTTATATAAATTAATTATAATATTTTCTTACGAAAATCGATAAAACCCATTTTTGAAAAAATATTATTTTTGAAGAATAAAATGACTACTAAAAATGGTGTGATTATTAGATAAGAATTTATCTATACATTTATATTAAGAAGAAACTTAATATGTATTTAATAAAAAATATAGTCCTATTAAAACCTTTCATTTTAACATCTAATTTATAATGGTCATATTTAAATAATAATATTTCATGGTTCGTTTTTGTTTGGTGTTGCATGTCGTATACACCATAAAACATAGTTTTGTTTTTAAATTATTGTGGTGGTATATTATAGAAAAACTAATGCTGATCTAGATGTTTTACATATATGATATGATTAAATAGTTCTTATGTTTGTTTTTTTAAATATTCTTTCCGAGTTTAAGAATATTTAAGCATATCATATTAAAAGAAACCACCATTTTATCATTCTTTAACATTGGTTACATAAATTTATATATAGATATAAATTTTATGAAGTGAAATGATAATTTATATCTCAAAGTATGAATTTTAGTTCATCCCTAACTGATGTTCATCATGGAGTATTGTAGATTGTGATGAAATTTTAAGGTTAGTATGACTAGGATTCTTGTATAGTGATACTGAATATGCACATGAGGGACAAAACAAAGAATCAGATTCATTGTGTGCACTGGATGACCTACTAGGTATACCAAATGGATTTTTATATATATTTATTTAGTATACTAGGGGTGCATAGATCATTTTTGAGTACCCATTACCTAAGGTTAGTGAGATACCTAGCATGAGAACCTTCAAACTCTGATACCCTAATTAAGAAAGTATACATATTGACTTAACAAATATGAGGGTGTTTGGGTATGTTATTGATCATATTGAAAGTTGGAGATTTACCAAGATGTGATTTTCCTCTCATATAAAATCAAGGGCCCCAATTGAGATAGAATATGGGAGTGTGTGACCGCACCTTGATATTATATATATCTATATGGATAAGGGATATATGATTTTATTATCAAGAAGGTTGAATGACATGTGATGTATTCATCGTTCAGTTCAGTCTATACTATGAAAATCTATAAGAGATGAGTTGAGTATATGATATTGAAATGTTTCATGTCCCATGGTCACTTGACGTATTAGACAAAGGGAAAATATGAGAATACACATTTTCATATGATATATACTGGTGGACACATGTATATAGATATATGTGTTTAAAGGAGATTACGCCAGACCCTTTTATAACTTTAGTAGCATTAACAATTTTATATATGCCTCTATTTTTATACATATATAGATACAAAGATTCATATTTTTTTCAACGCAATAAAGTCCCATAGAGTCACAATTTGTGGTTGTTTCAATGGGGATTGAGTTTGACTCAAATAACTACTCTAAAAGTGTTTTAGAGTTAATCCAAGGATAGGTATTCAAAAGTTATTACATATGATGTGATACAAGGTGAAGATAATGATAGATTTTGATTTTTTTTGGAAGATATACAAAAGGAGTTCTGGATATGGTTTCACAAATTATTATATATGATACCATATAAGGTGAAATGGAACAATGTCTATAAGGATTTAGTGTGAGTAGGATATTAATGGAGATATGCCCTAAATCCATATATATATATGATATTTGTGTGATATAAACTATCCATTTCATATGTCATGAAAATTATGATTTACATGCACATAAGGTTATATTATTTTATAAAATATATGATTGGAACAAAATGATAACTATTATCATTTTGTGTTTCTCTAATGCATGCTATCATTCAATAATCCAATACAAAAAATGAAATGGATAAGGGAGTAAATTGATATAATTAATTCTTGTATTAATGAACTAGAAATGGTATTTATTCATGTGTTTCAATGAATGAATAAATGATACAATATTTAAAGAGAATCCTTGATTGCCTATATAAACTTATTCCATGTAATGAAAGTGGAGTTAGTGCTTCATTATATGCTTGGATAAACCTACCTATACCTAGAAAGCTTCATTTATCTTCCTAATCTTAACTATGAGATTCTAGAACATAGTGGAGGTTGGTGGATCCCATTTAAATGTCAAGTGATTAAGGCACAACCTGTGGATACACTATATAGGTGGGAAGATTTTTTTCCATATTTTTATTTACCTCAAACTAATTCATAGGAAATCAATATTGACGCAGTGGATATTCGATGCAAGGTATTCTAGATTTACAATATTTATTCAATTAATTTTTTACATAATTTCATATTATCCTGCATGGAGATCCTCAGACAAGGTTTTTAATCACTTTTGCTTCATCTGAAAATTGTTATTAGACTCTAAAAAAATCTAACAAAAACCAATATGAAAAAAATGAATCAAATACCGTCTCCCCAGTGTTTCATGAAAATCTGAGAACATTTTCTTGGTATTGAACACATGATTCATGTTTTAAACTAAAATATCACTTTTAAATTTAAAACACATGTTCTCATTATTTCTAACCATACTAAAATTCATAATTACATAGGGTTAATTTATACATTCCAAATATGTGTCAATGGTTATTTTCTAGAGTTTAATGGAATTCCAAGTGTGTATTCTTATAATTGATTATATGACATGTGTTTTGAGCTAAAATTCAACTTTTAAATTGAAAATAAACATTCTCGTTCATTACAACCACACCAAAAGTCTAAATAATGCGCAGTTCATTCCTATATGGAAAAAATGTAGTAATAGTCATTAGTCCAGAGTTTCATGACATTATTAGAATGTATTATCTGAATAGAGTATGTGACACAAGATTTTGAACTAAAATTTTTCTTCTAAATTGAAAATCTTTGTTTTCAGAAATTCTAGTCACAATATCTTTCAGAATAATGTGCGGTTACTTCCTATACTCCATAAATGAATCAATAGTAATTTTCCTAGAATTTTAGGACACACTAAACATATTTTCTCAAAATTTATCATGCGATGTATTATTTGTAATGCTGATTCTATACTCAATAATGATACACATTTTTTAGATAATCAAATTAAATAAGTTTTAAATAAATAGAATTCCAATAATTTTATCGAATAATGAAACATAAAAAAACTTGCACATTTATACCTAAATTCACCTATTTGATCATTTGTATATGAGTTATAAGCATAGTCTATATTGTATTAGAAAATATAAATATTGGTTAATAAATATTCTAACTATAAGTGTATGTATTTATAAGTAGACATATATAATGGATACCTTTAATGGGATTTTAGTTATTCTATTCGTTATAATATATTTCATAAATTTACAAATAAGTAACCAAATTCATTTCTATTTGGCTGTTTTGAGGGTTACAATAAATTTTATAATTATAAGAAATTTGTTATAACATTTGTTTCAATAATAAACTATTAGTATATATTCAAAAATAGATTACTATCTATAGTAGTCCATCATTTTTTATTGTTGTTCATTTTCCTTAAACCCCTTACCGCTCAATACATTAACCTAAAATTATAAAAAAATTAGAATATTAAGGCATATTATATAACACGCAATTCAAATACTATAAAATGTTGAAAATATAATGTTTAATAGTAAAAAAGGGACATCATACGCTTCCAATTTATTGAATATCCATGTAGTAGATCCAAAAAATATTAGTGGATTGACTAAATTTATCAGAATTAACATCTAGTGTAACATAAAAAAATTAAAAATTAATGAGTACTAAAAAATTAAAAAATAACTGATGTTTATATTTTTATTCTTACATGGTAGTTATTTTTAATAACTTATCATATATTTAATTTTCTTTAAACACTTTTATTTTTTTACAATTTTAACTTTTTCTATCATTATTGATTTATATGAATGAATATGAGGACTTAAAAATATGAATTTATTATTTAATTCTTGATTGATTTCAAACCTTTTATATAAAAATATAGAATAAAAGAAACACCATTAAAATCATAATGGAAATCAAATATAGATAAATAAAAATAGAATTTTTTTCCACACACGTCATATATACATGTATGCAATATTATCCTAACCATTTGTGCTAAATATCATTTACATTAGGAAGAGAAATAAAATCAATAGACTTTTCATTGTACATGTCTATTTTGAAATAAAATTATACAAAATTCTCCTTTTTAAAATATGAATTTGCAAGGTTCTTTAAAGGTTTTAGGTTTATACTAAATAATGGTGGAATAAAATTAGGGCCCATAGTTTTCATTATTTATACAAAAAACGAATTTAATTCAATTCCTTGATAAAATTTTTATTTTCCCTTTTATAATAATAGAAATTAGTTTAAAAATTTTATATTCATAATAACAGTTAATGAGTAGAATTTAAGATGAAAATGTCATACCCCATTATCCTTTAAGGTGTTAATAAGACTAATTAGTTATTCAATGTATATTCTAATTTCTTTTCTAACAATTCAAACATCAATATTGTCAATAAGAATAGGTATCTCAACTCTTGTCTCATGATCTAATTTAATCCCAACTCTCACATGAACTGTCAGTAATTCTATACAATAAATGGTGTCATATTGAATATTTTACACCAAACCTCTTGAAACAATTTGGTGTGTATATTCTAATAGTTTTAGGATACAAACAGTTTCACCATGAAATATTTGTATACAATTAAGTAATCAATACTAGTTCATTGAATTTTTTTTATAAAACCTTGTTAAAATAATTAGTACCTTAACTATGTTTCACTTTTATGGGGAATAACTATACCTAGAACTTGGTGTTTTTGGGTCCAGTCATGGTGGTTGGTTTACTAATTTCCTTGATTCCATCAATTTCATGTGCACTTTGTTTTATTCAAATAGTATTTCACTATATTTCACAACATTTTCTTTGTAAATTTTCATATTCATCATTAGTAAACTTCATTATGTTTCCCTTTTTAAACTTGTATCTCATATTGAATAAAAAACCACCCATCTAACTTGTCTATATTGATGGATATGCACTATAAATGAAGTCAATTGTATTTTACATCTAATTTGAGTCATAAGGCATGATATGAATAAAATTTACATCATGTATTATGATTGATATGAATCATAAGAAACAATATGAATGAGATGAATATAATATCTTATAATTCAATTCTATTGTAAGGTGGTATGGGATTCTAAAAACTACCTCAATCATAATGTATTATAGGGAATATTACATAGGAAATGTATACATGAAATTTATCTCCCTCTTGGTTCTTCAGTTATAATTTATTATGAATAAATTAAACATAGCATGACATGTTCATTAAAGGTGTTCAATTAATGAACTCCAAGAAGATATAACATATGAGTTCCCTGAGATGGTACATGATAAAACTTATATGGTTGAAATTATTCATTAAATTAAGATCATCAAGATAGATATATAAATGGTTGAGATCCCTCCTATTTGTGTACTCAAGTTTCAGGCTAAATAAGATGAAGTTATCTTCTTCTCCAATTGCTGTTTGTCACACCAGGAAGGAACTAGAACCCATTCAAAGTTTAAGAGTCCTCAAGAATAATTTTTTGATCAAAGTCTAGTGTAAAAATATCATAGGTAGGAAGCCTTTGTTTTCTTATTTGGTGATCATGATCAAACTTTTTCCAAAGAGATGAGGCTATAACAACAACAATATAGGTACATTTTTCTACATTAATCCTAGAACATTTGATTTCTTGAAGATAAATTAAGAATTTTAGGGGTTATTTATATTTCTAGGTATCATATAATTATCCCCTAAAACACATAAGTGGTATCAAATCCTTTTTCTTTAAGGAATTATCATGTAAATTCAATTTTTTTGAAGAAATCGATATTTTATTGTGTTTGTAGCTTTATCATAAAATATGATACATAGAAATATTATATTTTGGTCAGCCATATCATATTACTAATCGATATTATAAGGTATGATATGTAGAAAAATCATGTATTTCAATTATACCATATCATAAAATATAATATATCATAAAATATGACATAATCCCGAGTTTCTAAAAAACATGGGATCATAGTGTAAATATGATATAAGATCAATCATTAAATATGATAGAGGAATTATAATTTTTACTATCATACATGGAGATATAATTCATAGACTATGATTGAATTATATATCATAGAATATAATTTATATATGGTCTGCTTCTCTCCAGTATCAGTTTTATTTTATGTCTGATAATAAAATCACCAGTTATAAAATACAACATTCTTAAAAAATTATATTTTTATTATATTTTTATAATTTGATTATAATTTTTTAAATTAAATATAAATTATATATGTTATGAATTATAAGATGATATTTTTCATGCCTAAATAAACATGAAAGATTTATATTGGAATCTCATGTTTTTTGAAAATAAATAGTGTTTATTTATTACTTTATTCCTTTTAGATATTCATGTTTATAAATTGTGTATGGAATGTGAATATCATGTATGCTTAAATTTTTGTGATAAATTTCTTATAGAAGATGAAATAAATTCTAGGTGTGATATTATAAGATTTAGTTTCCATCTACCTTTACCTTTGTTTTTTAGAATTATGAGCATAAGTACAATTGTTGAATATAGTTTTTCCATATTAGGTTTTATAGATATCATGAATTAAATTATCTCTTAAGTAATGTCTTCCCCGATAGAGGGACTTTGGGTCAGACTACCTACCGACCTAGAGGATTTTTCCTTGTTTTAGAAAGGTGAGGGGTTGGCTATATGTCACTCCAGGATTTCTCAAGTGAGTTTTTTCGATCTCAAATAACTCTAAGCGTTTAAATGAAGAGTTCATATACCTTATACATGATATGAATTTGAATATATGCGAATGTGTTTAATTAAAACAAAATTTTGTTTCAGGTAAAGAGTTACACACAATGTTTTTGGATGGAATAGGGATTTGAAAAAAAACATTATAAGCATGTATACACAAAGGAATTAAAACACGAGATAAGAAATATTTCATGATATGAAGTGGGTTTAATAAGATTAATATGTATATTAAAATAGTGATACTTTTAAGAAAAAACTTATAAATAATATGTCTAATATTTCTTCTAAATTAGTACTTGTCAATAAATCGATCATCCAACTAGGAAAGTCATGATAAAATTAGGTTCCAATAGATAAAATTGGGTAAGGAAATAAAGTAATGGGTGATCCTAATTAGATTAGGAACTTTTTCTTGGAATTTTATTTGGGTTAAACTAGCCAGGAGATCCTAATAGGATTAAGTTACCAAAGGAATGTACTTGTATGAATCCATACAATGGATTTGAAAAAGAGTTTATCCACACTACTATCCAAGAATCATAAGTGTTCTTATAAGAAATTTTTACTACCTAAATAGATAAGTGATGGGTGAAGCACTAAAGCATTATTATACTTAGTATAATACATATCTTGGCTCACTAAATAGATATGATATATGGGGTCATAATTTTTAATAGGAGTAATTTAATTAAAATTCCTTGGTGAAAAGATATAAAACATGATACCCACCCATAGTTATATATATATATATTTGTTATACATTATAGATTATGTCATGATAATAAAATTAAGATACATTATAGGTATGACCTATAGAAAAGTTAATTTTTGGTATTTAATTTTGAGTAGTGTTCTCAAGGAGAATCATTATAAGAACCAAAATGTGACTGATATCGAAGTCAATTTCACTAACTATAGATCACTGTTATTGGACATTGAGTGTGCATCACACATTTTTACGGAAAAAATAGACTCGGAGATATGTAGGAGTTAAAAAAGGGTGAAGTAGATCTTCATGTTAGTAATAGAGAAAGAGTTTCAATATTAGAGGTTGAAATTAATGATATTACTTTATTAAGGGAATTAATTTTAGAATTGGAGTTCTTTTAAAATATTCCCACCATAAACAAAAGTTTTATTTTTTGTATCTTGTATTGATAATAAGGTATTTTTATTCATTATTAAGAATAATAATTTATATATATATGTATATGAATTAAATGTTTTATGGCATTGGTAATATGATAAATGGTTAATAAATTATATATAAATAATACTATTTATAACATTTATAATAAGATGGTCAGTGTTGATTCCAATCAAAACTACCTTTGGTATTGCCACCTTAGATATATAAATGAGAAAAGTGTCCAAATATACCACAGAGAGGATTATCAGAGTCCTTAAATTATGAATCTTTTGAGAATTGTTAATCATGTTTATTTGCTAAAATTACCAAATCCCCTTTTAGTGGAAATAATGAAAGGGTTAGTGGACTATTGTATCCCATATATAGTGATATATGTGGACCAATGAGTATTGAAGAAAGTGGGGAAATATATCATGACCCTTTGATTAGATCATGAAAGTGAAAACTTGATCCAATAATTCACTGAACATCCAAGACATTATTTAATTATTCCATTACTCTCTCCTCCTAGAACACCATAGTGGAATGATGTATTTGGAAGGAGTAGTTATACCTTTTTAGACCTAGTTCAATTGACGATGAGTTAGTGTGACCTTAATATTTCATTCTTGGATTATGATCTAGAGACTTATTCATTTATAAAAAATTTCATTCCATATAAATAATTTATAAATACACCACATGAGATATGGACCATGAAACATCCTAAAATTTATTTAATGAGGATCTGGGGTTTCAAAGAACTTGTACCACGATTAGGTTCTAAAAATATAAGTTTTATGTTAGTTAAATGCTTATATTTGTCCTATAACAAGGTAAAAATGTTATAATATTTCAATAATCCAACTGAAAAAAAGTGTTTGGGGATCAAAATGGTATATTTCATGAGAAGGAATATATAATTTAAGGTGATATGACCTGAACCACTAGGGCCCCAACTAGGTTAATGGTAGATTAGAGTGCCACCCCAAGACCACCTATAATAGGTTATGGGATAATGACTATCATCTAGTAGGAATATCTCACAACATGGGTGACCTTATCTTATAAAATAATTCAAAAAAAAGTCTCAAATACACATGGGAACTCAAAATACTAGCAAGATATATATAAAAAACTGAATAGTATACAATGTATGCATGAGACAAAGAATATAAATACATCCAAAAAAGTAAGTACAAGGAAAAAAACTTTAAAATTCTCTGAAACATGAAGCACTGAGAAGATCCTTCACACCGCAAGTACTCCTAGAAAACACTCTAGTTGCAGTGGTCACCTCTACCATCACGAATCACTATGCTCTATAATGCATCACCAAAAATCACCAGGTGTATGATCCAAACAAGCCACACCATCACCACACCCACCCAATATATCTCTAAATCCAGAATGGGTGAGTATAAACATATCCAATAAGATACTCTAAATCCAAAATGGGAACCACTACTATAAAATTACCATATACCCATGGTTTGTAACTATGGGTATAGCCCATGAAATAATGGGTATAGACTATACCCATGATTTCATGAATAGTGGGCTACCGAGGCGTCGGGATTGACCCTGAGCTATACCCACGATTTATGAAACTATGGGTATAGGTCCAGTTCACTATGTCACTCACCATTCCACTATGTTATTCACTTATACCCATAGTTCTAAAACTGTGAGTATAGATTTGACAAAAAAATGCAGCTGTGGGACTCGATCCCTAAACTGCCCATTTATTCCTCCCGTTCCTAACCACTGTCCCATATATATTATTGGTATATAAATATATATTTATATAAACCATGGCTATAGGTAGAAAACCGTGGAAATAGGTGTTCTCGTGATTTTTTTTTGTGCCCCATGATTTTTTTTCACGCCATAAGGCAGGAAATCTATACCCACAGTTTTGTAAAATCGTGGGAATAGGTCTTCAAAAAATAACCCCATACCCACATTTTTTTATTAAACCATGGGTATAGGTCTCAAAAAACTACCCTATACCCATGGTTTTGGAAAACTGTTTGTATAGGTTCCCATACTATACCTATACCCATAGTTTTCCCAGAACCATGGGTATAGGGGTACCTATTCCCATAGTTTTTCCCAAAACCATGGGTATAGGTCCATTTTCCATTAGTGACACACAAATAAATAATTTAGATAAAATATACCAAACTAAAATATGTATAAAAATTACTATAGAAGATAATATAGATATACTCCACCACCACAAGTCACTGGGAAATACGTAGATCTACCAACGACTCTAGTTCTAACCCATAATGGTCACAATTCCACAAAAAAATATGAATTATCAAAGTAATGAAAAGTACCTGAAATTTTAGGTAGACATACAGATCCACAGCACACCTCGAAGTCCAACAAGGAGTGTGATAAGGTTAAAAAGTCTTGAAGAATCCCACACTGAGCTCTAATGACTAATACATCACTACTATAATCCATGAAAGGTAGCTTGGTCACCACTTAAGTACCCTCTCTAGTGGAGGGGATACCACATACTCTGACCCATTTAAAGCATACCACTGATCATATATCCAAACTACCCAACTTTACAATCCAATCTACCTTTCCAAAACTATGGTGGGGAACCCACACCTTTTCAATGGGTATGCAATGGTCAAGGAAGCACTAACCTCGGTGGAGGACCCAAAACCTACTTGAGCTCTTAGAAAAGGGAGTAATGACTCTAAAAATAGATGAACTATGCCCCAGGTGTGTATGGGAGAGTAGCAACCCTAAATTAAGTGGGTGAATTATTCCATGACCTAACTGTACCACCAAGGGAGTACCAAACCCAATATCAATATGAATATCACACATGAATCTCATTATCTTCTATTAAAATATAACGAAAGAGAGCATACTCATATCACCTCATGTATTATCTTTAATATCAAAGAGAAGGATATCGTTAAGTTCTTTTTGTAAAAAAAATCAGAATGGGCTATTCACTTACCAAAATACAAGTATCAAGAAAGGTGATATGACAAGTCAGAAGGTCTATAAGAAGTACACAATGTATGTTATAGGTTACACAATTTTCATACCCTAATAATTATCCTATCCATGAATTGAAAAAATACATTGAATTCAAGAACCTTCTATATGATATGTAATATTAACTACATGAAATGTTAGACCAAGCAGGGTAATCGATGTGTACCACCGATACTCTCATTTTGTTCAACAGGTACATTATGTGGGGCCCTAACTCATATATATTGTAAGAAAATATGACCAATTTGGTGTGTACACCTTATACACACCATGTTGGTTAGCTAGGGGTAAACGATGTGTGGGTTAATTCATACAGTGTGTGATATTTAAGTAAGATTGAAACCTTAGTCACCATACCGATCGAGATATTTGGCATGTGTTCTTCTGAACTACACACCTTGTAGTCATTTTTTTAAAACTAGATTAATTTTCTCAGTATAAAACTGCTCAATATATTCCAATTTCACCTCTGATTACACATGTATATTCAACCAAGGCCCCGATCATGGGTGTAATACTACTATACATTGATCTTTGGCCATCAATTGCCAAAAATAAAATTTTAAGACACCTATGAGAGTTTCTATTGCCTCATACATTACTACTTGGGAATGAATACATTCCTCCCTAGCTTTGCAATCCTCCACCAACTAATGTTCATTCTACTCACCTTAGCCTTTGTCATTGAATCCAAAAAATGAACATGGTTCAAGTATTCAATCATGAATGAAATTAGAATAATAAAGTAGAATTACCAGCCTAACCATAGGTTGATGATGAATACTCGAATAATAATGGGAGAAAACTAAAAAAACAAATAAATTAATTTCAACTATGGCCATTTGAAATATGACCATTGATCATAAGTGCAATAAAAAAACTGATAAATAAAATGAAAACTTAGATAGTCTAGGGAAAAAAGGAAAATTTTAATTTGATAAGGCCATGAGAATTAAAGGGTATGAAATGATTCACATCATTAAATTCCTGAAAATCACATAAATTTGGAGAAATCCCATTAATAAAATACTCCTTCTTTAAGTAATAATGGTCTATTTTCGAATCCACCATCATATCCATGATCTTCTCATCAATATCACTAAGAATTAGGTCTAATTCCTCTGATCTGACATTACCACCACCAAATTCTAATCTCTCACTCTTCCCTCTCCCCATATATTGGGTTTATTGTGATGAAAAATGGCTAATCCAAGAGAGAAACACAACATGGATATATATAGAGGAAATATAAGATTTTTTATAATAAGTAAACTGAATAAGTAATTAATTATATTAATCAAATCAATTAACTAATCCATTTGTGATGGAAAACATTCATGGATCTCAGTGTGAATGAAACTAACACCACTATAGGGAAAATCACCAATTATAGAACCAATAGTGATCTTAGTTTTCTCATCCAAGATCTCATTTATAATATATAATCAATTATTCACAAATGTATGTGCTAAAACTAAACAAAATACTTTTATAATTAGTATATTTTTCCTCAAGCCCTCATCGTGTTTGAAATTCTATGACAGCTCAACCTAAGGGTAATCACCATATTCTCAAATCAATGGAAGAATCAAATATTTTTTATGTGATCCTTTGCCTGGGAAAATTTACCATTTTTACCCCTGGGTTTGTTATATTGAATCCAAAAACTCAAAATTGATCTAAGCCTAGATTAAGAAAAACCTGAGTGTTTATATCCACCCCATATTGAAACCTTTTAATCAATGAAAATGAAATTAAAAGTGGTACTAATAAAGAAAAATAATGAAACCTCATATATAAAATACTAACCCACATATGTATTCCTTAATATTTGGGGTTCTAACCCTATGTGATCTTAGTACACTACCAACCTATAAGGGAACATCCTTTCTTATCACCGGTGTCACAAGCTCCAGCTCATCTTACGAAATACCCTAATGAGAACACACATCTAGCCTATGAGAGTCTTATTATGACTCAAAACCCAAAATATTTCCTCATATGAAGGTCATCCCACCACATTGATGGAAATAAAACCACAAACCATCAACACCCATCTCAAAAGGGCCCATAAATAAGGTTATCATTGGTTTAAAAACCTCTCTACACACCTTTAATGTGATTTATTCATTATTGTATTATAGGAAAAATCCATCCATCCATCCTGAACATATCACTCAAAACTACACAAAATTACACACTTAAACCAAAAGTGTTGCTATGTAGAACGTTCCTCTAGTTTGTTGCTAGTTTCTCTATCCTATATTTCCCAAAAAGGAATGGGTACCTATATCACTAAATCCTAACTCAAAGTTAGTATATGAATTCTTCTAGAAACCTCTAAAAAAATATATTGAAATACCCCATTTGAATCTTGATATCCAATTGAATCTCTCCCACCATCAAAGATAACTTAGTTACATTGCTATCACTCTTTCATGAAAGTTACTAACAAGCATGTTAGATAGAACACCAACCACAAAAAATTCTCAATATCACACAAATTCCCACCTGGTGTTCCAATTCACCAAAATCGTAAGTGGACAGTCCTGAATATTTATATAACCTTACTTTGTCATCTGTAGACCCTAAGAAAACACCATCATATGTAACCAAAAATTAAAACCTATTGAGATTAATGCCTCCTATCTCATATATAATTGGGTTCCATGTTGGGTTTACACCTAAAATGATTCATTGGTAAATAAACTATGAGGAAAATGCTCTAATAGAGTGGTATTTTCTAAGATTTATAATCACCACATTCAAATTGAGCATGAGAAGAAAAACATTATCTTCCTAAAAAGTGCGTAACTTGATTCCCAAATTTAAGGAACCCCTATTGGTATGATATTAGAGGATATATGGTAACCCAAAATCAATAAATTTACACAAACATTAGCATGGTATCTCTCACACAACTGAAGAGTGCGTGGATACCATTATCAATTGAAGGTGAGAAAAATCTCCCTCTACACTCAAGAATCAATTTCCCTAAAGCTATCTTCCCAATCATGTCCACTTGTATTTGGACACAAGTCATTATATTAAGAAGTTCCTATCACAACACAACTTATATGATATTCTTATTCCAATATACATCATCGTTTTAATTTTAAAAAATTCAAAATTTCTACATGATTTCAAAACCCACATTATGAGAGTTCACTAAATAGTAAACAATTTACTAGTAGGACTAAATAAGTCACCAAATTTCTGATAGAATTGACCTAGAACCATATAAAGGGAAGGTTCGGATCTCAAGCTCCACAAGAACAATTGTTGATTTTACTATTGCATTAAAAAACATCCAAAATTCATAATTAGAATGCAATTTGATTCATACACCAACCTATCATTAGGGGTTAACTAGAGGTTACCCTTCAAAAGAAATCATGATTCAATAAAAATTCAAAGGAAGTGAATTCAAATCCATAAACTCAATGAAAAATCAACACTTTACAACTGATGGATACTATCATAACAACTAGAGGGTTAACTCTACTTACCACCCTTTATGGGTCTAACTCACTATTATAGACAGATCCTAACTCATATACTAAATAACTATCACCTCAATACACCAGAAAAGGGTAACCATTTTATAATAAGTTGGTACCATAAAACCTTTACTCTTCTATGAGGAATATCTGAAAAAACCTCTTTCCCCACCAAGGATAGACTCACATCACAAGAAGGGATGTGAGAATAACATTCACCATAAGTGAAAGTTGCTTAGTTTTCTTGAGTTCCATCAAATCCACTAGCTCTTTAAAGTAAAATTCAAGATGAATAACTCACACCCACACAAAATGGTATGAGTGTATGTAAATAATATACATGAATTGTAATTTTATTTACACTTACTAACACTAAACAATAGTTATATATTTCCTGATTCACCCCAAAACTTTGATTGTTAACACTTCATATTGAATATAATCTTACCTAAAGTAGTGATTATGGGAGAGTATCAATGCATATTACAACACTAATATCTATTACACCACCCAATATCCATCAAATAAATCCTTGATAGTAAACAAGTTCTATGACTATGAGGTGTTCCATCACATCAATAACCTTAATGTAGAGATCCATTAGCAACATTGATCTGGATATCTTTAAGTGAAAAGTTGAACTATTACCCTAGTTGATGTGCATATTCATCAAGGATTACCAAAATACCAATGCTCGTTAAAGTGCCTCTAACATAGGTGGTGATACATGAAAAAATGACCATAGATCATAATATTCTCCCATGTATTCCTCTCATAAAACACTGATCTCAAAATTGTTTCCACAAAACATGCCTAGGGAAACACCTTAAAAAATACATGGTCCTCGATGTGTACTCAAACACATATGTACTACCCTATAAAGTGATCAACGTAATTATGATAAAATTATTTCATAGAAAAAGGTCTCAAACTCCATCTATGATAGATTAGTCCTATAATGAATTTAATAAAATAAATTTCACTCCCCCTAATAGATCATTTCACTATGTAAAAATATAAAAGAAATAATTGATATCTAGCTAGTGTATTCCCGAGATATATAGAAAATCAAGTCCCAAACCCCAACCAAGAGTTTTTTCCTAAGGATTAGGCTTTCTTTATAAACTCATGAGGTCCTTATTAGAATTTATGTAGCATACTCAGTATACGGGTAGTTTCATATAATTTATTAGTAATTGATATCCACTCTACAAGATCCGAACTCAGCATAAAGGAATGATAAATTGCCTCAAGATATTGGGAATGAATCTCTATCAATATAATTACCAAAAAAACACCTCATCATTTGCTATATAATGGAATAAATTCTAGCTATAGGAACAGGCTAGTCATGACCCCACCTCTACACACAAACTGACCATCAGTGGGTATCTCCCCTTATTGATAGGAATAACCCATAAGGATTAAAGCATATCTGGATCATCTGAAATAAAAAATACATGAAATATTATAAAAAAATTATATATTATTTGTGTCAACTTTCCTATACCTCTAAAAAATTTATCAGAGTTATGGTTTTACTAATAGGTTATCAGAGTCCTGTCGAAAGGAAACACTACCCACCACACCTATGTTGGTATCTCAACTATTATAAAAAAACTCAAGACCCCATTAAAATCATTTACCTAAGTCCCAAAACTAAATCCTTATATGACTACTAACTACAAACTCTGTCTCTTGGAAAATATAGCTCTGATATCACTATGGAATAACCCAATACACCAAGGATTCTCCAGAGCTAGTAGTAGGTTGAGAGTGCCACCCTAATCTCACCTCAAATAAGCAAGGGGATATTGAATAACACTAGTTAGGAATATATCAAAACATGGGAGGAATAATCCAATAAAAACCTACAACAAACATGTATCTAATAAAAAAATAACCGAAAACACCATCAATATATATATATATATAACTGAACAATATACAATGCATTCATGAGAAAATGAATATAAATATATGCTATATGGTAAGTATAAGAAAAATAGTATATCTAAAAATTATCTAAAACACAAATCATTGAGAATATGGTCCACACTATAAGCAATCATGGATCAAAATATGTCTTTAGTTGTCACCCCCCAAATCATGAATCACTACACTTATTAATGCATTGAAAAGGATAACCAGTGATGAAATTTGAAAAATCCACACCAGCTCTACATCCACCTAGACCATATTTGAATCAATGTGTCATTTTCATAGACACAACTTGTGTGGGAATGAGGACTGTGCAAGGGTGAGTATAAACATACCCACTTATACACCTTGAAAACCCTAAAGGGAACAAAAATTAATAAGTCAACTTAAATATAACATTACTATTATAACCAAAAAATGACTAGGGAAGATAATATATATATAATAAACCAATAGAAGTCACTAAGAAATACATTAAAGTCAAAACCGTCCTATATCTAACCGATGAGGATCAAAATTTCATGTGAAACTATGAATGATCAAAGTAATTAAATGTCTATGAAATCCAAAGTAGATGGTGAGTCACACATCACATCTCGAAAGACACCATGTATTAGTTCTTGAGGATTCAAAAGTATCAAATAATCCCACACTAAGTTCTTACAACTAATATAGTACCACATGAATCTTTGTAAGGGAGCCATCACATCTCCAAAGCGCGATCTCTAGTTAAAGGGATACCATATCCTCTGACCCATCCAAAATGTACTATCGACAATGCATCCAAACTACCCAAGTCTAAGATTCATGTAACCCATCTTGAACTATAGTAGGGACCCATGAATCATTGATGGGTATGTAATGGTCAAGGGAGTACTAAACCCTATGGATGACTCACACCCCACCTAATCTCTTAGACAAGAAAGTATTGACTCTTTAAATAGGAGACCCACACCCTAGGTGTGTATTGTAACAAACTAACAATATTTGAACCACCATATCACATGTTTTGGACTACCACTATTCCTAAAGGGTGTTCCTAATCCCCATAGTCCATAAACTAGTGCCTGGTTATCAAGAAAACAAAATTAGGAATGGTTTCACCCTCATAATAACCATATATATTAGTAGTGGAAACCACTGGGAATCCAATATGACATATTCAAAAATTAGGAATCCATTCATATCAAACAAAAAGATCCAAATAAATAAACTAACCAAACTAGAATAATGAAATAAACATCCATCCAAAATATATAACTAAATATACTGAGTAAAATATGGCAGGAATAATTGGTCAATACAATATCTCAAAAAGAAATAGGAGCCTGAACATCTCCAACAAAACCTCTATGTGACACAAAATCACTCACCATACTCCAACACATCCATCAACATACCCCAAAAATGATAACCAATCTAAAATAAAACTATAAGAACCTAGGATAAAATATAAGATCTGTATTAACATTCTTACTAGTGAATATATAGGATATGATCCAAACATGCCAAGTAGGATTTCACCAAAGAGTCCATGAAATTCCCTTTAAAAATAAGTTCATAAATTCTAGTTTGAACAAAATTTATAAAATGGGTTTTCACATGTGAGTATAGATAAAATCAAGTATCATTCCATAATCACTTTTAGAAAACTTCAACCTTTTCTCAAGAAAAATATGGGTGGAACCAATGTCTTTGATAAAACTTTTCAAGACATGGAAATAGGATATTTAAATTCATGAAAACATCACCAAACTCCTTTTATTTCCTTTTTTCCTATAACATTTCTTAAAATATCTATTTCCCTAAGCAACCTTATGCATTTATTCAAAAAACATCATTCAAAACAATATCTTAAATCCAATTTATAAAAACAACATTTCTTTTCTTTTAAAACCACACTTTCAAAACAATTTTGTAGATTATTTTTAAATTAATATGAAACCATTACTATAAAATCACATAAGCACAACAGGCCCTGATGTATCAATGGATCATAAAAAAAATAAAAAACAACCACATAATGGTTCCACACAATGGTTCCAAAGAATCGAAATATAAGGGATACAACAAGGTGAATAATTAGATCCCCTAAATCATTAACAATATGAACTAGGTATCATGGGTAACTCACTAGGATCGAAAATGAACTATACTAGACCTGGTTTATCAGATCACTCACTAGACCCCTATATAAAATCAGAACATCCCTTTAGGCACCCTTTTTGTTCTGCGAGTACCATATAGAACCCCTAGGAGGGTGAAACTTTCCCATATCACTGGATGTTTGGATTGTACTAAGATAGTGTAACACATATCTAGAACTTATACATAATTTCCTTGGGTTCCCATGATATGTCAAAAGTGGAATTGAGAAAAAAAGAAAAATCATAAAATCATCACATGATCAAAATCATAACAATAATTCTTATCTCTTCTCTAATACCCTCATAATAAAAAAACCTTTACCACACATGCATAAATATCAATAAGAAATATGGAACATCTCTCCCAGGGTTACAATGCACATCAAGTGAAATAAAATAAAGAGGATTAATTGAGAGAAACCACAATCACTATGAATATTCCTTTATAAAGTTCCAACTAGGCCTTTTAAAACACACTTAGAATTCCAAGACACTTTATCGACTTTTAAAAGTATTCCAGGAAAGCCTTCATTGAAATACATTTCGAAACAAACACATTACAAAAAGAACAAAATAACAAAGTCTTTAAAAAAATTTAAATAAGAGTCAGAACACTCATTTAATTTTAAACTTTCCATTTAAAAAATAAAACATTCCCTTTTAAAATAAACTCGTTCCAAACATACCATTTACGTATTTGAATTCACTTGAAAGAGACACTTGGGAATTTTCACAAATACTTAGCATGCACCACCTTAAGTTTGAATAAAAACAAGAAATTAGTTGAAAAAACCATTTTCATTCCAAGATTAAAAATCATTGAAAACTACTAAAAATCCATCCTAAGTACCGAACATCTGTATACATTCAAAAGAAAGAATTTATAAACACTCAAGTATTTCATGACACATCATATAAGAGAATTTCACAGAAACACCTACCTTAATATTTGAAAATGAATTGTAAGAAGTTTCATTTAGAGGTTAAATAAAAACCAAAAAAAATGTGTAACACCCCAAACTTTTAATATATTATTACCTTTAAATAAGTCCATTTGTTTGATAACATTCTCTATGAGCAATACTGAACTTAAACAAAAAACGTGATACATTTAGATAAAGATATAAGTACTAAATATAAGCAGTAAAAACCCAACCAATAAATTAAAGGGTATTAATATAAGTAACCACATTATTAAATATGGGTATAATTAAAATAAAGTCTAGTTTTAATACAAATGAAATTCAATTAGTACACACTAAAATAACTAAGAAAATCCTTTTACGCTAAAAATTAATTTTTTTTCTAAAATTAGTGTTTTATTTCAAGAAACTAATAATATTATGAATAAATAACAGTAAAATAAAATGATATTATTAATTAAATATTACCAATAAATTAATTAGTAATTTATAGAAAATAATAAAAAATAATATTTAATATTTTAAAATGTTATTTTCTAATATGAACAATTTTACTATATTTTGTGATTTTATTTAAATATTGAATTCTCAAATTTTGTAAATTTGATTTGAAAAAATTAATATCATTTTTGGATTAAAAATTATAATATAATCTTAAGATTAATTTTTTTCTAAAATAATTTATTTTAGTTGAATAGTTCAAAATATCATTTTTGAAAACGCTGTGACTTTCATTACATCACTTAGATATAAGAATAAACTAAAAATAAAGATTTTTTTTAACAAAATATATGTTTTATAAGTAATTGTTTTTATTTTTATATATTATGTTTTAATTACAAACCTATATTTGATATTTTAGAAAATAAGTAATGTTTTATCCGAAATTATTTTTAAAATATTATTCATTTTAATTTCAGAATTATTTTTTATAACTTATATAAATTGGAAAAAATTAAATGGATCTAAAATTTTTAATCAGTGGGACCAAATTATCTAATAAGGAAAAATTTATTTTTAGAAATAAAATTTAAGTTATATTAGTTAAAAACTAGTTACTGAAGTAAAATCTTAAATAAAAAAGTAATAATTCAAGGGGTAAATTGATTAAAAAATGTTAAAATAATGTTTTAATTGAGTTTTTGAAAGATTATTTACCTTATATCACTATAAAATTAATTATTTTGTATTTTTTGAGTCACATTATAGTATTAACATGTGTTCCCTTTATATTAAGTTGAAATATTTACAAAAATAGAATTCTCAACACCTATAAAAGGGGCCTCTCAACACTACTTAAATAAAATCCTAAAAATAAGGTTACATCATGAAAAATTACCTTTTTTTCTTACCCTAGAATACTATTTCACTCTCTTAAGCTTCTGATCACAAGATATTAGCATATTCTACCCATTTCTAATGGATATTCCTAGGAAATCGGAAATTGATCAACATGAATAATCATTTTTTACTTAAATTATTTCTTTTATATTTTTATTTTAAAATTATAATTTTAAAATACCTATGTAATGAAATAAGTGTTGGTTATATATTAAATTTTATTATTCTATGTAAATAATCATTAATAACCTTTTCCTCTTTTCTATTGAGAAAAATGAAAGTGCCATTTGTGCATTGTGTGGACTACCACCTCCATGATGCAACATGTTTTGTTTTCATTCACCACTTTAATCTAATAGTATAGAAGGGTAAATTAATAAATAATTATGATATTTATATTATATTTATAAATATTAAATAATAAATAATATTTCTCCTTCCCCCCTTTCTATGAAATTGAAGTCATCATCCATGCGTACGTGCAGATTACCACCTCCATAGAAAAGTGTATTATGTTTTTCATTACTTCCATTCATTGATTTATATAAGAATGGGGTTAAATTATAAATATTATTTTTATGATATCATTAAGTTCATGGTATAAAAAATTGTATAATCTATTAATTATATGACCAAAAAATGATTATCGGTAATTGAATCATTTGAAAAGAGTGTACTCTCTCTTATTTCTAAGTAATGAATTTATATAAACTATATTATCCTTATAATTCTTTAAAATTATGATATCTCACACTAATAAAACTTAAATAATACCATTATGATTATTTTAAAATGATATTACAACTAAATCATCCCATAATCATCCACTAATCATGGTAGGTTTATGTTTGAG
The DNA here is from genome assembly GCA_963277665.1 of Viscum album. Lineage (NCBI taxonomy): Eukaryota > Viridiplantae > Streptophyta > Magnoliopsida > Santalales > Viscaceae > Viscum > Viscum album. Next base: position 511,167,306 of record OY728127.1, on the reverse strand, counting down.
TCGGTTTAACCATCTACTTGAACAATACTATGAATTTATATAATGGAAGACTATGATAAAATATTTACTAATATAATATGATATAAATATGTAAATATTTTTTTGGGTTCTTCTAATTTTAGATAAATATTTAACTCATGAATTAAGAAATCACCCTTAGTTCATTAAGAATCACCAAAACATGCTCATCCCCAATTTCATCCTCATGGATTGTAAAAAAAATGTTATGAAATGAAATTATAACTTTATAAAATATCTTGTAAAATCTTTTAAAGTACCTTATATAATATAATAATGATTTATTTTTAAAAAATAATATATACCAATACCATATCTATGAAACTAGTTCAAACCGATAAAGATTACTTACACCTGATGTTGAAAATAGGTAAAAACTAAGTAATATATATAAGTATGTAATGATTATAAATTAGGGGTATAAATGGTTATATTTATGAATAAGTTTTTTGTGTATTTATTTAATTAACTTAATTTAATTATTCATGATATGTTTTGCAATTGAAAAATGAATTTGGATCGAGGTAAGGGTTTTCATCTCCAATTCCTCTCTTTGAGACTGGTTTGGTATTATGAATCGAATTTAATTTATGTTATGTATATAGTACATATTTAGATATAATATAATTAATTATCTTAAAATCATGGTATTTTAATTTTAATTACAATCAATCTCTTTTAAGGGGTTTGGATTAAAATGCAACTCTTGTTGTAAGGGTTCTTTGTCTCAAACTTTAATTCCCTGAGACATTTTTATGTTATGAACCATGTTTTCATTTTAATGGTGTATTAAATTCCCATGGATTTATATTTATCATATATTATTGTTATTCATGGGAAATAATAATCCACCTGAGTTAATTTTTATTAAATGGATTTTCACTTAGTTTTTACTCCAGTTGTAAGGATTTTTGGTAACTCAATTTTCATTCATTGAGTTATAATCATTTATCTTATAATTATTTCATATAAGTTGGGTACATTATAACATTTTATTTTAACAGTATTAAAAAGGATCCATTATTTTCCTTATCAAATTTCTTATCTTTGGATCCACATTTCCTAGAGAAAAATTTATATTAATTTCAAGTATCTATTATTTTAGATTATTTTTATAATTAATATTTTTCATTATCTTTCAATTCCCTTTTTCAAAAGTTACTTTTGAAAGTGACATGTATGTTTTTATTCTACATAAATGTTAAAAATGTTTTCTAAAAATCCTTTTATGTTTTTTTTTCAATTTACCTTATCATTTTAAAAAGGATTTACCTTAATGGGGTTTATGTTTCATTATTTATTCCATAATATTTATATTTATCATGTAGGGGATTAAAATAAAAATATTAAACAATTTGATTATTTTCCCTTCTTTTGTGATATTATTTGGAGAATTATTTTTGTGAGGGTATATTTCATTTTAAAAAACATCCTTATAAGTTTCCTTTGTTACACTAGGGATATGTTCTTTTATAACCATAAAAATTGTTTCTCTAGATGGATTTTGATCTTTTTATTCTAGCATTGACTTAAATATATGATCATTACCCTATATGTTGTGAACATCTCATTTTATAAAATTAAGATTAGTGGATGTTCACCTAGAAGGAAATATTATTTATTAGTTGAGGAATTATTAACATTATTGATTACTATTGAGTATTAACCTTGGTTGATTATATGTTGAAAGACTATATTTTTCATTATATGGATATATATGTTTTTATTAATTTAGAGGTTTCTTATAGAATGGTATAAAATGTATTGTTTACTATTTTGGTGAATGTATTAGACTTAATGAAGTGATGGGTGGGTCCTAACATTATATAGCCCTCGATGAATCTATAGGTCTCATTAGTTGAAATAACTTAGGGTTTGGTGTATACCTTTCTCTATATTAGTATATTATCTGGGAATAAAGTCTTAGTGACTTTTAATTATAGTATGAAATTTTAAATTCCACTAGTATGAGATCAATGTTATTGATATCCATGTTTATGACATTATTCATATTATTTATTCATGTCATATTATGTATGACATGGTTGAAAGTTTTAGTTATATGTTTTCTTTACTGAGTATTTGATCTTACCCATTTTTTATATTTATATTCCATAGGTTATGAAAAAATGTAGTGCATAATATATTTCAATAAAGATTACTTGTGTGGAAGAATTTATGGGAGATATTAAAGACTTATCATTGATTAAGTAGTTTCTTATATAGTGGATGGAAAATTTACTTTTGTTAAAAAAAGACATGGGATTTTTTAATTTATGTTTTATCTTAATTATATAAATATATACAACTAAATGGTAATGGTAGTGTATGTGAAACATTTTTTGTAAGTTATCTAATTATGGGATAATTATGTTTTGGAATCTATAGTTAGTATCAACTCTAGTATTTAATGTATGTGTTTAGAGCACTGGATCCAAGAGTGTGGGTTAGGGGTGACACAGTTGGTATGAGAGTAGGGTTTAGTTAAATTTCAAGATTAATATGTTTGTTGAGGATTATTTAGGGGTTAATTAGTTAAGGTTTATCAAAATTTCAAAGGTATATATAACCCTTTAGTATAATATATTACTAAATTTTAATTTAATAACGTACATTTTATTTAGGGATTATGATAAGATTACATTAGTGAAAACCCAAGAGATATGTCTAAGTGAGAATTATATGTATAAGATAACATCCTAAAGTTTTATAAAATTAGATACATTGTGTTTATAGTAAAAAATACATCCCTATTTGGATACTACTAGTGGATATAGGATATAACATAGATGTACTAAGGGGTGATAACCCTGAAAAAGGGTGTATTGGGTATTAACCCAATCATCACCCAATGCATGAAAAAGAGGCCTAACTACACACTTGGTTTTAAACTCCTGGGGGATATTCTTTAATCGATTACAATTATATTTATGAACCATTATGAGGTATTTAAATATTTTTAGGTTAGATTACCTTATAGGAAAATGACCAAGGATAAAATATATTGTAATGCATAGATTCATAATTTAAGGTATATATTAATTGATATGTGTTTTCCTATATAAAGGATAATTTTGATTTTTAGATCATATATTTCAATAATTTTTTGGGTTTAGAATTTTTTAAGAAATTTAATGGTAATTTTAGATCTCTATTTTTAGGATTAGGTTAATAAGTACAAGAGAACCCAACTCAAATTAACCTAGGTTGAACCAATAATGATATTGGTTAAATTGAGAGTGATATACATTGAACCATTTATGATACAAGTTGAGTAGTAATTACTATAGGTTAACATGATAGTATTAAAAATTTATACATATGGAAGTTAAATATTCCTATGGTTATATATAATAATTCTCTTATAATCATAATCACTCATGTTAACAATTTTTGTTTTATTAATTAATGAAGCCTGAAGGAACCAAGTTAACAATAGATTCCATGGACAATTTAGAAACTGTACCAATGAATAAATTAATGGGATAAGGTATGTCTTTATAAATATTATGATTATTCCAAAATATATATCAAGAATTATGATTAATAATGTGAACATAGTTGAAATAAAAAACACACCAAAGAAGAGAAGGATAGAATCTCACATAAATTTGGGTGACAAAGATGATGTAATAAATAAGATCCAATTTCCTAAATATAAGAAATGTGGGAATAATAATAGGGTAAATTTACATAAAGGGACAGGTAAATGATATAAGTGTAGAGATTTAGTTCATTAGACTCACAATTTTAAGGGAAAGATATGATCTAGAAAAATCTGTTGCTCTAATTACAATAGAGTTGGGCATTAGGCAACTCAATGTCCTAATCCAAGGGACAAAAAAGGAAATAGTCACAAAAAACTATGTGAAAAAGGAAAAAATTATGAAACTACTAAAAAATTAGAATATATTTATTTTTCACTCTAGATTTTATTGTGTCCTATGTCATGTAAGTTTTCACCAACTAATGGATATTGAGTTATAAATAAGAACCCATAGTGGTATGATTATCATATAGATAATTTCAAGGTTTGTTGGTAGTTTTTCCCTATGGATCAAGATTTTATTCCCTTATGAGAATTATCTATGAAATTAATAATTCATTATATATATTTAAAAATTTATTTTAGTAAATTTTCATATAGATAAATCTAATTGCACATCCTAAATAAACCAATGTTCATCTAGTGATGTATGGTTACTTATGAGTTCTTTAGAGAAATTACACTGATATTATAAGTCAAATTATGGGGATGAAATTTATTTATGTGGGAATGTAACACCCTAAAATTTTAATATATGATTAACTTTAAATAGGTTAATGTGTTCGATATCTTTCTCTATAAGAAATTATAAACTCAAATAAATACTGCGATACAATTAGATAATGACATAAGTAATAAATATAACTCTTAAAAACCTAGATGTTGAATTATAGGGTATGAATAAGAATATAAACATTATTAAATATGGGTATAATGAAAATAAAGTCTAATTTTAATAGTAAGGAAATTCAATTAGTATAGCTAAAACAACCAAGACAATTATTTTATGATTAAAAATATATTTTTCTAAAATTGGTCTTTTATTTATATAAACTAAGTATATTACAAATAAATAATAATGGAATATATTGATAATATGAATAATATATTATCAATAAATAAATTTTAAATTAATAATAAATAATGATAAATAATAGTTAACATTTTAAAAAGCTACTTTCCAGTATAAACAAATTTTCACTATATTTTGGGATTTTAATTAAATATTGAATTCTAAAATTTTAGAAATTTTATTTGAAAAAATTATTATTATTTTTTATTAAATACAATTATATAATATTAAGATATGTTTTTATTATTTTTTAAAATAAATGATTTTTATGTGAATAGTGCAAAATACCATTTTTAAAAATATAGTGGTTTTTATGACATCACTTGGATATAAGATTTAACTAAAACATATGAAACCTTTTTATTGAAAAAAATATATTGGTTATAACTAAAATTATGTATATTTTAAAATATTATTTTTTAATTACAAACCTATATTTTATATTTTAGAACATAAGTATTATTTTTCTCAAAAATTATTTTTAATACATTATACATTTATATTTTAAAATTGATTTTTATCATATTTATAAATTGAATAGAATGAAATATATTTAAAATTTATAATCGGTGGGTCCAAATTATCTAATAATAATCACTTTACTTCTAGGCATAAATATTAAGTTACCTTAGGTAAAAATTATTTACTTTAATAAAATATTAAATGGAAAAAGTAATAATTCAAGGGGTAAATGGCTCGAAACACGTTGAAAAAATGTTTTTAATTGACTGGTTGAGATATGATAGATTATATCTCACCCTACACCCAATTATTTAATTTTTTCTCATCTTAATAGGTTTAAAATGTTTCCCCTTTATATTAAGTTGAAATATTTACAAAAATTTCATTCTCACCACTTATAAATGGAGCCTCTCACAACTCCATAAATACACTACTAAAAATTAGGTTTCCACATAAAAACCTTACTTTTTTTCCTTCCCCTAGAATAATATTTCACTCACATTAGATTATTTTCACATTATATTATCCTATTCCATCCATTTTGAAAAGATCTTCCAAGGAAATCTCAAAGTGCTCAATGTGAGTAATCTTTTTTACTTAACTTTTTTCTTTTTCTTTTCCAATTATAATATTCAAATCCATATTTAATAAAATATTTATTGGTTATATAATTAATGTTTTTATACTATGAGAATAATCATCTATAACCTTTTCCCTTTTCCATTTAGAAAAATGAAACCGCCATTCATGTGTTGTTAGGACTACTACCTCCATGACACAATGCATTTGTTTTCTTTTTCCACCTTAAAAGGATATTATAAAAGAGGAATTCAATAAATAATTACGATATTTATATAATATTTATGATTATCAAATAATAAACCATATTACACCTTCCTCCCTTTCTATAAAGATGAAATCATTATCTATGCATATGTGTGGACCACTACCTCTATAGAATGCAGTATTTCGTTTTTCATTACCTTATATCATGTATTGTGATAAGGATTATGTTAATGGATAAATATGATGTTTATGATATCATTATGGTTTTGGTATGAAATATTGGGGAACCTATTAACTATATGATCAATAAATTTTTATTGTTAATTCAATCATTTAAAATGAGTGTACTAAGAAGAAAATTATCTATTCTTTCTAAGTAATGACTTTATATAAACCATATTCTCTTTCTACTTATTTAAAATTATGATATATCACACTAATAAATGCTAAATAATATCATCATTCTTCTGGTATAATTATATTATAACAAAAACACCCAATAATCCTCTTTTAATCATGTTAGGTTCATGTTTAGGTCAGTTTAACAACCTACTTGAAAATACTATTAATTTATATCATTTTTATCAATATTTAACTCATCAATTAAAAAATAACCCTTAGTTTATTAAGAACAACCAAAACATGCTCATTGAAAATTTTATCCTCATGGATCAAAGCCAAAACTTCTATGAAATTAAATTATGGATTTATAAACTATCATGGAACATCTATTATAGTACCTCATATGATCGAAGAATGATGGAATTTAAAAAAGGATATATACCAACACCACTTTTACAAAAATAGTTCAGTGCGATAAAGATTAATTACGTCCATTATTGAGAATAGGTAAAAACTAACTAATATATACATTTATAGAATAATTATAATGGTTATAGTTATGAATAAGGTTCTTGGGGGTGTATTTAATGAACATAATTTAATTATTCAGGATATTTGGTGAAAGTGAATAATGAATTAGGACCGCGGTAATTGTTTTTATCTCAAATTACTCGCTTTGAGACATGTTTGGTATTATATACCTAATTTCATTTATGTGGTGTATATACTGACTATTTTAGATATCATATCCTTAATTATCTTTTAATAAGGGTATTTAATTTTTAATTACAACCCCTCTCTTTTAAGGGGTTTTGATTAAAATATTACTCAATTATCAAGGGTTCTTTGTCCTAAACTTTAATTCCTTGAGACATGTTTATGTTTTGCACAATGTTTTCCTTTTAATGGTGTATTAAATTCACACAGATGTATATTTATCATATTTTTTTTTATTCATGGGAAATACTAAGAAAACATAGTTCATCTTCATTAAATGGATTTTTACTCAGTTGTTACAATAGGTGTAGTGGTATTTGGTAACTCAATTTTCATTCATTGAGTTATTATTATTTAACTTATACTTATTTAATATAATTTGGGTACATTATCACCTTTGATTGTATTATTTGGTATTTTTTTCATTTACATTATTACTATACAAAACTACCATTTTGAAATATTTCTTACTTCAAGGATTATATTTCCTATAAGGGATATTTATAAATCAAGTTTCCTTTTATTGAATTATATTGTTTCATTATGAATTTATTTGTTTCATGCCTAGGTTATTCCATCATAATATTTTATTTTATGTTATCTTATGACCCTCTTTGGGAAAATGAATTTTTAATAAAAATAAGTTTTTATTACGCTTTTTCCCACATGGGTATTCAAGAAATGTATTTTCAAAGTATTAAAAAGGTTCATTTCCTTTCATTATCAAATTTTTTATCTTTGGATCCAAATTTCCTATAAAAAAAATCATTTCATTTTCAAGGCTCTATTATTGGAGATTTTTTTAAAAGTAAATTTTTTCAAAATCTTTCACTTAACCTTTTCAAGGGTGTATTTAATTTATGAAAAAATCCTTGAAAGTTTCCTTTGTTTCACCAGGTATAAATTATTCTATAACCATCCATTTTATTTATCATGATCACTTTTTATCAAGTTATTCCAGTACTTTATTAATAGTATACTCATTACCCTCTATGGTGTGAACATATCATTTTAAAAAATTCATATTGAAGGATGTTCAACTAGAAATAAATATTATTTATTGTATGGGGAAGTATTGAAATTCTTGATTATTATTGATAGCTAATATATATTGATTATGTATTAGGATTCTATATTTTTCATTACATTAATACACATGTTTTTTATTCATGTAGAGGTTCCTTAGGGAATAGTATGAGATGCCTTGTTGAATATTATGGTGAATGCATTAGACTTTATCAAGTGATTGGTGGGGCCCAATATTATATATCCCCTCGATGCATCAATCAGTCTAATGAGGAAAAATAAATTGGGTTTTGATGTATTCATGTCCCCATATTAATATGTTTTCTTATAAAAAGGCCTTGATGAAATATTGTTATAGTCTATAATTATTCATTCCATTAGTATGAGATCAATATTATTGATATCCATATTTTAATTTATTTCCATGGGAATAGTATTCTCTTAGTTTTTGTTGAATATTAAATTATTCAGATTATTTATTTCTATCATATTATGTATTCCATTTTTATGTTTTTGACATATTTAGTGATATGTTTCTCTTATTTAGTGTTTGAGCTCACCCCTTTCTTCTGTTTACATTCCTCATGTTATAAAGAAAATTAGTACACATGATATTTCTAGAAGGATAGTATGTGTAGAAGAATTTTTGGGAGATATTGAAGACTTATTATAGATTAAGTAATTTCTTATATATTAAGGGAAAATATCCTTTATTTAAAAAATACATGGGTTTTTTTAGTTTTTTTTCCTAATTATTTGAAGTTATAAACCTAAAAGGTATTGGGAATGTATGTAATTAAATATTTTCTTCAATTATTGTAATTATGGGATATTTATTTTCATAAATCTATAGTTTTTATCAAATATAGTATGTAAATTATGTGTTCAGAGCACCGAATTCAGGAGTGTGTGTCTAGGGAATCACATAATGACCTCTATAAGACCTAGGAAACCAAATACGCATTTTAAAAACTACCTAAACCCTAGATTAAGCCAACATATACAATAGGTTCCATGATATAAATAGATATCAAGATGAAATAGAAGTAAGAAAGAGAAAGCAGGGGAAATGAAGAACCTATCTTATAATTCCTCTTAAAATCAAATAAGATCAGGGCTTGGAGTATTGAAGGAGGAGGAATAGATCTCCCTTGAGCTTCCTTTTGAATGATAGATCCAAATTAGGAGTAAATGAGGAAAAAATTAAGATCAAATTAATGAGGGTAATGATTTTATTTATCAATTTTAAAATAAATTTAGATTGTGATTTATCATAGTGTGGTCACCTGCACCTTGATGTGATGTGATTCTAGGCAGCCTAAAATGCCCAGCCACTCTGACATAACTCAACCCTGCACATTGTTTTGATCACGTGCCTTGACAATACACCACAATATACACCAAAACATGGTTTTCCCATGTTTTTTCCAAACGAACACACAAAATGTACCACAACATGTTGGGTATTAGTGTTTCCATCCCTAGACCATGACACATTGCCACCATGGTGCTGAAAATGACTATCCAGTCTCCCCCATTTCCCATAATAAAAATACTTAACCAAAATTACCTCCAAAATTCTCATTGTAGAGGGTCTATCCATGTTTCTATAACCATACCATTACCACACCAATGACACACATACACCATGGTGTGGTAAAGTCACCTCACTTAAAAACTACTCTTTAAGGTCCAAAAAACTGAGAAAATAAGGGAATCTCCCAAAAAATTAAAATAGCCCATAATAATTTAATATAAAAAATGACATAGGAATGTAATAATTCTCCTCTGATTTCCAATTTTTAACCTGAAAAATTCATTATTAAATTTTTAAGGAAATAAAAAAATAAAAACCCCAACACCCTATTACAAGAGTTCAGAGGTTGGGGAAAAAATCAAAAGGATCCTAAGGTAAGGAAAATATCTCATATGACCTATTATTTAAAATATTTGAATGAATAATAAATTTCCACAAAAAACCTTGACTAAGATCCCTATCCAAAATCATTAAATAAAAATATATAAAGAAATATATATCTAACATAGGTCTCCCCGCAATTTATAATTTTTCTAAATTGGTGGAATAATGGGAAACATCTTCTATAAAAAGAAAGTTACCAAAAAAACCATGATAAAAAAATCATAAAGGGAACTAAAAATTTCACCAGTTACAAGGAACCATTAAAAACCTATTTTAAACTCCACTAATGATGAAAAATTCCAAGAAACACCTAAAAATCCCAAGATCAATTCATTGAATCCATCACTTCCAAAAATGATCACAAAACGCAACATTCTGAAACATAACTCAATAAGAAACAATATGGTTTCAATCTCAGGTTATAAAACTATGTTAAATGGTAACCTAGGGTCAAAATCATGGAACACCAACTCCCAGTGATCTCGACTAAAATTACAAACCTAGTAGATCTCACAGTCCATCCATTCACAACCACATATCCCGGTTGCACATGCACGCACCCTCAGCTTCCCCATGTCTCATCCATCAATACAAGACTCATTCATAATACTCACCACAAATATACCATCACAAATAAACCATAAAATTTTATAATAAAATAATGAGGCAGGAACATCTCAAGTAAACCACCAATCATAGAAGAGTAAATAAAGGGCACCCAAATAACACACCATTAGAAAACATTATCAAAACCAAAACTTATATTATTTCATAGAGAAAGAATCCCAAAATAGATCATTACTCAAAATCAAAACTTACACCTAAAACTCCAGGAAGATCTGTCCTCATAAATCAAACTATCTGGACACATCTCACTATCTTAGTTCACATCACTCAATATATATGGTTCCATAAATAAACTGATTATGAAAATAATACCTTGAATAATTCCAAGACACAATACTATAATACCAAGAGAGAAAAAAAATGTCTTCCACTCCATTCAATGTTTAGGTAGAGCCAATAATATAAAAGAAACCATTTTTAAGGATAAACACCATACCTTTACTCAAGACCTTTCTTATAGGCTTACTTAAAACAAAACAAATCATAGACCTAACCTGATCATGTATCCCCAACCACAATAAAAAGTCCCAATATCAATAAAAGAACATAAAAAATCACAACTTATTAAAAAAGAAAAAATTATTTGAAAAACTTTTGATAAATTTAACTTTCATTTTAAAACATTTACATATTTTATTTTAGAAAATGACCTTCCATGAAATCAATATTCAATAGGGTCAAAACCATTTTCAAATAAACCCCCAAACTTGCTTGTAAAACCAATACGATTTATCGATTTCATAATAAAATCAACTACATTAGAAAAAATTTTATAACAACAAAATAAATTTTGTAAACAAACCCCAATGATTCATTTAAAATCAAAATATTTTTCATAAAACCCACTTTTCATGCACAAAAAAAGTTTCACTTCACGCTCATAAGAAAGATCACTCCACAATTTTAACCAAAATCCAATATAATAACATAAACATATCACAAGACTCACTTTGATTCTTTTTAAAGTATCAAGAGTCAACTAACAATAGTCCAATAATAAAGGGGTATAAATAAAAAAATGGGATGTGAAACTATGATTTAATTGTCAACATGGTTTAATAGTCCATGTGTATGTCATGTGAAAGTTACAAAAATGTTTCTAAAATCAAGCACTTGTTCACTGCATGGTTTATTAGGACATTAAATATAACCTTATACCTTTGATTACTTTTCCATTTTCATCACAAAATTTCATTATTAACCCCAAGTCAACTATTATAATTACAATAAGTTTAAAAATACTATCATCTCAAATATTAATCCAATGAGAATAATCAAAAAATAAACCAAAACCCAACTACCCATGGAAAATAATGATTCAGAGAAAGAAAGAGTGTGCCAAGATCTCCCTATACCTACCTATTGAATCCTAAAAGTCCTATATCTATACTAAAATATCTTTTAAATATCAAGAAAGTACTTCTATATCCTAGTCCACTTTTGAGAATATAGGCTCTATTACCATTTGTAAGGAACTGACCTATGCTGACCCACCACATCACCTGGGTTGGCCTGGAACTATGCCTGAAGATCATTTTAGATCCCCACGGGCTGGAAGCTAGTGCTTAGGTATCAATAAAACACACTTTGGAATAATTTCATTGTTGTAATAACCATATAGATAAGCAACGAAATCCACCAAGAATATAGAATAACCTATCCAGAAATTGGAAATCCATACATATAAAATATAAATATACCAATAAATAAACAAATAAAATAAGGAATAATGAAATAAACATCTATGAAAAATACACAACTAAATATACTGAATAAAATACAGTGGGTCATATTGTGTGATAAAACATCCCAAAAATAAATCAAAAACCAAACAGATCCACCTTTTACCAAGTAAAACAGGGGTGGAACCAATATCATTGAAATTTTTTTCAATCCATGGAAAGAAGACCTTTAAATTTGTGAAAAAAATTACAAAATTTTTTTTAGTCCACTTTCCAAAAACATTTATCAAGATATCAATTTTCATAAACAACTCACATATTTCCTTCAAAAGCAACATTCAAAACCATATCTTAAATCCTATTTATATATATAAAGAATTTCCTTTAAAACCACACTTTCAAAAACATTATATAAATATGTTTTAAAGTAAAATAAAACCATAATTGGGAAATCACATAAGAAAAATAGGTACTAAGGGAATAATTAATCATAATAAAAATAAACAATAACCACACAATGGTTCCAGACAATAAAAAGCTAGCGGATACAAAAAGGTGAATAATTAGATACCCTAAATCATCCTCAATAGGAAATAAGAATAATGCGTAACTCACTGGGCTCTAACATGAATGATACTTGACCCTATTTCATTATATCACTCACTGAGCTCTGATATAAAACTTGAACATCCCATTTTATACCCTTCTGTATCATTGGGAACTATTTAGAACCCTTAGGAGGGAAAAAATTTCCTAGGGAACTAGCTAGTTAGCGCACACTAAGCTAGCGTAATACATATACATAAATCAAATTTATGTACCTTGTATTCTAATTGTAACTATATTATGATGAAATTCTAAAACAACACTATATTTGATTTCATATACAATACACAACACAGAGTTCAAATGAACCATGAAATATTATTATTTAAATTTTATAGTCATAACCTAACAATTAAATTTGAGGGTATTTAATGTAGTAAAAACATTATTAAATATATATAAATGTATTAATCAATTAAAATTTATTGATTAATTATTAGGAAAAAACACTCATTTTTTTTGTAAAGTCATTTTATGCTTCAAAAATATGTTTTCTTCAAAAATAGTTTTTATTGTTTCTTGTACGTGAATAATATAATTAATTTATGGAACTTTTATTATTTTTATTTTATAAAAATTATATTATTTTTAATTAAAAATTTAAAAATTTGATAAGGTTGACTCTTTGGTAATTCTCTAAAAGTTTTATTTTTCAGCGAATAGTAGAAAATACTAATTTTTATTAAAAATTTTCTTTTATTTTCAAGTTCTAGAAAAGCCACATTATATTTTGGATTAGTTTTAAAATTTCATTAGTTTTTTTATTAAAAAAATATAATAACTTTTTATAGAATCAATATTATACTTTAAGTTGGTATAAAAACATTTTTATTCTTAAAAAATCATTTTTCTAGGAAATTACATTTCATCACATTTTGAGGGTTTAATATTAAATTTAAGTATACCAATTATTTTAATTGAATATGATAAAATGGATTTCATATTTTTAATTAGTATAATTAATATTAGGTAATAAGTTCAACTTAATCTTTGGTCAATATGAATAGTAATCTGCATAATTAATATTACATTTTGAGGGTAAATGATATTTTATGTTAAATAATATTTTATTAAACTATTAAAAAATCATAAACATATTTAAATAAGAAAATTACATTTATAAATGGTATGAAATATCATATCTTATCCATTTATGATCCAATTTTCACTTTATAAGTAAAATCACAACCCTTTAATATTGAAAAAGTCATTACCATGTTAAAGGTTAAAATTGGTTAACCAAGGGGTTAATCCAAATGATAAGGTTTAAAATGATATCTAAACCTATAAAATTTTGATTATATTACTATAGTAAGAAGATATCCTCATTATCTTTTAATATGTGTCATTTTGGAACCATTTTCATTGAGTTAAACATGTATTATATTAAAATATTTCATGTATTTCCAAAAAATAACATTAATGATATTTTATAATAAACTATATTTTATTAAATGATTAAAAATTCATAAAAATATTATTTAAAAAAAATTAATGTTATATGGTTTAAAATATTAACCACGGTCCATTTCTGGGTCACTTTTCCTATTATAGGCACTTTGATTTCTCTTTTAGTGTAAAAAAACCTTGATATCATAGAAATCATCAAAAGGGTAAATAAGGAGTTAAAACAAAGAGATAAGGGTGAAAACATCACAATTTTTTTTCCAAATTTTATTTTATTAGATTTTTTATAATCATACACATAATATATTCTAATTATAGAATTTTTCATCCACTTAAACATGAAAATTAATTTATGTTAATTTAATACTTTAAGAAATTCCAAGATTTCCCCTCACCTCTCTTATAAGATTAAACCCCCTATCCTATCCTCTATACACTTCAATATCCTTTTGGTTTAACCAATAAATTCCTAAATACCTTTATAACATACATCCCCAAATTATAGAGGTCTTTTTTTTGGAATAATACCAATCTTATAGGGTTCAAGGTGTAAAGAAATAAGGATTTTTTGAAGAAGATATAGAGTTCTTAACCAAGAATTTTCATTTTATTTCTTACTCCACCTCCTTAATATATTCTCAAACTATGCTAAAATAAATAAATTAATATCTTAAATATAATGAGATTTTATTATGTTAAGTTAATAACCTATGTCAATCTCTTCTTCTATCAAATGGGAAACAAAACCATCATTCGTTTGTATGAGGGACTACAACCCCATGAACTGATGTAATTCATTTTCCATAACCACCAATCATGGATGGTTATAATGATAGATTATATATATATATATATGATATTAATGACACAATTATCATTCTATAAATATGATATATCATCTATTTTCTTACCTTAACATTCATTGAAAAATGATAACGTCGTTCATGTTTATGTGCGGATTACTACCTATGTGAAGCGATGCAATTCATTTTTTATCACCAAATCACATGGTTTGTATATTTAAAGTATTTAAATATATAAAATTATATTTATAAGATAATAATAGTTATTTAAATATAAAATAATACTTACCTTCCTTCTCTCATGATCTTTAAAAAATGGAAATGTTACTCATGCGTACGTATGACCTACCACCTCCATCATTATAATGAAATTCATTTTTCATATCCATATTTCATAGTTGGTTTTAAAGTAATAATTTATATATAAAAACAATAATTTTTTCATGATTATTATTCTAGATATGATGTAATAATAACCTCTTAATGCACAGTCAACCCACCAAATCTATTTTTAAATTATGAACTGAACATCCTCAAAACACCCTAGTTAGACTTAACTGATTAAGTGATTAAATATTTTATTAAAATTAATTAAATAAATGTTTTAAGTATAAGGTATTTGACTTTAAAATTTCCAAATGGTAAGGGATTTTTTCTTAATTTCCCTAAATCAAGGGATGTTTTAATATCATACACATAATTTCTTTTATATGGTGTATATATTTCCTCTTTTATACGTTCTATCATGAATCCTTCATTGTTCATGGTATTTTAAGTTATAATTCAAATTATTTCAACCAAGGGGTTTTTATGAGAAATTTACCAAGTGGAAATAGATCCCATCTCAATTTCTCTTCATTAAGGAATATTTTAATATTAGGCACATAATTTCTTTTATATGGTGTATATACTGCCCCTTTTACATGCTATTTCATGAATCCTTCATAATTCATGGTATTTTAAGTTTCCATTCAAATTAACCCATGAAAATATATTTTACATGAATGTCACTAAGTTAGAAGGGTTTTCTTAACTTTATTATTATTCATTGGTTTATACTTCTACTTCATTAATGTTATTATTCCATTGTTATGTGTGAATTTGTCTCTAAATTATTTTATTATATATTTATAGTTGTTTTATATGTATTTAAATATATGCATACAATAACATCATAGATTAATTATCTATTTAAAATTTATAATCTTTATTTGGGTTTTCTTTGTCTCAATTTCATTTTTTGAAGGTAATTTTCATGATGTACACCATGATTTCCTTATATAGTGTACTTACTGCCTTATTAATGAATTTTTAAATATTTAATCATGAAAGTTATGGGATTTATAGAGCCATATAATAATATTTCTTGTAGGATATTTTGATTTTAAATTTGGAAAAGGTAAAGAATTTATGTTATAATATAATTTCTTTTTGATATTGTTTATGTTAAAGGTTCCATTGGGGGAAATCATATGCTCTTATTTTCTTAAAACACATATATTTTCTCTTATATTTATGAATATATTTTATATTATTAGTTTATTTTTCCTTCTTTATTTTTTAATGAAAGTTCAATAAACTTGTTCATAAGTGACGCTGATCTTGTATTTTTTTTATATTGATAATCATTCTATTCCATATCCATGTTCTCTAAAATGTTTTCATGAATTTTATATTATAAATTTTAATAATTTCCTAAATATATTTTACATGATCTTTAACCTTATTTTATAAGGTTTTAAAATGAAATTTCTTAACATTTTCCACATAGATCACTTTTTGTATCTCTTTACAAAATGTTTGAAAAGTGTATTTATTTTAATATTGACAAGTTGAACTGATTTTACTACCATTATTGAAATTAGTTTATTTGAATATTACTTTTTAAGTTTTCAATGTTATTTTAAAATAAATGGATTTTCACAATATTTTTATAATTTTTATTTATTGAAAGTTATTTTCAAATTAGAAAGTGCATTTTCTCCCATAATGTTTTAATGACTATTTAATGGTATTTTTATTCACCAATGAAAATAACTGTTGATGTTACTTATTCTACACTAAGGGTATTTTGTAAGGATACAATCATAATTATTTATTTGGATGGATTATGATTGTTTCAAATAAATTTTCAAGGAAACTCATTTATTTTACATGGGTTAATCAAGTAATTAAAGGAATAATGGTTGTTTATATGAGTTTTACAATTAAATGATAGCTTTATGTTCTTTATTATTGTTATATTTCTTGGATGTTGTTTATTATTATAGGTAGTTCTATTATAAACCAAAAAAGTTTGGTTATATTATAATCCAAGAACAGGTGGTTCCATTACAATCCAATGACGGGTGAGACCGATATAGATCTCTAATGGATTGGGTAAGGAGATACATTTAACTGGTTATAGGTTTTTCCTAAGAGATTTTTTAATTTAATAGGTAGGTTATTCTATTTTTAAGTGTAATATGATAATGATATTATAATATACAAACATGTTTTCTTTATATGTTCTATAAGTTTTTAATGGTACCTTTGATCATGATTGACATCACATGGATCGTGATTATTGATTATTATGACTCTTATCTTATGATAATTCTTTATGACATGTTTGATGATTGATGATCAAGGTATTGGTGGGTATGAATTATCTTATGTTATTCTCATGCATGTTGGTTATATTATCATACACTTATGCTTATCTCATGCTCACTAATGACATTAAACTATTAATGCTTATATTTATCCTTACTGAGCATTGTAGTTCACCCTTATTACATTTTACTTTTCATCAAGTTATGAAGGATGATATTAAATGAATTATATATAGAAATGTTTCGCATTGGAATAATATTATGGGACATGTTGAAGACATAATTTTTAAATGGAAAATATTGGTATGGTGGAAAAAATAGTCACTTAATTACATGGGTATTGTTATATAATATTTTTTCATAATTATCTAAAACTCTAAACCAAAAGGTCCTTAATTATTTAATGGATTTAGTTTTTCCATTTGATATTTTATGTTGGACATGTTAATCAGCATTAAATCCAAAAATGTAAATAATATGTTTTTCACTTATGATCTAAGAGTGTGGGTTCTGGGATATTACATTTGGTATCAGAGGAAATGTTTAGATAAATTTGGAAATTACGATATTTTATTGTGAAGTTAAAATAAGAGTTATGAATACCATCATGGGTTTATAAGTTTATGGTTTATCATAAGTTAAAAGACATAATCACCCCTTTTTGGGTTTTATGTTATATTATTTTAAGGCTACTAATGATATTTTGGGATAAGTTTTATTAGTTTGAGGTATATGTAACCCTTACGTTTTATGTGAAGGATTATTTCACAAGAATGCTGTTACATTTTTGGGGATATAAGTTTAAAGGTATAAAAAAACCTTTGAGGTTAAAACATTTTTTAATATTGAGGTTATTTAGATTAATTAAGATATAATATTATTTAGTAATATAATGATCTATTTTGAAAATTTGGTGTTATATTTGAATTTAAATATTAATATATTATTTATTCATATGAAGGGTTATTCATTTTTTGTATTATCTTACCTTATATTAACTATTTCAATTTTGGTTAATATATAAATATTGAAGGAATATATTTTTATCCTTTTAAATATTATTTGATCCATTATAAGTTGATTTTAGTGTCTTGGGTATGAAAAAGTAATCTTTAATACTCATAGTTTGGAGAAAAAGATGAGATTGTGGTGAAAATTGATTAATGGATAAATTTTGATTATGGATTAGAAGGAAATAAAGTAATTATATTTCCTTATATTCTTAGTAAATATGGAAAATGAATTATTAAAACCTAGGAAAATGATCTTGAAATAAAAATTTCATCCTATTACTTTCATTTCTAATGAATTTATGGTCCTTTTGAAACCTTATTGGTATCTAATTTTTTGTTCATTGACGTTCTCATTATCATTCAATTTATTGTGATTAAAGTTCTCAATTGTTCTATAACATTATTTGGACATTAATATTTCCATAAATATCTATATTTTTACTTCCCACTAATGTTATTTTATTTGAAAACCTAGCTATGTGTTATTCTATATAACCTTCGTATTTCCCTTTCCCTCTTTTTAGGAAAAAGTATTACTAACCCTTTTTACAATGTTTAATTTTAAAAAAGTTATTTTAAAATCTCAAGCCCTTGATTACCAAGAAAATGTTCAAATTGCGAGGACAAAATTTATTAAAGGGAGGAGAATGTAATATCGTGATATTTTAAAAGAACACTATATTCGATAGCATATACAACATGCAACACTAGTCTTAAATGAAACATGGAATATTATTATTTAAATGTTATAGTTAACATAGCCATTAAATTGAAGGGTATGAATATGATTAACCACATTATGAAATATACATATAACGTTAATACTCAATAAAAGCTTATTTATTAATTATTAATAAATATGAACTCATTTTTTTAGTAAAGTCATTTTATGATTCAAAAATGTGTTTTAAAAAAAATGTTTTTATTGATTATTATGAGAGAATATTATAATTAATTTATAAAACGTTTATAATTTTTATTTGATAAAATGGTGTTATTTTATAATTAATAATGTTAAAATTATATTAGGATTAATTTTTTATTTTTTTAAAAGTTTGATTTTTCAATGAATATTGAAAAATACTATTTTTATTGAAAACCATCTTTTATTTTAAAGTAATTAAAAAGACACATTATATTTGTATTAGTTTTAAAATTTATTTAGTTTATTTTAAATAAAAATAATCTAATAAATTTTATTGGAATCAACATTATACTTGAATTTGTTAAAAGACATTTTATACTTAAAAGGAGTTTTTTTAGAAAATCGCTTTTCGTCGTGTTTTATGAGTTTAATTTTAAGTTAAATTCAACCTCTTATATGAATTAAATTTGATAAAATGGGTTATGGATTTAAATTAATAATAACTAATATTAGGTAATATGGTCAACCTATTTTTATTTTAATATGAATAGTAACCATAGTAAAGTTTTGATACTACAATTAAGGTAAAATGGGTTAATTAGAGTTAAAAAATATGATAATGCTTAAAATCCATTCAAAAACATTCCTTAATATCACTGTATGAATCTATTTAATCCATAATCATAAAACTTTGAAAATATTACATTTTTATTCCATTTAGATTTGATTTTTACCTTTATAATATTTTAATTAAAGGATAAAGTCAAAAATGTCACTCCCTTGCTTTTAATATTTACAATATTTTGTGGAAAAGATTAAAAAAATTATGATAAATTATAAATAATTATTTTAAATATATATTTTTTCATCATGTTAATTTAATTTTAATTTTTAGTAATGAAATAATTGCCTTAAATTCTTAAACAACACCGAAAAAGTGCTTGTGAAAGAAATAGAAAAATCAAGTAAATGGTTTTAAAAAATCTAAAAGTATTATTTTTTGGGTTTTTTATATTTTCCCAAGAATTTTATATATCAATATAACATATTAGGTATGTTATAAAGGTTTATATTCTAATTCCATTAATATCTTGATGACTTTTAAGTCAAATTAAATGAATAGTGTCAATAAAGACATTAAAAATATTTTATTAAATTATTTAAAAATAATAAAAAATATTGAAAGAGTACATATAGGACTAAAAATGGTATAAAATCTCATCCATTTTCCATTTATGATCCAATTTTCATATTATAAGTAAAATTATAACCTTTTAATATTGAAGAAGTTATTACCATGATAAAAGTTAAAATTGGTTAACCAAAAGCTATGGTTTAAAATCATATCTAAACTTGTAAAAATTTGATTTAATGATTATATTAATATGATATAATACTTATATTCAAATAAATTTCATTTTGGAACCATTTTATATGAGTTATACATGTATTATATTATAATATATCATGTATTTCCAAAAGTGAAATTACTAATATTCTATATTAAAAAACATTTTTATTAAATAATTTAAATTTCATAAAAATCCTATATTCATCCAAGTGAATGGGATATGGTTAAAAATATCAACCATGATATATTTTTGTGTCCCTTTTACTTTTTTAGTAACCTTATTTTATACTTTAGTGTAAAAACTATTGATACAACATTAATCGTTAAAAGGGTTAACATGGGGGTAAAATAGAGAGATAAGGGTGAAAAAATCACTAAAACTTGTCCAAATATTATTTTATTAGATTATTTAGATCCCTACTTATATTTTCTTATAATTATATTTTTTTTCAACTTTAACATTAAAATTAATTTATATTAATTTAATACCTTATGAAATTCCTATATTTGTCCTCCCCTCACTTGTAAAAGGGAACCCCCTCTCTTCTCCTCTAAACACTTTAAGAGCTATTTGGTTAGAAAAATACCTACCCAAATCACTTCCTAACATACCTTACCACATTATATATATTTTTTATTTTGGTCATAATAGCAATCTTATAGGTTTTATGGTGTAAAGAAAATGTGGTTGTCAGAAGAAGATGAATAGTTCTTAATTTATTGTTTTTATTTTATTTATTTTTACACCTCCTTTGAATATTATTAAACTATTTTGAAATAATAACACCATTATATTACACATAATACGATGTTATTATGTTAATTTAATAACCTATATCCGTCTCATCTTCCATTAATTGGGAAACTAAACCATCATTTGTGTGTATGACAGACTACCACCTCACAAACCAATGTAATTAGTTTTCCATCACCACATATCACATATGGTTATAATTATTGATTTAATATATATATATACAGATATATATATATATACGATGTTCATGAAATAATTATAATTCTATAAAGATAATATATAATTCATTTTCTCACCTTTCAATCCATTAAAAAATGATAACGTCATTCATGTGTACATGTGGATTACCACCTCCATGAAGTGATGTGATTTTTTTCATAACCACATCACATGGGTTGTATATATATAGTATTTAAAAATATAATATTATATTTACAATATAGTTATAATTATATAAATATAAATTAATACTTACCATACTCCCCTTAAGATTATTGAAAAATGGAAACATTACTCATGTGTATGTATGACCTATGGTGTCTTTGATTATAACAAAGTTCATTTTTCATAACCATATTTCATGTATTTTTTTAAAATATAATTGATGTATAAAAATTATTGTTATATAATTATTATTATTTTGGAGATGTTGGAATAATGAAACCTTTATCCATGGTCAAAACGCCAAAGTCATTTTGAAATTAAGAACCGCACATCCTAAAAATACCCAATAAGGATTTAACTGATTATGTAATTAAATATATCATTAAAATAAAAGAAATAAATGAAATAAATTGTGTAATTATAAGGAAGTTAAATTTAAATTTACCACATGGTAAGTGATTTAATCTCATTTTCCTTTATTGAGGCATGTTTTAATGTTAGGCACCAAATTTCTTTTAAATGGTGTATATACTACCCCTTTTATATGTTATATCACGAATCCTTCATTATTCATGGTATTTTAATTTATAATTAAAATTATTTAAATAAATTTCATTTGAAAATAAAGCTACCAAGTGGTAAGGTATTTCATCTCAATTTTCATTCACCTAGCCCTATTTCAATGTCATGCACCTAATTTCTTTTATCTGATGTATATTTTTTCCCTTTTGTATGTTACATCATGAATCTATCACTCTTCATGTTATTTTAAGTTTCAATTAAAATTACATCATTAAAAGGGATTTAACTGGAAAGTTACTAAGTGTAAAGGGGTTTCTTAACCTAATTTACCTTCATTGGGTTATACTTTTACTTTATTAATTTTTTTATTCCATGATCACGTGTGAATTAATCTATAAATTATATTATTTTTTTTATTTCCATATGATTTATGTTAATTTAATTTTTTTCACATAATCACTTCATTTATTAATAATAACTTTAATATTTATTATCTTTATAAGTGTTTTCTTTGTCTCAATTTCATTTTCATGAGACATATTTAATGTTGCACACTATGATTTCCTTGTATAGTGTACTTAATAACTCATAATGAATTTTGACATTTTAATTCATTAAATTAATGGGATTTATAGATCTATATGATACTCTTTATTTCATTGACTTGATTTTAAAGTTACCAAATCAGTAAATAATTTATGTTAAAATATCCTTTCTTTTCAAGGTTATTTATTTTAAAGGTTCCCTTAAGGGAAATCATATACAATTATTTTCTTGAACCACATCTCTTTTATCATCTATTTATGAATGTTTTACAAATTTTTAGTTTCCATTTTGTCCATTATTTATTAAATAAACATAAATAATTTTTTTTATAAATGATATTCATCTCGTATCTTATTTTAAATTTAGAATCTTTCTGTTTCCTATCCACATTTTCTAAATATTTTAAAGAAATTTATTTTGTAAACACTTTTTTTAAATTTATTTTATATGATCATTGACCATATTTCAAAAGGTTTTGAAATGAAATTTCTTAATGTTTTCTGCATGCATAAATTTTTACACTCTTTACAAAATGTTTGAAAAGAATGTTTATTTTAACTTTTACAACATGAATATATTTTCCATTCGTCATGGAAATTATTTTCTTTGAAGATTAATTTATATATTTCCATTTTTATTTTCAAATAAACAGATTTTCAATTTTTTTATGATTTTTTAGTTTTTTAAATTGATTTTCCAAGTGGAAAGTATATTTTCCTAAAGAATGTTTTAATGATATTTTAATGGTATTTCCAATCACCAATGATATAACCATTTTCGTTACATTTTCTCTATCAGGGTTATTTTTTAATAATAATATTTCAATTACTTATCTATATGGATTATGATTGTTTGAAATATATTATCATGGAACTCATTTTTCAATTGGTTAATCATGTTATGAAAGGAATAATGTCTGTTTCTATGAGTTTTATGATGAAATGAAGGCTCTATTTCATTTTTCACATTATGGTTCTTGGAAATTATTTATGATGATAGATAGTTCTATTATAAACTAAGGATGGGTAGCTATGTTGTAAAGAGAGGATGGGTAATCTTGATATAGGTATCCAATACATTGGGTAAAGAGACTAAGTTAATCAGTTATTGGTTTCTCCTAAGATAATGTTGGTATATACCAGGTAGGTTATTCTATTTGTAACAGTGATATGATAATGATGTTTTAATATAAAAACACGTTTTCTTTACAATTTATATGATAATTTAAAGGAAAATTTGATCAAGATTTAAATCACATGGATTATGATTATTGATTCTTATGAATCATGTCTTATATAAATGATTTATTCTATGTTTCATGATTGATGATCTATTTATTTATGGGTATGAATTATCTTTTTTTATTCTCACGCACTTTGATTGAATCATCATACCCTTATACACCTCTTATTCTCAGTGATGAAGTTGAATTGTTAATGATAATTTTTATACTTACTGTGCATTTTAGCTCACGCTTCTTAAGTTTTACTTTTTCTTATCTTTTGAAGAATGATATTAAATGAATTATATCTAAAATGGTTTCATGTGTGAAGAATTTTATTGGAGATGTTGAAGACTTAATGTGGAATTTGAAAAGTTGGATTTAGTGGAAAAAATTCTCACTTAAATACATGGGTATATTTTTGTAAGTGTTTTTTTTAATTCTATAAAACTATAAACTAAAAATGTCCTTAGGTATATAAGTGATCCTTTATTTCCATTTTATGTTGTATGTTTTGGATTTCTAAAATAGGGTCACATTTATTAGCATAAAATATATAAATATAAATATTATGTTTTTAACAATGGATTTGGGAGTGCAGGTTCAAGGATATTACAATTACACCCTAAAAATTTAGTTTAAAAGAACAATAATCTCTTTATTTTTCTTAACACATAACACTGATCTTTAAGTAAATTGTGATATACTAGAGAAATATTATTATTTTAATGTGACCATTATAACCTAGAAAATAAATAAGTAAGTATAAATATTAGTAACCACATTTTGAAATAATTTTTTTACTGGTAATACTCAATAGAATATTTTTATTAATTATTAAGAAACAAGAACTCAATTTTTTGTAGTTTTTTATGCATAGAAAATACATATTTTTTTCTTTCAAAAAGTGGTTTTGGTTTTTTTTATGATTAAATATTATAATAAATTCATGAAAATTTTTAAATTTCATTTTATAAAATGAAAATAATATTTTAAATCATCATATCAAAATTAAATTTGGGTGAAATTTTGGGTTTTTTAGTAAATAGTAAAAAATACTGATTTTCCAATAGTGTCATTTCTTTTCATTAACTAAACTATTTAAAAAGTCCCATTATACTTTTTATTTTTAATTAAAGTGAAATATGAACTATTTTATTTAAAATAATATAATTTATTACATCCTAATCATAAATATTCATGATTTTGATATAAGTTAATTTTAAGGCTTAAAAATAAAATTTTCTAATTTTTTTTATTTCATTTTATGAATTCATATTAAAATTAATTTCTTCCACTTCTAGAAATTGAATATTCAAAAATTTACTCCATATTTTGAATCATGAGATTAAAATTTTATAAATATTACCCTTTTATTTTTGGTCATTATGAATAATAACCATGGTAAATATTTTTCATATCGGTCAGTGTAAAATGTGTAAAACACAGTTAAAACTACGAGATAAGACTATCAAATAACCATACAACTTTCCTTTAATATATTTTTTGAGTTGGGTTTGACCCTAATAATACATTATTCAATTTTATGGGAATTTTGTGCCATTTGTATTTGATAATGGCTTATATATTATGTTAAGTAAAGAAAATATAAAATGTCACTCTATTTTCTTTTAAAAAACACTAATATTTTATAATGTAAATAAAAATAGGTTATGATTATTTATAAATTATTATTTTGAATATTGTTAAATTATTTTTATTATAGTAATTTTTTTTAATTTTTAATGATGGTATAATTACTTAAATACTTATGCAACGTTGACACATTGCTTATGAAAGTAGCAGAACAATTTACTAAATAATTTTAAAAACCTTAACATAAATAATTTTTGGATTAATTATGATGTTACATGAATATTATGGGCAATTAAAATGTATAGGTTATGATTAAAGGGATTATATTTCAAATATATTTCTGTCTTCCAAACTTTAAAGTCAAATTAAATGAATAGTCCCCAAAATGACTTTAATGATATTTTATTAAATGATTTAAAAACCATAAAAATATTTAAATAGGAAAATATAGATAGGATATAGTTTAAAATTTCATCTCTTGACAATATTTTTTCCAATTTTTACTTCAGAATTAAATTTATAACCCTTAATGATTAAGAAATGTGTTACTGTGATTAAGGATAAAAATGGTTAACGAGGGGTTAAACTAAATAGATAAGGGTTAAAATGAAATATTTTTTTAAATAAAATTGGATGATTTTATTTATATCCTATGTTATATTTTATTCTAAATAAATCTAATTTGGAACCAATTGGCTATAAATGTGACTTAAAAGTATTTTAATGTTTTGAAAAATTGCAAGAGTGCCCTTTCCTCCCTTATAAAAGGACATCCCTCAATCTCTTATTTACACCATTTTGAGCCACCTAGATTAGACAAAACCCACCCAATTATCTTATAAACTTACCTAAATCTATTTATAGGTGATTTTATTATTAAAATACTATCCCCAGTGTCCTAAAGGAGAGATTCAAAGGGATTTCTTCAAATAGGAGGTAATCATTTTAACCAAGAATTTTCATTTTACTTCTTCTTATACATCCTTAAATTACGTATTAAACATTAAAATATAGTAACATTGGTTTATAAAATATATTTATATATTATTTTTTTAATTATATAGCCATATTCATCTCCTTATTCCATCAAATGGGAAATGAAATAATCACTCGTGCGTACGTGCAGACTACCGCCTCTATGAAGCGATACGATTCATTTTCATTAAATGCCTCACAAAGATGTTTATAATGATATATTTAATAAATTTATATGATATATATGATATTATTAAGGTTTTTAAGGATTAATTATAATTTACCTTTCTTTCTTTCCATCCACCGAACAATGGAAACATCCCTCGTGCATACATACAGACTACCGTGTCCACAAAGTGCTGTAATTCATTTTTCAACACTGCTTTATATGAATTGTAATAAAAGTGTATATAATGGTTAAATAACATAATAATTAAATTTTAAATTTTTTATAGGATGGAGTAATTTTAAAAGTACAAGGACCGGAACTGTCGAACTGAAAATTATATGAAAAAGGAAATAGTTAACACCCATAAACGATGATTTTAGTTAAGAATTATTAATAAATGGGCGTTGAAATGTAATAATTTTATAATATATGATATTATAAGTATTCACATTTTTATATTATATAATTATATTAAATTTAAATTTATTATATTGGTAGTTTAAGTGCTTACGAAGCAATTCAAATGTGAAGTAAGGGTTTCTCATATCACTTTTATTTATGTGAGACATATTCCATATTCACAAATGGTTTACTTTTTTATAGTGTATATACTTTCGAGGTTTTTTTTGTGATTATATTTATGTAAATTATGGGTATTTAAAAATCCATATGAATTTATATCTTTCATGTGGTTTTAATTCAAATATTACCAAAGTTGTAAGGCTTTTTTGTCTCGATATTATTTTGTTGAGACATGTTTGATGTTATGAACCTATATGTGTTTATAAGGTTTATATATTACCTATTTGATATGGTGCATCATTAAAATAAAACTTTAATGATATTGATTGTTTTATTTGAATTTATTTATTTTATGGTGGTTATGAATCAAAAGTTACCAAAGCGGTGAGTGTTTTATGTTACAATTTCATTTTTACCAAGATTGTTTATGATTTAATTTCTGATGATAAAATTATATTATGTATATATGAAAAATTTCATGAATTTTATTATACTATATTTATTTCTATATATCAATTTTTTGAATTTAATTTCAATCTCTTTGAGTTCCCAAGATACTAGAATAATGTTTTTTAAAAAATTTGACATTATTTTTCTTTTTGGTTAGAAATATTTTTCTTCTATGTCCATATTTTTTTAAATGTGTTCTGGAATACATTTTATGTTCACCTATAATTGTTTAAATACATTTTTTACCTTTTTTTATTTTTTATAAAACAATTTAAAAGGAATATTTTTTTTATTTTTTGAATTAGTTTCTTTTGAATTTTTATCGAAAATGTTAAAGGAATCTTTGTTTTAATGCACACGTTGTGAATGAAATTTCTCTCTATATTGACTATTCAATGATTTTAAGTTTCCTTTAAAATTTTCCAATGTTATTTTCAAATAAAATTTTTTCCTTAATGTTTTTAATTTTTATTTTATTTTAAATAAGTGAATTCAAAATGAAATCATTATCAATAAATATTCTAGTGACATTATAATGGAATTTTTCATCTATGATAACATTATTTGATGTTAATCATGCTTTATTGGAGGTATTATTTTATAATAACATCTGTATTATTTCTCTTTATAGTTTATGGTTATGGTTATTAAATATTTATGAACCCCATTTTATTTTCCAAGGTTTTTCTGGAATGATAAATATTTTTATGGTCTTGTGGAATATATATGAATGGATTATGATTATGTGATGGGTGGGTCCATTATAACCATCCAGTGAATTGGTTAAAGATTAATTTTTTTTAGTTCAAAAGGTATATGAGAGTTTATCCCAATCCTAAAATAGGGTACATAGGAGGTTATCCTAAGAAAGAAATAGGTTACATGAGAGGTTATCCCAAGCCTGAAAGAGGGTATTTGGGAGGTTATCCCAAGATCAAAAGAGGGTACATGGGAGGTTATCCAAAGACTAAGTCTGGTTGATGGGTGGTTATTCTAAGACTAATATGTGATGAATATATTAGCGGATATCCTTAGATTAATATTTTTTTTATTCTGATTATGCCACACTTTTTTACTCTTTTTTAACATGATCTTATGAGAATGTTATGCTACTATGACTTATATTCTTTGATTTATTTATGATTTATGTGTTATGAATTTACAATATTTATTCCATCCTCATGATTTTGATCTATTAATTTCAGGGTATGGTTTTCAAAGGTTAATATCATGATATCGTACCCTTTTTCTCATGATATACTTAAATTATCATTAATATCACCATTTTTACCCTTATTGAGCCTATAAGATCAGCCTTTATTATGTTTCATTTTCAACATGATATAAAGAAAGGTTTTAAATATTATATGACTAAGAATGGTTCTAGTTGTGAAGAACTAAGTTGGATATGATGTAGATATTTTATATACCATATGTTCATATATCCAAGTTTACAATGACACTAAACCTTTATATATTTGGAATGAATCATAATGTAATGTAATGAATATTCATATAATAATATGTAATATTTATAAACGAAATATATGGGTCATAATAGCTAGTATCAGAGTATGATTTAGATATTTTTGGAAACTAGGATGAGGAAATGTTAGTGAGAAACATTTGGATAAGCCTATATATAAAAGAACATACTATGTTATGATAAAGAAAGGATTATGTGTTTCCTTTAAAATTCATACCTATATAGATAATATCAAGTGGATTTGGATAACAAAAAGATACACCTAGGGGAAACAACTTGGAATGGGGAAGATTATGTACTAACTTTATCATCACCGGTGCATGATGAGTTAGCCTGAGATTTCACTCCTAGATAGACACTCTCAGAGGATATTATTTGGTTAATTAACCTTTTATTTATATAGAATTATGATAGATTTGAATAAATTATGACTATGGATAACTTAGGTTAAACCTAAGGTTTATTTGGTTGAAAAGAAAGTGTCATGATTATTATATCTTATGAAAGATTTTTCACAATTATATGAATATTAACTATGATTATTATTACTCAAACTATGATTTATTAGTTTTAGTTAATGGATGAAAACAAGAGGAATCATATTAATGCAAAATTTGAAATATGATGCAGTTATTGTCCTCATGAGAAACTAAATGAAATAGGAACTGGAATGTGAAACCTTGTGATTTTTACTAATCTTATATCTTGTTGCATTCTTAGTAACTTAAACTTGATTAAATTTCCTAAAAAATATAATAATATATAAATGGATTTTTATGGGAGTTTAGTTGAATAAGTCAATGGAGGGAAGAATATTCAACTTCCTAAATATCAACTATGCGGGAATAAGTTCATAGGGAAAATTATAAATGGAATGGAAAGGTGTTTTCTACCTAGTAAATAAGGTTATAAATCAATTAATTTCTGAGGAAAAATAAATGGTTCAATATAGATAAATAAATTATATCCTAAAGTACCATTTATAGTTCAATGTCTTATGTGTGGGGAGCATGAGAATTATCAGAGTCAATAACCTAATGCAAGGGTTAACTCCTAGACCATGGAATATCATATTTAGTTAGTGTAAATATAATTTCAATGTCATTTTTAATAGACTACCAAAGTCAAATGTATATATTTAGTTGGTGGAAATCCACTTTCAATGTTAGTTTTTTATGAAAATAGTCATGAAAATCCCCTTTGGATGTTAGTTTTTATAATAAATAGACATTGATAGTCTATATTAATCAATATTTAGTTAGGATTTCAATATTTTTTATCATTATAACCAATATTAATAGTTGAATTAAGCATCAATTATGTAAGAACCCGATTCTTATTCTTGAGGTATGGGTTTCTTCTTTTCTTTTTTCCTTAAGTGTTTTTGAGAAAATAAGGAAAATGGGAGAAAATCCTAAATGTTGTGACTACATGCCATGTACTTTGGCTATGCGGAATGAGTACACAAGGCGTGTAGGACTATCGACAATGATGGGTGTAAAAACTGACTACACGCCGTGTATTCAATCGGTAGGTGAATAGTAAGGCGGTGAAGGAAGCCACCAGCTGAGCGACAGTACATGCCGTGTACTCAGGTATTACATGCTGTGTACTCATGTCGATAGATGAACAGTGCCACGGTGAAAAGAAGCCATTGTAGGAATAGTTAAAAATGGAAAGTACACACCGTGTACTCAATAGTACACACCGTGTAGTCTATTTTTTTCACTTAAAATGGGCAGTAGCCTCCTCTGTTCACAGATAAGGCTTAGAACTGGAGGCAAGCTCAGGAGGATGGCCAGAGCTTTGGAGATCACCCGATCAAGTATCGGGAATCCGATTCCGCCTTTGTCGATCTCGTTAGAACCATACGGGTATGCCCTCCTTTCTCCTTTAGCCGTTCTTACCAATTATTTCCTGAGGGGATGTTATTTAACTTTGAACGAGAATTATTTTACTTCAGATCTACGTCATTCTTGGATGGTTCGAGGAGCATCGTTCACGTATACCGATCAGGGGCGATCGAGGTAGGTGGTCTAGTGTTTAAATTTCAACTTCTGTGCATTTTTGGGTACCATTGTGTTACGAACCCATGTTGGGGTGTCGTGTGGATGAGGCCTTGGCTGTATTAGATACCTAGAATTGTATAGGTAATTTAATGAAATTGTAAAACTGCTGTCTGGGATCACTGCTTGGATCCAGGACCACCCCAGGGGTGTGTTCCTTTGTTTATCCATTTGGCCAGGTTACCCGAGGGTATACCATAAATTCTAGAATGTCTTAAATTACCTTGCGAGGAATTGTATATAAATTACTTGTTTATATGTTGGGCATGGCCCGATTAACTATTAGCTTGAGGGTAGTGTTGTGATTAGCCTGTGGGCAGTGCTCTGTTCAGCCTTAGGGAAACTTCTTCCGTGCCTGTAGGCAAGTAGATTCTGCGCCTGTGGGAGACACCTCGTACGCCTGTGGGCATTGTTCGATATTCCTATGGACAGATTCCTATGGGGTTGGATTCTCTTTACCTGAGGGTAAGGGTTTACGTGCTTGAGGACACTGACTGTTTACTTAGAAATTAACGGTGGCGATTTCCTTATATTTAACGATTAAATGAACGTTAAAATGAAAATATAACCGGTAAATTTAGTTACTTTTGAGTACTTCTTAGTTATTGCATTTTATTACTGCACACTACTGTTGCACATTCACACTGACAGTTGGGAATGGGCCTTTAGTGGGTGCCTACTGGGAATTATTTCTCACACCCTGCTTGGGTCATGTCTTCGGCCCAAACAGACTATGTTGCTGCAGGTGTGGATAAGGGAAAGGGACCGTATACATGTACTTGATTGTTGCTGAGGAGTAGGGGTGCATGTGACCGAGCTTAGGCTCGCGATGCTGCCAACTGTTCTGTTTTGCTCTGCTATACCTGTACTTTCTATTTTGTTGTATTGTACTATTGTGTAACATGTTCTGGCTGTTTTCTTAGAACCATAGACTTGTTGCATCATTATCTATATAACTGTTGGTTATCTTTTACTATAGTTGTTCATTTATAATGTGTATGGTTTATTGCTTCCACTATTGTTGTATGCTATTTATCCTTTCTGTTGTGCTACACTTTGAAAAATGAGGGCGTAGTTTCCCCACTATCAGACCTGGGCCCTGGCTGCTAGTCGGCATCCTCTAGCGTTTGAGGAAATACGCTTGAGGTCGTGTGACCAACAGGGTCCGGGGCACCCGTTGAGTGGCAACCGGATCCAGGATGTTACAAAGTGGTATCATGGGAGTTTATTTTTCTTTGAATTACTATTTGGAGCCTTATTCAGGGATAGGATGGAAATGGTAGTTGGTAATAAGCTGTGTCTGGGAGTAGCTAACCCATGTATGGTGAAAATCCAGTCTAACTCTTATTTTTGGAATTATTATGATTTTTCAATTTACAGTTGATTTGATTTTCACTGTTGGGTGATGCACTTGTTGTGTGTTGTTATATTTTTATACTGGGTTCTATTTAGTTTCAACCTGATGAGATGAGGGTATGCCATCTCATGCATCAGTTAGACACATGCTTGAAATCACATGCCATGCATAGTTCCATGCTATGTAGGTGCATTAGAAATTGCATGTTGTTGTGATAGCTGTTGTTCCAGAAAAGCATGTTGTTGTGATAACTGCTTTGATAAATACCTGCTATTTGATAGGGTATTTTTGTGTGAGGCCTTTATAGAATGAACACCAAACTTTAGTTATTGAGGAGTATGTGCCCTCATTGACCAGAATTTGGTGGATCATTGACTTGTTACTTGTGTATAACATGTATAAGATGCCAAACTTTGATTCGCGGGGAGTATGGGCCCTCATGGATCAGAATTTGGTAGTTAGGTGTTGTTTTTCAGTATTTACTGGGTTCCGGAGTAGTTTCAGTGGCTTACTGTCCAGAAAAACCATGATACACGCCATGTAGTTCCTCGGACACACGACGTGTGTTCTTCTGTTCGGGAAGAAATGAAAACTTTTTGAGTACACGCCGTGTACCCTCAGTGCACACCGTGTAGTATCTTCACATGTCATAGACCATGTGGGTGGGGACACGGGGTAGGGAAAGGCTTGGGAAACACACGCCGTATACCGGATGTACATGTCGTGTAGTGTTTACCCGGAGTATGCCTGTGTAACTAACAACACGGACGAAGGAGACCTTGAGACATACACGCCGTGTCCACCATGGAACACGTCGTATAGTCTGACCTGGGGACCTGACCGTGTAGCTAACAAACACGGGTCATTGTTACCTCCTCTTGAACATGCCGTGTACCAGAGGGACATGCCATGTAGTCCTTACTGGTGGGTGAATGTGTGGACTTAGCCATGTGGCTGGGAGGACGGAGTGGTGTACACGCCGTGTGCGAGTGTAACATTCTATGTAGTATTAGCCGAGTAGTCGGCCGTGTCACAAATGACACAGGCAGTTGGAAATTAAACCATACACACTGTGTAGATGCCATACACAGCGTGTAGTCTTGTTCAAAGTGAGTTGTGTGGCTTAACCATGCAGAAGGACTCAGGCAGGGAAGGAGGATTCAAGTACACACTGTGTATTGAGAAGACATGCCATGTGTTTGGGGTGTTACACGACCAGTTTGAGCTGGAGTACATGACCATGTGAACAGTATTGAGAACATTCCGTGTAGTTTTTATACACGCCGTGTAGTTAAGTTTTGTAAATTTTTAAAACTTTCTTCCTCCGTCTCCTTGTTTTTGGTCTTTGATAATTCTTGATCTAAGGTCTGCGTTTGACCTTGTAAAGTCATGCGGCCGAGATGACCACACGTTGTTCGCCAAGAGAGCAGAAATGATTATAATCCAGATATGGTGGGCCATAGACTACTAGTGGATCCTCCACCATATCCATATGTGGTGCTAGACATTATACCGGACACAGGAGCGGATGCGCAGTTCCACAAAGGCTTCATGCGGTTCATGCAGACCTTTCAGGGAGCACCACCGGCTGCCACATCTATGACTGAGTTGACTCGTATCTTCCAGCAGCATCATCCTCTCACATTTTCAGGGGATGGAGGACAATAGTCTGCAGAGTATTGGCTGGATTCATTGTAGACTATTTTCGAGCATCTTGAGATGCCTCTAGGGTGGAGGGTCAAGCTCGTGACTTATATGCTGCATGATTCCTCCAAGAGGTGGTGGGATGGTACCACCCATTCAGAGCATCATAGAGACATGGCATGGGAATATTTTTAGACAGATTTCTATGAATTCTTCTTCCCAGAGACGTTGAGGGAAGATAAAGCTTGAGAGTTCATGAATCTACAGCAGGGCACTATGTCGGTGATGGATTATTCTACTCATTTCACCGAGATTCGACATTTTGCACCCGTTCTAATGGGTGATGAGACGTTGAGCGCTAGACGCTTTGAAGATGGTCTTCGATATGACATCCGAGCACTGGTGAATGTTTTGAGGTTTCCTACTGTACATGCTATTATAAACCAGGCACTGATTACCGAGCATAATCTGTGGGAAGCTCGTGGTGTGGTCCAGGGCGGTTCGACACCGGTTTCTGGTACTATTTCTACCGGGAAGAGGAAGAGACAGATGAAATTCTCTCACGGTGGCAGTACCAGCCAGAAGAATGTTTTAGGTGGCCAGGTCATGTGCTACCAGTGTGGTAAAGAGTGGCACAAGAGACCGCAATGTCCACGTGACCCAGTGGAATGCTGTGCTTGCGGAAGTATGGGGTATCTACAGTGCTTTTGCAGGGCGTTTCCACCAGTGGCTAGTGAGAGGGGTTCTGTACAGACTCCACAAGTGGGAGCAGGACCAACAACTTCTTACCAGTTAGGAAACTGGAATACGTCAGGGCGTTCAGGCCGAGATGGTGGTCGTGGCTGTGGTAGCCAGACACCCGGATCTCAGAGGTAGTAGGGCAGGACAACTCAGGGTAGCCAGGCTGTGTCGCAGGGCCGCGACACTGGGAAAGCATATGTAGTGCAACAGACCCAAGAAGATCAGGATCCTGGACCTTCTACTGTCTGAGGTACTATTCTGGTAGCTTCTGTCTTATATTCAGTACTTTTCGATACGGGTGGTATACATAGCTTTGTATCTATGCCTGTTGTGAAGAGCCTTGGGCTCTGTGTTTCTTTTTCTTCTGATGTTATGATGCTAGACACTCCATTGAGAACTAGAACGACATGTGTATGTCAGTGAAGGGAGTGCCCCCTTGAGGTTGGTGGGTGTCACTTTCTTTGGGACCTTTATGTCTTGGAGATGACGAGCTATGATGTCATTCTCGGGATGAACAGGTTGGTTCCCTTTCAAGCCTTTGTAGACTATTATCGTTGCAGGGTGCATTTCACATAACTAGAGGGTAGAGAGTTTCTATACAAAGGTGAGTGGGATGTTCAGGCGAGTTGAGCTTGACTAGAGCATCGTGGGTGAGGTGGAGTCAAAGAACAGATCGTGAGTTTATATCTGGATGATCAGGGGACTTGTCAGAAGGACTTCTCTCCAGTGGTTGATCATTTCAGGGGTATATTCTCAGATGAATTTTCAGGTCTACCTCTAGAGCGTGAGGTGGATTTCTCTATTGAGGTTGTGCCCAGAGTGGCACTGGTGTCCATTCCTCCCTATAGGATGGCTACACCTGAGTTACAGGAGCTCAAGAGACAGTTAGAGGAGATACAGTCAAAGGGTTTTATCCAACCCAGTACTTCTCCTTGGGGTTCTCCGGTCTTTTTTGCAAAGAAGACGGATGGTACCCTCAGACTCTGTGAGGATTATCGGAAGCTGAACCAGTTGACGATCAAGAACCGATATCCATTACCAAGGATTGATGATATCTTTGATCAACTTCGAGGTGCATGAGTGTTCTCAAAGATTGAATTGAGATCTGGATATCATCAGTTACGTGTTAGACCATCTGATATACCTCTCACAACCTTCATAAGTAGGTATGGTCTCTATGAATACTTGTTTATGCTGTTCAGACTCACAAACGCACCATCATTTTTCATGGCTCTGATGAATCGTGTGTTCCATCCTTATCTGGATTCTTTTGTGGTAGTATTCATGGACTATATCTTTGTGTACTCTCACACTCAACATGACCATTCCACCCATCTTGAGATCGTGCTGAGTACACCGAGAGAGAATCATCTATATGCTAATCTCTTAGAGTGTCACTTTTGGATGGACTAGATTCAATTCCTAGGTCATATCATCTCAGAGGCAGGAGTTGCAGTAGACCCAGATAAGGTGAGAGCAGTAGTTTCCTGGGATCAACCTAAGAACGTGTTTGAGATATGGATTTTCTTGGGGCTGGATGGTTACTATAGGCTTTTTATACAGGACTTCTCCTGCTTAGTAGCGTCGTTTATGGGTTTGACTAAGAAGGGTGTGAAGTTCGTTTGGACAGAAGCTTGCAAGACAGCCTTCCAGGAGCTGAAGGGAAGGTTGACATCAGCACAAATCCTGATACTTCTAGAGCAGGGGAATATCTATACATTTTACTGTGATGCATCAGGTATTGGGCTGGGAGCTGTGTTGATGCAGGGTGATCGAGTAGTTGCGTACCAGTCTCAACATTTGAGGCCACATGAGAGGAATTTCCTGACGCATGACCTCGAGTTGGCTGTAGTTGTTCATGCGTTACACTGTTGGAGACATTATCTCTTGGGTTATCATTTTGTAGTTTTCACCAACCACAAAAGTCTCAAGTATATCTTTACTCAGTGTGACTTGAATTTGAGGCAGCGAAGGTGGGTCGAATACCTTCATTTATTCGATTTTGAGCTTGCCTATACACCTAGTAGGGGTAATGTAGTTGCTGATGCACTGAGCAGGAAGACCCAGACACAGGCAGTTCATGAGGCCAGTGGTGAGTAGCAGCTAATGGATTTGTTCTCTGAGATGCACTTGTGGGTGCACAACAATCAGGGGAAAACCTATCTTTCATCTGTAGCTATGACTTCTACCCTCCTGGATAGAGTGAGGATGATACAACTAACTGATTCAGAAGGACTAGTTCAATGTGAGTTTGTGGCAAGTGAGGACCCTCCTCCTGGATGGACGATAGGCGATGATGAGGTATTTCATTTCCATGGATGAGTATGGGTTCCAGGGGATATACGCGAGGAATTGATTCAGGAGTTTCATGCTTCAGCTTGGGCAGTTCATCCTGGAGTTACCAAGATGTACCGTGACTTGAGACGTTAGTACTTGTGGCTGGGTTTGAAGAGAGAAGTATCTGGTTTTTTTATGAGATGTTCCACCTGTCAACAGGTGTAGGCGGAGCATCAAAGGGCAGTTGGACTGTTACAACATTTACCCATTCCTTAGTGTAAATGGAATGATGTCGCGATGGACTTCGTGATTGGGTTGTCGAGGTCACCTCAAGGAAATGATGCAATGTGGGTTGTTGTAGACAGACTCACAAAATTATCTCACTTTTTACCGATCAAGGAGACCTTCAGAGTTGATGAGATCAGGAAGTTGTATATCCGAGAGGTCATACATCTTCATGGAGTACCACGTTCTATAATTTCATATAGGGATGCTCGTTTTACATCTCAT
This sequence comes from Viscum album, assembly GCA_963277665.1. NCBI lineage: Eukaryota > Viridiplantae > Streptophyta > Magnoliopsida > Santalales > Viscaceae > Viscum > Viscum album. Next base: position 511,129,243 of record OY728127.1, on the reverse strand, counting down.
ATCTGACAGGGTTTTTAGAGGGCACTGGGCACACAGGTGCTTCTGAGCACAACTTGCCACCCTCAGAAGATGGTCAGTCAGAGCGTACGATACAGGTTCTAGAGGACATACTGCGAGCATGCGTCTTAGACTTTGGGGGATCCTGGGAGAAGCATATACCCCTGGTCGAGTTTACCTATAATAATAGTTTTCAGGAAATTATTGAGATGGAACCTTACGAGGCTTTATATGGTAGGCCATGCCGATCACCTTTGTGTTGGATGGAGGCCGGTGAGACAAATTTACTGGGACCACGTCTCGTGCAGGAGACTTATGAGTAAGTCCGGTTGATTCAGAAGCATATGACTACTGAACAGTCTTGTCAGAAATCTTATGCTGATCGCCGCAAACGACCCTTGGAGTTCGTGGTCGGGGATCAGGTTTTCTTGCGTGTTTCACCGAGGTTGGGATACAGGAGAATTAGGAGACAAAATAAACTTTCTCCGAGGTATTTGGGGCTATTTGAGATTATGGAGAGAGTCGGGCCAGTTTCCTATCGGTTGCAGTTACCACAGAGGTACTAGGCCATGCACGACATCTTCCATGTATCCCAGTTGCGTCGTTATCATTCACACCCGTATCACATTTTTCAGCCTAAGGAGGTTGAGCTACAAGTCAATGCATCCTTTGATGAGCATCTGATTCGTATCGTGGATAGGAGCATGAAGGTTCTTTGAGGCCGATCAGTTCCTCTCATACGTGTGCTATGGCAGAATGGCCAAGTGTAGGATGAAACCCGGGATCAGGAGACCGACGTACGTGCTCACTAGCCATAGTTGTTCTGAGCTTTATCTTCACCACCCTTGAAATGGAAATTCGGGGACGAATTTCTTTAAGGGGGGAATTTTGTAAGAATCCGGTTCTTATTCTTGAGATACAAGTTTCTTTTTTTCTCTTTTCCTTAAGTGTTTTTGAGAAAATATGGAAAATGGGAGAAAATATTAAATTTTGTGACTACACGCCATGTACTTTTCCACACGCCGTGTACTTTGTCCGTGTGGAATGAGTACATAGGGCGTGTAGGCCTATCGACAATGATGGGTTTAGACACCGACTACACTCCATGTATAGGGTATTTACACACTGTGTATTCAGTTGGCAGGTGAATAGTAAGGTGGTGAAGGCAGCCTCCAGCTGAGTGATAGTACACGCCATGTACTCAAGTATTACACGACATGTACTCATGTCGACAGATGAATAGTGCCGCGGTGGAAAGAAGCTTTTGTAGGAACAATTAAAAATGGAATGTACACGCTGTGTAATCAATAGTACACGCCTTGTAGTCTTTTTGTTTCTCTTAAAATGGGAAGTAGCCTCTTATATTTACCTAGAAGGCTTAGAAATAGAGGCGAGCTCGGGAGGACGGACAAAGCTTTAGAGATCACCCAATCAAGCACCAGGAATCCGATTCCACCTATGTCGGTCTTGTTGGAACCGTACGGGTAATCCCTCCCTTCTCCTTTAGCTATTATTACCAATTATTTCCCAAGGGGAAGTTATTTACATTTGAAAGAGAATTCTTTTACCTCATATCTATATCATTCTTGGACGGTTCGAGGAGCGTCGTTCACGTATACCGATCAGGGGCGATCGAGGTAGGTGGTCTAGTGTTTAAATTCCAACTACTGTGTGTTTTTGTGTACCATTGTGTTACGAACCCCTATTGGGATGTCGTGTGGCTGAGGCCTTGGCTATCTTAGATACCTATAATTGCATAGGTAATTTAATGAAATTGTAAAACTACTGTATGGGATCAATGCTTGGATCCAGGACCACCCCATGGGTGTGTTCCTCTATTTATCCATTTGGACAGGTTACCCAAGGTTATACCGTAAATTCTAGCATGTCTTAAATTACCTTGTGAGGAATTGTATATAAATTAATTGTTTATATATTTTTCATGGCTTGTTTACCTGTTATCTTGAGGGCAGTGTTGTGATTAGCCTGTGGGTAGTGCTCTGTTCAACCTGAGGGAAACTTCTTCTGTGCCTGTGGGAAAGTAGATTCTGTGCCTATGGGAAACACCTCGTATGCCTATGGGCATTGTTCGATATTCCTGTGGGAAGATTCCCGTGGGTTTGGATTCTATTTACCTGAGGGTAAGGGTTTACGTGCCTGAGAACACTAACTGGTTACTTAGAAATTCACGGTGGCAATTTCCTTATATTTAATGATTAAATGAATGTTAAAATGGAATTATAACTGGTAAATTTAGTTACTTTTGAATACTGCTTAGTTATTGCATTTTATTACTGCACACTGCTATTGCACATTCACACTGACTATTGGGCACGAGCCTTTGGTGGGTGCCTACTGGGATTTATTTCTCACACCCTATTTGGGTCATGTCTTCGGACCAAACAAAATATGTTGCTGTAGGTGTGGATAAGGGAAAGGGACCCTGTACATGTACTTGATTGTTGTTGAGGAGTAGGGGTGCATGGGACCGAGATTAGGCTCGCGATGCTGCTGGCTGTTTTGTTTTTCTCTACTGTACCTGTACGTTCTATTGTATTGTATTTTACTACAGTGTATCATGTTCTGGCTATTTTCTTAGAACTAGATACTTGTTTCATCATTATATATATAACTGTTGCTTATCTTTTACTACAGTTGTTCATTTAAAATGTGTATGGTTTATTGCTTCAACTTTTATTGTATGATATTTATGCTTTCCATTGCGCCACACTTTGACAAATGAGGGTATAGTTTCCCCACTATCAGACCTGGTCCCTCACTGCCAGTCAGCAGCCTCTGGCATTTGGGGAAATGTGCTTGAGGTCATGTGACCAACCTGGTCTGGGGCACCCGTTGAGTGGCACCCAGATCTAGGACGTTACAAATTATTATGAAAAATGATGTTGAAAGTGACTTCCAAAGTCAGTTTTCATAATAACTGACTTTTAAAGTATCTCTCTATTTGTAATTAATCATGATTTCAACATTGCTTTTTTAAATAAATGACGTTGAATGTATTTTTCAAATTTAGTTATTAAAAACCAATATTAAAAGACTATATTTAATAATGGTTATATTCACATTAATTTTTAACATATATTAAAAATGAAAAATAATCGACATTAAATGGTGATTTTCTAGTAGTGATGGTCATTCCATTGAAATATGATTTTTTACCATTTTTTATTTCCTTAGTTACTTTTGTTAAAACCATCATCTAAAATTGGTCTTGATTTATAAGTTTGTTTTTAGGCATAATTTTTTCATAACCCTTGGGAGCATTATAATGTCACTCATCGAGGTGAGTAACATCTTGAGTTAGAGAAGATATTATCTATATCATAATTTAAAAAATTAAATTAGAATATGTAAGATTATTATTTATTTTTGAAATTCCCTCTCTATGATCACCTCTGATATACCGGACCTCATTTCCAAAATTTTCATCATGAAATGTTTGTGATGTTGTAAAGATCATCCTCCAAGGAATTGACACTCGATTCAGTATTTTATTTTGTTACCCAAAGAAAAAGAAAAAAACACTATTCCAAAGTATTTAACATTGATGGATTATTTTCAGGGTTATACCTTGATTTCAAAAATGATTAATTCTTTGGAAAAGAAACCTTTTCACACAAAATAAAAATAAAGTTACTTAGTTTGGTGGTTAAATTTGACATAAATATCAACACACATAGACATATTAGAAACACAATATAAAATTATATATACATATATATAACATATAAAAAATATTATATACAAATATATAGATATTAAAAATGTGAATATATATATATGTGTGTGATTATATATATATTTATGGGTTTCATTGGGGTAGAATAAAACTTAATCATATCAGTAGAAGAAAATGAAACGCCAAATATAGGATAACTATTGAAAAAATATTAAAGTGCATGTAAAATTGGAAATAAAGAACTTACACACCATTACTTGAAGAATCCTCTAAAATCTTCTTGATATTAATTGGTTGTATTTTATGTTGATCACCAAAGTTGAAGATGAAGGCCTCACACCTATGAAGGTTTCCGCAGGACGACTAGATCATTCATCATAAAAATGATACCCTTCTCCACCTCACGATGTGCTAACATATCAATGTGCTAAGGAGGAAGAAATGAGCTTTGGGTCTTAAAAGTATTGACCAAGAATCTATACAATCATACACACCACTATCATCACATAGAGGTGGTTTAAATAGGCTAAGGTCACTCCTTAATGATGCATACATTAATTTATGTGTCACAACACTTGAATCATTTCTTTGGCCAGCTCATGTATCTAATTCACAAATGAAACTCCCTTAAATGTTTCATACTATGAAGCAATCCATTTAATGATAACTATGTGGAAGAACTAATCTGCCCAAGGAATCAAAGATAATTCCATGCATCATATACAGGTTATTGTTTCAAAGTATGACTTCACATGCTCCACCTCACTGTGATGATGCCTGTTTTAATGTACAACTTCATATGCACCACAATAATATGGTGGTGCCTATTTTAGTACATATACAACATATATATGTTGTGTAAAACATATATATTCATATACACTACAAAACATTTATATAAGTATTATACATAAACCTATTTTACAAATAATATATATATATATATGTACCATAAATGAAAATACTACATAGATAATATTACACGTAACATTATTAACATATATTTAAAAATTCTAAAATAAAAGCCTATATATATATATTATAAAAAAATACACATTAGATAAATAAATAAAGTACAAAAACCTGTATATAAATATGTATAAATCCATATATATATATATATCAAATTGACAATTAGATATATATAAATAAATATTTAATTATAAATGTATATATATACATATATATAAATATAATTATATATAAATAAACATATATAGAAATATGTAAATTCTAATATATAAACAATAAATAATTATATATATATATATATATATATATATATATAAACCCACCCATTTATACATAACATATTGATATATATATATATATATATATATGTATCTATGTATCCAAATATATATATGACATACAAATATGTAGATATATATATATATATATTTATATAAATCATAATATATATAACACACATATATATGTATATATATATGATCATATATTTCATAATATATATATATATATATATATTTATAAACAAAATATTAATAAGGACACACACACACAATACACACACACACACACATAGTTCAATGAGAATGAAATCAAGACCCAAGATGGATGTTGGATGACTCAAACCCAAAAACACTAATGATTTGAAAAAAAAATGAATCAATATCATTAGAAGTAAAATTTTAATCACATACCAGAACTATTACATTGTTTTATAGAATAAAATTGATGAAGATGACAAAGGAGTAGAGGTTCAAAGCATTGTGTCATGAACATTAAGAAGAGTGATGGATGGAAGAGGCGAGTTTAGCTTAAATTGGGGAACCATTTCTTAGTGCTATAAGAAAAAGCATTGAAAAAGAGGGTCTTTCTCATCCCTTATTTTTTATTGAGAAAGGATGAATTTTAGTAGTTCTAAATAAGATCTACGAAAGTAACCGCTCAATTAATCCAAATCTAGTATAGAGCCTCAAATATAAAGCATAAGGTTCATGCTCAAATCTACCGAAAGTTCAGTATGACCCATCTATATAATGGACATACCCCAAACTTATAGAAATAAAATAGAGTATTAATATGGTGTCCCATAGTCTAGAATATAAAATTAAAATAGTCTACATGATATGCATCAAATATAATAGATCAAAAATAAGAGAATAAATATATATAACTAACATCAATAAATAAAGGTGAGACCATTGGATAGTACATATCAATATAACTAAAAAATGAGTACAATAGACTCTGGCCCAAATCTCAAGACCATTTACTATCAAATCCTTGGTCTCAATAACACTGCTTGTTCCAAGCCACACATCCCACTCAAATATATTACCTATAACACCACAGTGTCACTATTGATATAAATTATATATATATATATGATTTATTTTACATTTTGTTGAATTTTTGGTCATTTGTTTTGATTTTTTTGAGTCTTTTTGGTGTTTCATGAATACCTCTTAGTTTTAGAAAGCTGTATGGGTTTTAGAGTTAACCATGTGAGGGTATTTCAAGTTAACACCTATAGTTTTTTCATGATTTTTACATGATTCTCCTTACCATATCGAATTTTTCACATTTGTATTTTTATTTTGAGGTAATTTTATTTTTATTTATAACTTGGATTTTTTCCCTTGGGACCCTTGTGTATTTGGTAAAAAAGTGGTGATTTTGGGCTTGGAAGCATGTGGAACATGGTTGGCGCACGTTTAGTGGAAACTATGTTCCCTTTCCTAAGTAACTATATGGATAATTATCATTTTGGATAGTGGAGACAACATGGTTGGCGTACGGTTTTTTAAACTATACGGGGTAACTGTGTGGCATGTCCTTCTTAGATAGTGAGGGGAGCACAGTTTCTACATGGTTTGGGAAATCGTGCAGGAAAATAGGTGGCCTCTCTAGGTCATTAAAATGTGTAAAATTTCCCTTGTGCCCTCTTCATATTTAACCATAAATCACCTATATTCCACCCACTTGGGATTTCCATCCATGGGATCCTCCTACAAGCTTCCTTGGACCTCTTAAGAATAATTCCTTAGGTGTTTTTTGTGTGATAACTTTAAGGAATCATAAAGAAACTCTATTTCCTCTTGATTCCTCCCTCTTTTTAAGGTTCTTCTCCCCCATTTCTTAAGTTCCTGTTTTCTAGTGGGTTGTGTTACCTAGTGGTGGTCCAATCTTGTGATTTGGGGTGAAATCATGATGATTAATGTTATATATTTCATTTTATAGTCTTTTGGGGTGTGGTTGTGATTTATCACTGATTTCCAGAAGTTTCCAAGTGTGAGGTAGGTGGCTTCATGCTTTTATATTACTGTATGGTTTTTATATGCTTGATTTCTTGTTTAAATGTGTTCCATGAACTATTGTTTTGGTTTAAAACATGATTTGGAAGGGTCTTTACATGAATGTGTGATGAAAGTTGGTTTTTGGAAATAAATTGGTTTTATTTCCTATGTGATCTGTTGAGGAATTTCTTGAAAATGTTTTATTCCTTATGTGAAAGGTATAAAAAGTGTTTTCAAAGAGATTTAAAGGTGTGAATGTGTTGAAAGTGTATTTTCCAAGAGAAATGGGTTTTTATTTCTTGTTTTATCCTTTATTGTGAACCTTTAACATGTATTTGAATTGTGAAAGTAATGTAAAAAAATTTAGGAAATTGTTTTGATGTGAGTGTGAATTTGAAAAGGGATTTACCCATGGAAATGGTTTAATTACATATGTGGTCTTCTTATGGTATTTTGTAATAGGTTTCATAAATTGTTTAAGTGGTGGAAAATGTATTTCCAAATGGTTTTGGTGTGTGTGTGAAATTGGAAGTGGTTTCATTATAAAAAAGGGTGGTTTTCATGTGAATTTTGATCATTAAATAAATGTGAAAATGTGAAAGTGGTGATTTCCTTGTGTGATTGTGATGCTTGGAATGTGTGTGTGAAGGTGATGATTTATGTCATATATAAAATGGAAATTAAGTATAAATTTTATCAATGGTATCTTAGTGGGAGAACTAGAACTAGTATTCTAGTTGATTTAGAAATAGATGCGGCCCAGATTCATCTAGTAGGATTGATGATTACAATACTAACTAAACATGTGATATGATCAGAGACCACTAGACCTTAGTATGTATTCCCCTCTAGTGGCTTGTTCATGGGAACAGTTTTGGTATTGGATCATGATATGAAGACCATTGTAACTTGGTATGGTATCCCCTCTAATAGATCATGTTTGGGGAAGTTGATGAAAGTTTAGTGGAGGATTTTGATCACTAATTCATGAGGTTATTAAAGTCCCACTTGTTCTAGTTACCCTTAGGTATTCTCCCATGGTTCTATCTTGTGACATGAAGTATATGTGATGTGGTTCTAACCATCAGAATATGGTATACCTTTTGTATATTTTTATTTCAAGAAAGCATATTTTTGAAATAGGGTTTTCTTAAAAAAATTTGTTTCTTGAGAAATTTTCTCAAAATGTTTTTCTTAAAAAATATTTCAAATGTTATTATGGTAATATGCATGTTGATTTTTCTTCTAATGTTATATAATGGAATATTTTATTTTTTGAGTCATCCTACTGGGCTTTGGATCACACCCTACATACACCTTTGAATTTATGTAGACTTTTTTTATGTATGACCCAGGTAAATGCAAGATGATTCATGGTGGTAATGGTGGATGTAGCTGTTAGAGTTACACTTCTTGTAAGTGTGGTTGGTGGGGGATTTAGGGTGATATCCATCTTGTTTCATGGAGGTTTTTGGATATTTTTTATTCCCATTTCATTTTTTTTTATTTTTGGTATTGTTTAAAGTTATAAACTTTGAATATGAAAATTATTGTACCTTATTTGGTTTTGGTGATTATTTATTGTATTGATTATTCTTACTAGTTGTTTATGAAAACATAAATGGGTAAAATCATTCCCAAGGTATATTTTTGATACTGCAGAACTGGTTTCCAGCCCATGGGGATCAAGAACTCCCTTCGGTCCATGCCATGAATTGGACCGAGTGTCGGGTTAGATGGTATACTAGCTTGGTTCATAAGAAAATGGTATCAGAGGAGGTATCTTTATTTTCGGGTCAAGTTATTTGGGATGTGTCTAGATAAAATATCTAGGATTGTTAAGACATGAGGTTGTGATTATGAGCGGGGTGTCTAGACAACACACTTCGTGATAGGACTCGAGTCACCATGAGATATTGGGATTTGATTTTACTTCTCCTCCAGGTGATACATACAAGATGAAGACTATATATAGACACTGGGTGGGGGTAGAGTGGTTTGGATTACCTTATTATTGTGATGTATTTGGTTTTTTATGATTCATGGAAGTGTTTGAGATTTGTTATTGTTGTTGTAAATTATAAGAATGTGTGTCAATGGTTGTATTGATGGGTTTTACTTGTTGTTTCTTATTATAGCAAGATGCATCCTTGGATACTTCCTGTGCAACTACAAGAAGAGGATTGGGATATTTCTCCCTCACTAACTAATCAGAGGTTAGTGTAAGATGTGGTTTGGGATATCTACGGTTTGGGACAAGAAGCAAGCTTCAGTATTGATCAAGTTAGAGAAGTAGAACTAGATCCTAAAAAAGACAAGGTCAAGGAGTTCATCAAGAGAAATACTCCTTTCTAAGGTATCATGGAACCTTAGGAAGTAGAGGAGTGGATTGAGAAGATAGAGATAATATTTGAGTGAAACATTATTTATTCATGTTGGAAGGTCCTAGTTGGAAGTGGTGGGACTCAGTGGTGCAAGCTGGGAATCATAAGTAGATGAGCTAGAAATATTTCAAGTATGTATTCAAAGGCCAGCATTGTACCATTATTTTTTCCTTCTCCAGATCTTGGGAGTTTTTAGAGCTTAACTTGAGATATCAGACCATGATGGAGTATGATAGCCTCTTTTAAGAGTTGGTTCAGTATGCACCCGAGATCATTTTTATTGAGTCGATGAAGGATCAAAAGTTCGAGATGGGTTTTAAACCTGAAATCCATTATCATGTTTTAATGTTCATGTTAAATACTTATGATGAGGTGTTTTCTCATTCCATGATGGTATAAATTGATCACTGAATAAATAATGGCTTCTCTGGTGATATTTCAGTCATGGGAAGTGGTGGTTTATCTGAGAAGAAGAGGAATCAGGACTAGAAGGGAAAGAAGGGAGGTGATAGTTCTGGCCATCCTTCCTGGATGTCTTCATCTATGGATTCCAAAGTGGGATCAGTGGTGTTCCATCAGTGTGGGAAATCAAGGCACATGCGATCAATATGTTCATCTCCAGCCAGACCTTGTCCCTGGTGTGGGACACTTGCATCGTTTTTGTAAATTGGCACAACCATATTAGATTGGTTCAAGATCTATGTCTTTGATGGGGGATATAAGCTCGTCTAGAACCATCTAGGAAAGTGGTTTGTTGGTTTGGAGGTCATGGTGGCAGGGTTGGATCATCTTCTAGGTAGAGTTAGTTCATGGTAGATCCACAGGCCAATGGTCACTCTTAAGCTTAGGCTAAGATGAGTAAACTTCATGCGGTGGATCAAGATCTAGTGGAATCAGATGTAGGACCTCAGATAGTTAGAGGTTCCATTCTTATTATATCATCTTTCGATATTGTTTTTTTGATACTGGAACTTCAGTTTCTTTTATTTCCTCCCACCTCATTGATGTGATAAAGTTACCAACTAAGTTTATTCTGTATGCAATGGAGTTGGTAATTCCACTTGGTAAGAAGTGAGAACAGGGTTTCAATTGTCCATCATGTGCACTCACCTTGTCAGGGGTTGAGCTAGTGTGGGATTTTTTTTGGAGATGGAAATTTTTGACATAATCCTTGGTATAGATTGTATGGTTCATTTTCAAGTGCACATTGGTTTTTATCAACAACGAGTAAGTTTTATGGAACATGATGGAAGTATCAATGTTTTTCAAGGTGAATAGGATCCTCAGTTAGGATGTGATGGACCTCCACTTTTGGAATTAGTAAAACTTGTTTATTATATCTCTTTTATCACATTGTATGATGATGATGGTGTTCTTGAGGGTAGATTACCTCATATGGTGGATGAGTACCCAAAGGTTTTTAGAGGATTTTTCAAGTTTTCTTCTGAAGTAAGATGTGGAGTTCTCTATTCATTTTTCACTGGGAACACAACTGATATCTATTACATAGTACTATCTGACCCCTAAAAAGTTAAGGGAATTAAAGGTATAATTGTATTATTTGGAATCTAAATGATTCATTCTCTTGATCATCTCTCCTTGGGCCTCCCCAGTTCTATTTTCAAAAAAGGCCGATGGATCTTTTTGGTTGTGTATTGGTTACCGAAAGCTAAATAAAGTGACAATAAAGAAAAATTATCCTTTTCCTCATATTGGTGACCTTTTCGATCAACTTAAGGGAAAAAGGTGGTTCTCTAAGAATGATTTGTGTTCTAGGTATCATCAATTTAGAGTTAGAGAGGTGAATGTTATGAAAATAGACTTCCGAAGAATGTATGACCATTTTTAGTACTTGGACATTCCTTTTGGGTTGAAAAATGATCCAGAAGTCTTTATGGTACTCATGAATAGAGTGTTCCACCCGTAACTTGACCCTTTTTTCTAGATATTTGTGGATGACATCTTTTTCTATTCTAGTAATGAGGAGGAGACTGAGCGAAATTTTTGGGTTATGTTATGCACCCTTCAGGACCATTATCTATATGAGAATTTTAATAAATCCACTTTTTGGATTAGAGGGGTGAAGTTTTTAATCCATGTGATATCAGAATGAGGGGTTTCAATGAAACCTAATAAGATTAATGCAGTGATGTCATTAGAGTCGTTTAAAAATGTGTTTGAAATCAGAATATTCTTAGGAATGGATGTATATTGTATGTGGTTTGTTTGATATTTCTCTCAACTTTCTTCATCCATGATGGCACTCACTCAGAAGGGGGTGAAGTTTGAATGGAGCCTAGAGTGTCAGGTTTACTTTGTGGAGCTAAAATGGTTATTGACCACAACTCCTATTTTGATCTTTATAGAATATGGAAAGGGATATTGGTCAATTTTGATGCTTCTAGTATGGGGCTTGGGTGTGTGTTGATGCAAGATGGCCTTGTGGTGGTGTATGGTTCTCGCTAGCTCTAACCGCATGCAAAGAGTTACCCAACCCATTACCTGTAGTTAGGAATGGCGATTCATGCCATAAAGATGTGGCACTATTATCTTTTTGGGGAGAAATTCATAGTTTACCCTCATCATAAGAGCATAGCCTACATTTTCTCCCATAAAGATTTGAATTTAAGGTAGATTTGTTGGGTTGAGTACCTTTATGGGTCTGATTTTGATATAGTCTATATCCCAGGTAAGGGTAATGTTATGGTAGATGTTTTGAGCAGGAAAGTGACAATGCAAGCATTGAAAAAGTCCAGTGATGAGTGGACATTGATGCGTATTCAGGCCTAGATGCATTTCAAGACCAAGGAAAACATTGGAGGCACATTATTGGTCATTATTCAAATGAAACCTTCCCTTTTGGAGTTGATTTAGTAGGATAAGCCTAGTGACAAGTTGTGTCAGTACTCTTCACAATTTCTTAATGTTGGGGAGACACCCGGTGAATGGTTTTTGTCTCATGAGGGAGTTTTATGCTTCGAGGGTCGCTTTGTGGTTCCATCGTCATTGAAGAATGTGGTGATACATGATAGACACCAGTCTCAGTGGGTCATTCATCCTAGTGCTACCAAGATTATCTATGATGCGTGTCACCTATTCTAGTGTCCAGGTATAAGGAGATATGTAGATGACTTTTTTATCATGGTTTTACACATGCCAGAATGTTAAATCAGAGCACTAAAGGCTCTATGGTTTTCTTTATCCACTACTCATTACTACCTGGAAGTGGGATGATATTTACATGGAAATTATTGTTGTCTTACCTTATTCACCTCAAGGTAGAAATTCCATTTGGGTAGTGATTGACCATTTTACCAAATCATCCCATTTCATTCCAACTAGGGATTCATCTAAGGTGGATGTGTTGGGTCAGTTGTATGTTTAGGAGGTTGTGAGGATTCATGGTGTGCCATCATCAATTGTTTATGACATGGAACCTTGTTTTAACTCATCGTTTTTTGAATTCCTTCATAAGGTTATGGGGTTGTAGGTCATGTTGAGAATGGCATTCCATCCTCAAACAGATAGTCATATAGAGTGGGAAAATCATATTTTGGAAGATATGATCTGGTAATGTGTCATGGATTTAGGAGGTTCATGGGATTTCTATTTTAGATTGGTTGAGTTTTCATTTAACAATAGTTACCAATACTCAATTCTAATTTCTCATTTTGACAAACTTTATGGAAAATCATGTCAATCTCTTTTATATTGGGTTGATTTAGGTGAAACCTCATTATTGGGATAGTGCCTTGGGAAAGTTATGTCTGATAAATTCATGTTGATCAGACAATGGTTATTGACAACTTAGAGTCACTAGAAGTATTATGTTGATTAGAGGTGCTGATATTTAGATTTCTCTATGGGTGATTGGGTGTTTCTAAAAGTGTCACCTCGCTTGGTTCTTCATCGTTTGGGTAAATAAAGGATGCTAATGCTGAGGTATGTCAGACCTTTTGTGATTACCGAGTAGATCGGTAAGGTGGCATATAGGTTAGATTTTACTTCTCAGTTGACATCAATACATGACATATTCCATGTTTCTTAGATGAAAAAGTATAATCCGGATCCATCCCATGTGTTGAAATGGGAAGAGTTGTATTTGGAGCTTGATTTGTCTGTGATTGAGTGGCCAATGAAGATTTTGGATTCTTATGAGAAAGTGATTCATGGGAGGTCTATTCTGTTGGTATGAGTTCCATGGAAGAATGGAAATTATGTTCATGAGACTTGGGAGCATAAGTCTTAGGTTGAGGAAGAGTATCAACTTTTGTTCTCTGATCAAGATTTGTGGTGACTTTTTGAGGTGCAAGTTTTTGTGGTGGGGAGAATTATCAAATTAGTATTTTTATTTTGAGGTTATTTTTTACTTGTTTCTATATTTTCTTTTTTCCCATGGGTTTAACTTTTTTTTTCATGAAAATGGTGAATTTGGGTTTGGGAGTAGGTGGTGCACGGTTGGTGCATGGTTAGGGGAAACCGTGCACCCTTCCCTAGGTAACCATGCAACAAAATGTCATTTTGGATAGTGGATACCACACAGTTGGTGAATGATTTTTAAAAGTTGTGGGTAAACCATACTTCCTGTACCTCTTAGATGTTAGGGCACATGGTTGTCTTACAATTTTTAAAACCATGCAGGAAAACCGTGCGACCTATCCAGGTCATTAATTATTGTAAAATTACCTTTTTTCCCTCTTCAAATTTAACACTAAATCACCTATATTACTCCCACTTGGGATTTTCATCCATTAAAGCCTCCTCCAAGATTCCTTATACCTTTTTAGAATCATTCCTAGGGTGGTTTTGGTGTGGAAACTTAATTGAATCATCAAGTAAGTTTATTTCCTCTTGTTTCCTCCCTCTTTTAGGGTTCTTCTCTCCTCTTTATTGATTTCCTATTTTCTAGTGGGTTGTGTGACCTATTAGTGGTAAAATATTCTGATGTGGGGTGAAATCATGATTATTAATGTTAAATATTTCCTTTATAGGGTCTTGTAGTGGTGCAGTTGTGGTTCCACACCAATTTACAGAAGTTTCAAAGTGTGAGGTAGCTGGTTCCATGCTTTTACATTATTGGATGATATTTATATGATTTATTGCTTGTATAAATGTGTTCCATGAACTATTTTTGTTGTGTGAAACATGATTTTCAAGGGTTTTCACATTAATTTGTTATGAAAGTTGGTTTTGAAAAGAAATTGGTTATATTTCCTATGTTCTCTATTGTGGAATATCTTGAAAATGTTTTATGCATTGTTTGAAAGGTGTAAAAGGTATTTTCAAATATATTTAAAGGTGATAATGTGTTCAATGTGGATTTTACAAGAGAAATGTGTTTTTATTGCATGTTTGATCCTTTTTATACACCTTAATGTGTCTTTTAATTGTTAAATTAATGTGAAGCATGTTATGAAATGGTTTTAATGTTAGTATGAATTTGAAAAGGGAATTTCCCATGGAAATGGTTTAATTCCATATGTGTTCTTCTTATGGTGTTTTTAAATGGTCTTCATAAAATTTTTAAGCTATGCAAAAATGTATTTCCAAATGATTTTGGTGTGCATGTGAAATGGGAAGTGATTTTGTTATGAAAACGGGTGGTTTCCATCTGATTTTTGATTGTTGGATCAATGTGAAAATGTGAAAGTGTTGATTTCCTTGTGTTATTATGATGCTTTAAATGTGTGTGTGAAAGTGATGATTTATGTGATATGTAAAATTGAAATTGAGAACAAAGGTAATATTTAGTATCTTAGTGGAAAACTAGAACTAGTACGCTAGATGGTTCAAAAGTGAATAAGGCCTGGATTCATCCAGAAGGATTGACGATTACAACACTAACTAAACATGTGATATGATCGAAGACCACTTGAACTTAGGATGTGTTCACCTCTCATGGATCATACATGGGAACACTATTGGTATTAGATCATAATATGGTAACCATTGGAACTTGGGATGGGATACTATCCAATGGATTATGCTCAAAGATTCTGTTGGTAGTTTAGTAGAGGATTTTGACCATCGAGGTACAAGGTTTTTAGAGTCCCACTGGTTTTAGTTACCCTTATGGATTTTTCTATGGTGATATATTGTGACATGTTGAGTATATGATATGTTTCTAGTCGTCAGTATATGGTATACCATGTGTATATATTTATTTCCATAAATCTGATTTGTGAAAAATGGTTTCCTTAAAAAAAGTGTTTCTTGAGAAAGTTTTCCTTAAAATGTTTTATTTGAAAATTATTCAAAATTTCTTATGAAAATATGCATTTTTATTTGTATTATAATGTTATATAATGTAATATTTTATTTTGGTTGGCATCCTACTATGCTTTGGATCACACCCTACATACACCTTTGGGTGTATGTAGAATTTGTCATGTATGACCCTGGTAAAGGCAAGATGAGTCATGGCAGTGATGGTGGATCTGATTGTTAGCATTTGAATTTTTTTAGGTGTTGGTGGTGGTGGATTGAGGGTGATGTACCTCTTGTTTCATGGATTTTTTTGATAGTTTTTTGTTCACATTGCATTGTTATATTTTTGGTTTGGTTTAAAGTTGTAAACATTGAATATGAAAATTGTTGTATCTTGTTTGATCGTGGTTATTAGTTATTGTGTTTCTTATTCTTGTTGGTTGTTTATGAATATATAAATGAGTGAAATTGTTCCCAAGTTATATTTTTGACACCTAGGAACTAGTTTACATCCCTTGGGTATTGGGAACACCCTTTGGGATATACCATGAATTGGGCTGGGTGTCAGGTTTGGTGGCATCTCGGCTTGGATTATGAGAGGATCTATAGGAAATTGTGAGACTAAGTTGTAATAGTATAGGTAACTAACACAATTGGAACACATTTAGGGGAAAACATGTGGGATAAACCCTATAGGGTGTGGGGTTCGATTCAGTTTCAACCTTATGTTCATCACACCGCTTGTCAAACTGTGTGGCCTAACCATGTGTATTACCCAGTTTTTAAATTTTGTGAGATTCCAATTTTACCCTCAATAATTTTTAATATGTGGGGATACTCTCCCCTATTATCTGACCATTAAAACCCTAGGTAAACCTCCCCCTTTCCCATCGCATCCTCCATGGATTCCCCATAACATTTTCAATTTTTAATTGTTCTTAAAACCCTCTTCTATATTTAATTTTTAGTATCTTTATGTGAAAATATTTTGTTAATAAATATTACCATTACTCATGTTTTTTGAGAGTTACATAAGGATAAAAATGTGTTTTCAAGCCTCTATATAAGGGTAAAGTGGATTTTCCTGAGGTTTATAAGGGTAAATTGACTTTTCCATAGGCTGTGTAAGGGTATAGGTCTTTTTATGGTCAATGTAAGGGTAATAAGCTGATAGAAAGTGCTTCACAATAGTAAAATATAATTTTTATGTGCTGCATAAGTGTAATTTGCACTATTTAAGGGTAAAATAGAATTTTTATGCACTGCATAAGGGTAAGAAAAGTTGAATAAAGGTACCATAAACACCGTGTAGGGGTACCTAGAGTGCTATGTAAGGGTAAACTGAGCTATGTAAGGGTACTATGGAGTGTTGTGTAAGGGTACTTAGAGCACTGTGTGAGCGTAGTACTACAATGTGTAAGGGTACCCTATCACTACATGAATAATAAGATGGGTTTTTTAAAGGCCATGTAAGGGTAAACCCTATTCTTGTAAAGGTATTCCAGGAGTTGCATAAGGGTAGATTTATGTTTCTTATGCCTGTGTAAGGCAAAGAAGGGATTCACATAAGGGTAAACCATTGTTTTTAAAGGGTGGGTATGGGTAGCATGAGTTATGTTGGTAAAGTCCTTTAGTTTCAAAGGATTCATATAGGTAAACCTATACCATTATTCAAAATCTATGAGTAGTATAAGGGTAAAACCATGTTACCCTTATACAACTCCATTTTTGGGTTGAATATTTTAAAAACCCGTTTTATGTTCCTTCTTCCCTATATCACACGTTCAACACATTTCAATAGTTTTATATGCCAAAAATAATTGATTTTTTTGATTCATTACCCTTTAAGTAAAATGTTTATGAAGACTTAAATGTTATTCTATAAATAAATATTTGTAAGATAAATTATTTTGTTAATTTAATTTGTGGTTTTAATTCTATGACTTTGTAAGTTGTATTATTATTTCTAAAATAGTTAAAAATTGAAGCCTTAATTTTTTGTTGACCTATTGAGTCAAAGAAGCCCAAAATACACTTTATGAAAGATCTGTAAAGTCCACTTCATGTAATTTGAGTTCTTCTTCCATTATACTGGCTTGAGCAAACATCTCTCTTTTTTTCTTGAGAGAATCATTTTTAATGAGAAAATTAAAGTTATTATTTTATATGTATTTTTAAATTTGGGTTTTCCCAAAATTTTGGAAACTATGGAAAAATAATTCCTAAATTATGATCATTTGGAAATTTTCAAAATAGATAAAGAATAATTATCGTAAGTTTATCTAGGATTATTATGGTGTGATGTAATTATTATCATATTTGAAATTAGCTTCCCAAGTTTTCTATAAAATGATAATATCTTATAAAAAAGAAAATAACTCCAAATTATGGAAATAATGATAATAATAATAATTTTTTTCTTTTCAAAATATTCAAGAGAGAGAGATTATTGTCACATGTGGAATTGAAATTTTTCTCTAGGAAATAATTTGAAATTATCAATAAGGATAATATATAATTATTTTTATTACTCTTGATTATCCAGGAGAGAGATTGATATTATTTCATATTGTTTTTATTTATTTTGAAAAAAATTTTACTTAGTTCTTGGAATCCAAGTCAAGTGTTTTGAATTGACAAGTATGTGGAAAAGATTAAGGAGATGAATCCTTGGAGAACCTTGAATTTTATTTCAACAAATATGAGGTAGGAAGTTCTTTACTATGCAGAGGCCATATATATGATCATCAAGATGATATAATGATGTGTGTTGATGTGCTTTATACTTTGTCGAGTCTGATCACATCTGTGTTTGTTTTAGGATTTTATCCAACCTCAAAATATTCTATGTGTACATTGATATGATACCACTATTTCCTTATGATAGTTTTGGTATATGCTATGTCATTGTTGTATTGTTCATGGTACCAAAGAGATAGGTGAACCCATCCTAGATTAGTATCCCTAGAGGGGGATCATGTTTAGATGTTTCATGTGACTTGATGACTAGAAAAAGAATGATTATGGGGGCATGATGGCCTTGTGTTACCTGACCTAGTGGTATGAAAATCATGTGTGATTGGAACCATGAGACAATTGCAGGGAATGATGGTCTATGTGACCTAAAATGTGTGGAAATAGTGGGGCATGATTGTCTATATGACATGAATTGTGAGATAATGATGGGGTATGATAGCCTAATGAGGTTTTACCTAGAGGCATAGGGTTTGTATTATTATAGAGTTTCTTTATGGATAACTCCATTTATATGATGTATCCATGATTGTTATGATATCTTTTGGTAAGGTTCCTAAGCAGATATGACTAGGGTTTATGGAAGTTTAATTAGCACATGGATGATTGGTATGGTTGTTTAATTGTTTGTGAATTTATTTATTATCCTGGATGACACCCTTATGTTTTTTCACTCATGTTAATAATGAATTAGTGGGATATAAATGGGTTTATTACTCATATACTACATGGGAATATTGATATGCTTGTGGATTTCCTGTATAGGGATCTGATCAAGGGAAAGGGGCCCATGATAGATGGCTGAGCCATGGACCATTGTTCTGAATGCGAGGTTGGAAAAATTCTAGGAGTTACTACCATTTTATTTGTTTATTTACCTACTTCACTTTTATACTCTAGTTGGATTTTCACTTTTGGAGACACTTATTATTGTATGACATATATACCATCTAAAATTATGGTTATATAGTTTTCCATATGAAAATATAACTATTTATTTATTATATTATATTCTATTGTTATTTTTCCCATGACATGATATTAAGGGTATAGCCTCACCACTATTGGAATTAGACCCTCACTGGTAGTCAATAACCTCTTACATACGGGGCGATTCACATGAAATCATGTGGCACTTCGGATCAAACTTGATGGTTTAGGTTTGAGTGTAAAAAAATTATATCATAAACGTTATTTTTTTTATTTTGGAATTACCTAGGATATGGTGAAGAGGAGATAACCATGTGGGACTTGGGTAGGGGAGTTTCCATGTTCCTGGCCATCATAAGTCTAACAGACCTCTGGGTTACCATTGAAAATATTTATGGCACTATTTTTATGATATTTCAAGTGAATTCATGCATCCTGACTAGGTGTATAGGTTCACATTCTATATATATACATGAAGTTGTGATGCATATTAGTTCTTTAATTTAATTCCCTACGATGTGTGATCGGTTTTAGATAGTTTCTCTATTGTGTGATATATATGTTTTTTCCATACTGTTGTGATATATCTATTGGAATTAATTATTTAACGCGAGTATATTGTTGTGTTTGTATATATTTGACTATAACAAACATGTAGGGATGGTGACCTTGGTTAGTGTTAGGAGGGGTATACCTTGGGTTTACAGTAGACTCATAAGAGAACCTTTTGTGATCCCATAAACTGGTTAGGGTTTATCATAATGATTTTTTTCTTAATTGTTTCCTTTGCATTATAGAGGATGTTTCCTTAATGTCTTCCTATGGGAATACATACGAAATGGGGTTGGAATAATTTTTCAAGGGATGATGTTCTTGTTCTACCGCCGAATGTGTAAGATTATGCAACTAATCATGCTTTTTCACCTACTCTATGGTTTAAACAGCAAGGATGATTCAAATATAAGTCTTTTTATTAGTTCCTATCATAGTTATATGATTTCAAAACTTTTCTAGTAGGTTTCTTAACACTTATGCTACCCATTCCTTCATATCTTCAAAAGTTGTGGTTGGAGTTAACTTATAAATTAGGTTATCCTAAAATTTACATTCCCTTGACACACAATTGGGAACAAGTAGACCATATTCTGTGATTCCCAAAGTGTTCTATATTCATCATTGGTTATGGACATATGTGGAAGATCATGATATTTGAGATAATGATATTTTATGTGATTCATAGCATGGAATGGTTGAATATCTTCCAAGAATACATTGATTTATATAAAAGATGTGTATCATTTACTTTGATAAAGGGAGTGAGGTATGTAATGATTAGATAATGGGAATTGAGAGTAGGTAGAGTTTTTCAAGACTTGAGTCAGCTCAGGAGAATCACGACCCAAATAGAGGACTTGGATATTTTGGTAGGATCAGTGGAAACTCCCTCATCTTTTTCTCTAGTCTTGGATCTCTATTAGGATGTATTTACACAATAATTCACATGAATTCCTTATGATTGAGGTGTTAATTATCAGATAGAGCTCATACCTAGTTCACATCCATTTTTGATACCCATTATCATATAGTGCCAAAGGAGTTGAAGGTGATCAATATATAGATTGATGAATTGGAGTAGAAGAGATTTATCAATCTGAGTACTTTACCATGGGGTGCACCTATATTGTTCATCAAGAAAGAGTGTGGAATTATTAGAATCTACATAGATTACCAGAAGCTAAACTAGGGGATGGTGAAGAATAAATATCATTTTCCTAGGATTGATTATCTTTTTGATCAGTTACAAAGATATTAGTGGTTCTCCAATTTTGATATTTTATAAGGATACCACCAGCTATGGTTTAGAGTGGAGTACATTCCTAATATGGTGTTTCAAATCTGGTATGTGATGTATGAGTACTTGGTGATTTTCTTTGAATTGAAAATATTCCAACAGTGTTCATGTATCTTATGAATAAAATTTTTCACCCTTTCCTAGACTTATTCATAATTATGTTCATTGATCAAATCCTCATCTACTCATAGACACTAGAGAATTATACCAAACATATTGAGATATTACTTACTAGTCTTTGAGAATATAAAATTTATGCCAAGCTATCAAAGTGAAACTTTTGTATTTAGGAGGTGAAGTTATTGGGATCTTGTGGTGTATGAGACAGTTATATCCATGTAACCATAGAAATTGTTTCCATTAATGTCCTGGAGATATTCCCACAAGTTTGAGATCATGAGCTTTCTAGGATTAGTATTACATTACAAAAAAATTTATCCAGGATATCTATAATTTATCAGCTTCTATGACTACATTGATGAACAAGGGAGTGATGTTTTAGTGGCTATATGAGTGCAAATAATCATTTATTGAGCTGAATAAGAGGGTAACTATAGCACCAATATTGATAGATCCTGGAATTTAGATCGAATATTGAGGATACTATGTTGCATTCAACATTGGTTTTAGAGTGATACTGATGTAGAGTGAGAATGTAGTAGCATATGGGTTATGTTATTTGCAACCCCAAAAACAAAACTACCCTACTCATGACTAGATATGGTGTCCATGGTTCATATTCTGAATTTTTTTCGACACAAACAATTTGGTGAGAGATTTATTGTCTACACTGACCATAAGATAATCCATTACATGTTCACATAGAGAAACCTAAACTTGAGTAAGAGACACTAGGTGGAGTGCCTTAATATGTTTTACTTTGAGATTATGTATACACCTCAGAAAGGTAATGTTGTATAAGATGATCTTAGCCGTAAGAGGTATGTTGAGAAGGATCTTGGTGAGTGTCCTTTGGAAGAGTAGTGATTCTTGATGAGCTTGTTGGCTAATTAGAGGATGGATTATTTAAAGGATTAGGGATTTATTAATTTCCATCCCTTGGTGGTCACATATTCTATAGTATACCGGATGAAGGTTGGATATAATATTGACCCAAAGTGTGTTGTGATGTAGGGACAACTTGATGGAGGTGACCCGATACCCAAGTGGTCATTTGACGATGATGATGTGATCTTTGTGCATGGGAGTGTAGTAGTCCTTGGTTCCAACAGAGAGGAGTTGATAAGGTATTTCTATACCTCTATATGGGAGGTATATCCTGGTGAAACAAAAATATATGATGAATTCTATTGATAGTTCAGGTGGCCAGGGATGAAGAGGTACATTACTGGGTTTGTTTCTTAATGCCTTAGCTGCTAAAGGGTAACATCTAAGAATTGATATCTTTTTATTTTACTCTAGCCACTTAATGTGACATTTTTTAAGTTAGATTACATCATGATTGAATTTTTTATGGGGTTACATATGACCCCTAGGAGTCATGAGTTTGTCTAGGTGATTTTCAATCGACTGACTAAGGTTTCTCATTTCTTACCAATCTGTGAGACTCACTTAGTGGATGATATGAGGAAGTTTTATGTCCTTGAGATTATATGATTATATAGAGTTACCTTTAATATAGAATCTTATAGATATTAACATTTATTATCATGATTTTGGAAGGTCTTATATAAATCCATAGAGACTCAGTTGAGATTGAGCACAACGTACCATCCTTAGTCCGAAGGATAGTCATAATGAAAGATCTGTATACTGAAAGATATGATTAGATCTTATGTTCTAGACTTATATGGATTATGGGATGATAACCTACACTTGATTTAATTATCTTTTAAAAATATATTCTATACTTCTATATGAATGGAACTATTTGAGGTTCACTTTAGACAATCATTCCAATCACTATTGTGTTGGAATGAGGCAATTGAGTTTGTAATTGTTGGACCAAGTCTGGTTCAGGTGTCCTCAGAGAGTGTGAAGTTAACCAGGAAGTAGTTGGTAACCACTCAGAAAATGAAACAATCATATTCAGACAAGAGGAGACGACACTTAGATGTTTCTCTTGGGGAACAAGATTTTTTGCGAGTGTCTCGTTGATTGGGGAATTTTTGTTTGAAGATATAGGGGAATATTCAACAATAGTTTGCTGGATTATTTATGATAACAATGTTTTGACTGGGATCCCTAGACTCATCTATTTTATGTACTTTGATTACCATTACATATATATAGTTTGATATATACATGTGTTTATTCTTACCATAATAATGTTGATACTAATGCAACCACTATTTAGATGGAAATTTCCTTAGATTACGTGTCATATCAAAAGGTTATAGCAGTTCTAAGCTATAACGAGAACCTCAAGATAAAATATCAGTAATATTAAACATATTTTCTATGGTCTAGATAAACTATACTTACATGACAAAAATGATTTTTGGCTATCAGGTGCTTGGGGATCATACGAAATGATGCTTCTTCTCATGAAGTTTTCACTTAGTGATCTAAAATAGATGATATCATAAGGGGAGAACTTTTAATAGGAACACCACATGTTTTAGGTGTCATTGGTTTTTCCTATCTACAAACATGTGTATTGGTATCTAAACTTGATATTGTTATCAATGTGTACCATTTGATCCTGTAATTTGATTCAATGAAAAACCATAACATTGAATTTATTCCAAGTTATTTTGGGTTGGGTGCATCATCGGTGGTATGACATTGGTTTAATGATCAAGATAGAATTTGTACCTTCAGAGTTAAAGAAGAGATATATCAAGGGCCTAGGTTGACCAAGATGGTGGTACATTTATTAAATCCATGTCCATGGTACAAGAATATAAGTCCATCTTATAAGGTCTTGAAATATATAAATCAACAAAAGGATGATGTCATAAGTGTGCATCCTGCTTTATGAGATATCATGAGATAGAGATTATATTACATAGAACATGTTCATAGGAGGTAGTCATATCTATGACATTCCTTATCTCCTTAGAGTATATGATGGGTATCTAGACTATTCTCTTAGTCTATGGGTTAAACTCACTAATATTGAGATGAGGACCATGGGGGTCACACACTAAGTATATCCACATGTTTCACCTATTCAGATGAATGAGAGTTTAGGATGAAGTTTTCCCCATGTGTGGGGGCCATTAAATGTCCAAGTATGATCAATGCTAAGTAAAACTAATTGAAATAAATTATTAATGTTTATAATAATGATGATTGAATTTATTTCTCAAGGTATTCACAAGTTTTTTGATCATTAAAGTGAATATGAGAAAATATAATTTTTCGAATGAGCATAAGATTTTCAAGGTTTGTTAAATTATTTGGGGAAATTATGGGCTAATTTAATAATTTGTAATTTATCATGTAATTTTTTTTAGTGTTACAAGTTAGTGATATTTTTTTTGACAATTATGAAAATTTTATTAAGTTATACCTGTGCGCAAAGATCTAAAATAAAGGTTATTAATTTCCAGGAACTAAAGTGAAATTTTGGAAAGTGTAAATTATGTATAAAAGCTAATTTTATCTTATTTAATAGTAATCTACACCATTGGGATTAATTTAGTGAGATAAGCTATTCTTTCCTCTTCTATCAAGTTCTTAGAGAGAATTTTGAAAAAGAATAAGGTCAGATCGATCTTGTCTTCTCGACTGAGTCCATATTCTTCACTTGATTGAAGGGATGTCATAATTATATTTGGTTTCCTATGATAATAACTTTTAAACATAGATCAAATATCTAGGAGTTTTGGTGCATGTGTGGATGATCTAGAGGATGCCTAGCTTGGAATCTTTTAGCCATGACAAGTTGACGATGAGCAAATCAAACTAACGATTTCAAATGAAAAGGTACCATTTATGATTTCATTTGATTTTATATTTCATACTCAAGTTTATTTAAATGTGATTATTTAAAAAATACAAGGAATAATTTTTGTGGATTCATTGTTTTTTAACATGAATCCAAATCCAAAATTTTAAATTATGCATTTTTATGCTTTTGCTATGCCCCGGGTTACTTCAATTAGTATCAGAGAAAACATGTAATTATTTAAGTAAAAAAAATTAAAATTAAATTAAATTTGATATGATTTGGAAAGAGGCTTTTGATACTATCCAAACTCAATAGATGGAATTTCGATCTGAGTTCGTATCTCCAAGATATGGTTGATCAAATATCGATGGGTTTTATATAAAAATTGTAATGAAAATTAAATTTTACTTTGTTTGATTTAATTTAATGGCTATATATGTGATTGAATTTTATCCTGAGATTAATCAGAGTACA
Organism: Viscum album; assembly: GCA_963277665.1. NCBI lineage: Eukaryota > Viridiplantae > Streptophyta > Magnoliopsida > Santalales > Viscaceae > Viscum > Viscum album. The sequence continues at coordinate 511,103,826 of OY728127.1, read as the reverse complement.
TTTCATGATAATCAGATATACCAAAATATAGTTAGGGTATTTCATTGGAATTATAATCTTGCTATAGAATCTTGATTTGGTTGTAAAAAATTTAAAAAATTGGGATCCAAATCTTCCATGGTAAGTTTACAATAAGATTCCATGGGAAGATTACCCAAATATTGAATGGGAATGTTATACAAAGCTTCCATGGGATTCTTATATAAAAACATGACATTGTTTTACATTTGTTTATATATATATATATATATATATATATATATATATATATATATTCCTTTAAAATAATTTTCATCTGAGGTAGGTCCAATTCGATCCAGGTCTGACTGGCATGACCCATTTAACCCATTGAAAGCCATAAAATTAGTTTCTAGGGATCTTATTTAGGTCCAAATAGACCTAAAAAACTATGAAATTTTTTAGTTATTAAATTTAATTGTCTGTGATTTAATAAAATTATTTTGGGTGATGTGGTATGTATCGATAATTAATTATAATTATTTTAATTCAAGTTAACATATTAAAAATATCATTGAGTTGAATTTTAGAAATTTTAATTTTTCTCATGAAATATAATTGTATGTTGATTGATCATGAGCCAAGAATCACTCATGCATGTTTGGTTTATTATTTATTTAATAAAATTATTGCATTTATGTTTTTTAAAATACAGTATTTATTTTATTCTAATGATCTACATATCATCCCTCCATATTTAATTTGTATAAGGGATTGTGTGTCTATATTAAAGTGATAAAATGTAATTTCATACCCTGAGTTCCCCTTATTTATGTTTGAGTATACATTGTAAATATCATAGTATTTCTTAGAAAACTAGTTCCAGTCAAGGGATGACAAATACCAAATAAGTGAGGTGAAAAGTAGTTGCAGGCACTACAATTAAATTTAGGTATTAACTTATGGAATTCCACTAGGGTCTCAATTAATCCATAAATCGCTTGATATATTAACTAATAGTCAAAAGATCATGATCATGTCATTTTTTATTAATTTATTTTATCACACTACAAAAGAATAATGGTTAGTGGTAGTTATTTAGTGGTCTAGTGGAAATTTATACTACTGCCTAATTGTTTTATGACGATTCATAAAACCGTAACATATTTCTTGGTTTCTAGTCAATTAGTGGTAGTTTATTTTATTTCATAGTAGTTTTTAAGTGTTGTTTTTGGAGCATTTATTGGCATTAATTATTTAATTAGTAAAGGTGTTTTAATAAAAAAATATCTGATGGGAATATAAATAAAATAAAAATAACCACCGTGAAGCATTTCACAGTGGTTATTTTTTTATAGTGGTTAATTTGAACCGTCACTAAATTCATTCAGTAATATATGTTTAGCGGCGGTTACAAAAACTTGCGGCTAAATCTATTTTTTTTAAAAATATGTAATAAAAAACTCGAAATATACAAAAACTGACATCAAATAAACTAAAATATAAATATATGATAAACCCATCATTCTTACATAACACATCCACAATCATACAAATAACCACTGGCATCATACCCTAATTCTCAGTCACCCCATACATCAACCAATATCCAGTCATCAATATATACATATAAAATATGTCCAACAATATCCCATTCAGAATATACATCCATTTTATGACCTCAAATGCATTTTTCTGCCTCCACATCACCTTATCAGCCAAAACCAACCACATTATCTCATCAAATGTAACAAAAATTAAAACTAAACATAATAAATCATAATTATAGTAGAATAATTGAAAAAAATTTAATATTCCTAAAAAATGATGTGGATTTGAATGGTCAACCTCTTACCTATTTTCATCATATGCCACCTACAATGAAAACCAGAACATTTAGGAAAAGAAATGAAAAATAGAAAAGGCACAAAATAACTATATTTCAAAAGGTTTTTTAATGTTTTTAAAGTGGATTTGAATGGTCAACATCCTACCTATTTTTAAAGTGGCGTACAATTCACTTGAAATTTATTTTATATTTTTTTAAAGTTTTTGATATAAAAACATGTCCTATATTTTAAAAATAACTAAGTGGGGGGTTTCTCATGATTTCATATCAACATGAGGTTGTTTTCTATGGTTTTGAATGTTCCATGCATGTTTTAGTGTATTAAAACACAAAAACACATTTATGACCATAACGAGCACACCATCATTAGAAATGATGTGATCTTAGTTCCTACATTTCATAATTAAATATATGGTATTTTTCCCATGATTTTTGGATAATATGACATCATTTTCCTTATTTTGACCATTCTACGCACATTTTCGTGTTTTAAAATACTAAAAAAACGCTTTTGGACATAATGGGAAAATCGTCACTCAGAATTATGTGTCGTCAGTTCCTACATCTCACAATTAAATATTTGGTGGTTTTACCCTGATTTAAAGACAATCTGATGTTGTTTTCCTAGTTTTGTACGTTTCATGAACGTTTGATAGTTTAAAAACACTAAACAACATTTACGACCATAATGGGAAAAATGTCATTTGGAATGACGTGCTGTCAGTTCATAAATTCCAAAATTAAATATACGATGATTTCCTATGATTTCAAATCAATCAGAGGTAATTTTCCTCGTTTTTACTCTTCCATGCATTTTTTAGTGTTTTATAACATTGAAAATGAATTTACAGCCATAATGGGTAAATCGTCTTTTGGAAAGTTTTTCTATTAGTTCTTACATTTTACTATTAAATCTAAGGTCGTTCTCCCTTGATTTTAGGACAATATGATGTTGATTTCCTAGTTTTGGACATTCCATATAGGTTTTAGTGTTTTAAAAAACTAAAAAAACGTTTACATCCATAACAGGAAAACTAACATTTAGAATGACGTGTCATCAATTCCTACATTTCACAATAAATCTATGATGTTTTCCCCTTGATTTCAGCACAATTTAATGTCGTTTTTCGGATTTTGACCGTTTGATGCACATTTTAATGTCTTAAAACACTAAAATGAATTTATGGAAATAACAGGTAGACCATCATTTATAATTCTGTGTATTTGGTTCCAACATTTCAAAATTAAATCTACGATCTTTGTCCCCTAATTTTAGGGAAATATGATATCGTTTTCTGGATTTTGACCCCCGACACTTGTTTTTAAAGGCTTTTGTACCTTTCATAAGTGTTTATCGAGTAATTTAGATCACACCACACATCATATTGACATTTTTTCTATGCTTACGTGCAAAAAAAAAACTAAACAGTGGTTGTCCCTTGATTTTAGGAAAATCGAATGTTGTTTTCTTGGTTTTGATCATTTTATGCACATTTTCATGTTTTGAAACTCTTAAAATGCCTTTACATCCATAACAGGAAAACCATCATTTGGAATGATGTTCCATGAGTTCCTATATTTCATAATTAAATATACAATGGTTTTCCATTGATTTTAAAATAATATAATTTTGTTTTCTTGGTTTTGACCATTTCACACACATTTTGGTGTTTGAAAACACTAAAAAAACGTTTATGACCATAACATGAAAATCATAATTCAAAATGATGTGCTATTGGATTCTATATTTTAAAATTAAATGTATAGTCATTTTCCCCTTATTTCAGGTCAATATGATTTCATTTTTTCTATTTTGACCGTTCTATGCATGTTTTAGTCTTTTAAAACACTAAAAATGCATTTATGGACATAACAAAAAAAAATTCATTCAAAATTAAGGTCTATCTATTACTAAATTTCAAAACTAGATGTATGACAATTTTACCTTGATTTCAGGACAATTTGACATCGTTTGTCTAATTTTGATCATTCCATGCATGTTTTAGTGTTTTAAAACACTAAAAACATGTTTACAACTATAATGGGAAAAACGTTATTCAGAATGATATGCCATTAGTTCATTAATTTATGAAGTAAATGTAGGAACTCTATCCAATTATTTTAGTAAAAAATGATTTTTTTCTTATTTTGACCATTCTATGCACGTTTTAGTGTTTTAGAATAGTAAAAACATATTTACATCCATAACGGGAAACATTTTATTCCAAAAGACATTCTGTCGATTCCTACATTTCATAATTAAATGTAAAGTCACTGTACCCTAATTTTAGGACAATACAACATCATTTTTCTGGTTTGGACCATTCCATGCATGTTTTAGTGTTTTAAAACACTAAAAATGAATTTACGTCCATAACTGGAAAACCATCATTCGGAATGATGTTCTGTCAATTCCTAAATTTCAAAATACAATGTACGGTATTTGTTCCCTGATTTTAGGACAATACAACATCTATTATCTAGTTTTTACCATTCCATGCACATTTTATTATTTTTAGACACTAAAAATGTGTTTACGACTGTAATGAGAAAATTGTCATTTAGAATGTAACGCTATTAGCTCCTACATTTATAAATTAAATATATAGTCGTTTTCCCATGATTTCAGGTCAATTCAACCTTTTTTCCTGGTTTTGACCCTCGAAAGTTTTTTAAAGGCTTTTGTACCTTTCATAAGTGTTTATTGAGTCAAAACTGAGAAAACAAGCTCAGATTGTTTTTAAACTTCTGGATAATGATCTATAATTTATTTTTATCATGTAGGAACCAACCACATTTAAATCTAATGCAACATGTGGTTGGTATAACTTGAAATGTGTTATATATATATATATATATATATTATTTTAGTTTTTTTATAGATGTTGTATGAGTTCTTTGCAAAGTCCATGGGTGTGAAACGGAGTTAGGGACATCAAAATGAAAAAACATATAGAAATAAAAATCATAACACTTTATTAGTATATTACAAAATTCACTCATTTATTTTAATTTAGTTATAAAAGAATATTAAATTAATATTTTTTTACATGAGTATCAAAGACTTTATTTTTCCAAGATGGAGAAATATGACTCAAATATTAATCTATTTGATAAATGCATTAAAAATTAATAAAATATGAAGTTTTTTTGAAAAATAACATACATTCCAGTAACGGTAACCCACCAATATCCCCTATATGGAGGGGTGAACAACTAATCCATCACCAGAGGTAAATTAAGTGGAGGTATGCCAATGATATCTGGGGAAATGAATGGCTCGCTAGTAGTATCTGGTATAATAGAATCATTAGGATCCACTGAAGATGACAGTAGTGGTGGAATTCTCTAAGAAGCTGATTAGCTAGAATCTTGATTTTTTTTGTTCTTGACATTCCTGCATTTGAAATGGTTAAGGTATATTAAATTTATAAAAATGAAAAACTAAAAGCTTTTTACAAAAGTAAAATAAAAACTAGAACAATGTATATATGTATGAAAAACTTATCAATGAGAAATTTTAATATAATTTCATTACCAATTTATACATTAAATTATTTTCATCTTCATTATCATCAATGTTATCAACCTTCATTACAAAGAGTCTATCATTTTAACCCTCTCTTGTAAGTTATACCATTTTTATATTTTTAGGAAAAAAACTATTCAATATTTTTTGGTTGATGAGGTTCACTATCACAAAACACCAATTGAACTTCACCACCCATATCATATAAGTCGCTCTAATTTAATTGTTCAACAACACTCCAAACTTCATGTATTTCATCATCCACATAATAAACCAAATTTTCCTGTGAAACTGAGATAAATGGATCATGCTATGCATGCTTACCGGTATCCATCAATCAAGAGAATTTGAAAAAAGTAAAATATATATAATCTTTCATTATAACCCTATAAATGTTGACCCACTTGAATTTGAATAAGAAAACTAAAAACTATCCATGATAGTTTAATTCAATTATATCAATCATCTTCTTATAGTATCCACCTTTTCAAATGTAAATACACCACTATTTTTGAGTTTTCAAGTCTTCTTCATGATAAATTGTAAAAAATCTGAAACCATAAATATTGTAGGCATCAAATATATTGGCCTTCCATAGAGGTCCTTGATTCAAAAACTTCAAATCATTTTATATTTCACCTTGATTGTTAACATTCATTATCTAGAAAAAATGATATAAGTTGTTACTTTTAACATTTACAAAATTACTACACGTTAATAATATGAATATTATTATATACTTACATGATGAGAAAACCATTCGATAAGCTCTTTATTAACAGGTTTTGTTAATTCCATATCATTTTGAGATCAACCCCTTAGTCCCCTCTTTGTTTTTAGTTGAATTTTTTTAATAAATGGATCTATAATAACACTATTGAGTAGCACATATCTATGTGATTATAGAAACTCTAATTTAGTTAGTGTAAAATTTGACCCCTTTCCAATTGGTCATCTAATAGTTGGAAGTACCAATGATTTATTTTCAAAAATATAATTAGTGTACATGTCATAATCACATCTAATTTTATTGAATCTAGTCTCAATTCCATAAAAATAAGTAGAACATAAGGATAAGCACTTTTTAGAAATGAAACCTTCAATAATAGACCCTTATGGTTGAGATTTAGTCATCACATATGATTTCAAATGACCTATGTACTTGATGAAATAAATAAGAAAAATATTAAAAAACTTTACACAATGATTTGATAAAATCAAATTCAGCAATGAAATTAAAAAAATATCAACGTACCTCTAAATTGGATACATTCATTAATCGTGTACCGATCTACTATGTTTAGATTCTTCAACCAAATGAATAGTCAAATGAATCATGATTGTGAAGAATGAATGGGGAAATAACATCTACCAATTAAATAGTTTCAAAAAAAGATTATTTCTTTAATTTTATCAAGCTTGGTTAGATTTAGAGTTTTTCCAAAAATATCTCTAAAAAAGGTACAAAAAGTTACTAGATCTACAATTACTTTTTCAGGTAAAGTATTATGAAAATCCAAAAGAAACAACTTCTCTATAAAAATATTTGATTAATGACTTTTCAATCCATTTAACTTTCGATTTTTAAGTCAACGCACTTTGATATGTTACTTGAATATCAATCTGGCACTTTTTCATTATTTAATGTTCCTTGGAATATGTCTTTATCATGATTTTTCATTGTAAAAATAGACAAAGGATACTTGTCATTCTAATTTTCCACACACCATTCTTTATATTCATTAACTCCAAACCTTACGAGCATTAAGGTGATCCTTCGATTTACCCTGCTCATTAAGCACTGTAAAGATTACATTGTCATAGGCGTCCTTATCAATATGCATTATATCAAGATAATGATATATCAAATTAAACTCCCAATAAGGATGTTTGGAAAATATATTTTTTCTTCCATTATTGTGTTCCAGCTTCTTTAGATACTGTACCTCATACCCTTTCCCCCATCTTTAAACTAATGACATTTTTTAAATTCTGCAGTGACATTCATTAATTGTCCTAATATTTATGAACTAGATAACACCTTCAGCGACTTTCACATTACAATGGATCTATTTAATCATGTCTGGTTAAACCTAAATTTATGAGAAACATCAAGAAATCTACGATGACACATAAACACCATTTTCTATTATGAGAAAATTGTTGAGTTTGAAAATCAAAATTAAAAATTAGACAAGACCAACTAGTACGAGTGTTACAACCACATAAATTTTCTAGTCTAGGAAATTGAATAATTTTACACATTAAAGAAGCATTTATTTTGAATATTTGTCTCATTGAAGCATTATATGTTTTTACTCCATCATCCCATAATTATCACAATTCTTTGATTAGAGGTTGAAGGAATACATTATAGTCCTTTCCAGAAATTTGGTTTCTAGTAATAATCTTTGAAATAATTAAATAAGTCTTATTTATACACATCGATAGAGGTAGATTATATGGAATCAAAATAACTGGGAAAATTATATATTAAGTACTTAAAGTACCAAAAGGGTTAAAACCATCAGAATCCATTTCCAAACATACATTCTTAGGATCTGAAGAAAAATCTAGATATAGCGAATCAAACATCTTCCATGATGTTGATTCTTTTGGATATGTCATCAATCCATCGTTACTATCCTGAACATGCCACATCATGTCATCTGCAGTCTTAGATGACATGAATAATCTTTGAAATCATGGTTTCAGAGGAAGGTAACACAATACCTTTATAGGAGTTTTTTTTTCTATTTCTTCTTGGGGTTGCATTGATTTATACTCTCACTGTTTTTCATTGACTTCTATCATCTTGTATGAAATATTTTACATTATTCTTTATCAAACTCTTGTCCCTAGTAAAGCATTAAATCATTAGTGCATGCATGTATCATTTTATATTCATGTCCAAGTTTGTTGATAATTTTCTTCATCTCATAGAATTATGAGGGTATTTTAGCTTCACTAAATGAATCACAAAAAAACTATAAAATCATGGACATTGCTTCATCAGTTATTACACAGAGACACTTGATATGATACAAATTAAGTAGAAAATAATACTTTGAATACTTTTCACACACTTCATATAGTTATTTCTCTCCATATTCAACTAATTCATAAAAATAATTTTTTGATCACTGAAGTTCGGTGCAAGATTAAACTAATCTAGATTAAATGAAGGTTTTGTCGATCCACTGAAATCTTGAAAATTGTATTATGCAAAACCAAATGCACTTTTTAACAAATTTTAAACCAAATTCTCCTCTGTCGGGTTACTTTTTATTTCATTAATAGCATTTTCATTATTTTGACTTTCCATAACACTTGATTCACAATGCCAAATCTAACATAAATATCAATAAAGAAACTATTTAAATATAAAATTATCATATAATTTATTACTATTCAACCATCACTTGAATTTATAATTAAGAAACATACATTTTATTCTACCATCCATTGATCGGTTTCCAAATATATAATCTAAAAATTCTTCCAAACCCTTTGAATATCTATGTGTGGTTCGAGGTAAATTAATCAAACTTATATCCATAGATATTGGATTGTATTATATTTGTACATCCGGATATAAATATATTAATGTTTAATAAAACAAGTAAAATCAAAATTCAATGTCACCCAACTTCACCATTGACTCTTTCATAACAACTATTAAGGAAAATGGGTTGAATAAAATAATGAACTTTTTCTTACTAAACTTATAATAAAAAACATGAATAAAATAAATTATTATTTCTCACAAACATAGATGAATAAGATGAATAAAATAAAATATAATGGTGTATTCTACCCTATTGTTGTAACAAGGGAGGGTTCATTCCATTGAAAAATTAGTTACATTGATAAATTTCAAAAACCATTTCTCATGATCTAACTAAGACCAGAGGCACCCCTTAAAAATATAAATGAAAAGTATTCTTTATTTGGATATCATAATATATCATACATACCCAAAATATTCAACTCTATATGTATATATTCTATTGAACTGGTTTAGTGTGACTTTATGTTGTTCCATGAATGATATAAATCAACTCTGTTCAAATAACATCAAATCAGATGTTCCTTCAATTTTAGCTGGACATAAAAAACATGATGTTAACATAAATTTGAATAATTTCTATTGTGATTTTAAATAAAATTATAAAAAAATTATTCATTTGACTCAAAAAAAAAAAACTAAATACTATAATTAGTTTTATTAAAAATCATGTTAGTTAAAATAAAATCAATGAAACTATATTGGTTGTTCCAGTTACCACAATAAATAATTTATTATTATTCATGTAAAACTATACCCTAACTACTCTATCATTATTTGATATATTTTATTAAACTAAATTATTACACACATATGAATAAAACCTGAAGCATTATGATAAATTTTAAAAGGGTCTAATATCTAATTTTTATGGAATTTATCCTTTGAGACCTTTCTATGGTTGGTGATGAAACCATGTGTGATCCCAAACCCTACCACCAATTAGTCATGAGTTGGAAAATACACTCAATTATGCATCTTTCAAAAAGTGGAGGCATTAACATATATAGAACAAAGTGTAATTAATTAATATAAAATATGAACCCTGAAATTTTGAATGATCTGGATTCCATAACCAACATATATAATAAAAGAATTTATTTTTTAATTTTATAAAACATAACAAAAATTTATTATTGTTATAACTCCAAAAAACTAACTACAAAATCCAAATAAAACATTATAAATCAAAATTACATATATATTTACTGTCCAATGAATAAAAAAAATTATATACTTTTTTTATCACGAATTACTTTCCGTATAGTGGTACTAATTAATAAAATTAGGGTGAGGATGATGCATCCTTTAGGGGGGTCTGTGTTATTGTAGAGGATGGGATCCAAGCTAGGAAAAGGGAGCTTAGTGGGGGGGGGGGATCCATGTCATGGTTGGAGAGGGGAACCAATCCAAGGTGAGGGAGGTCAGAGGGTGGGGATTTGCATCATCGGTGAGCCATCCAGATAAGAGTTTAGAGGGAGGGGGGCTTCATGGGGGTTGAGGTTGGGGGGGGGGGGGTTCATGGGGGTTGGGGGCCACATGTTCAGGGCTATAGGATTGGGGTCTCCACCTGGGAGAGGAGAATATGAGGGATGATTAGAAAGGGGGTCGTGTGCTCAGGGTCACCGCTGGGGAGAGGAGAGTAGGAGGTTGAGGGGGGTGGGGGGTGGGGGTGGGGAATGGATTAGGTTAACATAGAGGGAGTAGGGGAGGTGGAAGTATTAATTTTTTTTTAAAACATCTAGCGGTGTTTTAAATGAAACCACAACTAATTGATTTTTTTTAAAAATATCTTGGTAGTTTTATGAAACTTCCACTCTATTGTATTTTTTAAGCAGATTTAGTTTTCAACAGTTATTAGAACCACTGTGAATTAACCACCAATAACCATCACTTTTTTTTTATTTTCATGTGGATGGGTTATTATTTTATTAATATATATTTATTAGGTGATATCACATAATATAATAATAATCAAGCATGTAAAGATAAAATAAACCTTTGTGTTGAATGTTTTAAATTTAAAATCATGGTTAAGTTGTGGGAAAGATCACATCGAACTAGCATGTTAAATTGAAAAGGATTTCATTTTCTAATATTAAATTTACAAATCTCTCAAAGAAAATATTAAGTTATTAAGTGTCTTCCATCACTTGAATTTGGACACAACCACTTGTTTTAGGGGATAATTATCTCTAGTTGAGGGTGCCTCTTACTAGGGGAGTTATTATGAAAGTGGTGGTTAAAATTAAAAAAAATTGGAAGAAAAGGATTCACTATATCTAGAATGTTTCAACTTTAGAGGAATAATATTGAGAAATGCAATGTAATTATTTGTAGGAGATGGGAATTCACTCCACAGATCAAGGAGCTACAAGTTAATGTGATTGAAAAGTTGTATTCCTACCATGAAATTCTATGATTAGTAGTGTATAAATATCTTGTAGATTATGAGGAGAGGGTTTAAGGATCCTTTCCACTAGAATAATCAAGTGACTATGTATTCTGAATCTAGTAGTTGAGGGATACTAATATTTGATAAAATAGTTGGAGACAGTTAAAATAAAAAATTTGAAAATGTCTAATGGTAAGAAAGATAATATACTAATATTATAAGTTTATTTTTCATAGATCAAAATGGAAACCACCACCAATTAAATTTCTTTATGATCAATATTGGATAAGGAGAATATCCTAACCGTCCATAACTTCTTTTTGTGCTATAAGTGATTATGCATAATACTACTCCAAGAGAGAAAGATTTATGTTCTATAATCCCCACTTCATATTGAGCCCCCTCTGGGAGAAATAAAATTAGATAAATATAAATATAAGAAAAATTTGGATGATGTACTAGATGTTTAGTGTTTCATGTTTTCATATATGTACATTGAGTAGTAGAAAATGAATGAGGATACAAATTATTCCCAATGATATATTATATCCAAGGGATATACTAGGAGAGAGAATTATAACAAATATATAAGATATCAGGTGGTATTTTTAGATGTAGGCTAGTATAATGAAATCAAGCAGGACCTCATGTACTCAAGATGATCAAGTACATTGAGAGACTTAAGTCTGTTGGGTTCAAATTGAACCAAGATCTTACAACTGATCTTATTTTTTCCTCTTTACCACATAAATTCAAAAATTTAATTTTTTATTATAGTATGAATAACATGAATAAGTCACTCTTAGATTTATTGTATTTATTTCACCAAGAAGATAAGGACATGAGGAATTCCAACTCTTTGGTCCTTATGATGAATAAGAGGAGGAAAGGAATGGCTAAAGTATCAGGGTCTGAGTTTAAGTAAAAGACACTGATGCCCCACCCTATCTAGAAGAAAAAGATATAGAGGGAGTGAAATAAGTAGAAGGTAGTCAGCTTTTCATGTGGCAAGAAAGGTCACTAGAAGAATAATTTCACAGCTGGGAAGATGAAAACTTTGATGCTTCTACTTTAGGTATATTTTTCCTTGAATTAAACTTGTTTATTTCTAAAATTTGGGTATTGGATATTGCATATCCTCAAAAATTTGTATTCAAATGTAGGAACCAAATAAATTCAATAAAATTGAAAAATATAAAGTGTATATCTGAGCTACAAAGGGTGAAAGACTAGCAACATTAGTAGTGAGATATTATTATCTTACTTTTCCTTGTGGGTTGGTTCTTGTTCTAAATAATTATTATTATATGAAATCTATTAACATAAACGCAATCTCAGGGTTGATTTTAGAAACTATGGGATTTTATTTCATGTTTGGAAATAAATGTTTTCTTATGTATAAGGGTAACATATTTTATTGTATGGAACATTTAAAAATGGTTTGTATATACCCAAAATAAAAAATATAGTATTGTAAATTAATGAAAAATATAGTTAGAATGAATAATATCCTACTTACCTATGGAACTTTTGGCTTGGAAATGTAAATGAGAAGTATTTTATGTAAACTATATCAAGATTGGTATTTAGAATCCCTAGAGTAAAAATCCATGAATGTATGTCACACATTTTTTCAAGGTAAAGCGACCAAAGAACCTTTTAGTGGGAAAGGATAAAGAGCCGAATAACCATTAGAATTGGTTCATATTGATGTATGCAATCCATTTTTTATATAGTAAAGGGGTTATTTTTATTTATTTTTCACTTTTACTAATGACTATAATAGATATGGATATTTGTACTAAATGAGGTGTAATTCTAATTTCTTTATAAAGTTTAAGGATTATTAGAATAAAGTAGGGAATAAACTTGGAAAGAATATTAAGAAACTCAGATCAAACCATGGTAGATAATATCTTACCGAATGTCTCATAGATCAAATAATAGAGTGTGGGATAATTTCCCACCTCACTCCAACATATACACCTATTTGGAATGGTGTTAGTGAAAGGAATCAGACACTGCTTGACATGATCACATCGATGATGAGTCATGAAACACTGCCATTATTATTTTTGGGATATTCTCTATAGTCTTTGGTATATACACTAAAATGTGTACCAACTAATATAGTATATGGGATTCCATAGGAGTTGTGGTATGGAAAGAAACCTAGTCTGTCGTACATATATATATGGGGATGAGAGGATTTTTTGAAGACTATACCTAGTGAACATTTAGCATCACATAACATGAAGTGAATCTTTATATATTATCCTAAAAATAATAAAGGATATTACCCATACAAACCTTCATATAGAAAATTGGTTGTAGCATGACATGCTACATTTCTAGAAATGGAAAACATTTCCAATGGAAATAGTAGTAGAAAGATTGACTTTGTTGAAGTTGATGCTCCAAATGCATAAGAGTCTGTACAAGAACTTTCTCCACAAGGTAAAGTGGGAGAGAAAGATATTCTTGAGACCAGAATAATATCTAGGTATAATAGAGAGGTTAGAGAACTATATAGATATGGTTTTCTTATCACTAAGTTAGGTAACACAATAATCCTAGAGAATGATGAACCCATGAACTAAAAGGAAGCAGTAGATGGAATGGATGTTGCTAAATGGAAAGAATATATTCACCAAAATCAGGTTTTGATTTTGGTAGACACAACATAAGATGTAAATCCTATTGAGTGTAAATGGGTATTAAAGAAAAATATGGACATGGATATCTAAGTGAGAACCTATAAGGCACAAATTGTGGAGAAGGGTTTCAGGAAACGTTAAGGCATTTACTATTATGAAACCTTATCTCCAGTCTCTATGATAAAATAGATCACAATATTCCTTTCTATAAAAACTTTCCAGGATTATGAAATTTTTAAAATAGATGTCGAAACCACTTTTCTAAATGAGAAGTTAGTTAAAGATGTCTATATGAAACAAAATGAAGGGTTCATTATGTCAAAGAGTTCCAATAAATCATGAAAATTGAATATATCCATTTATGGATTGAAGAAAGAATCAAAATCATGGAATATTAGATTTCATTAGGCTATAATAGAATTTGGTTTCATTAAGAATGAAAGTAAGCCTTGTTTCTATAATAATTTTAGTGGAAGTGCCATCATTTTCCAAATATTATATATTGATGACATATTATTAATGGGAAAAATAGTTCAATTCTAAGAGTTAGTGAAGAGTTAGTTAAATGAAAGGTTCTTTATAAAATACCTTGGTGAAGAAGCCTATATTATAAAGATCAATATATATTGAGATATATCTCAAAGGATACTTGGGACAAGTCAAAGTACATATATTGACATAGTACGCCAAAGGTACAATATGGAACAATCCATGAGGGGATTATTGCCGGTGTCATGTAGAATTAATTTCTATAAGAAGATATGTCCACAAAGATAAAATAATATTGAAAGAATGAGTAGAATACCTTATGCTTCAGTTGTGGAATCTATCAAGTCTGCCATGCTATATTCTTGGTTTAATGTTGCCTTTTCTTTATTCATGATGGACTGATATCAAGCCAATCTACAAGAGTTGCATTGGGAAGATGTAAAAACTATCTTAAAGTACTTGAGACATATAAAGGATATGTTCTTGGTATATGGAGGAGATGAGAAGCTAGTCAGGAGGTGAAGAAATAATTCTAGATTATAGATAGATCATGATGATTTGAAATCAAAGCCAAGATATATCTTTTTTCTGAATGGTGGTGCAGTGAACTAGAGGATATAAAAAAAGTTCATGGTTTCCAATTATACCATAGAGTCTAAGTATATAACATCTTTTGATGTAGTTAAAGAAGAATTTTGGATGTATATATTTATATATAAGCTTTTAAATATTCCTATAAGTTCATAACCTTTTACATTACAATGTGATAATACTTTAGCAATAGTGCTCGTAAAGGAGCCCAAGTCACACTAGAGGAAAAATCATACTCTTTGTAAGTTTCCTCTATTGAGGAAATTGACTTAAATATGTGAATTAATGGTTATTAGAGTATCCAAAAGGGAAATATTTTAGGACCCCTGATGGATTCCATATCTTAGAAGAATAATGATACTAATGTGAGATCTAGTAGTTTGAGAATTGTTAGGAGTTGGCTCTAGTGTAGGTGGGTGTGTTGTGAGTGGGGGCCCTAGACCCAAATCCTATGTGTATTTTGACTAACATTACATGTATATAGTTTGATATATTTATATATATATATATGTGTGTGTGTGTGTGTGTGTTTATTCTTACCATAACAGTGTTGACCCTTATGCATCCACTGCTTACATGATAATGTCCTTAGATTACTAGTCATAACAAAAGGTTATTGTTGTTCCCACCTATAATGAGAACCATGAGATACTATGACATTAATCTTAAACATATGTAAAATGGTATAGATACACCATACTGATGGGACATAGATAATGTTTGAAAATCAGGTGCTGGGGGATAATAATCATTGAGAATTATTCTCTGGAAGTTCTCACTTGGTGATCTTAATTAGACGAGATCACGAGGACAGACCTTCCAATAGGAACAAGACCTTTTTTGGGTGTTATTGGTTGTTCTTATCCATGAACATGTGTATTGGTATCCGTAATTGAGATTGTTATCAATGTGTATCATTTTATCGTATACTTTTATGTAAGGTAAAAACCATGACATTGAATTCATGTCAAGGTTGCTTGTGGTGGGTGATTCATTGGTGGTATGGCATTGGTTGAATGATCAAGAAAGAATTTTTCGATTTTGAGTTAAGGAAGAGATATCTCATGGGTCCAGGTTTACCAGGACAATGGTACCTTCATTAAATCCATGGATATGTTATAAAAAGGTAAGTATTTCAAGTAAGGTCATGAAATATATAAATCAACAAAAGGATGATGAAACAAGTGTGCATTATTCTTTATGATATATCAAAAGATAAATAGATTATATTAAACAGAACATATTTGTAGGTGGTAGTCATATCAATGACATTCCTTATCTCCTTAGGGTCAATTATGGGATACCAGATTCCACACTTGGTCTATGGGTTGTAATAACTAACACTAATATGAGGACCTAGAGGGTCACAGACTAAGTGTATCAACATGTTCCACCTATTGAGATGGATGGGAGTTTAGTAAGAATTGGGCCCCACATACAGGGGACTATGAAAATCAGAGTATGATCAATCAGAAGTAAAACTAATTCAATTATAATATTCAAGTTTATAATAACGATGATTGAATTTATTTTTTAATGTGTTCACAATTTGTTTGATCAATAAAGTGTTCGTGAGAAAATATATATTTTCAAATGAACATAGAATGTTCAAGGTTCATCAAATTATTTGGGGAGATTATGATACGAGTTAATGGTTCTTATTTTATCATATAAAATTTTATAGAGTTAAAAGCGAGTGATAAAATATTTTTTACATTTATGAAAAGTTAATTAAGTCATATGTGTGCACAAAGGTTTAAAATAAAGTTTATTACTTTCCAGGGACCGAAGTCCAATTTTGGAATGGATAAACTAGGTATAAAAGATAATGTTAGACTCTTGAATTGTAATGTTTTACATTTGGATGAATTTAGTGAGACATAATCTCCTCTCCTATCCTATCAAGTTCTTAGAGAGATAATCTAAAGAAAGAACAAGGTTGTATTGATCCTGTCTTCTCAATCAAGTTAGCGTTATTTACGTGGTCGAAGGGACATCATAAAGCTATTCAATTTCATGTCATAGAAGATGAGAAATTTAGACCAATGATCTCGGAGTTCTATTTAATGTGTGAGTGATCTATATGATACAAATCTTGGAAACTTTATCCATGACGTGTCCACGATGAGTGAATCAAACCAACAACTTCAAATGAACATAGAACTATTTACCTATTTTCTTCAAAATTATTTTTCATTATTAAATTGAATTACTCATGATACATTAACAAACATGGGAAAGTGGTTTTTGGATTCATTATTTTGAACTTTAATCCAAACCCATAATTTTAAAATTAACATTTTTCGTGCTTTAGATGTGCCTTAGGTTCCTTAAAACGAAATAGGTTGTGATAGTGGCATACTGTCTAGAACTCCCTCCACATTATCATGTCATGAATGATGTGATCCATGTTTCTCAGATTCATAGGTATATTCCCAATTACACACATGTTATAGACTGTGCAGACATTGAGTTGGATCAAGATACATCTTATGGGGAGAATCTTGTGTAGATTATAGACCAGAGCGAGAAGGTTTTGTGGGGTAAGATAGTGCCACTCGTCCGAATCCTATGATAGAATGGGCGGATCCATGAGTAGATGTGAGAGTGAGAGTATGAGGTTAAATCTCAGTGGATTTAGTTTTTTGAGAGAAACTACTAGAGATATTTCTCATGGATGAGAAGTTGTTATAGGGGTAGAATTATAATATTCTCAATATTTAATTGTTCTTAAAACCCTCTTCTAGATTTAATTTATTAGTCTCTTTATGAAAAAATATATTTTTTAAATAATATTATCGTTACTATTGTTTTTTGAGTTATTTAACTATACAAATGGGTTCCCAAGCCCCTACATATAATTAAAGTGGTTTTCCTTTAGTTGTATAGGGGTAAATATCATTTTTCATATTATGTGCAAGGGAGGATGCCATTTTCTATGGTCTAAGTAAGGGTAAGTAGTTTATCCCAAGCACCGTATAAGGGTGCAATAGAATATCTATGCACTGCATAAGGTTAAGATACACCTCATAAGGATAAAAAATAATTTATATTCATTATGTAAGGGTAATCCTAGTTACATAGAGGTAGCTAGAGCATTGTGTAAGGGTACCTAGAGAACCGTGTAAGGGTAAAAAGAGCTACGTAAGGGTACCTTGAGCACTATATAAGGATACCTGGAGTGATATATAAGGGTTGTAATACACTTCATAAGGGTTACCAGAGTACTGTGTAAGGGTAAGATTAGGTTTTTAAAGGCTGTATAAGGGTAAACCTTGTTCACATAAATGTAAGAAAAGATCTGGATAATGGTTTCTCCAAGTTTCTTCCACCTTTGTAAGGGTAAGTATGTATTCATGTAAGGGTAACCCAATATTCTCAAAGGATACATAAGGCTACTCCCAGAGCTATGTAATAGTAGTTTTAGTTGCTTAAGGAGAGACCTTTAGTTTAAAATGATGCATAAGGGTAACCTCGTACCCTTATGGGACACTTAGGAGCCACATAAGGGTAAAACTATGTTACCCTTACACATCTCCCTTTTTGGGAAAAATATTTTTAAAACTCTATTTTACTCTCTTTATTCCCTAGATCACAGTTGATAAGTATTTCAATATTTTCAAATTTAAAAAATCATGTATTTAAATTATTTTGATTCATTTTCCCTTAAGTTAATTTTTTATAAAGACTCAAATGGTATTTTATTAAAAAATAGTTGAAAGGAAAATTAAATTGTTAATTTAATTTATAGTTTTAATACAATGGATCTGTACATGGTATTGTTATTTATAAAATAACAAAACCTTTGTGGCATTAGTTTTCAGTTTGCCAATTATGTTGAAGCAGTACAAAATATCCTTTACATAAGATCTACAAAGACCTCTTCATTCAATTTGAGTTCTTCTTCTATTTTCTAGGCAAGACCACTCTCTCTCCTCTATTCTTGAGAGTATAATTCTTCTACTATAAAATTATAGGTATTATTTTATGAAAATTTATAAATTTGACTCTTCATGAATATCTAGAAATTATGGAAAAAGAATTCCTAAATGACTATAATCAATAAATTTTTAAAAATGATAAAGAATAGTTATCATAATTTTATCTAGGATTGTTATAGTGATATGGAATTATTATCGTATGTGAAATTTGTTTACCAAGTTTTTTAGAAAATTATAATGTAATATTAAAATGATAATAACATATAATTGTTGAAAAACATAATAGGAGTTATTATTTTTCATTTTAGACTATTATAGTGAGAGAGAGATTATTATCACATTTATAATTGAAATTATTCTCTAGGAAATGATCTATAATTATCAATAAATATAATATGGAATTATCATGATTATTATTTATTTTCTAGGAGGTAGAATGATATTATATCATAGTATTTTTATTTCATTTAAAATAAAATAGTTGGATTCAGTTCTCGGAATCCTTGGAAGTCATTTTAAGTTGATGAGTGCGTGGATGAGATTCAGGAGATGAATCCTTGGGGAATCTTGAATTTGATTTTAACAATATTGAGGTAGGAAGTTATTTACCATGTAGGGTCCATATATACAATTTTTAGCATGATATAATGATGTGTGTTGACATAATTTAGAAAATTTTGAGATTGATCACATGTGTGTGAGTTTTTGGATTTTTTACACACTCTTGATATGATATGTGTGCCTTTATATGATACCACTATTTCCTTGTGATATATTTGGTATGTTCTACGACATGGTTTTATTGTTCATGGTACCAAAGGGATAAGTGGACCCACTTCAGCTCAGTATCCATAAAGGGGGAGCATTATTAGACGCTACATGTGACTTTATGATAAGCCTAATATAGATGATGAGGCATGATGACCTTTTGTAGATTAACATAGGAGCATGAAGATCATATGTGATCAGACCCATGGGTCAATAGTGGGGCATGATGGTCTATATAACCTAAAATTTGTGGAAACAATGGGGCATGATGGTTAATGTAACATGAACTAAGAGATAATGATATGGTATAATGACCGATTAAGGTCTGATCTGGAGGCCTATGGCCTATATCACTTTTGACTAGCTTTAAGATTGGATCCCCTATTATGGTATATCAACTACCATTCCAATATCTTCTAAAAAGGAGTTGAGTTAGGTAAAATAGTGGTTTTTGGTGACTTAGTAAGTGTACAAATGCTCGGTAGGGTTATTTACATTCATGTACATTTATTTATTATCATGGATTACTCTCTTATTCTTGTGAACTCATGTTATGAAAATATAGGTGGTGTACTTTTAGGTTTATTACTTACACCCTGAATGGGAATCTTGATTAATTTGTAGATTTTATTATAAGGATCTGAGTAAGGGAAAGGGGCCCATGGTAGATGGTTTATATGAGGAGCATGAAGTTGGAGGTGGGGTTAGGATAGATTTTGGGAGTTACTACAATTTTATTTATTTATCTACCTTCTTCACTTTTACACTCTCGATGGATTTTATTTTTGTGATCCAATTATTATTATATAATGTATATTCCATATGAAATTATAGTTATTTTTTTCATAGAATAATATAATTATTTATTTATCATATTATTTTATATTATTATTTGTCCTGTGGCATAATACTAAGGGTTAAGTCTCCCCATTTATGTACTTAGACCCTCATTTCTAGTTGAAAACCTCTTACATATGGGTAGGAACACATGAGGTCATTTGGAAATTTTTCATGGACCTAGTGGTTTGGGTTGGGGTGGTACATTTTACTTTAGATTCCTTCCATGTTTGGGAATTAATCTTTAAGTTAAACTCCTCCATAAATCTTCTTCTCCCCTCATTAATTCTTTTCACTTGGTCTATTCTTCTCCTTTGAACCCTAGGTTTTATGTTATCTTAATTTAAGGTTCAAGGTGAACATAATTTTTGGGATTTTAATGTCTATGGTATTTAGAAATCATTTTCCTTTTTTTGGGATTCTTAAATAATAGGTGACTTTTTAACACTTGGTTTAATTTGGGTGTTTCTATATAATTCATTTTCTTAACATGTCTTGGATGCTCAGGCTTCTTTGAAATAATTTTTTTTCTAATTATAACTATATATGGTACCCTTGATGGGTGTTGAAATGTTTTTTCAGAGTTTATCACTTGGAATAAATGATTTTTCGTATTTTTATATTTTTAACTTCGGAATTTTTTATTTAATAATGACAAGTGAATGTGTAAATAAACTAGGGGTGGTTTTTAATGATTTTGGAATTGAAAGGGTGTTTGACACCAATGTGAGTTTTCTAAGAACTTGTTTTCAATTAAATAGTGTTTTGATTTTCAAAAGACCCCTTTAGGGGAATATTTTATTTTTTTAAAAGAGTCCTTGGTGCTTAGAAAATTATTTTCAAAGAATATATTGGTATATAAATGATTTCCATGGTTCCTTTTAATTTTTTTTGAAAAATTTAATTTTCAAAGCCTAGTGATATGATTTGGAATCCTATAATAGTTTTTAAATTCCCATTTTTTACTTTATAAAATGAGCTATTTTAAATGTTATTAGAACCTCACTCATTCCCCTTGTGTGTGTCTTGGATAAAGCAATGCCCATTATGGGTTTTTTATTCTTCCATTCTTTTATAATATGGAAATGGGATGTTTTATAAAGGAGTGTTAAAGGGAAGATAATATTTATTTTTCATGATTTATTTATGCATGTTATGCTCATTGATTGATTTTTTTCTCTACTAAACTTGTTTTAATACATGGGAAAACTAAACACCAAGAGAGCGGGATAGACTTATTACACACTAGTTAAATTACACACTAGCTAGTGTCTCCTATTTGAGTGTTTTTCTAAGTACATGGGTGTTCTCTCAAGGAGTTATTTCTAGGAAATTTAGGTGTGTTGTTAAATTTTGTATTTATAATCCCTTTTTTCTCTCATTACTTTTTTTTGTTACACAATAAATATCATTAAATTTTCAATGATGAGTTGGATTGTTTATTTTAGTTGTGTCACATTTGGTTTTAGATCTTTATTTTAATGTTTCATTTTCATGGAAGTACAATGTTTTAATGAACAATAATGTATTATCAACGAGTTTATGTTGTTTTTTTGTATAGGGGAAAAATTGTTCCCTAGATCCTATTCCTTGATTCGTGATCACTAGTTTCCAGCCCATTGGGATCATGAATGACCTTTGGGCCTAGTGGAAGACCTGTTTGGGTGACATGGAATGTCAACCTAGGATATTTCAATTCAAATGGAATTAGAGACTAGGATTTTAAAAGGGTCCTAGGATCTTAAGTAGTCCTCTTATTACTTGGGGTGTGTCTGGGTAGAGAGGATAATTTGATAGTCAAAACTGAAGAGGTAAATCAGAAGTAAGTGACTGATCACTACCTTTCATGATGATACTTGAGTTTCTATGGGATTTTAGGATATGAATATTGATTTTGGGTTTTAATTTTGATCCATTTTTTTAATGTATATTGATTTTATTTGATGTTATTTTGACCCTAATAGGGGTTTTATAAGTTTTTTATAGATTTCTTTGAGTTTGGGGGTGATAATAGATAAAAATTAGAGTTTCATGGTTCACCCACATGTTTTAGTATTCTGTATGGATCCCATGAAGATGTTTTTAAGGAATTCATAAGGTATATCACACAGTTGGTGTGTGGTCCACTAAATTGTGTATCCAAACCATGTATAACTATGAATCCCTCCTAGATTTGTAGTTTTGACCAATATTAGATCTAAATTTATTCTAAATAGATTTCCACTAATTGAAAATTGATAAAAGAGTGTTTTTATGATGAATGAATGTTATTGGAATGTATTTTCTATGATTTATCATGCCATGTTTTTTTAATTATTGATGTTTTATTGGATTATTTCTAGTAAATAAGGGAGTTTTATAATTTATTTTTATTTCAAAACCCATTTGGGGAGTTTTTTGATAACATGTTTTCCCTCTTTGAGGTGTTTTTTAAATTGATTGATTTAATTATGAAATTTGGAAAATGTATAAAAAAAATTGGATCTTTTTATATATGCTTTAAACTTATTTGTGTGATAATTGGAAATTTAATCTGTAATAATATTTTGAAGTGATTTCAAAGTATAATAAGTTTGAAAGTGATTATATTTATTTTCTAATTTTTTTTGGTATTTTATCAAGTTTAATTTCACGTTTATGTTTTGGTATTTTTTTTATATTTATTATTATAAGTTAGTGTTTTTTAAATAAAGGATGTTTTTTATGATGTGGTAATGTTTTATGGATATAATGATTATTTGTAATCCAAGGTTTGGTTTGTTTATGTGATTTTTATAATGTTTTACTGATTTAGAAAGAAGATCTTGTGAAAAGGTTTGGTTATAAAAACCATATTTTTTAGTTATGAAATGAACTTTATTTTCTTGAAATTATGCTTAACTTCATTATAAAAATTAAGAGGTATTTCAAAGTGTTCAAAGGTGAAGTGTGTTGAAATAAAAGTTTTTTTAGTAAATGTTTTTAATTTTTGGGTAGAAGAGTTTGATTTTTTTCTTGAAATAAAACCATAAAATAAATTTTTTAGTTTTTTCAAATAAAATGAAATGTTTTTAGGGGATGATTTATTATTTGTTTAAAGTGTATGCAACTTTTAAAAATGATTTTTATAAGATAAAAGGATTTTCCATAATTCTTTGATTTTGTTATTTTATATTTATAATTTTCCATTATTTTATATGGGAAACATTATTTTGACTGAGTAACATGAATGGATTTGATTAATGTTTGATGTTATTTGGATTATTCCTCCTAGGAAGGTCTAGAAAAATTCTGGGAAGTTCATCTTAAGGGACGATCCTCCTAGTGATTTTCTTTATTATTTAGATGTAGTTTTATAGTAAGTAGATCTACCTATACTTGGAATAGAGTTGTAGAGTTAGAAGCTCTTTTTAATCTTAGACTATTTACAAGATTTATTAAATCATCACCTTCCTTTTTTTCATTGTGGGACTGGTATATATGAAAGTTAAACTAAATCTAAATAAATTTGGTGAGGGTAAGAATTCTTAGATAATAATTATATCTCATAGTAAAAAGAAGTATTGGGTGTATATTAGAGTAATTTTATCTTCTATTTTGTGGATTCATGTTTGTTGGTCTTGTATTATATATAATGTTTTAAGGTAACCCTTATACAATATGTGCATTTGGTATTTTTGTGCAAGTTTATGGGATTTTGTTTCTTTTTTTTGTTCTTATGCATCGGTGTTGATCATATTTTATGATTTTTTATTATGTTTCCTATGTATTCAATATCATGGTTTTAAGGGATCAACAAAATGGAACCTTGTGTAGGTGATTTGGGGTCTAGAATAGGTGTAGTTTAGTTTGTTCTTTAGTTGGAACCCTCTTGTGTTATGTTAAATTCACCATGGGTGGAATTCCGTGGTTGATGTTGTAGGTTACCCTCTCTATTAATTCGTTGACCCATGTTTAGAGACATATTGTTCTATGTTGATGGTTGTTTATTTTTTTGGGTATCCCTTCCTTAGTGTTATAATCCTGATGTTTTGTATTGGACTTTTATTAGAGTTATTAGTGGTATTATTTGTGGTTAGTTCCTTTATTATGGGTTTCAGATCTATAGAGAAGTTATGATCCCCTTGGGTATTTTGTGAAAATGTGTGTTCTGAGTAATGTGTCTTATTAGGAGTTCCTACGACATTTATATACTATTTTATATAAAATATAAATTATGGGGAGAAATTTGTGGGCCTCTATGTTCTATATACTTCAATATTCTTGTTTATGATTTTAATTCAAATTGGATATGCCAGATGATATACAAGGTTATGATCCACTGACCTTTGGGAATAATTTATGGTCATCATTTTACTCTTCATGGGATATTTTATAATTTTCCATGTCCCTCCCACATTTTTTGGGGTGTTGAGGTCTTTTTGTCCTATTGTATTCCATATTTAACTAATGAATTTTTAGGGGTATAAATTGGTATATTGGGGATAATTTTGACACCATAGTGTCACTATTAATATCATGTTTACATATTTTTCTCTTATTTTAATATGGGTTCAATTTTTTGGTGTTTGTTTTGAATTTTTGAGGTTTTTTGGGTGATACTGTAACACCTCGATATTTTTTTGAAATATATATTTTTGAATTAATTTAATATTTTTTATATTTTCATTTCACACAACACTGAATATAGATTTTTTATATGAAATAACTAACTTTGGATTGCATTATACACAACACCAAGTTAATCTTTCACATCAAAAAACACTTTGGTTAACTTTAGGTACACATAACACTATGTTTGTATTGTGTTACATAGATTTCCAAGTTCCCTTGATAGCTTGCATCACACATAAGGACTAGTTTTACCAAATTACAATATACTATTAATATTGTCATTAAAATATTATTATTGTTACCACCTAGCCATTGAGTAAAATTTATGAATAAAAGTGACTAAATTGTGAAAATATTATATAAATATTTATATAAAAAATAAGTCCTTTGGTTATCAATTAGTTAAAAATGAAATTAATAACTATTTGAAAATAAAGAAATTCATTTTTTAAGAAATATATTTCTCTATGTACAAACACAATGTTATCTCAATAAATTAAACAGACCAATTTTGATGAATATTTATAATAATTCTTTTATATGATATATTTAATCAATTTTTTTGACACTTATAAAATAGATTTTATAGGCATAAAATAATAATAAATCCAATTTTATGAATTTAAAGAAGTATTTTCCAAAAAGGTAATTTTACTAACTTTTAATGGAAAAACCATTTTAAATATAATTTTTAAAACATTAATAATTTTTATTTTGACAAAATAAAATTTATTTTTTAAACTAAGATATCAAAATTTACTTTGGGTGATTTTTTGGTATTTTTTAGAGAAGTTTCATATTTGGATGAATAGTGAAACAATTCCGCATTTTAAATCAAAATTAAATTTTCATCTAATTTATTTTTATTGTTAAATTATATTTTAATTTTATTTTAAAGTGTAATTAGATAAATTTTACATAAATTAATCTAATTTTGGTAATTTGAATCAATTTCACATTGAAATTGGATATAAAAACATTTCAAAGTTTTAAATATTTTTGATAAAACAAACTCGTTGTAGCGACATGTCTATAGAATTAAATTAAATTAAATTTTTTTTCCAATTATGTTATTGGAATTTGGAAAAAATGATTTCAATATTTGAAATCAAAAAAAATTATAATTTATAATAAGTTAAACTTTTTTTTACAGAAAATATTTTTGAAAGAGATTAAAATTAATTACAGCGATTAAGAGAACAATTATCTTAAAAAAGGACTAAACCTTAAACTTAAGGCCCAAAATAATCTAGTAACCTATCAAAAATCACGTGGATTTTAATATTTATGTGATATACTAAATTTTATCATATTTTTATCATTAATGGAGGTACTTCACGTGGGAAAAACTTGGGTGAAATTCCTTTAAAAAAAAACAAGAATTCCACTCCACCTCCTCTATAAAAAGGCACTCACACCTACCCCTTATTCACACTTCTAAAACCATTTGTCTCACAAAAAAACTAAAAAAATATGCTAAAAAAATTTCTCCCTTCATTATATAATACTTCCTTTGTTCATAAATCTATCCAAGGAAGACCGTTGGGGAAAAC
Source organism: Viscum album (assembly GCA_963277665.1). Classification (NCBI taxonomy): domain Eukaryota; kingdom Viridiplantae; phylum Streptophyta; class Magnoliopsida; order Santalales; family Viscaceae; genus Viscum; species Viscum album. Next base: position 511,077,098 of record OY728127.1, on the reverse strand, counting down.
TAAAAGGAGTTACCCAAAGAAGAGGTAACATCCTTCCACAAGATCTTTTGTTTTATTTTCATTATCCATCCACCGAATTATTATTTTTACATGATTATATAATAAAACTAGTATCATAAATATAAATATATTTTTTATTCTATTTTTTATACCTATACTTACACACATTTCCATCTAATGGGTAATGAACTTACTGTTCTTATGTACAACGAACTACCGCTTCACGAAACGATGTTGTTCGTTTTTTCCTTTACCACCTATAATGGTTGATAATTATGATGTATAGTATATTTTTATATGATATATTTTATATTTATGATTTATTTATTAATCTATAATTATTATATAAAACATACTTTCTTGCTTTCCATTTTTTGTTAATACAGTATCTTTTTTGTGAACGTGTGAACTACCACCTCCTCAAAGCGATGCGATTCATTGATAATTTAAATAGAGTGTATTAAGGATGAGTTTAGTGAAATTATATGATATATATGAAATAATAATTAAACTTTAATGATATTATATATATAAACATACATATATTCCATTTAATTTTCTTTTAATTTGACAGGAAAACTGAAACATCCTTCACGAATACGTACAGCCTACCGTCTCCATGAATGGTGTATTCCATTTAATATTTCTATATTTCATATATTATTATAAATATATATATATATACTGAATATATATTATATTTTAATATTTTTTTACATTATTTAAATAATTTAATCCTGATCTATTTAAGAGGATCAAGAATAACAAGTCAAAACATATATGAAAAACAAAGTAGATATTACCTAAAACGTAACATTAACATGGATTTGTTAATAAATGGGTAATATAGAGTAATTACCAAAAAATATATTCTATTAGATATAATAATATGGTTATGTGTTATATTTTTAATAAAATTATATTTATTATACAAGAGTTTTGAACATTTGCAAAGAAATTCAGGACTAAACGTAAGGTAATTTCATCTCACTTTTTATTTCTATGAGATACGTGTCATATTCACCAATCAATTATTTTTTGTGGTGTATGAACTACCCTATTAAATTTAATATCATTAATTTCATTAATTTAATGATATTAAGATCTTATTTTTTGTTATTATTTCATGGGGATCATGATTCTAAAGTTACTCAAGTAGTAAGGGTTTTCTCGTCTCACTTTTATTTCTGTGAGACTTATGCATTATTCACCACTAATTTATTTTGTGTTATGTATATAATTCCCATGAATTTATTCTATTATTATTATACTTAAATTTATAGGTATTTACATATCCATTTTATGATCTTTATTTCATGGAGTTTATGGTACAAAAGTTACCAAACTTTTAAAGTAATTTTGTCTCAATTTTCTTTCTTTGAGACACAAGCCATGTATTGCACCTATAATTTTCTATGAGATGTATATAATTCCATTTTACATGTTATATAACAAATATAATTATTTTAATGATATTTTAAGCTTTATATAATGTTATTATTTCTATATTATTATGATTTAATGTCACAAAGTGGTAAAAATATATTGCTACAATCTCATCATTTATCCGGATTGTATATGGTTATGCTTCCATTGATGAAATATTATGATCCATATCTCAAGATAACTAATTAATTTTTTTATACTCTAGTTATACATGTTAAATTCATGTATTATTACCCTTTTACCACTCTTTGGTACTTAATATAATAAAGAAAATGTTTTTATGAAAAGCTGAATTTATTTCTCCTTTCGGTCAGAAATCTATGTTCTTTCCAAACTGTGTTTCCTAAAAATCATTCCATAATTATTTTACTATTATAATCTTATTTTTAAAGTAAATTTTTACCAATGTTTTTTCTTTTTTAGAAAATGGGTTTAAAAGTAATATTCTTGTCATTTTTTTTGATGAAGGCCGTTTTTTAAACCTTTAATGTGCAAAAGGAATGTTCAACATATATAGACTAACCTATCATCATGACCGTCATTTCCTTGAAGCTTACTTTGTTATTCTATAATTTTATTTTTAAAATATTTTTTCCTAATACTATATAATTTTTTTATTTTAAAGTGGTTTTTAAAGAAAAAATGCATTAAAAAATGTTTTTTGTATAAAAATTGTTTTAAAGGATTTTTAAATCATCCTTTATATGTTTTAAAGGTTTATTTTCATAGAAAATGATTTAAATGATTTCAAGATTTATTTATGGGTTTTCAAATCCATTTTATAGAAAGGGATTTTTTAAAATGATCACAAGCCTTCTTTTTTAAGTTTTCAAAGTATTTTAAAAGAAAAGGTTTTAAAAATAATTTTATGATTATTTTAAAATTTTTCAAACATTTTTTAAAATAAAAAGGTTTTCAAAATGATTTATATTTTAAAAATAATTTTTCAAATGAGAAAAGATATTTTTCTTCAAGTAAATTTAAAATGAAATAGTAAATATTTTGTTATAATAAAAGGATTTCTGAAAAGGTTTTATCAAAAGGATTTTCAAAGAAAGGCTATTTTCCTTATGAAATGTTTGATGTGATATTTCAAAATCCTTATCCATATAAAATTACATACTTTTTATAGTTTATGATTTACTAAGTATATGATCCAATAATACCATTAATATTTTTTCTTGAAAGGTTTATATTTTAATGTAATGATATTTATGACACCTGTTTCTCTTCCACAAGTTATATGATTTTGAAACCCTCTTCTTTTTATAGGGTTTTCTTTGATGAAAATATTATGATGCCTATCACTTTTCCCTAGGTAATGATATTAAAAAAATTTTATGACACCCATTTCATTTCATGGGTTATCATATAATGTTTATGAAACCCATCTCTTTTTTATGCATCATCACATGATTAATGGTTTACTATCTTGTGGAATATGTATGTATGATTTTATTATATGATCAGTGGGACCTATATCCCAATATAGTGAATTGGGTAAAGATTTTGATCTCCTAAGATAATGATGGTAATCAAGTCTATGGGCATGATCCAATATAGAAGATGAGGAACCCTATATAGTATAGGAAGATGGGTAAACCCAATCCACTACAGGAAGATTTTGAATCTTGATCCACTATGGGATTATGGGGAAACTAAATCCACTATGGGAAGATGGGGGAACCTAATCTACTATGGAAATATGGGTAACCTGATCCACTACTGGAAGATGGGGAAACCTGATCCCTTATAAAGAAAGGGCTGTGACTGGCAATGGGGACGTGTCCCACCTAGTAGGTGTAGTCCCTAGATAAGTTTTGGAAATGATAATTGGATTAGGTAATGTTTTTACATGTTTATTCTTCAGCCAAAAATTCCATGTCTTAATCCTATGTTATGTTTTCATAGATTATGGTCTTTATTTCTTTGTGATTCATGTCTTATGAACTACTAATCTTTATTCCATGACTCTTGATTATGATATTTTATATTTAGGGTATGATATTCTAATGTTGTGATCATGTTCTCATATACTTGTACTCATTTTATGCTTACATATCTCCCTTGTCTACCTTTCTCGAGCATTTGAGATCACCCCTTTCGTATGTTTCCTTTACCTAGGTTATGAAGAAAGAATTTAAGTTGGAGTACTAAAATGGGATGATATTTAAGGGATATGTTGAATATCTTTCACCAAGTTAGATGACTATGTTTCTAAGAGTCCAAAGACACTAAACTATTATGGTCCTCCAGAAATTATTTTTTTAATGTGATGAATATTCATCTAAAATTATGTAATATCCATGTATGTTAAACTTGGGTTGTTATAGTTGGTATCAAAGGGAAGGTTTAGCACACCTTTGGAAACTAAGATGAGAAAAATTTACTCATATCACTAAGGATATTTATAAGTGTATATGTATAGGTATGTCTCTAAGTATAAGCCTAGGGTGTCATATATTAAAGAAACTATCATAATTTAGACATCCTATAAGTGATGTCAAATTTACATGGTTTTACCCTATGATAAGTGTTTCTTACACAACAATTTACAATTTTAGTCAATGGTGGGAACCAGATGAAATTGGGTTAATGTTTAATGTGACCTACAATTTGCTGATGAGCAGTCAGACGAGATAGTCACTAAAGTGAAGGATGATTTCATAATTCCTAGTCAGTTTTTATGGAACATGATTTATAATGTGTACATTAACCAACTATCTAAATCAACAAATAAGATAAGGAAGTAGTTTATTGAGTGTTTGGGTAATAGATACCATGGAGGAAAGAAGATTTAGTTTCCCTTTTGTCAAGAATGTGGAAAGAACCACCCAAGTGAATGTCTTAAAGGATCTAGAAGATATTTTGACTCTAGAAAATAAGGAAACAAAGAAGGTAACAATAAAGGAAACATGAAGGGTCATTTTAATGCAATGGATAAGAATATTAGCCTCCCTAAGACATCATTTAAGGTTAAATGATTTAAGTGTAGAATGAATGGTCTTTATGAAAATAGATGACCCGAGTGGAATTCCCATAAAGAGAATCTGCAAGGTCGTATGAGTAATGGTTATATTGATGATGATTAGGATACTAAAGTGAAATGTTAAAGGAAATAGGTATTAACTAAAAGGTTAAGGTATCCTTGTTCATAGCTTAAGTATAGAGTATAATAATCAAAGTGTAAGTTTTTGGATTCAAAAATTATGAGTTGATAAATATATAAGGATTGTTTAGATTATAATTTTCAATAAGAATTTATAAGAATATAATGATTGGTTCTAATGTAATATAAAATATATTTAATAGAAATTTGATATTAATGTTAAACACATGATTAAGGGAAAAATAATCTTTAATATGTTCCTAATTTTGAGATAATGATGTTTGGATAAAGATATGATAGATATGAATAAGTAAATTGGATGGTATGATTATGTTGTAAATTGTTTATGATTTGATGGAAAAGTGGTATATATTATCATAAATGAAGTTCCAAACATTTTTGGATTTAAGGAATATATATAATAAACATTTGAATAAGGAAATATGAATGTTTTCAATAAGTATTTATTGTAATTTAGGTTATTACCATGTTTTAAGAGAATACATGATACAAGTATTCACATGTTTGTTATGAGACAATCAAGAGATACTTTATTATATATGAGGGATTAATGATAATTTTTTTTAGAAATTTAGTGACATTATTTATAATGTTTTGGACTTTTATTTTTCATTAGGGTCATAAGGTTAACCATTTATGGAATGGTTTATGTTAAACTTCAGATGAGTTTTTAGAGAATATAGTATCATATCACAGCATGAGGATTTAGGTGTTTTGGATAAATTGTGCTAACCATTTAATTGTCACAAAGATAGATGTAATTAGCCATAATTTTATTTATAGATATAATGATCTTACAGTGCTTAAGAAATGAAAAATTCACCTTTATTTATTGAAATAAGAGATTAAGTGGAAATTGATCAAGACATAATAAAGGGTGAGAATACCATAAAATCAAGTAAGTATATATTCCCATAAAATTTATTCAAAATTAAAAAAATGGTCTTGAAATTAAATTTTATCTTATTATGATAATTTTTGATAATATTAATGACCTATTTCATGTTTCTTTAGTTTGTGGTTTTTTGATTGTTAACTTTCTCTTGATCACCCATTTTCTTGTGACCAATGATCTTTATCAATCTCTATGATTATTTACACTTTTATTCCATGTCCATTTTTTCACTTTCCACCAATGTTATCCTGTGTGGAAAACTATTTATGAGTTACTTTGGGTAGCTGTTATGCTTCCAACTTCCCCGTTTTAAAGCAAGTTTTAGTATTCATTTTTACGATATGGGATTCTATGAAATGAACTTTCTAGTATTAAACCTTTGATAACCTAGATGAATTTAGAGGGAGAACTTAATTTTAAGGGGGTATAATGTAACATCCAAATAGTTTTTAAATTATATATTTTTCAATTTAATTTAATCTTTTTGATATTTTTCATTTCACACAACACTGAATATAGCTTTTGTTATATGAAATAACTAGCTTTGGATTACATTATATGAAAAACCAAGTTTAGATTTTGTTACATTCAACACTTATATTAAATTTTAGTACACACAAAATAGTGTTTGTCTTACGTTACACACAATGATGAGTTCGCTCGATAGCTTGGGTTACATGCAAGGCCGAGTTTTACAGAACTATAGTATACTATAAATATTGTTATTAAAATATTATTATAGTTACCACATAGATATTGGAATGAAATATAAAAATAAGATTAAATGAAGTGTGAAAATATTATTTAAAAATTTATATAAAATTATTCACTTGGTTATCAATTAGTTATAAATGAAATTAATAACAATTTGAAAATAAAGAAATTCATTTTCTTAGAAAACTATTTCTCTATATAGAAACAATATTTTATCTCAATAAATTAAACAAAAAAAATTTGATGAATTTTTATAATAAAATATACATATTATATATTTAACTAATTTTTTTGTCTCTCATAAAATATATTTTATAGGTGTAAGATAATAATAAATCCAATTTTGTGAATTAAAAGATGTATTTTTCAAAAAGGTAATTTTACCACCTTTTAATGGAGAAACCATTTTAAATATAATTTTTGAAAATTTAATAATTTTTTATTTGAAAAAATAAACTTCATTTTTGAAATTGGTATATAAAAATTTACTTTAGGTTATTTGTTTTGTATTTTTTAGAGAAGTTTTATATTTTGATGAATAGTGAAAAAATACCAACTTTTAATTCAAAACAGATTTTTTCTAATTTATTTATATTGTTAAATTATATTTTAATTTAATTTTTAAGTGTAATTATATTAATTTTACGTAAATTAATCCAATTTAGTTCATTAGAACCAATTTTACATTGAAATTAGATATAGTAACATTTCAAACATTTTAACATTTTAACTTAAAAAAATATGATGTCACAACACTTATACATGATGAAATTTAAATTAATTTCATCCAATTATGTGATTGGAATTAGAGAAAATAGATTAAATATTTTTAATCAGAATAATATATAATTAATAATAAGGGAAACTTATTTTTTTTTACCAAAAAGATTAGTGAAAGTTATTAAAATTAATCACAACAAATTAGGTTAATAAAGAACTAAACCTTTAAATTAATGCCCAAAATGACATAAAAACTTATAAAAAATTAATTTTATATTTATATTTATACCCTATACTCCCTTTTATATTATTTTTACCATTATTAGATTCAATTTACATGGAAAAAATGTTAGTGGAATTCCCTTTTCAAAAATTTATAAGAATGTCACTCCCCCTCCACTATAAAAAGGCACTCACCCCTCCCACCTATTAAAACCTCTAAATCCATTTGGATCACCAAAAAACTAACCAAATAATCTCCCAAATTTTCTACTTTAATACTATAATCCTCCCTTTGGGTATAAATTCATCCAATAAATCCCTTTTGTACAAACCAAAAGGAGTTACCCAAAGTAGGGGTAACATCCTTCCACAAGATCTTTTGTTTTATTTTCATTCTTCACCCCCTAAATTATTCTTATTAAGTGATTATATAATAAAATTAGTATCATAAAAATACTTATATTTTTTTATTCTATTTATTCAACCTACACTTACATACACTTTCATTTAATGGGTAATGAACTTATCGTTCTCTTGTAAGACGATTTACCACCTGACGAAAAAATGCAGTTCATTTTTCTTTTACCAAATCTTATGGTTGAGAATTATGATGGAAACTATATTTTTATATGATATATGTGATATTATTTATTTATTTATTCTTATTTAAATATTATATAAAATATAACTCCCAATTTTCCATTTTTTTGTAAATATAATAACTTCATTTGTGAACGTATGGACAATAACCTCCTCAAAGCAATGTGATTCTTTTACACTTTAAACAGATTGTATTAAGGATGGGTTATGTGAAATTATATGATATATATGAAATAATAATTCAACTATAATGATATTATATATACATACATATATATATTTCATTTACATTTAATTTAATACGTTGAGAAAACAGAAACAACATTAATGCGTACGTACAACCTACCATCTCCCTAAATGGTGTATTCCATTTCATACTTCTACATTTCATAAATTATTATAAAAATATATATAATGAATATATATGATATTTATATAATGTTTTAAATTCTGGAAATAAGTAAATAATTATCTAAGTAGGTGGATCAATAATGGCAAGTCAAAACATATATGAAAAAACCAGATATTACGTGAAACATAACATTAACATTGTGTTGTTAATAAATGAGTTATATAGAATCATTACAAAAACACATATGGTATTATATATAAGAATATGGTTCTGTGGTATATTTATAATAAAATTATATTTATTATACATGATTTTTGAATGTGTAAGAATAAATTAAAGACTTAAGGTTTGGGAATTTCATCTCACTTTTCATTTCTGTGAGACACATGACATATTCACCACTAAATTGTTTTTGTGTGGTGTGTATACATAACTATTAAATGTTATATAATTAATTTAATCTATTTAATTATATTAAAATCTTTAATTTTTGTTATTATTTCATGGGGATTACGATTCTAATGTTACTCAAGTAGTAAGGGTTTTCTCGTCTCACTTTTATTTCTTTGAGACTTATGCTTTATTCACCACTCATATATTTTATGTGATGTATATAATAACCATTAATGTATTTTATTATTATTATAATAAAATTTATGGGTATTTAAATATCCATTTCATGATCTCTATTTCATGGGGTTTATGGTTCAAAAGGTACTAAACAAGTAAAGTAATTTTGTTTCAATTTGCCTTCTTTTAGACACATGCCATGTTATACACCTATAATATTATATGATATGTATATAATTCCATTTTAAAAGTTATATCATTAATATCATTATTTTAATGTTATTTTAAACTTCATTTAATTGTATTCTTTCTATAGTATTATGATTCAATGTTACCAAAGTTCTGACTATTTATTGCTATAATCTCATCGTTTATCAGGAATGTTTATGATTATGCTTCCATTAATGAAATATTATGATATTTTTCTCAACAGAACTCATGAATTTTTATATCCTATGGTTATCCATGTTATCTTCATGTATTATTACCATTTTATACTCTTTGGTACTTAATATTGTTAATTAAATGCTTTTATGAAAATCTGACTTTATTTCTCTCTTCAGTGAAAAATCCATGTTCTTTTAAAACTGTGTTTTCTAAAAATGTTTTCAAAAAATTTTTACTATTAGATTATGATGTTTAAATTAAAATTTTACCATTGATTTCCTATTTTAAAAAATGGTTTTAAAATTAATCTTCTTGTCATTTTCTGATCAATGCACTTTTCAAAACTTTTAAGGTACAAAAGGAATGTTCGGCATGTATAGACTTACCCGCCATCATGAACTTTATTTCCTTGAAGATTCATTTTTATGTTTAAAAGTTTATTTTTAAATAATTTTTTTCCCTAATATTCTGTAATTTTTTTTAAAGTTATTTTCAAAAACAAATGTTTTCAAAAAGGTTCTATGTTTAAAAAGTGTTTTAAATGATTTTCAAATCTTCCTTTATATGTTTTCAAAAGTTTATTTTCATAGAAAATTATTTAAATTATTTCAAGTTAAATTTACTATTTTTTGAAGAAATTTTCTATAAATGGGTTTCCAAAATTATTTCAAGCCTTCTTTTTATGTTTTCAAAGTATTTTCAAAGAAAAAGTTTTTTGAAATTTTTTCAAGATTAGCTTAAAAGTTTTCAAATCTATGTTAAAAAATATTTTTAAAATGATTTATGTTTTTAGACCCTGGAAAACGTGTTCCTGAAATTTTCCAAATGCTTCCATACACGATCCAAGATCGTAGAACTTTTCTTAAGCTTCGATTTGGTAGGTCGCAGGGCCCGAACGGAGCTACGGAATATGAGTTATGGACATTTGAAGTTGGGCTGCAAATCTGGTTTGCGAAGCCCATTCGCGAAGCCCCCTCCGTGATCGCGGAGTGCCGCCACGAAGTAATGAGGCGAGAGGCTCCGCGTACCCGTTTGACGTTCGCGATGCACCGCGAAGACCCCTCGCAAAGCACTTATGCGAAGCACAGATGCGAAGCGCAGATGCAAATCACAGATGCGAAGCACCGATGCGATGCACCCGAGAATCACTGTCCCGCGAAGCTCCGGAGGCGGTAACTCTCTACGAACGAATTTGACGTTCGCAAGCCCGCCGTGAAGCTCCGGAGGTGGTACCTCTCCGCGAACGAATTTGACGTTCATGAGCGCGCCGCGAAACTCCTGAGGCGGCGCAGGAGTTCGGCTTCGCGGCGCCCCTTGCCTATAAATACCCAGCTCACCCCCCTTCTCGAGGAGGATGGCCATGGACACTTCGCCCCTTGGGCGGCCGAGCGGAGCTCCAAATTACAGCTCCACGAAGCCATGCTCTGCGAGCAGCTTCCTTCGCGTTGCTGCTCCGCGAGCCGAGACTCCATGAGTCCATGCTCCGCGAGCCTATGCTCCGCGATGCTGCTCCGTGAGACCAAGCTCCGCGAGAGCCCTTTGCTCCGTGATGTTGCTCCGCGATGCTGCTCCGCGAGACCATGCTCCGCGAGACCCCTTTGCTCCACGATGTTGCTCCGCGAGACCAAGCTCCGCGAGACCCCTTTGCTCCGTGAGAGACCATTGCTCCGCGAGGCCATGCTCCGCGAAGCTACTTCGCGAAGACCTATCCTTCACGAGGATCCTACCTTCGCGCCCACCGGTCCATACCGCGGGGGATGTGCCCCCGCACCCCCGCTCGGGGTCAGTGCCGGGCTGCGGTCCCAGCCCTCCGGGCCGGTCCCTTCGCTATCGTCACAGACCCCCATGAAAAATGGAGAGTTGCACCGCGAACTTTTCGGGCCGGGATACCGGGATTTTCCATTGCACCCTTATGCGCTCCCACCTTCCACCTATGGAATACCATGGTTTGATACACTCCTCTGCACACCGTGTTACACCTAGAGTCGACATATTCCTCTGAGTTTCATTCCATGTCGTGAGTCGAGATTCTCATCATCAATTCCCCAAGTACCTTGAGTCGAACCATCCCTCAGGCAACTCCTCCAAACCCAACCACTTGGCTCCTATGCCAGGTTGAACCAGAAAGGGCCGCCCTTGCCTAATTCCCAACACCAACCATTTCTAAGCACCTTCTGCCTAACCGTCCTTTCTACATGACTCTAAACTATAGTAATCCTTATGTTCCAAACATAGGATGCCTCTTGCCCTACACGAGAGATGCCTCATGCTCCTAACATGAGATGCTAACAGTCCTTTCTACATGACTCTAAACTATATTAATCCTTATGTTCCAAACATAGGATGCCTCTTTCCCTACACGAGAGATGCCTCATTCTCCTAGAATGAGATACTAACAGTCCTTTCTACATGACTCTAAACTATAGTAATCCTTATGTTCCAAACATAGGATGCCTCTTGCCCTACACGAGATATGCCTCATGCTCCTAGCATGAGATGCTAATAGTCCTTTCTACATGACTCTAAACTGTAGTAATCCTTATGTTCCAAACATAGGATGCCTCTTGCCCTACACGAGAGATGCCTCATGCTCCTAGCATGAGATGCTAACAGTCCTTTCTACATGACTCTAAACTGTAGTAATCCTTATGTTCCAAACATAGGATGCCTATTGCCCTACACGAGAGATGCCTCATGCTCCTAGCATGAGATGCCAATAGTCCTATCTACATGACTATAAACTGTAGCACTCCCTATCTAACAAATGATAGGATGCCTCTTGCTCTATATGAGAGATACCTTATGCTCCTACTATAAGAAGCCAATAGTCCTACCTAAAAGACTCTAAACTGTAGTACGCCCTATGTTCCTAATGTAGGATGCCTCTTGTTCCAAACAAGATATGCCTTATGCTCCAAGCGTAAGATGCTCAATGCCATGACTACAGTGGCATAATTCCAACGCCCCTTGGCATTCTCCCTCTTGTGCACCAGTGCATAAGTGAAGGCCTCAACTCACCAGTGAGTTGGGAAGCTCTCATGGCCTGACATGAGGAAGGCATTACGGGAGACTCCTTGCATAAGCCCCATTCACTATTGATGCTCCATAGCGGGACCCGAGCAGCTCCTTGCATAAGCCCCATTGACCAGTGCCGCTCCATAGCGGCACCCAGGCAGCTTCCTAGCGTAAGCCCCATTCACCAGTGTCGCTCCATTGCGGCACCCGAGCAGCTTCCTAGCGTAGGCCCAATTCACCATTTCCGCTCCTTAGCGGCACCCGGGCAGCTTCCTTGCGTAAGCCCCATTCACCATTGCCGCTCCATAGCGGCACCCGGGCAACATCCTTGCGTAAGCCCCATTCACCAGTACCGCTCCATAGCGGCACCCGGGAAGCTTCCTAGCGTAAGCCCCATTCACCAGTGCCGCTCCATAGCGACACCCGGGCAGCTTCCTAGCGTAAGCCCCATTCACCATTTCCGCTCCTTAGCGGCACCCAGGCAGCTTCCTTGCGTAAGCCCCATTCACCATTGCCGCTCCATAGCGGCACCCGGGCAGCTTCCTCACGTAAGCCCCATCCACTGTTGTGATCCCAATCAGCGGTAAGCCGTTATGACCCTATGCAGCGGTAAGCCATTGACATCCTTATTCAGCGGTAAGCCGTTTATATCCTCATCCAGCGGTAAGCCATTGTGAACCCATTTAACGGTAAGCCGTTCACACCCAATCTAGCGGTAAGCCGTTGAAACCCCCAATTGGTGGTAAGCCGTCATCAGAAGAACTATGTGGTCTTTGATCCATGTCAAGGCATGGTACGTAGGAAGCCTCTTCAAGGCTCAAGCCCGAAACTATCATCATTCTTTTCTTCGGGCCTCCATACTAGAGTAAGTCCCAGCACCATGGGCCGCCTAATGCGTAAGCCCCTCTTCGCTTCTCACGGATGCACCCTTCGCGACGTGATCGTCAGGTCCTTGCAACCTCTTGTTTCTCACACCGAGCATGACTCACATGGGCTTAGAGTGAGCACCGACCCTGACCCCCACCCATAGCAAACTATGAGGACTTTGATCCATGTCAAGGCATGGTACGTAGGAAGCCTCCATGAGGTTCAAGCCCACCCGTCATTTATTCACGTCGGGTCCCATCCCTGTCTAGCAAGACGTTAAACTGCATTCCGGTCCAATGGCAAGCCATTGTGACCAATCCCATTTGAACTATGAGGACTTTGATCCATGTCAAGGCATGGTACGTAGGAAGCCTCCATGAGGTTCAAGCCACATTGCTCGGTCGTTCATTCACGTCGAGTTTCGCCCTCGTCCAGCATGACGTTAAACTGTATGCCCCTCCCTTTGTCCTGCATGACATTAAACTACACACCCATTCCTACCTGAACTACGAGTTTTTTGATCCATGTCAAGGCATGGTACGTAGGAAGCCTTCCAGAGGTTCAAGCCCACCACTCATTGGACCAAGGTCCACTTTCACGTCGGTTTGCCGACAAAGCCCCATTTGATCTATGAGGTCTTTGATCCATGTCAAGGCGTGGTACGTAGGAAGCCTCCACGAGGTTCAAGCCCACCCATCATCCAATTCACATCGTGTTCTACCTACGTCCAGCACGACGTTAAAATACAATTCCAGTCCGACGGCAAGCCGTTGTGACTAACCCGAACTACGAGGTCTTTGATCCATGTCAAGGCATGGTACGTAGGAAGCCTCTACGAGGTTCAAACCCACCATCCGGTCGTTCCGAACTCATTCACGTCGGTTCACCCCCGTCCCGCATGATGTTAAACTGTATTCCCCAATCCGAACTACGAGGACTTTGATCCGTGTTAAGGCATGGTACGTAGGAAGCGTGCCTGAGGTTCAAGCCCAACAAACATTGGACCAGACCGTCTCCTTGTCGGTGTGCCAAGCCCCCAATTTTCAGCGAACTACGAGGACTTTGATCCGTGTCAAGGCATGGTACGTAGGAATCCTCCCAGAGGTTCAAGCCCACCTCCCATCGGACCAAGGTCCCTCATTTACGTCGGTTCACCGACACCCACCGCCCATCGTTTATTCACGTCAGGGTTCACTATCATCCTGCATGACGTTAAACTGTATTCCATCAATCCTTTGAACTATGAGGACTTTGATCCATGTCAAGGTATGGTACGTAAGAAACCTTCCCAAGGTTCAAGCCCACCACTAGTGGACCCACGGGTCTACTTTTACGTCGGTTCACCGAGGAAACCCTTTGAACTACGAAGTCTTTGATCCATGTCAAGGCATGGTACGTAGGAAGCCTCCCCGAGGTTCAAGCCCATCTCTCATCGGACCAAGGTCCACCTTCACGTCGGTACACTGATGATGCCCATCAGACCAAGGTCCACCTTCACGTTGGTTCGTTGACATATTCATCGGGCCAAGGTCCACCTTCACGTCGGTTTACCGGCACCATCTCGAACTACGTGGACTTTGATTCCCTTCCACGGGGATACGTAGGAAGCCTCTTCAAGGCTCAAGCCCAACTTCACTGTCGCCCCCTACGATGGTCCCATTTCATTCCCCCTCCACTTCATTCATCCATCCATCACCCATCCTGATTCTCGCCTGGGCCGCCACATCCCGGTGGGATCATGCCTTCCACCTCCTCGCTGCTCCTAGCGGCGCATGGGCCGCTTTCCACGTGTAAGCCCCATCATATCTCCGGGTCGCTGTCCTCTGTGTACACCCCGATTCATCACCCTTTCCCCTCTAGGGAGTGCACCACCTCGGATCCGTCCTCATTGGGCGTTCTGATCCATCTCTATGGGACCATAGCCGTCTCTATGCGATATACCAATCTGATCCGTCTCTATGGGACGTTCTGATCACCCTCATTCCGTCTCCGTAAGACGTTAAACTCAGGGCCTACCTCGTGATAAACACGAGATGCCTGAGGAAAACCTCAGATGACACGCCTTTGGTGTAACCGTCTCTGCTAGACGTTAATCTTGCAACATACCTTGTGTTAAACACGGGAAGATGAGGAAAACCTCAGGCACATGCCTATGGCATATGATTCCCCGCACTCGACGCGGGATGCCTCGGGTTATATACCCTTGAGATGCCCTCTCATGAGGAAGAATACAGGTTCCCCAATGTCCATGCACCCAGAGATGCCCTGACATGCCTGATGTTGCCGTCTACTCCAACCGAAGGTCTCTACCATGTCAAGACCCCATGGAATGTCTTGACGGAAGTAGTGTAATTAACCGGCATCCATGACGATATGGCACCGAGAATGAGATTCACGAACAACGTATTAAATCTATGAGGGAGACCCGGACTAGGTGACAAGTTCTGAGGAGGAATCCATAGAAGGAAGAACCGACATCCCATCATCCCGTTTCGATCAAGGAGTAGACGTCCCTGAATATGGAGCAAATGATGCCCACCTTTGGAAAGCGGGAATGAGGGGCAACAGCTGCGCATCCTCCTCCTCCACGGACGGATGGGCGCGCGCCCCGGCGAAAGCGTCAGAAACAATGTTTTTAAAATAATTTTTCAATTATGAAAATATATTTTCCTCAAGATTTTTTTAAATAAAATAGTATAGCTTTATTTATAACAAAAGGATTTTTGAAATGGTTTTGTGAAAATAATTTTCAAAGAAATATTATTTTCCATAAAAAATATTCGATGTTATCTTTAAAAATACTTTTCCATCTATAATTACATAATTTTTTATAGTTTATGATTTAATGGGGATATGATCCAATAATACCTTTCATTTTGTTTCTTGAATGGTTTATGTTTTTAAGGAATGATGTTTTTGACACCCGTTTCTCTTCCATTACTTATATGATTTTGAAAACCTCTTCTTTTCATCATTTTTAAAATTCCTCCATTATATGACATTCATTATAATTGTTTTATGGATGATATTTCTATATAATTACTTTTCTTGTCATGTCATGGATGCTTGAGCTTCTTTAAAACCATTTATTTTTAAATTATAACAATATATGATACCCTTTATGGGATTAGAAATGTTTTTTCATGTATTTTATCACTAGGAATAATTTTTTTTCATTGTTTTATATTTTTAATATTAGAATTACTTTTTTTAAGAATGAAAAGTGAATGTGTAAATTCTATAGGGAAATTTTTGAACTAAATGTAAAATTAGAAAGGGTGTTTGACACTGATGTGAGTTTTTAAAGAATTTGTTTTAAATTAAAGAATGGTTTGTTTTCCAAAATAACCCTTTAGTGTAAGAGTTTTTTATTTTCAATATAGGTTACAATATAATTTTTTCAAAGTATTTTTTGGTTTCTAAATTCTTTATAAGGTTAATTTTAAAGGTTAATTTCCATAATTGAATTTTTAAGTTTAAGTGATATAGAATGGAATCCCAATATAGTTTTCAAAGGAATGTTTGCAACTTTATAATGTAAGTTGTTTGATGTGTAATTATACCCTCAATTGGGCCCAATGTGTATATATTACATAAATAATTTCCCATTATGGGATGTTTATTATTCATTGATTCTTGTATGATATTAAAAAGTAGATTTTTCATGTGAGGGTGTTGGAGGTGAGATAAGATTTATTTTTTGTGATTTATTGATGCTTGTGATACTCATTTACTTGTTTTTTATCACCTACACTTGGTTTAATATTTAGAAACTCGAGACACTACGTGGGTGGTCCAAACTAATGCTACACTAGTTAGCTCACACACTAGCTAATTTTCCCAAGTTGAGTGTTTTTCTAGGGATAAGGGTGTGCCTGTGAGGATTCATGCATGGTCATGTTGGGTGGATTTTGTTTTTTTATAAAATATAGGACAATTATTGGTCTCATTATATATGTTTTTTCTAGGAACATATCCCTTTAGGACGCACTTACCATGTTCTTTATTTATTTTCAATAATTTTTTCAAGGGGACTCCCACCTTTTGTTCATTATATCCTTGTATTCACTATGATCATAGGGTATTGTTGTATTGTTGATATTATATTTTGAGAATCTATAATTACAGTTGATTAAAACCTTATTTTTTAGATCATGGTTTAGGTTTAAAATGTTTTCGGATAAAAGTTGGATTTTTGAGAAAGGAAAAATATTTTTGATTGAAATGCATAGTTTTATGAAAATAATGGTTTTCCATTAATGGTTTATAAATTATTAATTTCAATGTAAAGTTCCTTTTTAATATCAAATATATGAAGATATAAAAATAATTATTTTAATGGATTGAAATTTTACTTGTTTTCCTTTTATGAATTATTTTATGACTACATATTTTCTAAATATATTTCAAACTAGAATTATTGAAATGTCATTTGTAAGTAATTTCTTTTACTCCTTGGTGGGATACTATTAGGAGTGTTTATATAAAACCTTATATACACACCCTAATGTGTATTTAGTACTCATGTTTTCTTTCAAGTTCCCTTTAAAGAACCACTCTTTTCTGGGATGATAAATTCAGTAGAAATTTAAAATTTTGAGTTTGTGGATAGTTCATTTTGATACTTGGGATTCATATTGAAAATATGAGAGTTAAAAAATATAAAGTTTATTTTTTGGATATGGTTTGAGGAATGAGATGTTACTTGGGTTCTTGATTAATTTTCAGGAGCTTCGAGTGATGTTTCAGATGTTTTGGAATATTTCTACACATGGCTCACAGTTGTGTGAACATAGTTTGAGAGAAAATATGCATCACGCTAATAGTGGGTCACATTTTAGTTAATTTTCTATAGAATAATTCTATTTAGAATATTTGGGAGGAAACTGTATATATTTTAGGAAAAACCATTCATTTTAGGTTGGACTTGGTGCTTGATGCATGATTGTTGAATAATTTCAAATTTTTTTTTACAAAAAGCCGCATATGAGTTATAAAGGGGTTTTCATGGTTTTTATGTGGTTTTGAAAATTATGTGGCCAAATCATGTGAGGGGTGTTATCTTAGGTTAGTGTGATCCATATGGTTAGAAAATGGTTTTAAAAACTATACGA
The DNA here is from genome assembly GCA_963277665.1 of Viscum album. Classification (NCBI taxonomy): domain Eukaryota; kingdom Viridiplantae; phylum Streptophyta; class Magnoliopsida; order Santalales; family Viscaceae; genus Viscum; species Viscum album. The sequence continues at coordinate 511,059,066 of OY728127.1, read as the reverse complement.
TAACAGTGTGAACCTTTAAAAGTTTCAAATGATTGTTTTCCCCTATGACCTTTTAATATCATTCCCCCATTAACCCCTTCAGAGTGATGGAGAACTAAGCCTCATCCCATTTATCCTTTTTAATCCCCTCTGTTTTAGTGAAATTTCACTCTGTTCTTTATAAATTCAAGAGTTATTGATTATTTCCAATATAGAATGGTTGAAATCACCCCATTTCTTAGGGGTTTTGTGCTTGGATTATAAATGTGGTCAAAGTGGATGTAATTAATGCACTAATAATTGATCAAATTAAGTTATTTTTATTTATTTGATGTTAGGAGTGCATTTCAGACCTTCTGAATGAGGTTGGATTTTATTTAAGTGTAATGAGGTCTTTTGGTTCTTAGGAGTTGCGGTAGTTCTTGGATGAATTAAAAATGGGAATGGATTTGATTGAGGTTAGGGGATTTACCCTTATATATCTCTTGGTTAATTTGTTATTTTTTATTTTTGTGCCTTCATTATTATGCTTTTTTTATATCATTGACTTTTTTTATTTCTCCATAAGGTTTAGTTAGTATTTCATCAAATTAATAGTAAACATGGACCATATAACTTGTTAAATGGTTCTATGGTGGTTCCCTAGTTAAATGAGTGTCACTGGGACTCCTTATGAATTTTCTAGGTAGAATGAGTTGTTTTAAAGAGAAATATAATTACTTTTTAAAATGAGATTTCAAAAAAAGGAATGTATTTATATGAAATTTAGAGGAAATGGGTGTTTTGATAAATGGGTTTTGAAACAACATTTCAAAAATATATTTCAATTTTATAAATAGTAGTTGAATGGAATTTAAAAATGGTCCCAGTGTGAGAAAAATGATTGGTTATGTGTTTTAAAATAAAATATTTGGAATAGAGGAGTTTAACATGGGTTTCAAGGGTAATCTATGAGGGTATTGGATTGATATGATTTAGTTCATTTGACCTCATGAGGGTGATGCCCAATTTTTAGAAGATTTTGTTCTTTTTGTTCTTACCATTTTTGATTACTTATGGATTATGTGTTTCATGTTGGTTCATGTTTTTTGGTATCCATTTGAGATATTTCTTATGGTATCAAGGTGATAGACTGATCTTGATAGATGTGACTAACCACATAGAGGGTGGAGATGAATTTGTAAGACTTTGTCGAGTGTTGAGGAAAGTTACGATCAGAATGATAGGTGGATCATGGTGAGTGCCATGTTGATATGTTTACCCTAGAGTGGGTGAATTTGATATATTTTTAGATATTATTTTTGATTCCAAATTATAACTTGAGACAGTCATGTTATCTTGGAGGGAATTAGTGACGATGTTAGGCTCTGTTCTTGAGTGGTCGACCTATTCTATGTGAGGCGGGTTGGGATTTTTTCCAAACCTCAAGTTATGTTTCATGAAACATTATGGGAGGGACATATTTCCCTTGATTATTAATTATTAAAGGAACCATGATTAGGATATTCTTGGGTGGTTAACTAGGATTCAAATGATATTCTTATTATGGTAAAATTCCTAGGATGCATACTGGGATTCATTAAGATCATTGATTAGGAATTTTTTGGGTTCAATTTCCCCCTTTTATATTTTTCATCACTTATATAAAATTACTTGGGAAATCAAAATGGATTCATAATGCTTCAGTATAGTCCCCATGCATTCATTATTATTACTATTTCATAATTGTTTTGGGAATTACCCCTCAGATTCATTATGATTTCTAATTTTTAATTCATTAGATGAGTTCCTTATATTTTTATAGACAACCAATTTTTAATGACTTAGGAGAGTTCCTTGGATTCATATCAAGACCTGATTTAGAATACCATGGGATAGTTCCTTAGATTACAATAGAAAACTAATTTAAAATTGCTTTTATGTGTTCATTTGGTTCGTATGAAAAATGGTTTTGAATTCCTTATATGAGTTATATGTATTTATAGGTGATACTATTTAGGTTTACTATGATATGATCCTAGTAATTAGACATAATCCCAATACTATTAGATTCCCTAGTATCACCCCCTATGAATTAAAATTTTTACCTAGTATTGGATTGGCCATTGGATCAGTTTTGGGTTGGAATAGTACCAAGATGTGATCAGAGACACTCCAACTTTGGAAAAACATGTATGATATTGGGTACTATTTTTGGGGTAGGACCAGATCCCACTTGAGTGGTTTCTTTTGGAAAAAGACATCTATCATGGGTCAAAGTAGGTATTGTTAGTGTTCTAGGAGGTCCAATTTACTCCTAATGAACTATAATTTATATTTGATGTGATTGTGTGTTAAATTTATAATGGTTTTGTTTAAATTGGAAAAACACACTATTTTTATAATTATTTCTTGCACATATAATTGATCACAATATCACTCATATTTTCAAGTCATTGGGGATTCCTATTAGGTCATTGGATCACCCCCTACCTGCAAGCATAGCATGGGTGACAATGTACATGGGTAGATTTTCCTATTTACTCTTAAGAAATAGGAATTAATTAGGTTGGAAACTTTTTTTAGTTCTAGAATGTTGTGGAGGTTGAGTGCTCAATAGTGTGGAATATAGTGAGTTGGGCCAGAGGTGAGTTTACTTTTTACTTTTATTTATGGTATTGATCAACATGTACTAGCCAAGGAGTCATTGTTATATTTCATTCTTGTTTTATTGGTTTATTTTCTATTTCTACTCTGTTATGGATGTTCATCATATAGAAAATTTTCATGCTTTCTATTCTATATTACAAGTCCCAGTGGGCTCCTAGTTTTTGTTTCTACAAGTTTTTTTGGGAGGTACAACATATAAATGGTCATGATGATTTTTTTCGTTGATTCAGACATGAACCTCATGACTTATATCTAAATTTGTGGTCTCCCCATGACTATCATAGGTCCTAAACAGCAGTTGGAACCCTATAGGATATGGGGATTCATGCTAGAGGTCAAGTAGAATCCCCATTTGAGTGTTGTTTTGGGACTTCAAGTTGTGGCATTACAAATTGGTACTAGAGAATGTTTTCAAATAGGACAATGTTAGTTTGAAATAAAGTTATATTTTTAGGATTTGGGAGTTATAATGAGTAGATGTTTGGCTAACATGACATCATTTTATACCCACATTACTTGGGGATACCCAGTTTCAGGACTAGGTGCTATAGGATGAGTGAGATGTTGGATTTGATTAATACTCCAAAATTGGGATAAATGAGACTTGGGATGAGTCATAGGTCTTGGTTGAGGGACAATGGTCTATTCATGTATCACAGTAGTGGTATGCTTAGGGTATGATACATGTACCTATGGGTGGTGTTGTTTGATATGTTACCTCCATATAATATAATACTAATTGAAGAAACTTATAACATAATTGGTTCTTTCCTAAATATATTATAAAGGTGGGTTAGATTAATAATTGATTAGATGGGATTATTTGATGGTTTGATCGATTTATTGTGATTATTATATGCTTTTTTGGCCACCATAGGGAAATGGTTTTTCAAATTTTCAAAAAAATTGAGGAAAAAATGAGTTTGAAAGGAAAAAATTGTTTAGTGGAATGAGGTGTGTGTGATAGGTTTTTATAAGTTGGGTTTAATTTAAATGTCTTGTAGATCTGGTGATTTTGTAAAGATTTAAATTTTATGGATTTTAGAAAATTTTAGGGAAATGGTTTTTGAAATTTTATTTCAGGATGGTTTTGGAAAGAGAGATTGGTTTTGGAAAAAGTGATCAGCTAGGCTAAGGATTTTAGTGATTTTAGTTTTTTAGAAAAACACTTGGATTCCAAGGGTTTTTTTTTGAAAACTTAGGTGGGTATGATATGGGTTCTGGAAGAGGGAATAGGTTTTGTTACTTAAAAAATAAACACAAATTTATATGATGTTTTTTCTATATTTCTTATTGGTGTCATTCTACTTAACTGATATCCATGTATATAATGATTTTATATAGATCATCGTGGAAGGATTTCATTACATATATGTGTGCTTGTATGAGATTTCAATCCTTGAGGGTGTAGTCTCATGTATAGATTCCTCATGAGAACCATTCCCTAAGTATGCTAATGTTTTGTTATGTAATTGCAATAATTTTTATATGATATCTCTTGATAAGAATGTTCTTCATGTTTGAATTGTTGTTTAGAGGGAAACCAGTGCCTGAATAAACCAACTTATTGTGTTTTTTTATAGTTGGTTGGGATTGACTCGGGTGGTTATTTTTTTGGGTTTTTCAGTTATTCCATGTTGGTTTATAGAGAATATCTTATATAAATATTATGATGTGGATGGGTGATGTTTGTGTTCTTGAGTTTCCTAATGTGTTTTATAGGGTTTCAATATTAGATTCCTTGATGGGTTTTTGATGTTTTCATGAGTTGAACTAGTTGTTTTTGAATTTTGATAGATGATTCATATAGTGGGGAGAATTATGTTAATTGATGGATGGTTGAGATGGTGGTTTGATGATAGTAAGTGTATAAACCTAATTTTATGATTCATGTATGATTTTGGAGAGATCCTATGTGTTAGTGATGGACTCCATAGGGTTTGAAGGGGATTCAAACGTGATTTGGATATGAGATGCATCAGTGTTCAAGAGTGGAGTGAGTTGGTTATTTTGTCTAATAGAAGTTTTTTCCATGAAAGTTAATTGATTTTCATGTATTGTCTTTAGTGTGGGTGTGTGGGTGGTTCAATGATTCCTTTAATTGTTAAGGCACTATGAATGGGTGGTGCTGTGATGTATTAGCAGTTGAGGCCTAACACTTTTGAGGATAGTCAGACCAATGAGGTATAATGATAGATATTGTAGAAATAGATGTTTTTAGAGGGAAAAAATATTGGGAGCATCATTCTAGATGCATTTGATATGGTTCAAGGATTAAACAAGGGGTTTTAGAGAAAAAAAGTATGTTCTTGCTTTATAATTAGAGTTGCATAGTTGAAGTACATTTAGTGTTTAAGGGGGAAATATAGTTGGTTAAAGGTAGTTTTTTGACTAAGATGGTCCAATATCAATGATTTAATGATTTTATAAGAATCTTAGGGACAAGAAGTGGTATGGTGGGAATGTTTTAATATCCTATTTTCTAGGTTGAGAATTTCAGTAGATTTTTTTTTGAGTTTGTGGATGGATTGTTTTGAGAACTGGGATTCAGATTGAGAATCTTCGAGTTTGAGTATCCCAAGATGATGTTTTTGGATATTTTTTTAGGTCCTATAGGTGACTCATGTTCTTGATAAATTCTTTATATAATTGGGTGAATTGTAAATTTTTATCTAAAGATTTATGCCCAGGGTGGTTTTTTTATTGTGCATTGTTTTAGTGAAATAATTTAGCAACATGAGAATGGGGAACATTTCACTGCATTTTATATTTAGAATATTTATATGTGATTTTTAAAACATAGTTTTGATGAATCCATGTGGATTCTTGAAAAATCCATTCATCTTAGGTTGGAATTGAGGCTTGTAACACACTTATCACACAACTCTAGAAAAACCATGAAAAAAGATGCAAATGAGTTAATGAGGGTTTTATAAAGTTGAATCATGGTTTATAAAATTATGTTATCAAACTCTATGTGAGTTGGTAACTCAATAAATTGTAATCCACATGGTTGGAGTGTAGTTTTCCAAACTATGTGGTAATTGTGCGACCCTTTAAAAAGTGTAAAATTATTATTTTACCCTATAATCAGTTAAGTATCTTCCCTCATGTTCTCCTCCCCGTCATGCACGATTACTAAACAATCCTATTCCATTTGATACATTCAAATACCCTCAGTTTTTGGGGGGATTTCATGTCATTCTTCAATGATTCATGGATTTTTGATGATTTCCACCAAATAATGGTAGAAATATTCCCTATTCTTGGGGGTTTAACTTGCGGACCATAGAAGAGGTCATGATAGGATGAAATTAATATTCTAATCATGGTTTTCCTTAAGGAATTTTTCATAAGTTAATTTTAGGAGTTTGAGGTTGGTCTCCATTTTAGTTCGATGAGTTTTCCTAGTTCTCAGTAGTTGATGCAATACTTGGATGAGCTTAGGTAGTGATGGATGAGCTACAAATTTAAAAGGGAAATGATTTTTATTGAGGAATGGGGTCATTAACTTACTATGTGTCTTAGTTAAATGGCCATTTTATGTTTTTCCTACATTATTATAAAAATTTATTATAGAATTTATTTTTTTATTCCCCCACAAGGTTGGGAAATTATTGCAATAACCTAATAGTAAACATGGATAATATGGCTTGATAAATGGTTTGATGGTGGAACTAACATTAAAAGAGGGTCTATGGGCCTCCTTATATATTTTCATGATGGTGTGAGTAGTTTTAAAGAAGAAAATACTTCTCTTTAAAAATGTGATTTTAAAAGAAGAATTAATTGAAATGGAATTTAATATAAATTAGTGATTTGATAAATAGGTTTTGAAATGATATTTTAAAATTTGATTTTAATTGAAAAATAATTATTTAATGCGATTTGGATAGGGGCCTAGTGAGAGTAAAATGGCCAGTGATTAATTTTAAAAGAAGATGGTTCCACAAGAGAGTTTTGACTTCATTTTCAAGGGGAAGTCATGAGGGGATCAACGTGATATGATTTGATTTGTTTTACCTTGTGAGGGAAATGCCCCATTATCAAATTCTTATGTGCCTGTTGTGATTAGCATTTTTGTTTACTTATGGATTGTGTGTTACATGTTGGTGTACATTGGGTTTGTAGCCCTATTCAATATTTCTTGTTGTATCAAGGTGAAACGTTGATCCTGATAGTTGAGAAAAACCCCTTAGAGAGTAGAGATGAGTTTGTAAGACTATATTGAGTGTTGTGGAACTCTATGACTAGAATGAAATGTCGAGATTGAGAGATAGAATAATGACTGAGGAACCTAAGTATGGTGTTCAAGATGTGGTTTAACCTAGGAGACTCATGGATAGTGCCCTTATAGTATATTGATCCTACAGAGGGTGCATGAAGGTTATTGTTAGAGATGAATTAATGTGTCACTTTTGAACTTGAGTCATTTTTTTGATCTTCAGGGGCTATAATGTTCATGTTATGTCATGTTATTGAGTGGATATCCTAGGTTATGTGATATGGGATGATAATTTTTCCAACCCTCATGTTATGTTTGTAACACCACAAGCTTCCATGGTATGCTTCTCTTTGATTAATACAGTAGCGTGTGTTGTACGTAACTTCGAGTTCTAACACACACCACAACCAATCAAACTACCCGTTATGAATAGTAATACCCACTTTTTTAAATTTTGTAAATTTTATCGTTCAAAATGGATTTCACTTTTGGATTCTGAATATAGAAATTAGGTTAGGGTGAATTTTTGGTATTTTTCTGAAAACATTCAATTTTTTATGAATAGTGAAAAACACTAAGTTATAGTTTAAAAAGGAATTTTATTTAAATAATTATTTATTTTATTTAAATTTAATTAAGGTAAAAATAGATACATAATACCTATATAAGTTCAATGTAATTCATTGGAGTTCGTTTATAATAATTTTAGATATATAAAAATTTTATTGAACTTTTCACCGTCTTTTACCCACCTCTTAGAAGAATTTGGAAATTCACATAAAACATAATTTTACCGCTTCTGTGAGTGGAATTTTGAAAATCCGAGAGACATGGTTAATATCAAGGATTAAAATGTGGTTCAATGAGATGAAAATATTTTTTGGTGAATAGTAACTTTTTACTTTTATTTACCACGGTTAAAAATAAATAAGGTAATTAATAGTAAAAATGATATTCATATTACCCTAAAACATGTTCTAATTCTATTAGACAAATTTATCTCGACCAAAAACAACCTTAGGAATAAAATATTATCATTTAGGTCCACTTGGATTAGATTAGGACATTTATTATTATTTAATTCAAAGAAGAGTTAAAAGAGTTAAAATCAAAGTTTAATAACTAAAACATTTTCAATATGGGGTTATACATAATATAAATTCGATTATAAATATTAATTAGAAATATAAATATATTTACTACATAATGGTAATTTATTTATAATTTTTATACATTAAATAATTTAATTTATTTATGACACAATGATGATGCAGTAATTACCTAATTAATGAAATATTAAAATAATTGATATTATAAATATCAAAATAAATTTTATTTGAGACATTTTATGAATTCCAATAATTTTATAGGTTAATATGACATATTATTATTGTTTATATAAATTTCATTCGAAGTAATAATGCTGTTATGAATTTATGAATAACAAAATACCCGATAGTGTCAAAATTGACATAAAAGAGTTTTAAAAACAAATATTATATTATTAATTGATATTATATTCCTAAAAATCTACAGTTCACCCAAAGGACTTATATAATGATAGGTGTATCATTAATGGACCAATTTGGAGTCTCTTTGAAGTATATAGTAAATTCATTAAATATATAGCATAAAAATACAAAGAGACATGGTAAATGTCAAAATATTTAACTAAGAGTTGAATCTAAAATATAAGGTTACTATAGTGACCCAAACCTGTCTAAAATCTATTTTTTGAGTGTTTTTCGACTCATCCCCACCTTAGAATTTTAATAATTCACTTTGGAGCCATTATAAACCGAATACAAATTTATTATTAATTAATACTTTAAGTTTTTCCTAAAGAGCCCCTCCTCCCCCTTATAAAAGGACACCACTTCTAACCAATTCCTCACACCTCTAAAGCCTTTTGTCTCATCAAACATATTCCCAATTAATCTCCCTACATACATATCCTTCTTCTATAAGCCTTACATTAGGCATAAGGCACTTCAAGTGTACTTTTTTGTTCAAACCAAAGGGAGTTACCAAAATTAAAGGTAACGATTTCTCTTAGATTCTTTTCTTTTATTTTACTTCTCCAACCCCTAAACTATTCCTATTATTTTCTTTTGTAACAAAAAAAGTATCCTAAATATACTAGGATATTTTTATGAGAATTATTCGAACTACACTTACACACACCTCCATCTAATGGGTGAAGAACATAATGTTTCTGTGGATGGCAACCAAACGCCTCACGAAACGATGATTGTTCAATTATCTCCTACCACCTCTCATCGTTTCCATTATGATGGAAATATAATTAAATATGATATTAATGATATTTAATTTATTTATAAGATTATGTAATTCCATTTTATAGCATACCATTATTCGTTTCATGTTGTATATCTATACGATAATTTCATTTGAGGAAGTGCGGACTACCGCCCCCTCAAAGTGATATGACTCGTTCATACCATACATGGAACGTATAAAGGATGGTGTTAATGAAATTAAGTAACATATATAAGATATTATATTGGAATAATAATATAAATATGTATCAATTGTTTTTTATTCATTTTAAAATGAAAAATGAAATGGAAGTAGCGTTCGTGCATACATACGGATTACCGTCTCCACGAACGTGATGAGATTCACTCCCCATCATATCCATCAAAGAATAAATTTTATTTGATGATAAAAAATAATTTTTAAGGACTTGATATCATTCTGGATATGAATAAGATACAACCTATACACAATAAACACAACTTATGTAACAAAACATATTAAAGAAAATGACTAAGTTAACACCCAAAACAACGATAATACTAAGATATTATTAAAAAAAGAAATGTTAAAAGATCATATATGATATATTAATTATGTATATGGTTCATGTATAATTTAATAACAATGTTTTAACTATTATATAGGAGGTTAAAATACCATCAACCAGAAAAATTACAAGGTAAGGGTTTATTTCATAATCTCTTCATTATTAGAGGTTGTTTATACGTAATTATCTACCGGGACTTCTTTATCATCCACATCCATGTTTCTTAAAAATGTATTTCAAATAATTTTTACTATTTACTATAATATGGGTTAAATTCATTTATAACCTTTTTATACTTTTTATAAAATGGTTTGATAGTAATCTTTTTGTCATTTTCCAAACAAGGTCCTTTTTAACCTTTTCGACAAAATTAAAGTAAGAATGTCTTTTTTAACTTATACGGCGGGTGTGGTTATTTTCCGCCGTTATAAAATCTTCAAATCTTCCCTTAAAATCTTATAATGATATTTTCAAAGTAAATTTTTTATTTTATAATTATGCGACTTTTAAATGATTTAAAAAAAAGAGATATTTCTTTCAAATAGTTTTGATTTCATCTAGGTCAACATCCTTTAATGGATTTTAAGCTTATTTGAAGTTGATTTATTATGATACAAATATTCAATTTTGTATTGAAGGTTTTGTGATATGTTTGACTGTGGATTTGTTATTTTTATACCATTCATGGTTTATGGATAAAGTATTTACATTTCGTATGCTAGTTTTAATACGAATGTTTATGTTTTGTTTAAACCTTTTCATATGGGAATGCATTCGACTTAGTAAGTGATAGGTGGACCCCGATATAGCTTCTCGATGCATCGGTAGGTCTCATGAGACAAGTTAGTGTCTTGGCACAAGGCCTTGACAAAATCTTATTTGTAGTCTTGGCACGAGGCCTTGGATAAATGGTTATGATAGTCTGACATTATGCATTACATCATTATGAAAGTGGTTATTGATATTGCATGTGATTATTAGACTAGTAGAATATACATGTGAATAAGTAAATGGAATTATTGAATTTTATTTCTACCATATTATGTTCAAGTTAAGGTTTAAAAGGATTTTTTTAGTTATACATTGCCTTAAATGTTTATGCTTATTTATGAAAGTTTCCTCTATATTGTTATCCTTACTGGGCATTTGAGATCACCCCTTTCTATGTTTTATTTTTCCTAGGATGTGAAGAAGTATTTTATGAATGACCTGTAGGGATATTATAAGGGGATATGAGTGTGGAGACAAGATGTTGTTGTAGTTTTCACTTTATGATGTAATGTAAAATTTATGAATGTATCTAGTTATTCCAAGGCTACTAAACTAATTGGTCTTTCGTGACTTGATCTTTTGTGATCATGCCAATGTTATGTAATAATGTACCGACTCTGGGTAACTGGGGTCATGGTGTTACAGTTGGTATCAGAGGAAGTTTATTACAAACCTTGGAAACTATATTTAGATAAACTCTGATTAGAGAACATAGACCTAATATAGACTTTGAGGATTAGTATTGAAGAAATTCCTAGAATTTTGGTATTGTAGAGATTTTGTGAGTTTTCTAAGAAATACATCCCTGTCTAGATACGAGCAGGTAGAGGCGGATCTGACAGAGATGTACCTATGGGTAAAACCCAAAAACACTACTTTGATCAAGACTCGAATGAGAACTAGTGCACGATAATGGGCCTTGATGCACTCTTGGTTACGACACTCCCAGGGGATATGCTTAGGATAATTCTCATTTTCTTTACAATCCATTATAAAGGGTTTATGAGTATATAATTTTTCAAAGAAAACATTTTTTTATGATTATGGATTATATCCATAAATAGTTCAATTTATGTTAAGTGTTTTACCAGTATGGAATTGTGTATTTTGATTCATAAACTGATCTAGTTTATGCCATTGTTTAGAAATGGCGACTAGTGGAAGAAATGGAAACCGTATCAATGCACACACTCCATGTAGGAATTTCCCTCCTTCTCAAGATAATTATAGTGGATCTGGTGATGCAGCTGGTTCTGATCAGCTAATCACCATACTGGGACAACTCACTCATGTTATGAATAATAACCTTACGCGTATGGAGCACCCTGAACCGCAGCGTGGAGGATAAATGTTGGATCGCTTCATGAAGAAGAAACCACCAACATTAAATGGGAGTACAAATCCATTAGTAGATGAGCAATGGATAAGTTCCCTAGAGAAAATATTTCAGGCTTTGGGGAGTAGTGAAAGGGAAAAAGTTATCATGGAAGTTTATCACCTCATTGAAGATGCTAATCAATGGTGGTCATTGATTCAAAACCTGAAGGAAGATGATGAAGTATCATATATGGAATGGAGGGAGTTCAAATAGATTTTCTTATAAAAATACTTTCCTCGTGACCATCAAGTAGATATGGAAAGGCAATTCCTGAGTCTGAGACAAGAGGAGGATGAGAATGTCGTAAAGTATGAGACTAAATTTACAAGGTTAGCAAGGTATGCTGGAGATTATATACATAACCCAATAAGTAAGATTGATCATTTCTTTGATGCGTTAAAACCATTTATTCATCGAGCATTTGTTTCACAATCCTTCTCGTCATACGAAGATATTGTCTCATGTGCTATCAAGTCAGAAAAAGAATTCTCTAAGTCTTACGACTTTAAAGCAAAGTAAGAGAAGAATAGATATGTTGATCAATCTGGAAATGTAAATAAAGGGAAGAAGGGAAAATTTGATTATCCATCCTGAAGTAAATGTGGGAAGAAACACCCCGGTACTTGCTTGAAAGGAATGGAAGTCTGTTACAAGTGTGGTGAAAAAGGCCACCAAGCTTGTGATTGCAAGGGGAAGAAAGAAGCTACCGATGTTCAATGCTACAACTGCAGGGATATGGGATATTATTTAAATGAATTCCCTAAGCTTCAGGGGAACTTACCTCAGAAAAGGCCAAGGGATCTAGGCCAAGATTATGCTATCACTAATAATGAGGTAGAATCTATGAAAGACATGGTGACAGGTAATTTAATGGTTTCCTCAAGTTTATAAAATCCATTATATGATTCTGGATCATCACATTGTTTCATATCTTCCCAGTTTGCTAAGAAAATTTGATATTTACAATTTGATTTAACAAGGGAGTTTTCAATTAAAACTTTTAAGGGAAGTATCATTGCAACAAAGTTCCGTAACTCAGTTCCCATTAGACCATATAAATGTTCCTTATTTGCTGATCTCATCGTCATACCTATGATTGAGATTGATATAATCCTCGGTATGGATTGGCTTTCAGACCATGATGTGAAGATTTATTGTAATAAGAAGGAGGTTACAATTTTTGATGATGATGATATGGAACACCTTATCTTTAGAGCAGAATCATCACCACCTAATTCTTATCTCGATCCACCCCCATTAGATCAACTAAATTAAATTATTGGGGAGGAAGAGAATGAAATGACTGTGGGTGAGGAAATGAATTTTCAAATATAGGATGTACATGTTGTATAAGAATATGTAGATGTGTTTCTGGAAGATTTACCTCGACATCCTCCAGAACGAGAAATTGAGTTTTACATTGATTTAATTCCTGGTTCAAGGCCTATATCGAAGACCCCTTATAGAATGGACAATGTGGAATTAGTTAAACTAAAGAAAAAACTAGAGGAATTGAGTAATAAGATATTTATTCACCCTAGTGTTTCTCCAGGGGGATCCCCTATCCTTTTTGTTAAGAATAAAGATATATATATGCGGTTATGTATCGACTACATGGAAATCAATGCTATAACAATAAATAATAAGTATCCCCTAGCTCGTATTGATGCTTTATTTGACCAACTGCATGGAGATCAATACTTTTCAAAGATTGACCTTCGATCTAGATACCATCAGTTGTGTGTAAAGAAGGAAGACATTCAGAAGATAGAATTTCGAACCAGGTATGGGCATTACGATTTTACAGTAATGCCTTTTGGGATGACTAATGCACCTTTTGTATTCATGGATCTAATGAACAAAGTTTTAAAGGAATATCTCGATGATTTTGTGGTGATATTTATTGATTATATCTTGGTATACTACAAAAGCTACAAAGATCATGAAAATCACTTGCGCATTATCCTGAAGGCTCTGAGAAGACATGAATTATATGGCAAGTTTATCAAGTGTGAATTCTGGCTTCAAGAGATTTATTTTCTTGTCCATATTGTCTCTAAGGATAAAATATTTATTGATTCTTCTAAGACAAGCGCAATCTAAGAATGGAAAACACCAACGAGTATAACCGAGGTATGCATTTTTATTGGTTTAGCAGGTTATTATTGAAATTTCATCCAGAATTTCTCCCAATTGGCTAACCCATTAACAAAGCTCACAGGTAAACGGGTTAAATTTGTTTGGAAAAAAGTGTGTGAAGAATGTTTTGAAGAACTAAAGAGAAGATTAGTCAATTCTCCTATATTGACTCTACCATCAGGGAATGATGGGTTTGTTATTTATAGTGATGCTTTAAAGAAAGGACTTGGTTGTGTCCTTATGCAGAATGATAGGGTTATTTCCTATGCATCACGACAACTGAAAATTCATGAGAAAAAATATCCTACTCATGATCTGGAGTTAGTTTCTATAATATTTGCTTTTAAGATGCGGAGACATTATCTCTATGGTGAGAAATGTGAGATTTATACGGATCGCAAGAGTTTGAAGTATATTTTCTCACAGAAAGAAATCAACATGAGACAAAGGAGATGGCTTTAATTACTCAAGGATTATGATTGCACGATACACTACCAACCAAGGAAGGCAAACAAGGTGGAAGATGCTTTGAGTAGAAAGGATCATGGAGTTTTGAACAAGATAAGAGTTGAAAGGGATCCTATTTTCATGGATCTTATAAAGTTGGATATGGGAATAACCATGGAAGGTGAAACATCAATGATTTTTCAAATGGTTTCCAAACCATCTTTACTAGAAAGGATAAAGAGCTATCAGACTGATGATGATGAGTTTCAAAAGAAGATTAAAGATGTGAATGATGGGATATTGAGTGAATTTGTGTATGAAGATGAAATTTTAAAATTTGGGAAGAGACTTTGTGTTCCCAATATACCTGATCTAAAAAGAGAGTTGTTGGATGATGCTGATAGTTAAAATTTCTATATACACCCTGGGAGCACCAAAATTTATAGAGATTTGAAGGAACATTTTTGGTGGGACAAAACGAAGAGGGATATTGCTGATTTTGTGTCAAGATGTATGGTTTGTCAACAAGTTAAAGCTGGAAGGAAACAGCCTGGAGGAGTCATGCAACCTCTTCCCATGCCTAAGTGGAAATGGGATAATATTACGATGGAATTTGTCATGGGGCTACCAAGGACTCCTAGAAGGAACGATGCAATATGGGTTATTATTGATCGTTTTACCAAGTCAGCACATTTTCTTACTATAAGGGAGGATTTAACACTTGAACGCCTAGAAAGACTATATATTAATGAAGTTTTGAGACTTCATGGAGTACCCCTATATATTGTTTCTGATCATGATCCCTGTTTTACTTCAATATTCTGGAAGAGTCTTCAGAAGGCCTTAGATACTGAACTTCTTTTGAGCACTGCCTACCACCCTCAAATATATGGACAATCAAAACAGACTATTCAAACCTTTTAAGACATGTTGAGATCTTTCTCACTTGACTTTCAGGGTATGTGTGATCAATATTTACCTATGGTATAATTTTTCTAGGACAATAGCTTCCATTCAAGTATTCGGATGGCACTATATGAAGCGTTATATGGAAAGAGATGTCACACACCAACCTGTTGGGATGACGTTAGTGAAACAAAACTCATAGGCCAAGAACTGGTGGATGAAATGATGGAAAAGGTAATGATAATCCAAAATCACATCAAATCAGCTCAAAGTAGGAAGAGGTGTTATGCCAACAATTGAAGGAATGATTTGGAATTTCAGGTAGGAGATCATGTTTTCTTGAATGTATCTCCATGGAAGGGTGTTATTCGTTTCGGTAAGAAGGGTAAATTGAGTCCCAGGTACATCGGACCTTTCAAAATTCTATAATGAATTCGGTTTGTAGCTTACCATCTGGAAATGATGCCAAGTCCTTCAAAAGTTCACAATGTGTTCCACGTATCATTGTTGAGAAAATACATGCCTGACCCAACGCATGTAATCACCCATGAGGAATTAGAACTGGAACCTGATCTGTCTTATTGCGAAGAGCCTGTCAAGATTCTTGATACCAGAGAACAAGTGTTGAGAAACTGGATGACTCGTCTGGTACAAGTTCTATGGAGAAACCATAAGATGGAAGAGGCAACATGGGAACCTGAGGAACTTATGATGAAGAACCACCCGAGTCCTTTCATGCAATATTATTCTAGAAATTTCGAGGATGAAATTATTTGAAGGAGGGGAGAAAGTAACACCCCAAGCTTCCACGGTATGCTTCTCTTTGATTAATACAGTAGCGTGTGTTGTACTCAACTTCGAGTTCTAACACACACCACAACCAATCAAACTAGCCATTATGAATAGTAATACCCACCTTTTAAAATTTTATAAATTTTATCTTTCAAAATGGACCTCATTTTTTGATTTGGAATATCGAAATTATCTTAGGGTGAATTTTTGGTATTTTTCTGAAAACATTCAATTTTTGGTGAATAGTGAAAAACACTGAGTTGTAGTTTAAAACCAATTTTTTATTTAAATAATTTTTTATTTTATTTAATTTTAATTAAGGTCAAAATAGATACATAATACCTTTATAAGTTCAATGTAATTCATTCAAGTTGGTTTAGAATAATTTTAGATATATAAAAATTTTATTGAACTTTTCACCGTCTTTTACCCACCTCCTAGAAGAATTTGGAAATTCACATAAAACTTAATTTTATCGCTTCTGTGAGTGGAATTTCGAAAATCCAAGAGACACGGTTAATATCAAGGAGTAAAATGTGGTTCAATGAGAAGAAAATAATTTTTGGTGAATAGTAACTTTTTACTTTTATTTACGACAGTTAAAAGTAAATTGGGTAATTAAGGGTAAAAATGATATTAATATTACCCTAACACATGTTTTAATTATATTGGACAAGTTTATCTCGACCAAATACAACCTTAGGAATAAAATATTACCATTTAGGTCCACTTGGATTAGATTAGGACATTTATTATTATTTAATTCAAAGAAGAGTTAAAAGAGTGAAAATCAAAGTTTAATAACTATTTTTTTAATATGGGGTTAAACATAAGATAAATTTGATTATAAATATTCATTAGAAAGATAAAAATATTTCCTACATAATTTTATTTTATTTATAATTTTTAGAAATTAAATAATTTAATTTATTTATGACACAATGGTGATACAATAATTACCTAATTAATGAAATATTAATATAATTGATATTATAAATATCAAAATAAATGTAATTTGAGACTTTTTATGAATTTAAATAATTTTCTATGTTAATATGACATATTATTATTGGTTATATGAATTTAATTCGAAGTAATAATGCTGTTATGAATTTATCAAAAACAAAATACCCAATAGTGTCAAAATTGACATAAAAGAGTTTTTAAAACAAATATTATATTAGTAATTGATAATATATTCCTAAAAATATAAGGTTCTACCAAAGGCCTTATATAATGATATGTGTATCATTAATGGACAACTTGGGGGTATCTTGGAAGTATATATTAAGTTTATTAACTATATAATATAAAAATACAAAGAGACATGGTAAATTTCAAACTATTTAACTAAGAGTTAAATCTAAAAGATAAGGTTACTATAGTGACCCAAACCTATATAAAATCTATTGGTTGAGTGGTTTTCTACCCATACCCACCTTAGACTTTGAATAATCCACTTTGTATCCATTAGAAACCGAATATGAATTTATTATAAATTAATACTTTTTGTTTTTCCTAAAGAGCCCCTCATCCCCCTTATAAAAGGACACCAATTCTAACCAATTACTCACACCTCTAAAGACTTTTGGCTGGTCAAAAATCTTCCCAATTAATCTCCCTACATCCCCCTACTCCACATATAAGCATTAACTTAGGCATAAGGCACTTCAAGAGTCCTTTTTGGTTCAAACCAAAGGGAGTTACCCAAATTAAAGGTAACGATTTCTCTTAGCTTATTTTCTTTTATTTTACTTCTCCAACCCCTAAAATATTATTATTATTTTCTTTTGTAACAAAAAAAGTATCCTAAATATACTAGGCTATTGTTATGAAAATTATTAAAACTTCACTTACACACACCTCTATATAATGGGTGAAGAACATAATGTTACTGTGGATGGCAACCAAACGCCTCACGAAACGATGATTGTTCAATTATCTCCTACCACATCTCATGGTGGCAATTATGATGGAAATATAATTAAATATGATATTAATGATATTTATTTTATATATAATCTTCTGCAATTCCATTTTATAACATAACATTATTCTTTTCATGTTGTATATATATACGATAATTTCATTTGAGGAAGTGCAGACTACCGCCCCCACAAAGTGATATGACTCGTTCATACCATATATGGAACGTTTAAAGGATGGTGTTAATGAAATTAAGTAAAATATATAAGATATTTTTTGGAATAATAATATACCTATGTATCAATTGGTTTTTATTCCTTTTAAAATGAAAAATGAAATGGAAGTAGCGTTCGTGCGTACGTACAGATTACCATCTCCACGAACGCGATGAGATTCATTACCCATTGTATCCATTCAAGAATAAATTTTATTTTATGATTAAAAATAATGTTTAAGTACTTCATGTCATTCTGGATATGAATAATATACAACCTATACACAAAAAACATGTCTTATGTAACAAAACATATTAAAGAAAACGAGTATGTTAACACCCAAAACGACAATAATACTATGATATTATTAAAAAAAGAAATTTTAAAAGATTATATATGATATTATAATTATTTATATGGTTATTTTATAATTTAATAACAATGAATTAACTATTATATAGGATGTTAACATACCATCGACTAACTAAAAGTACAAGGTAAGGGTTTATTTCACAATCACTTCATTATCTGAGGTTGTTTATACGTAATTATCTACTGGGACTTCTTTATCATCAACATCCATGTTTCTTAAAAAAAATTCAATTTTTTTACTATTTACTAGACTATGGGATAAATTCAATTATACCCTTTTTATACTTTTTATAAAATGGTTTGAAAGGAATCTTTTCCTCGTTTTCCAAACAACGTCCTTTTTAACATTTTTGACAAAATTAAGGTAAGAATGTCTTTTTTTACTTATACAGAGGGTGCGTGTATTTTCCACCATTATAAAATCTTCAAAGATTTCCTTACAATATTATAAGGATATTTTCAAAGTAAATATTTTATTTTATAATTATGTTAATTTTAAATGATTTTAAAAAAGAGTTATTTCTTTCAAATAGTTTTGATTTCATCTATGTGCACTTCCTTTGATGGATTTTAAGCTTATTTCAAGTTGATTTATTATGATACAAAACTTCTATATTGTATTGAAGGTTTTTTGATATGTTTGACTATTGATGTGTTATTTTTATACTATTCATGGTTTATAGATAAAGTATTTACATTTCGTATGCTAGTTTTAATTCGAATGTTTATGTTATGTTTAAACCTTTTCATATGGGAATGCATTGGACTTAGTAAGTGACAAGTGGAGCCCGCTATATCTCCTCGATGCATCGGTAGGTCTCATGAGACAAACTAGTGTCTTGGAACAAGGCCTTGAAAAAAATCTTTTTTTTTATTCTTGGCTCGAGGCCTTGGCAATGTGGTTATGATAGTCTGACATTATGCATTCCATCATTATGAAAGTGATTATTGATATTGCATGTGATTCTTCAACTAATAGAATATCCATGTGAATAAGTAAATGGAATTATTTCATTTTATTTCTACCATATTATACTGAAGTTCAAGTTTAAAAGGCTTTTGTTTTAGTTATACATTGCCTTAAATGTTTATGCTTATTTATGAAAGTTTCTGCTATATTGTTATCCTTACTGGGCATTTGAACTCACCCCTTTCTATGTTTTATTTTTCCCAGGATGTGAAGAAGTATTTTATGAATGACCTGTAGGGATATTATAAGGGGATATGAGGGTGGAGAAAATATGTTGTTGTAGTTTTCACTTTAGGATGTAATGTAAACTTTATGATTGTATCTAGTTATTCCTAGGCTACTAAACTAATCGGTCTTTCGTGACTTGATCTTTTGTTATCATTCCAATGTTATTTAATAATGCACCGACTCTGGGTAACTGGGGTCGGGGCATTACAATGTTTTATTAGAAATTACCTAAATTATGTACTTACCTATAATATTCATGATTAAGGGTTCCATGATTATGGAATACCAGGGTGGTTACCCAAGATTTGGAAGATATTCCTATTAAGAGAGAATTACTAGGAGATTTAGTGGGATTCATTGTGATCATTGATCTATAATTAATTGGGGATACATCACCCCTTGAATTCATGGTGATAAATGATATAAAATTCCCTGTAAAATCAACATATATTCAAAATTCCTCAAGGTGACCCCCTTGAATTATTATAATTACATGGTTAGATTTTTTAGGGCAGTCCTCCTTAGATTCATTTTGATTTCTGATTTAGAATGTCTTGGATGAGTTCCTTGTATTAATACAGACAAATGATTTTTAATTCATTATATGAGTACCTTGGATTCATATGAAAAAATGATTTGGAATTACTTAGTTGTGTTCATTGGATTCATATAATCAATTTTTAATGCCATAGATGAGTTACTTGGATTTGTATAGAAAACTGGTTTTAAATTCTTTAGAAAAGTTCCATATATTTAGAGGTGATACTATTTAGGTCAACTGAGACATACTCTGGGGAATTATCCATAGTTCTGATACTATTGTATTGAATTGGACCATCCACTTTTGAATCAGTGATTGCACATGCTATTGGATTGGTTGTGGGATAGGTTTTGGGTAGGTAGGTACCACGATGTTCTCATAGACACTCTGACATTGGTTGAATCAGGTATGATATTAGGTATTGAATTTAGGGAATGACCGCCCCCTCCCCCTGAGTAGTTACCTATGGAAAGAGACACCTGACATTAGCTGAAGCAGGTATGACCAGAGTTCAGGGTCGTCTGTCTAACACTTGATGAAACAAAATTTATATATGATGTTCTTATATGTTAGTTTTTTAGTTGGGTGTGTTTCAAAACCAAAACCACACTTTTCATATATGTATTTTATTTATATATACTTGATCACAAGAAAAATAAATATTTTCAAGGCATTTTGGATTCCTATTAGGTAATTGGACTCACCCCCAACCGCCTAAACAACCTAGGTTTTGATGTATAGGGGTTGATTTTATTAATTTCTCTTAGGACATAGGTACTTATTGGGTGGGAATTTTTGTATAGTTGTATTGAGTTATGGAGGATGAGTGCATGATGGGGTAGATTATAGTGAGTTGGGATAAAGGGAAATTTAATGTTTTAGTTTTATTTTATTTATTTATCAGCATGTACTGGACAAGGTTCTATTTTTATATTTGATACTTATTATTTTTTTTGTTACTCTACTATGGTTAATGCATCATATAGACTGTTTTATATCTTTCTATTCTGGAATATTGAGGAAAATTGGTCTCTTATAATTATTCCTATAAGTTTTATTGGGATATCCAATATATGGATGGGTCATGCCAAATTTTTAGTAGAATTAGTCATGATTTTCAAGCCTTATATCAGAGGGAATAGTATCCACATGAATATATTATTCCCTTTACACTAGTTTTAAAGCTCTAGAATATGGGGATTCACTCCTGAAGTTAAATATAATCATGACTAATGAGCCATTTTGGTGATCCATGTCAAGTCATTTCATGCACAAATTACACCTATGTTGTTTCTAGCCATATTATTCCATGGGATGCAGTGTCAGGAAGTGGTGAGTGGCCATGGGGCATAGAGAGTTGATTTTTTTTACTATTTGGGGTTGTTTTAGTTTATTTTGGGATTATTTTTTATTAACCAATCCACATGTTTTATTTATATTCCTTTTTTCTCTTGTACCTTATTTTGTTGAACACTTTGTAAATTTAAATTTATACAGAAGAGATGGAAAGTTTGTTTTTGTTAAGTCATGTTTTGTTTTAGTTCTTTATTTTAAACTTATTATTTCAAGTGCATGGTAGTCCAATATATGTATGTACCCTGATAGATTATAGTCACATTTACATGGGTTTTTTATTTATTTTATGAGGAAGAAATATTTACTAAGAGTGTGTTCATTGATGTACATGAACTAGTTGCTAGCCTATTAGGGTCTGGAACACCCTTTAGGGATATTAGAGGACTGGGTTGGGTGATGTGGCTGGTCTGCCTGGTCTGGTTTATTATAATACCCACGACTGAAATGAAATATAAATTTATTCCCATCAAAACTCATGCAATTTATGCAAATAATGAGTGATTCCAATAACCTATTTGGATTCCCTTATTCACCTCAACATAATGAGTGCTAGTAATCATGTTTATTTATCTCCAAGTCCGTGGGGTGTAAAAGTTTGTGGTGAGTGAAACCCTACACACCCTAGAATATAAACTATTCTTACTCATACAAATATATACAATCTTTCTATCATTGAAAAAATATACACATTATAAATAATCACTCAAACTATATACCTCAACCCATCTCCCACATGCCTGTAATCATGGACACATATACCATAATTTCTCAATGAGGCATAACATGTGTCCTCTCTCATCTCAAAAAAACATAATCCCAAAGAGGACTCACCATATTAATAAATAATCACTCCTTAGATCCCCACCAAACCCATCAAGTATATCACTACCCATTAATAACCAAAACCTAAAAATATCATAGTAAATAGCATTAGTAATAATAAATACTACAAAAAAATTAAATAGATCCCAATAATCTACAACAATCATAAAAAGAGAATGAAAACCAAAATGTATAGTCAAAGTGGTCCCATTTAAAAAGTATCATATAAACTAAAATCCCATGATAAAACAAATTATCAAACAAAATAATGACATTTAATCAAATGAAAAAACAATCCAACCACTCATGCCCCACCTTACATCATTTTACTAGTCCTCACTAGAGCTATCATTTAAATTACCAATAGAGATTAAATTACTCTAATCATAAGTTTCTATAGGTTAAGGATCCCTATTCATGACAGCACATTACTAGGGATATATACTAATCCCTTAAGTCATATATGAATATCATTACACTGATCCCTTAGATAATTTATTAACATCAACATAAAAAAGTATGTGTCATGGACATGCTCTTATTATAGGTGTATTTCATGAGTATGTGGGTCATATCTATCATAATTAGCTAAAAAAACCTCTCAAGTGTCATCCACTATTTCTCATTAAGTCTTATTAGTCTCTACATTACATTGAGACCAATAATGAATAGAGGTAAACTAGAAAAGCACATCACAACATGGAAATAATCAGTTCATGTGACCATGAATGAAAACTTAATCATACTAATTGATCTTAAATCAAACCCCAAGGTCTTATATGACATAACTAATCATAGTGTATATCTTAGTCATGAGTCCCATTATACTACAACACTACCTCCCAAGAAATAAGCATAACCACTCTTCTATATACTATCCTAAGATAACATCACTGAGGGACCTACTCTCATTGTTTCGACAATAATAAAGAGAAGGGTTCACACATGGTTCCTATATTATCTTGCATCATTATGACACAATTGATAACATTAAATGAAACCATAAATAAAACTATTCACAAATTAATACATGTTTTGGAAAATAGTGCATCACCTACATGAGGTCAACTCAACCGATTCATTTATTAAAACTACTACAATTTTATTTCCTATAAAATATGAGTAAAATAACCTCATTAAAAATCATTTTTATAATGATATAACCTTACATATTCACCCACATTAGGCCGCTATCCAAAGACACATAACAAATACTCTTGGAAAAAACAACACTTTATTTTGAAATATCATTTAAAAAAACTTCTTTTATATCAAGCCATTAACATTGGAAATTATATTTGAATCTAAAATTTACTTTTAGATCAATTTAAAAGGTTAAATTAATTTATATTTAGAAAACAAATTGAATAACAACGCATCCAAAATAAACAAATTTCCTTGATAAAATCCCATTTTAAAAATATTAAATCACTTTCCTATAAAAAGTGTAATCAAAAGCCAACTCAAACAACCAATCAGTCAATAAAATGGGATACCGAAACTTGTTCGACCAAGGATCCATTAACAAAATATTTAAAAATCTATGGATTTCTTGTTAACTAATAGGATGACATGATCCTACCATTTATGGAATAATACAATGTCACACAACATGCCATCGATAATAATAATCACATGTATATAAATTACTAGTAGGAAATCCCACACAGGATAGAAATACATTATTATTATTGTATAAAGGACACCTACCTTTATTACTCTTCTATTTTGTTAATATAAGATCATTTCTACAACCATTATGCTAATAAGAACTTATCTTATCCATAAACTGTAAGTAATAAGTCAAAGAACCTTTTAAAATGAAAATATTCAATTAAAATAGTGTTAGAAAAAAATGACCAGGAGACATTACCACATCAAAACCAAGAAAAAATGGGTTTAGTAAACTCCTGAAACATACCCATTCCTTTTATTAAAAAATCCCAAATTTATAAACTCAATTCAATGGTTAATTTCATCTATTTTTCAAAAATCCCTAATTAAATCCTCAGGGTGACATACCTAAAGAAAAATGGTGTAAAATAGTGAGAATTAATCATTCCCAAGTGTATTCAATGAACCACACATGAAATCCCCATAACAAAGACATTATTCTTATGACTCACCCTATAACCACCGTATGAGAAGAAGTACCTTGTGGCCTCAAGATCACCTCTATGTACACTATAATTTTATAAATATTTTTGAGGGAATAATGAATACAATAGGGAGACTATTCCATTGAATCATAGTCTCAAATAAAAACAAAAATATCAAAAAACATACATCAAAATAATAAAATTACATATAAATAAATAAAATACAATTCTATATCAAAATGTACCATTTAAAAGCATACAAACTCATGAAAATTATATATCACATCAACTGATCATATAATGGTCCAGTCACATATACAAATAAAATTAAAAAAATACAATACATGCACACTTTCCATACTTCCATCCTAAGGCCTCACACACCCCATATCTAATTACCCCTAATATTATATAACTCAATCCACCATAGGTGTTGTAATGAACCTAAAATAATACATGAGGTATGCATACACACTAGGGTGACCATGTAGGGTGTGAGAAATATATCTCAGTAGGGTCTCACCAGGTTCCCCTTGTATATGCCATCATATATGTGTATGAAAGAGGAACTATGTAAATATTATACACAAGTGACTCTAATTTCGCATACTAACCAAGACACAATGGACCCCTATTCATTAGGACACCACATGCTAACCAGGCCACCATGATACCTGATCATACCTACCTCGACACGATGTCAAAATATACCTTGTCTCCACCATGTGTGTACTTGTTGGGTCATTGTGTGTAATCCATTCCACCAAGATTACCAATCCTACCTAATTAATCCTAAGATAGAATCCCTTAATCGTCACATCTCAGTCCATCACACATAATGCTCAGCCCATAATCAAAGACCTAGGGTAGGCATTGTTTAAATCCTGAACCACTACCATGAGTGACAAGGCATGGTCATGCTTCTACATCTTAACCCACAACCTTATCAATCAAGGTGGGGTTCATCGATCACATATCACTTGATCCCATGACCTAGTCCCTCATAGGTGGTACAATCCCACAACCCAATCATACTCAAGTTAAGTTCCTCTACCACTACCCAATCCTTTAAAGGCAAGATCCCCTAATCCTCCATCAACCCATGCCTACAAACTCAAGACATGGCCTGTCAGGTCCTATCAATCAAGGAAAATGCCACTTCAACATCCACTAACATGTCAATCAAGGTATGTAATAACTTAATACACACTTGAAATCCACACACTCATGGAATTAATACCATCCATCTAACTCATGATAAGGTCATGACTCAGGATTTACTCCCTCTCTAACATATATCACTGATCACAAGAACAAGAAGGCACTTAAAATATCACACAGGGCCCGTATCCAATCTCATCGATCAATATCTGATCCCATAAAACTATTCTCTTGATACCTATCCCTTAATCATGAACACATACCATCTCACCTGTCAGGGTTCCTAATAGATACTCTAGACCCATCATAGTGTCTACTTATTGATACTATCTCACATCCATCACCCATCAGTGAAACTACTATTTGTAGGATCATCCCAACATTTTCCTCATGTGGTAGGGTCCTACCTCATTTAAAATCATAAACCCTCCTAGTCTCACTAACCAAGGGTTATCCTAATATATCATTCTCTAAGCCCCTTGGAAATCCAGTTCTAAGTCATTAATAGATTTCCCAACCCAAAACTAGGTCCAATATCACATTTCTTAAGGGAGATATCTCAATACATCACAAGAAACCTATCACTTTCACACCACATTTAGTCCTGGAGGAATTGTCCCACCCACAAAACTCTACAAGTATTGAAGTAAATTTATTTGGGTATCGTTCATCAGACGTGATATGTAAGACCATCTCACCCATTATCACAATCCCTAAGCCTATTCTACATATACCACTAACCCTAGGGATAATAACCTAGACTACCCATGTCATGCATCATATCATTAGACCTACCTAAGGTCTCACATCAACTTTGTTGACATCCCCACTCCTTAGTGACATAGTCCCCAGGTGATCACAAAAAACTTAAAGTGAAAAAGAGAACTTTTCTTGAGTATAAGAGGTAATAAAACATCTTGTATATCCCACCCAATACCCTCTATATAATAACCCCTCCCTTCAAGTTTACCTCACCTGGACTGACAATGATGAAATGGAGATAACGACACTCAAATCCCACCTCCAGTAGGCCATGGGTTGGAGACAAGCATTGAGGGTAGATGAATCAAAAACATTCGAGGCATTACCCTAATATATATTTAAGTAACAAGATATAGTAAAGAACTACACAAAAAAACCATAAATAAATAAAAGAATAAATACTAAAAGATGTAATGTCACACATAAACTGAACAATTTAAATAAAAAACTAAAAGTACCAAAAGTAAATCCTTTGTAGTGACCATGAATCCCTAACCACTTTATAATAACACCTCAAAATAGTACTATCCATATCAATCACCAACCACCACCTGTGAACTTGAAAAATAATTAAGTATACACATTGTGAGAATAACATATATACTGAGTAGGATACTCCCTAGAACCTCTCATGTAAAATTTGAATTAAGCATAGTAAATCCTAGTGAATAAAAAAATGAAACCTACTTGTCACCTAAATAGGTACAAGTATGTTTCCATTCCACACAATGGTTCACTCACCATGTAAGAAATAGAATTAAAATGTTATATATCAAATTATATATATAAATAATGTACCCCTCTTCCAATTACCCACTAGTTTTTCACTCTCATTCCCTAGTGACACTCATCATATTCTAATCCATTCCATAATTAAGTCATTCTTGATGTGAGTGAATCCTCAACCCTACCTACCTCAGACCCATGTAGGGACCAACACCTCATATTGAAATTAATCCACAAATCTATATCATAAATAAAATCATCCAATCTGTAACTAAGTGTATGTATCAAATACTCTACATCCTATGTAAACTAATTATTCCTTGATACATCACACCCCATCCACATACACCCATGGGAAGCTAGATCCACTATAACTCAATATAATTGTGAGGTATACCTCAAATGATTACATTCCACACAAAAATTTATAGTAAACCCAAGAGTTTCCTTTGCCCAGGTAGAAACACAACCTATATCATAAGACATTATAGAACAAGACATGTCTACTCATATCTATTTCTAAAGGGAGTGTGGGGGAGAAGGAGAATTCAGACATTTGTTCCCTTACCATCTTAGTTGTTTAAGGAATCACCCCCAAACATTTGGGAATTGGTTTCCCCACCGATGTGGGTGGGTTAACATATGAGATCATAAAAATATAAATAATATCAAATAGAAACCACACTAAGGGAAACTAGCTGGGCTT
The DNA here is from genome assembly GCA_963277665.1 of Viscum album. Classification (NCBI taxonomy): domain Eukaryota; kingdom Viridiplantae; phylum Streptophyta; class Magnoliopsida; order Santalales; family Viscaceae; genus Viscum; species Viscum album. The sequence continues at coordinate 511,031,069 of OY728127.1, read as the reverse complement.
AGGCTCAAATTCGACTAATTCCATACAATTTACCCAACTTCCAATAATATGGTATAGATATTAAACAAACATACAAGAAAAAGTTCCCAACTAAATAATTAACCATTAATTAATTCACATTAACATTTTCCATGATTAACAATTTAATATTCATAAGATAAGTTCTAATCCCACTATTAATTATATTTAAAAAATTATCAAGTATTCCATTAATATATTTAATGAATCAAGAATTAACCTAATTGTTTTAATAAATTCACTTTATATATTCATAAATTTTCTTGGTAAACCTAAGCTACCACATCTGAACTCAACATTAAATTAAAGGATTATGACTATGCTAGATAGTGGAAAACCAATAAAAAACATCCATCCAACATGAAATATTATAAGCATAAAGAAATAAGTAATATTTTACATGAAAGGATCACTCTGAACTCATCTGAATTTCCCTAGTGTCCCACAAAATTTAAAATAACATCAAATTATCTAACCATTACTCACATCAACCACCACTATTTCTTAGGCTCTAAGACCATTACCTATCCATCAAATTAATTGTTATTCAAAACATACTTAGGCCTCCAACCCATTCCTTATCAAGGAATATGACCACATATTGTAATAAAAAATTGAAGACAAGGATCTAAAATTCCTATAGCACAAAAAAATTTCAAATATATTTTCTAAAGATAGCCAAAGTTAGAAAGAAAATAGAACCAAGTTATATAAGCCTTAAACAATAAGAACAAGCTCACTCAGCCCCAAATTCTTTTTCTTTGTCAAACAACCATTTTAAATTCCCATCTTGAATTAACTAGTTTGTTATACATAGTTTTTCTATAAAATTAAACATATAAGAAATATGTAAACATATCTAATAAATAAACAAAAAAATTCTTTAGAAATCACTTCCATATTAATCTAATTTAAGGAACAAGAACTATTAATTTACATGCATCTTTCTTTAATCACATAAAAAAGATTTTGGATTTACTTTATTGATAATATTTATAGAAAAATTAACCATTACAAGCATAAAAACACTACAATGTAATGATAACACACTATCTTAGAAAAACACAAGGCATCAACAAGCATAAATCCATAATTGATTACAAAACCAAAACACCAACTTCATTATTTCTTTAAAATTACTAAGTTCATATTGTTTAGGTTAATTAAACCATTACCCAAGGGTTAATTCCTGATAATATCATACTTTTACTTTAAATAAAAGAGAGGTAATATACCCCCTATGATATCTGTATTTTGCATCTATATTTTGATGGTTTTTATATGTGTTTCCATTGGATATTCTTTGATTAAATATAAGATATATTCCCATTATTATTATTATTGTTTCTTATATAAGAATAAAATTTTCAATAAATAATAAAGAAAACAAGGGAATTGAGGAACATAAAGTCACTTCGTGCTAAGCTGTGAAGCAGTGTAGCGCGACAACAGAAAATAAAAAAGAATCTGATGTTGATTATTGAATCCAAAGAGAACAAGAGAGGTTCTAGAGGCACAAAACTGAATAAGTAGGACAAAATAGAGGTTATTATGTTGGATGTTAAGGATAAAAATTGTTTAAACATTGAACGAAATGAAAATAACTACACATTACATGTCATGTAAAGTGTTATATGATGTGAAATTTCCCAAGCATATCCAAAAAATGCTAATTTTTGCGTATATTCTGACTTTATTTTTCTATATTTGACTACCCAAAATGGTCAGTTAATGTGATTTTGACTTCTATTGATAACATATTGGCCTATTTATATGAGATCCAACCATAGAGAAAATAATTCCATTCTAGGAGGAGAGGATCGACTACCGAGAGGCTACCGTAGGGTTCCGTCTAGATTTCTTCATAGATTATTTTTTTATGTTTATATTTACTTTTTTAATGTAATAATTGGATGATTCCTTGTTTAAATTTCTATTTACTTATTCATTTCTTCATTACATTCTCATTATTTATTTCTTAGTCACTTTCATATATATTTTGGTTTTATCGTCATTAGTGATCACTTGATGATTATTGGCTAAAACCCATAGGGGAGATTAGAATGTGTTAAAGAGGATACAAACCATCATTGTTTGATTTTCCTTCACTTGTAAAGATGATTTTGTTAAAAAGTATCATGTTTTTCCTGAATTCCTATTTTATTCATTATTTATTCATTGACCACATTCCATTATTAATGATCATACCATAACACGATTGAGTTGATTTATTCATGACCATTGAATGTAATTACTCTTCTGCTTTTGGAAATCTAAACATAGTGGAATTTAGCTATTTTGATACATATGACCATAGTGATTTGGGAATCTTGAGTTGTTTTATAGGGAATGAAAATTTCTTCTTTTAATATAATTTTTTGTTTGTGTATCTATTTGATATAATTGTTTTATAAGTTAAGATGAATTAATTTATTTAGAAAAACCATACCTGGTACCTAGTTACCCATTATTATTCTTCTATTTGAATTCATTTTTTCATTAAATTTAATCATGAGTTTAATAAAATAAATAAAAATTGGGATGACCCAAACTTTGTTCTAGAGTTTTCATCATTGTGTTCTTCGCTCTCTGTGGAATCAGCCCACCACTTCTACAATAATAACCCTTTGTAGTTAGTATGGTTCAGGATAATATAAATTTCTAATTTGATCCACACTTGAGGAAATTAATGAAATCATCAGGTGCATCACCCTACCTTAATATAGAACCTCTATAATCACTACACAAAATGACATAGAATAAGGAAACTATAAAACTAACCATCAAAAGCAATCATAATGATTGAGATCAGGATACACCCTTTAGAAACCCAATATAAATCATAGAACAACTCTTCTATAACATGGTGAGAGAGAATAGAAGAGAATAAAGGGTCAATGGAAGGGGGAAAATAACCTCATATCACCATATATTGATCTCTAGAATATAGGGGTTGAATCCTACCAAAGAAGATTCAAAGGCCTTTGAAAAATCCTACCTTGTATCCTAGGGATAAGAGGTAAGAGTAGAAATAAGATAATTACTAGGGGGCTCCCCAACTTATATCCGGGCTTGAAAAATATTAATTCATGGTGTGAAAAACTAATTAAAATTATAAATTATTGAATTCTATATCCACTAAAATTTAAGTCACCTTCTTTGAAATCTAGAAAACTCATTCACGCCATGAATAAATTATTCATGCGATGAATTAATTTTGGGAAGAAGCACTTAATTATAACTCAAAAACCATTAGATTGTGAACTAGAATTCAATCCATGAATCTCATTTCACTATATGAATACTATGTTCATGATATGAACTACTAGAGTGACTATATTTCCAACTTATAGCCACCATCTCCAACCTCAATCTCATAAATGGAAATACCCTGTAAAACTACCCGAACACATGCAACATGTTTATAATAGGAAATAATGCATAAATGTGCATATAAGATTCAATTGAATTCACCACATAGCCCTGAAATGGAGTTTCTCTCCTCAAAAATCTCCAGTGAGTTCGAATAAGCCTATTAATGCCTAATCTAATCTTGTACCACCACCTGAACTCCAACATCATGTCATATAACATAAATAAATAATTATAAATAATTATAGATAATTATTTAATTAATTAAACGATTTATAAAAACTAAAAAATCACTAATAATCACAAAAAGTACTCAACAAAACACATGTATAAGGTCATTTGAACACCCCTACACCATTTTGAGAAGAATCCCTATCCACTAGAATAATATAAATCGCAAATTTCATCCAATTTAGGATAAACACTAAAAAATTCACTACATGTCATACCTTTAATGGAATGATGAGAAAATTCACGCATACATCTTCTTAAATACTTATCTAGAAACTATATATGAAACCCACATATCCCTAAATTTATTGAACTAATCTCCATTGGAGTCAAAAAATAAAATCTAGCCAATTTAGAAACAAAATATGAGTCTAGAAACAAAGAGAAGGAAGATAGGAAGAAACAAAGAAGGAACGTTAGATCTGCTATATTAACCAAAGCCCCTAAAATTTAAGGTGGAATGAATGATAAATTAAAATGATTACCTTTCATAAAAGAACAACCTGGGTATCATTCATGGCGTGAAAAATGTTTTCACGACATGAAAGGTTACTTCACCCGACATCTTCATGACCCGAATAGGGTTCATGATGAGAATAACACCTATATAAGGAAGAAAAAAACATAATACTTAATTCATGGTGTGAATTATTCTTCCCAACATCATTTGAGTTGTGTTAGACATAAAGATAATGGGAAAACTATTTGATAGCCTTGTTCATAGTGTGATCCACTTAGATCATGGGGTGAAATACTACAGCGACTTAATTTTCATCTCCCAGGTCACCCAACCGTTCATTTATATTTACCTGAGATCCCAAACAACTAAAAGTCCTTGTTACACATACAAAACACCTCAGTGAGATATCACAATGATCAAATTTATTATCTAAAAACCATTTAACTAAACGAACACAACTTTAGATAAAAATATATACTTCCTTAAAAACACAACGACTTGAAAATCTATAGGGAATTATAAAATCCCCACCATAATCCTTCTCATCCCTAATAATACATGGTAGTTCTCCACTATGTCTCCCATCAAAAATTAGTCATTAATTCACCTAAAAATCATCATGTTCCATCTTAAATCTTTAAATGTGCTACTGCTATGCATCTGTAAGCACAAAAGTGCACTATTCTCTGAAGCTGAGCCAAAAAACTCACTAATAAAAAAACGAGGTAGAACCAATAGTACCCATCTCTCCCAATATAGGATTTTTTTTAAAAAGATTTAACATAAATATTATAATTATCCCCAATAAAATACTTCACTCACAATGACTAATTCTGAGCTATGGTTATCCCCTATAGGAATGGCCGATGGAAAACACACTTCTTATTTTCCATCGACCCTCCAACCATTTAAAAAATAACACTCCTGATATAATTTCTACCCCATCTCATAAATACACATGAAAAATTGATTCATTCCTTTACTAGATAAATTTACTAAAAATTATTGGTTTTTCCTATCAATGTATAGAGACCTAGGATTTTCATACATATATATTACATATTTTTATATTAATATTCAATACATTACACAACACATTCATGAGGGCCATAATATTTCAGTTTATTTAGAGACAGGGTTCAAAATATTATAAATTTGTGAAAATCATAAAAATATCCCATAAAGATATACTCCTTTGGTACTCTTCAGAAACATACCCTACTTAGAACCTCTCTATAATCTGGGGAAAGGAATCAAAGAAAGGGTGAGCTCAGATTATCAGTAAGGGTAAATATGTGAAATATATGAGTATAACATGAACATAAGGGTATAAGAATAGGATAATAGCATTTTAAAACCATACCTTATATATCAAATCTAATAATATTGAGTCATGGAATAAATATAAGTAGTTTAAAAGACATGAAACATAAGGTAATCAAAGAACATGATCCATGAGAGAAAAACATTGGCATATGACAAAGAATTGCGGCATACACATAAGCATAAAAAATCTTATGTCAATAATACCCACCAAGACATTAATAAAATGTTATTCTTGGGTTAACTACATATTTACCTCCTTTGGGTTTGGGATTACCTCCCGTGTACCCTCTTTCAGGCTTTGGATGACATCCCATGTACCCTTTTTAGGCTTAGGATAACTGCCCATGAACTCACTTTTGGGTTGGGATATCCTCCAACGTACCCTTTGACCTCAAATAATATTAATTACTACCTAATTCATTGTAGGGAGATATTTTCTCCACCTAACACATAATCTACAAATTTATGTGCCACACAATCATACAACATTCATCTATCAAAACCCATGAAGGAAAATGGGTTTTATAAAACATTTCATTATAGAATAACCCCAATAAAAGAAATGGTATTCATAATCATTTTATCATTTCATTATAACATAACCCATGGAATAGATATGGGTTTCCCACTAGAATCACTCTATCAAATCTCTATACACATTCTTAGTTCTAGGATGAATAGTGAATGAAGAACTATGAGCTTCCTATAACAAATCCTTCTTAAAATATGGTATGGATAGAACACATACTTGGATCTTGAACCATATCATTATAACATGTTAAAGGAATACTTATAACATTCTTTTTGAGCTTTACATCTTCCTTTTTCACCTCTTTAATCTTTACTTTCATTGATGCTTGAACATTCAATTGAGCATGAAATGATTTCTCCGCTTCGTTCAAGATTTCTAGATCCATAATTTGAAAATACAGAAATATAGGATCTTTTTTTATCCTCATCATGGATAATATTTCTTGAAGCTTTTGACTCATGGCATAATCCACCATGCTAGCATTACAAGGGGTGTAATGAATTGAGTAGTCATAATCTTTAATCAGATCTAACCATTTTCTTTTGCACATATTCAAATCCTTCTATGTGATTATATAATTCAAACTTTTTTTATAAATATATATATATAAAACTTTTTTATGTAAACATAATTCCTCTATATCTTTAATGAAAAAATTACCACAGCTAAATCTAAGTCATGATTTGGGTAATTTTTTTCATGAATCTTAAATTTTCGTAAGGCATAAGCTATAACCGTGTCATTATACACATGAATAAAAATCCCAATGCTTTCTTAGATGCGTAATTATTGATTAAAAACCCTTCTCCACTATATGGTAATGTAAGTAAAGGTTCACTAATTAATCTACTCTTTATATCCTTGAAATATTCCTTACATTCATCTATCTAGAGTAATTAGGCTCCCTTCTAAGTTAACATGGTGAGTGGATTAGATAGTTATGAGAAATTATCAAAAAACCATGAATAATATCTAGATAAATAAAGAAAAATATCGATCATAGTCTATGTGGTTATTTTGGTACAACACTCAATATTGTATTTCTTTGATTAATCTACTAATATACCTTCTCTTGAGATTATATGACCCAAAAATGAAACCTTTCGCAACTAAAATTTACAATTTTTAAAATTTTCATATAGTTTCTTATCCATTACGGTCTTTAGTACAACTCTCAAGTGATCTTAATTATTTTTATTTTCTATTTTAATGGATAATAATATCATCAATAAAGACTAACACAAACTAATCAAGGTAATATATAAAGACCATACTCTTTTAATCCATGAACTTAGTGGGGGGAATTAGTAAGACCTAATAGAATCACTATAAATTCATAGTGTCAATAACTTGTATGTAATGTTGTGTTAGGTATATAATTATTCTTCACCCTCAACTGATGATATCTAGAACAAAGTTCAATCTGAGAAAAGTATTGATCTTAGTGCAGTTGATCAAACAATTCATCAATACAGGGAAGGTGATACTTGTTTTTTATTGTGATCTTGTTTATATCTATATAATCAATACAGAGTCATGTTTATTGATATTTATTTTTAAAAAATGATAAAGTGAACCCCAAGGTGACACACTTTGATGAATTAATTATTTTTCATTGTTTTATTTTATTTTCTTCTTCAATTCCCATAACTCAATCTAGGCCATTATAGAGGGAGTTTTTGAAATTGGGCTGGCACTAGGTATGATTTCTTTTGACAAATCAACTGAATGTTTTGGTGGAAGTATAGTAAACTCTTCAATAAATACATCAATAAATTTCTACATAATAGGATATTATTTATTTTGAGTTTCTCTCCAACCATTTAAGATAAACACCCCTATTTAATAGGAATAAAAACCCATAAAATACATGTGATTTCTATCAAAAGTTCATATTTATTATCACACTGATAAATGATCATAGTTTGGTTTGGAATATAAAATGTGTTTTACCTTCGTCATCAATTTATGTGGGATTTATTTATAAAAATCTAATCCAAGCTTAACATGACATCAAATTCAAATAGAGGAAGAATGAAAAGGTTTACAAGGAGCATGTTCTAAAAAAATTCAACTAGATAAGAATCATAAAATTGGGATGTGGTCATAAAACCATTATGGGTTTTCCATATTAATTAAACATATAATATTTTATTTGAAATCTTGATACCCTTAATAATGTCATCAAATATGATATAATTCGTAGATCTAGAGTAAAGTAATTCCTAAACAGTTCTAGAGTGGATGATAAGTGTACCTTTCACCACATCGTTATCGAACCCATCATAGAAAAAGTGATCACATTAGATTTAACTTTGTCACTTGTCTTAATAGGTTTTTGGAATTGATCACCATCATTAACACACATATTTGGGGACTTGTTAACATAATGATCAGTCAACTTGTAATTAAAAAACATAAGTCTGGGAGGTGCATTATATGAATATTTCTCATTATTTGTATCATTAGGTAACTTGTTCCCATAAATTATGTATTCATCCACTCTATTACCTTCTTTTCAACACTTAAAAAATTTATTTGTCCCCTTAAGACAAATTTCTCCATGATTCTTCCCACTTTTTGAGCATAATAGAATGCTCATCTTCATCTCTCAATAGTTCTTAGATTTTTTATTGAATTCCATTTTCCTCTAATTATCAAAACCATGAGATTGATACTGAACTCTCACCTCCATTTGTACCATGATATCAAATTGAACAATATATTCATAGCTACTGAAGTCTCTTATGGTGAACTCATTTTAGAGACTTGGTTTTACGCCAGTGAAGGATCGATCAATCCATCTTTCAAGTTAATGATAATACTAGAAGAATAACTTGAAAGTCTTATAATATTTTACTCATTGGTTCCAATATATTCATCATACACTTGATTTATCTAAAGGAAATCCTTCTACATCTTTGTACAAAAAATACAAGGAAATTAATTGTTTAAAAATAGGTTCTTGAACTCATCCATATCCATTGATTCAATTTTATTTGATTCCATTATATTGTTGATAAGAGTCCACCATGGATATGATTAAACTTCAAAATGATAAACAACCAAAATGAATTTTTCATGATTCAAACAACTAATAATGAAATATATATTTTCAATGGTATTGGTCCATTTCTCAGCACCTAGTGGATCGAAAAAACCAATAAAAGAAGGTGGATTTTTCCTCATGAAGGAGTCAACATAATTTTGTTCCCCCATTCATTCATTTTGAAGTCCAAAATGATTCATATATTTAGAAAATTAACTTGGAATGTTTATTGAGTGAAAATTAACTTGGATTTTTTATTGAGGAAAATATCCTTTCCACTTTGAAAAACATTTTTTAAATCATAAAAAAATTTCAAAATCATTTTCTGTGAGAATAAACTTGAAAACTTATAAAGGAAGCTTTAAAAATTATTTAGATCATTTATTTTGAACTTTGGGTACATAAAGGGGGGAAAATGAAGGGAAAACATGTATTATCATGACATAACCATAGTATAATAAAATTCATGAGATTCTTGAGAGATATTTCAGAAGATTTTATTATTGTAAGCATTATCATAAAATATCCCGATAAATGATGGGATTCTAACATATTACTATTACCACTTTGGTAACATTGAATTGTAACCCCAATGAAAGATTATCATCAAATCAAACTTATAATATAACAAAAATAATAATATTTGTGATATAACTTGTCAAAGGGGTAGTATATACATCACATAAAAGAAATTATTGGTGAATTTTCATATATCTCCCATAAATAAAAAAGAGAATAAAAATCCTTTACCGTAAGTCTCAACTTCCTTCATACTCATTAAAAACACCTATATAATAAATATAAATTTACTATAAATAAATTATAGAACCAAACTAACATATATCGTATCGTATATGATTTAATTATGTCATTTTATTAACCATTTGTTAGTAATTCTAGGATATTTTTTTTGTTTTGGGTAATAACTATTTGTTTTTTGTATATATTTTGGTTTTTTATTTTAGGTTCTATTACTTTGATCACAGTTAAATAACCACTATAATAATAATCAAGACATTATTATAATATTTATACATCAATTATACTTTTAAAACCAATAATTAAAGGGTGTTTTGAGAAATTAAATAAGTTACAATCATGGAGACAGTATACCGTATGTACACATGAGTAATGTTTCCATTTTTCAAGGATCATTATGGAAATGAGGTAAGTAATGTTATTTATTTACAGAATTATAATAATATCATAAATAAAATTTTATTTCTTAAAATATAATTATATTTATCATCCATGTGGTGTGGTGATGAAAAGAGAGTCACATCCCTTCATGAAGGAGGCAGTCTACACATATAGGAACGACGTTATCATCTTTCAGTGATTGAAAAGGTAAGAAATATAATGATATATCATCATTTTATTATGGTGAATATTTAATGAATATAATAATTATGTCATTTATATAACAGATATTAATTAATTTTTTCTTTATTATATTCCATGTAAAGTATTATTGAAAATGAATCACATCACTTTGAGAGACACTAGTCCACCATACACATGAGTGGCATTATCGTATACCCTAAGGATTGGAATATAAAAAAGTTATATTTGATATAGTTAAACAAAAGGTATAATTATGATATAAATATCATACATATACTTTAAATCTATCACCATACCAAACTGTGATAGGTGGTAATGGAAAAATGAATGACATTGGTTCATGAGGCAGTAGTCTGCCGTACACATGAATGGTGATTTCATAACCCATTTGACGAAAGTATAGATGGTTTTGGATATTTACATAAATATAATTTTTTAGTATATGTAAGTTACTAAATTTATTATATCATCATGTTGTAATAATAATTTAGTGATGTGGAGGAAGACATAAATTAAAAATGATTGTTGAAGAACATTACTTCTTCTTCAGGTAACCTCCTTAGGTTTGCACCAAAAGATTTACTAGGATAGATTTATTATAAAAATAAGGATTTTAGGATGAGAGCATGGTATTTTTGAAGTGATTTGGGTAGGGATTGACCAAACCAGAAGGTTTTTATGGTGTTAAAATGAGAGGATAGGGGGTGGCCTTTTATAAGTGATGTGAGTGGAACACTTTTAATTTCTGAAAAGAAAAATGTGTAACCACGTTTTTCACATGATAGATGGATAAAAAATGGAGTATTATCAATTTTTAGACATTATAGGGACTAAATATGGCCATAAAATAGATTTTATATAAGTTTTTAGCTTATTTTAACCATTATTGTTTTAGTTTAACCCTCAGTAAACCCATTTTTACTTTAACCGCGGTAAATAATTGTTACTGTATTTAATATCTATTTTGGTAAAAAAATTAATTTTACCTTATTAGATAATATAAATTAAAATTATTCCAAATATGGAATCAATTTTTTTAAATTCCATTTATAGAAGTTTAAAAATTTTATTTAGAATTTATCTCACATATATGATGCGATTGTGGGTTTTCCAAGGGAAAATGTCCACAAGTTCACAAAGTTTTTATATCCAATTAAAATATAAAATTGATTTAAATATCCTAAATTGGATTGAAATATGTATAATTGTACTAGTTTTAGTTTAAAAACAATTTAAAATATAATTTAAATTTATAAATTATTTAAACGAAAAGGCAATTTTTAATTAAAATTCTGTATATTTCACAATTTATCAAAAAATTAACCTTTTCATAAATTTCTAAAAAATTTCCACTAATAAAAATTTGAAATTATGATTTAAAAAATGAATTTTATTTTATCAAATTTATTTCTTAAAAGTTTCAAAAAATAATTTTATTATTTTTCAAAAAAATAATTAATTTTTTTAGAAAATATTTTCAAAAAATATAAAGGCTTTGTCAAAAAAATTTAGTAATAATTTATAAATATTTTTTCTTTATATAAAATCGTTATAAAAAATATTTGAAAATTAGTTATTACTATTCAAATCATCATGCTTAACATGTAGGTTATAACATTTGCGTTTGAATAATATTAATAATATATTGTGGTTTTGTTAAAACTTGGTGTCGTGTGTAACGCAAGCTAACACAGTGTTGCATGTAATGTATGGTTAACTTGGTGTGGTGTGTAATGAAATATATAATATATATATAAATCATTTGAGAAAAATAATACATAAAAACATGGGGTATTACAAGACGTGTTATCGGGTTGGCTAACCTGATCCTGATGCCTTAACTTTCAAAGGAATTCCAAAATCATTTAGAAAACCAAACTAAAGTATAAAATGAAATGCTAGTTTAATTCCATAGTTACAAAACCAAAAAATACTCTAACTATGATTCTATGACACTGAGCACTAGTGCACCTCTAATTCGACTCACTCTCGAATCACACCATCACCGCCCTGTACCCGATTCCAACACACTTACTCCACCTTAAATCTCATCTGAATTTGAAATATGGTATTTACCATAGAACTAGATCACATTGAACAAAACCCATTCATTGACATCTCAATTACACCTTGATAGTACATTAACTGGTATCTCCACAAACAAGACGCATACAACTCGAGGAACATTTACAAAAAACTGATACAATTCTCCCAACCATTGTAGTATTGTTATCATCACTCCACCGAACCAACCTCATATCTTCACATTCCATGATATGTCCATTATTGAACAAAATTATAAGATGTGTTCAACCCTGTCATGCCCAAGTGACAACATTAAAACACTAACCCCCACTCTATCCAACTAGGAACAACATCATTTGATAGCTAATGGTGAACTGCATACCAAATAGATTTCGTTACACCACTCCTCAAGTGCTAACCTAAATGTGTCACAATAACGCACCTCCCTAAAAACACTCCTACTAAGGACCAAAACCCTAGGATATAAAACTTATACACATATCACCAACACACTACCACAAAATCAAAATTTTAGTTTATTGACCACCCAAAAAATTATCAATGGTCTCGCACATGACCCGTTAAACAACACAAAACATAATAGAGAACCAAATGTAACCACCGTGCACATGACCCTAAAAATGTAGAGTTTTTTCCCAAAAGATAATTCCATCACTAACTCTCCTCCTCAGGTAGATTGACCCACTAAGAACGCTCTCATATGTTCTCACTCACAATTCCACTCTGCCTTGCCAATCCCAGCAAGAATAAGCTCCCATACAACCCAATCGCAGAACCTGATTCCATATATCATGAGTTTTATGTTATATATCCTAAGACCATGTGACTAAAAAACTAACCATGATCCTCATGAATGTTAGTCTCACTTGATATCCCAAGGAATATCACTAATTCTAGGGAAAACTGTACAATCACCCACCACAAAAGAGTTATTTCAAAATTATGAGAATAAACCTATTAACTTTTAGTGTTACCTAAAATAATATCCTAAAAAATATGTATTGGTATCTAATTTATCCTTCCCTCAAAGATTAGACTTAATACCAAGAGAAACTCCCATTCCTAATATCTCCACAAAATTCATATCACTCATTTCTTTCTCTAATACCCCTCTAGGATTCCATATCCATAGGGAAATTGTTTCCCATTCACAGATTATTTTTCAAACATTCAATTATTATACCAAACCGACAAGGGTTTAATCACCAAGGAATCGATTTTATGCACTAACCCACTAAGGGACTATATATATCCCTTGAAAAACAATATTGTATTTCCACCACCAGAGAACATCAGAAACTAGGATCAATATGAAATTCTATCAGAGAAAATATCATGGGTTAGCTGAGTAGAATGCCACCAAAACTTTAAATAAAAACTCCAAAAAACCCATCATATTCAATAAACATCTCAACCATAACTTCAAAAAATAAGAATAATATTCCCGTATGTAAGTAACTATAATTTTTATCGAAAAGGTGTTCATAACACACTAGTATAGAGTCTATCACAAGATGTAAGACATTACTAGACCACTTATTTACCAAATACCCAAATATTAAGTAAAAAAAGATTCTGAACCTCTTTGTGACACCCTACCTCCGAACCACCATATGATATAGAGTTCAGCATGGCCTCAAGTGTGACACCCAAAATAAAAAATTCTATGGACTTATAGAGAGGTCTTGATTAATACAATAGGGAGACAATTCCCTTGAATCAGATTCAAACAATATAATTAAAATAAAAAAACATCTATAAAAAACAACACAGTACCCAAAAATAAATAAACTAAAATGCTGTATCAAAATGCACCTTTTTAAAGTATACAAACTCATAATCACACTATAACACATCTACTGATAACCCACTAGGCCATCCACTTGATACCTCTAAAAAAATAGAAACACACACACACACAAACAGAAGCTAATTTCACCCTTGATCCTCATACACAACATATTAGAATAATCTTGAGCTACACTATCTTGATCCACCACACTTCCTATGATTAAATTGAAAGGATACATAAAGTCTGCGCGTGCAATAGAGTGCATGTGTAGGGTGTGATAAATATATCTTAGTATGGTCCCAAAAAGTTCATATAGTATATAAAACTATATATGTGTATGCATGAGGAAATAAATTAACACATCATATAAGTGCCTCAAATGTCATGTTCTACCCAAGCCACCATAACTCCTTGCATATTTGGTCACTGTGTTCTTACCAAGCCACCAAGAAACCCGATCATACCTACCTTGATTTATTCTAGATTCCAACTCTTCACCACCACATGTGTACCCATTAAGACATTATTTTCTAGCCAAGCCACCCTAATACTCAGACCTAATTACTTTAGCATAATTCAGAATCCAATTGTCACATAATCTCATGGCATACCACTTGATTCTTAGCCTATACCAGGAGACTCAGGGTATTCATTTTTTGAACCTCAACCCACGACCCAAAGGGTTAGGTGACAATCATGTGTCCACATATTAACCCACTGGCTTATCACTTAAGGATTGGTCATTCAGTTACACCTCATATCATCCCACCACCTAGCCCCTCATGGGTCATCCACTTCCATGACCCAATCATAATCACAAAAAGGCCTTATTCGATAAGCTAATTCTCTCAAGGAAGACTCCCCTAGTCCTCTTCAAACCCATGAATCCTCACTCAAGAAGTGGTTAGCTTGGAATTCACACTCAAGGAAAATTCCTCTTCTAAAACTACCAACTTATAAATCACAGTATGAAAAATATATATACATACTAGGACTCCATTTCACTCATGGTAGTCTAGCTAGACATATCATTCAAGGTGATACCAAGCTTTAGGATCCACTATCCCATAAATATTTATCACCTATCCTAATTATCAGAACACACATGAAATAACACATTGAGATCACGTCCCACTAAACATCTCAAAAACTGATCATAGGGTGATAGTCCCTCAAAACATTTTCCCTCATCCCTTACATAACTTATATGAAACTTTGGGGATCCTACTAGGTCCTCTAGAACTATCAAAATCTATTGTCGTTGATACCATATCACATCTATCACCTATCGATGACACCAATACCCATAGAATCATCTCATCATTGGACTCAATTGGTGGATTCTAACCACATTGAAACCCTTTAACCCTACTATTCCCTCTACCTAGGGGACTTCCCATGATATCATGCTCTAATACCCTTGATAAAATGATACTAAGTCCTAAACAATTTCCCCGACCCACACCTGCGTCCTTTATTACAAATCTTAAGGAAGATATCTTAGATTTAATCTAGAGGAAACACATATCTTCCACACCCTAGCTAGTTATAGAGGAGTCATACCTTTTACAAAAATCTCCAATTGGAAAACCACCATTAAAAGGTAATCACTCATCATGTATGAGATATATGACCATCTCACCCTTTTTCACTATGCCTAAGACTCTCATACATGGCCAAATATCCTTAGAAATAATAAAATAGACTAATCATATCACATATCATTCCATGATACTTACCCAAGGAATCACGTCAACTAAACTAATATCCCTTCCCCTTAGATACATAGTAACTGGGTGATATTAAAACACTCAAAAGTGTTAAAGAGAAATTTTCCTGAGCATGGGAGGCCAAACACCATCCTATCTACCTTCCCAAGGAACTATTAGTCCTTAATTCCCATAATTGAATACAAATTATGTGAATGAAACAGGAAATAACAATTAAAATTGTATATGAGATTTTATTAATGGGATTACTTATCTTCTAGATGAATATACCATCCTCACCAAGATTCACTGAGCTTTGAACAAGCCCTTTCATGCCTCATTCAAGTTCATTCCACCACACAAACTATTTCCTAACACTTTACAACACAAATAATTAATTATAAAGAATCAAACTTAATTATTTAATTAAAACCTAAGGTGAATAAGGGATGAAACTAACCTAGAAATGTTTTTACACCAAAATAGATCGACCAACACCTTATAGAAGGTCTGTGGTACACTCGACACAATTCTAAGAAAAATACATAACCACCGATAGCCAATCAATATTCAATTCCATCAATTTTTGTAAAAAATACAAAATAAATTAAATGAGAAACCTAACTTTAATATAATTATGATAAAAATTTATATAAAATGTCTCGAATCCTCATATAGACACTACACTTGAAAACACCATCATCCTTGGTCAATTCCACCAAGTTCTGGTGGAATCGACAATGAATCATTAGCCTAAATTGAAACAAAATTAGAGACTTGTAACATTGAATATAAACAATGGAAAAAATAGATAATTTACCTCAAATACATCTCGGTAACTCACCAAATATACACCTATCAAGGTGGGATCAAAATAGGGGGAAGGAGGGGGAGGAGTGAGCTAAATATCCCTCCCTACATTCCCCAAACCTATTAAACCCAAATGGGAAATAACATGAATATTACTGGTATTCCCTTTCTTAAAAAAACCACCCATGTATAATTTGTGGTTGTTACATGGGGGGTCATGACATGAAAATATGCTTTGCCTGATGTCCTCACGACATGAATTTGGTTCTCTATATGAATCACACCTTTTCAAGGGAGTAGGAACTACCTCAGTAATTAAGAACATGAATTCTCATGACCAACGTCGTTCATGACTCCATAGTCACCAGGTATAGAGGCAACCCCTAGACAACCTAATTCTTAGTAAAACAATCTTGTTCATGTTGAGAACTATAGTAAAAACTAGATATTTTTCTCCCGATCCACCTGACCCTCTGCCAACACTTTCCTGAGAACCTAAAAAAGAAAAATATCCTTGATCCCCATCTAAAAAAAATCTTTGAGATGTTAGAATGATTGAATTCCCAATTTGAATAATAATTTACAAAATTATCTCTACTCAAGATCAACGTTTTAAGCTTATATAGAAATATAATAACCTATAAATTTATAGGGTGTTACAATTCCATCATTTACTGGTGGAATGATAATCCAAATTTCTAATCTGGACACCCAAAAGTTATAAGGGAATATGGAAGAAAAAAAGAGAAGAGTAGAACAAATTAACTCAATTAAATAAAAGAAATAACTTTGGATCAACCTCTGTACAAAGGATAATCAAAGGAAAACCAAAGGGGGAGAGGCTAGGGAAAATTCCACAATCCCCAAATATATAAAAATGTATGGGTAAATGACTATAAAATTACCATTGTTACTTACTTTTAAAGTTAAATAGGTATAAAACCACTGAGATCGTGGTGGGCCTCCAATTGTTTTTAGTGGAAAGAGATGTGGTGTCACTCTAATACCTTTCCCACTAAACTTCTAATTGTTAGTAATTAGGATTCTGATGGGGTCTACAGACACCCAACATATCCCAATTCATTATATTCATAGTGAATTCCAAAAAATTTAACTTTTCGATGACCGAATGAGTGTTCTAATCATTAGTTTAAGACCAATAATGATATAAACCCCCCCCCCCCTTATAAATCTAAATATTTTTTTCATAGTCACCTTAACATCATATTAATAATATTCTACACTTCCAAAATTTCCACCAAAATACAAAGGAAAATTTCATTAAAATGTTCTTTAAATAACACTTCTATTCTTAAAAAAGACTTTACAACCCTTTAAACATAAATCTCAACTTATACGGGTCCTAAAACCCACCATTAGATTACAATATTTCATCCCTAAATTTCCATCATACTTCCATATCATGACTCCAACACTCAAGTGTACTATTAAATAGACACCCAAATATCGTAACATCGATAGTCCCAATAATCTCTTTATGATCACATTTTCATAACCGATGTCATTATTCTCCAAGTAATCTATACATTATTTAATGACCAAAATATGACCCTAAAATCAGCCCATTTAAATCCATCATCAGAACACCAAAAAATTTACAAATACACCAACCAATCATAAAATAATGACTAAAAATAAAACCGCAACATTATAGTTCTCTCCATAATAAAGTATGAAAAACAAAGGCTAATTTAATCTAATGGTTATCTCCAATATTCTAATTACCCACCATAACAAAAAATAAGTCATTTATCTTATGAAACCATCTATCTATCCGAGAGTGGTTGTGATCTATCTTTAAAATGAAACAAATTTTAAATTATGAAGCTAAAAAAATCCATTTTTCATTTTACTAATGATTTTATATTAAGTGTGTGACAATCTTTTTATTAATTTTATTTAGAGTTTCTTAATAAATATTATTATTGGAATCGATATTATTTAATATCTAGAAGATATTTTTAATTTAAAAAATATTATTTGAAAAGGATTTAATCGAAAAAAATTATTTAAGTATTATTTTTTTCTCACATGAAATAAACTCACCAAGAATAAATCCTTAAATAAATAATTGTTATTATTACATAATAAATTGAGGTTATTATTAAATATTAAATAAATAAATCTTCTAGGTAAAAATTTTTATATAGTCAAATTTTATTTATATATGGGATATTCAAATTACAATTAATTATTATAGGATAGTTTTTTGTAAATTAAAATATCTCATGAAGAAGGTAATGGTCCAAGTTTAATATTATGTGAATAAGGGTTTATTCATACATGATTTTAGAGATTGGTTTATTCATTCATAGAGATAATAAAGGAAAAATTATTCTTATGAATGCCAACAATTTCAAAAAAATTATTGTATTAATGTTTGAGATAATTTTATTTATATATATTCTTAATTTTAATATATTTTTTGAGATATTTAATTTTTGTTTTTTGTGAAAATATTTAAAAAATTTGAAATAGTTTGAAAATAAAGGTATAAATATTGAAGGTTAAGCGAGTTATTTTCGAATATATTATTAGCGAAGACCAAATCATACTCCAATAGGTAGAATGATAACCTGATTTTATGGTGAATATTATAGAGTTCATTTAATCAAATTAAATAATAGTAATTATTATTTGAAAGTATTATTGAAACATTATAGGTTATAAAACCCTTTTATTATTTTTTTTGAAAAAAACATGATGTGAAAGGGGTCAAACATAAAAAACCTAACCACATTCAAAACAAAATATCAGATAAACAAAATAAATGAATATCAAAAATCATAATCCAGATGATTGAAATCCTAAAAATCCACATTCAAATCTGATTTATACATCAAGGAACTTAAAACGTCTACCTGAGATAGCCTACCTTATACAATATATGTCAATGTAGCAGTCCTAGTGGTTCTATATTTATAGTAATCTTTATTTATACCATATATCTTCTTTGGGACAGTTGAGAATCCTTCATACTTTTTCTTCTTTCCACTATAAATTACATCATTTTTGGAAAAATTTATTCTTTTTGCCCCATTATCCCTCTCATCTTCATTAAGATTATAAATATCCCCCAATTTCCCTAAAACACATAAATAATCCTTTATATCCTAAATAGATTTATGATAATCAATAGTTTCTATCAATTCCAAATTATCATACATAAAATCCTCACCAAGATCAACCTATGAACCAATGTGGATAAGAACACTCTAATCCACATAAATTGGATGATTCTCAATGATTCTATATTGTTAATGGATCCCACCTTTTCCCTTACTGGCCTAATCTTATGGAAATACTATGCTATTTGAAAGACACTATCCATAAGATCCAGTTAATCTAGGAAAAGAATCATTTTTATAACACCCTAGATTCTCACATTGAATACAATCATGTACTAGGCCTTTCACCAATAATTTTGGAAGACCATATTGAAAAAACTTAACCCAAGGTACTTATGATAATAAGGACCACCTGTAACGCCCCGACCCCAGCTGCCCAGAGTCGGTGCATTACTTCGTAACATTGGCATGATCACAAGAAAGATCAAATCTCGAAAGACCGATTGGTTTAGTAGCCTTGGAAACACTAGATATATTCATAAGTTTTACATTACATCATAAAATGAAAAACTACTACAACAACATAATGTTTCCACAATCCACACTATTAACCCCTCATAAAATCCCTGCAGGTCATTCATAACTTACTTCTTCACATCTTGGGAAAAATAAAACATAAAAAAAAGGGGTGAGCTCAAATGCCCAGTAAGGATAACAATAAAGTGGAAACTTTCATAAATAAGAATAAACATTTAAGGCAATGTATAACTAAAACAAAAGCCTTTTAAATACGAACTTTCAACATGGTATGGCATAAATAAAATGAAATAATGCCATTTACTTATTCACATGGATATTCTACTAAATGAATAATCACATGCAAAAATCAATAACCACTTTCATAATGTTGGAATGCATAATGCCAGACTATCATAACCACATAGCCAAGGCCTCGTGCCAAGACTACAAATAAGATTTTGTCAAGGCCTTGTGCCAAGACACTAGTTTGTCTCATGAGACCTACCGATGCATCGAGGAGCTATAGCGGGCTCCACCCGTCACTTATTAAGTCCAATGCATTCCCATATGAAAAGGTTTAAACATAACATAAACATTCGTATTAAAACTAGCATACGAAATGTCAATACTTTCACAATAAACTATGAATGGTATAAAAATAGCACATCCACAGTCAAACATATCACAAAACCTTCAATACAATATAGAAGTTTTGTATCATAATAAATCAACTTCAAATAATCTTAAAATCCATCAAAGGATGTTGACATAGATGAAATCAAAATTCTTTTTAAAGAAATATCTCCTTTTATTTTGAAATCATTTAAGATCCATATAAAATAAAACATTTTCTTTGAAAATATTCTTATAAGCTTGTAAGGAAAGCTTTGAAGATTTTATAACAGCGTAAAATAACCGCACCCGCCGTATAAGTTAAAAAAAAACATTCTTACCTCAATTCTGTCGAAAAGGTTAAAAAGGACCTTGTTTTGAAAACGACGGAAAGATTCCTTTATAAACCTCTTATAAAAAGTCAAAAAAGGGTATAAATGACTTTAACCCATATTCTTGTAAATAGTAAAAATGTTTTGAAATACATTTTTAAGAAACATGGATGTGGATGATAAAGAGATCCCAGTAGATTATTACATATAAACAACCTCGGATAATGAAGAGATTGTGAAATAACCCTTACCAATTTGGTAACTTATCAAACATAAAACCCATGAAAGAGGTATCATACAATGAATATGTAAATACACATAAATTAGAGTGTATTACACAAAGAATATAATTATGGGCAGTACATACACCACACAAAAGGTAATGGTGCCAATATGGCATGAATCTCACTGGAATAAGGAGTGAGATGAAAACCCCTTACCTTGTACTTTTCCTTGGTTGGGGTAGGTTAACCTCCTGTATAATGGTGAAATAATTGTTATTAAATTATACAAGAATCATATACATTAATATGATATCATATATGATCTTTTAACATTGCTTTATTAATAATATCTTAGTATTATCGTCGTTTCGGGTGATAATCGATTCGTTCTTCTTAAATGTTTGGTTACGTAAGACATGTTTGTAATGGATAGATTATATCTTATTAATAAGGATAATGATATTAACATTATTTTTAACCCTAAAATGAGAATAAGACTTGAATGGATACGATGGAGAATGAATCTCATCGCGTTCGTGGAGACGGTAGTCCGTACGTACGCACGAGCGATGATATCATTCTTTTGATATTAAAATAATATATAAATGGATGGTATATCATATATACAGAATCATTAAAATGTTATATTTATTATTTACATGAGTTACACATCATTATTATACCCATCCAAATAATAATATATTGAATAACAATTACACCACGACGTGGAGACGGTAAGCCGTACGTACGCACGTATGGTGACATGTTATTTAAAGGGTGGATAGAATACTGAATATGGTTGTACCATATTTATAATAACATCACAGTATATGTGAGATACTGGAGTTATTATTTTAGAATGGTAAGAACAAAGGAAGAAGAAGTGGAAGAAGAAAGGAACTTGGAAAAGGGTGGTGAAATCATTACCTCTTCTTCGGGTTCTTCCTTTTGATTTGATCAAAAGGGCTCCTTAGGTTGGCTTTCTGATCAAACTAAGGCCCCTATGTTGTAGTTAGGGAAGTTGGGAGAGTATTTGGGTAGAGTTTGGCCGAACCAAAAGGCTTTGAAGGTGTGAAGAAATGAGAAGGAGGAGTTCCCTTTTATAAGAGGGGTGAGGGGCACCTTTGGAAATCTAGAAATATTAATTTATAATAAATTCATATTCGGTTTATAATGGCTCCAAAGTTGACTATTCAAAGGTTAAGGTGGGGATAGGTCGAAAACCACTCAACCAATAGAATTTAGACAGGTTTGGGTACTTATATTAACCTTATCTTTAAGTATTAACTCTAAGTTAATTAGTTTCACTTTTACAATGTCTCTTTGTATTTTTATATAATATGGTTAATAAACTTACTATATACATCCAAGCGACCCCCAAGTGGTCCATTAATGATTAAGCTATCATAATATAAGTCTCTTGGCCGAACCTTAGATTTTTAGGAATTTAATATCAATTAATAATATAATATTTGTTTTAAGAACTCTTTTATGTCAATTTTGACACTATTCAATAGTTGATTTTTGTGAAACTCATAACAGATTGATTACTTCGAAAAAAGTCGATTAAATCAATCCTAATATATCATATTATCCTAGAAAATTAGTTTAATTCATTAAAAGTTTCATATTATATTTATTTGGGTATTTATAATATCAATTATTTTAATTTTTTACTATTATAGTAATTACTGCATCATCATTGTGTCATAAATAAAATAAATTATTTAATGTCTAAAAATTATAAATAAAATATCATTATGTAGGAAATCTATTTATCTTTCTAATGAATATTTATAATCGAAAATACAACAGGTATAACCCTATGTAAAAATTGTTCTTCTAAAAGATGTAAGCTTATGCCATTTTTATTTTTATTTTAGCTTTATTAATATAATGTGTCATTATCACTTACAAGTGGATCCATGGGGTCCCAAAATAGACCCAAAGATGCCCATGGTCGACCATGTATCAACCAATAGGGTTAAGACACGTTTTAGGGTAATTTATTATTATTATAATATTATTTTTTAACCCTTATTTACCGGATTTACCCTTAACCATGGTAAATAAAATATTTACCGCAGTAATTATTCAAAATGTCTAAAAATAAAAGTTACCTATTTACACAATTTGAACATCCTGATTCCAAATATGGAATCCATTTTCCTAAATTCAAAACACAGAAGTGGCAGAAATTAATTTAAAATTAATTCCCGCTGTCAAAACAAAAAGCGTGTTTTTAAGAGATAATAACTATCAAAAGATTGGCACTCGTTTATGTTCGGTTTAATTGTAAAATTATGTCCAATGACCAACATTATATTAAATAGTAAAAATATATTCTAAATATACTTTAAAACCACTCAAATTCATAATTTATCACTATTAATTATTTTGATTAAAAAAGTTGTTTTTAATTAAAATTTAGTAATTTTCACTATTCATCAAAATATGAAAGTTATCCGAAAAGTACCAAAATTTCACCTTAGGCTAAATTTGATATTCCGAATCCAAAAATGAAGTCCATTTTAAAATATAAAATATATATAACTTCAAAAAGTAGGTATTACTATTCATAACAACTAGTTTGATTGGTTACGGTGTGTTAGAACTCGAAGTTGCGTACAACACACGCTACTGTTTTATCCAAAGGAAAGCGTACCGTGGACACTTGGGATGTTTCATTTTAAATTTTTTGATGTCTCCATTTAGTCAAAAAGTTTAAAATATTGTATTTAAAAAGGTTTCACTATTAGAAGTTGATAAAAATGAAATACTGAAAATGAATTTGTTCTTGCATTATGACTAAGAAACTCATAATAGGGATTCTAAAATTATAAGGATTATATAAAGTTCAAAATGTAGTTAATACTATTCATGACCTCTTTTAATGGTGTGATTGAACTCAGTGTTGCGTGTAGTGCAAGTTATTGAATTATTTTGAAGAAATAACACACTATGAAATCTTGGGGTGTTACATTCTCCCCTCCTTCAATAAATTGCGTCCTCGCAATTTGAAATTGTTCTTCAAAAATAAAAGGTTGAAAGTAGAAAATATATTTGTGGGAAAAACCACATCGGAAATTGGGTTACTAAAATTTAGTCTTAATATGAGGAAAAGAGAAATCAAAGGGTCACCACCAAATTATGATCTCGATTAGGAGAACATTGGTGGAAATTAGAGACATATAATCGGAGGAAAAACGTAAATATTTATAGGTAGTGATTGAGTTCATAAATCACAAACAAGTGTATAATTGAGGTCCTTAAATTCATCAATCTATGATGATTTGAAATACCATCGGTTCAACAAAACATAGGGTATTAGGATAACACATTTTTGACGTTTCAAAATATCTTAGTTGAAATCCCACATCGAAAAATGAATTAATGAGGCCTCTATTTAAAATAAAGAGTCGAAAGTATGAAGATTACCGAAAATAACACATACTAGGGTTCCATGTAGGAAAATATGGATATGGAAGAAAAATCTAACCATCAATTATCTGATGGAGAGTGGTAGAGAACATGGCTATGAAAAGGCCAACAATCCCAAAGCCATAA
This sequence comes from Viscum album, assembly GCA_963277665.1. Classification (NCBI taxonomy): domain Eukaryota; kingdom Viridiplantae; phylum Streptophyta; class Magnoliopsida; order Santalales; family Viscaceae; genus Viscum; species Viscum album. Next base: position 511,006,037 of record OY728127.1, on the reverse strand, counting down.
ATTAGTGACGATTTAAGGTACCATCTAGGAAAAAATTTTTGTTCTAAGTTGCTTTTCTTAATATTGAGGAATTTATTTATGAGATTGGCTAAGATCATAAGGAGATATACTTACTTTATAATTAGAGTTTTATCCATTAATAAATTTCTACCACAAACTCATCTTTCACTCTAAAAGATAATAGAATGTAAAAAAAAATTCTATTTACACTATTCGTATAGGGTTCCAAAATAAACGAATTTATAATTCATCTACATGATCTTTTAATAAAAACTACATTATTTAATCCAGGACATCTCATGGACCAGTGGTAGGTGATACACCCTTGTCGCCCTTCGGTTGCGGGTTCAAGTCTCGCAGCCTTGCCGGACGCGACGGGTTGCCGCCCGACCTCCGGGTTGTCCTTTTATGGCAATCCAAAATAATCCAAACTAGAACTATCCAAAATACTTCTGTCCAAACTCACAGTCTAACATTTATAAGGAAGGTAAACATAATATAGATCCTTTTTACCCCGTAATAGCATATGAATACCTTCATCAGGTATTACCATATTCCTTATTGATTACATTCATGCTCCCTTATTCCATATAGAATGCTGGATATACTTCATCAATCCAAAAATGTTTTAAACCCCAACAATGATGGAATATACAAATCATTAATCAGTTCCAAGGTAGTCAAGAATATCCAATATATTTTTTCCAAAATAATCATGTATTATTCGAAAATCACTACCTCGGTATCAGAACTATATTATGGTTTATCATTCTCTCAACCATATATTTTCCAAAAATTTATCCTGCTATTGAGTCACTTTTCTTTGTTCCACACAATCTCAAGTCCTTAATTAAATAGTACTGCAGTACAATCCTTATATACTCCATAATTATTATAACAAGTACATTGTTGATACAACACTCAATTGACATAATCAACATAAGAACTCTAATCATTCCTCTTCATCTGTGGTAGTATCATAACTTGATTATTATCCAATAGCATCATTTGCGTCATAGTCTGATGACTGGGACATAGGTTCACGTAGTGTCCAAACTCCTTGCAAATGAAGCATTGTACATTTGAAACCATTTTCTTACCCTTGCAGTCACGTACTTTGTGCCCTTTTCCTCCACACTTATAACAAACTCCCATTCCTTTCAGGCAAGTTCCAGGGTGTTTCTTTCCACAGTTACCACATATGGGAAAATTCTTCTTTTCCCTCTTCCCTTTATCCATCTTTCTCTCTTCTATCCCTTTCTTCTCTTGCTTCCCTTCAAAGCCATAGGACTCAGTAATCTCTTTACTTATCTTATCAATACATGATATTATTTCTTCATATGATGATAATACATGGGAGACTATTTCTCTTATAAATTCTAGCTTAAGACCATGAAAGATATGATCCTTCCTTCTCTTTGGATCATGTGCATTTCCGGAGTTCTCATTCCTTCTACTGGGCGCCATTTCTAAACAATGGCATAAACTAGATCAGTTTAGGAATCAAAATACATAATCCCATACTTATAAAACACTTAACATAAATTGAACTATTTATGGATATAATCCATAATCATAATAATGTTTTCTTTAAGGAAGTATATACTCATAAACCCTTCAAAATGATTTGAAAAGAAAATGAGAGTTATCCTAAGCATATCCCCCGGGAGTGTCGTAACCAAGAGTGCAGCAAGGCCCGTTTTCGTGTACCAGTTCCCGTTCGAGTCTAGCTCAAAGCGGTGTTTTCGGGTTTTACCCCTAGGTACATCTGTGCCAGAGCCGCCTCTACCTGCTCGTATCCAGACAGGGATGTATTGCTCGGAAAACTCACAAAATCTCTACAATACCAAAATTCTAAGAAGTTCTTCTATACTAATCCTCAAAGTTCATCTTAGGTCTACGTGCTCTAATCAGAGTTTATCTAAATCTAGCTTCCAAGTTTTGTACTAAACTTCCTCTGATACCAACTGTAACGCCCCGAGCCCAGCTGCCCAGAGTCGGTGCATTACTTCGTAACATTGGCATGATCACAAGAAAGATCAAATCTCGAAAGACCGATTGGTTTAGTAGCCTTGGAAACACTAGATATATTCATAAGTTTTACATTACATCATAAAATGAAAAACTACTACAACAACATAATGTTTCCATAGTCCACACTATTAACCCCTCATAAAATCCCTGCAGGTCATTCATAACTTACTTCTTCACATCCTGGGAAAAATAAAACATAAAAAAAAGGGGTGAGCTCAAATGCCCAGTAAGGATAACAATAAAGTGGAAACTTTCATAAATAAGAATAAACATTTAAGGCAATGTATAACTAAAAAAAAAGCCTTTTAAATACGAACTTTCAACATGGTATGGCATAAATAAAATGAAATAATGCCATTTACTTATTCACATGGATATTCTACTAAATGAATAATCACATGCAAAAATCAATAACCACTTTCATAATGTTGGAATGCATAATGCCAGACTATCATAACCACATAGCCAAGGCCTCGTGCCAAGACTACAAATAAGATTTTGTCAAGACCTTGTGCCAAGACACTAGTTTGTCTCATGAGACCTACCGATGCATCGAGGAGCTATAGCGGGCTCCACCCGTCACTTATTAAGTCCAATGCATTCCCATATGAAAAGGTTTAAACATAACATAAACATTCTTATTAAAACTAGCATACGAAATGTCAATACTTTCACAATAAACTATGAATGGTATAAAAATAGCACATCCACAGTCAAACATATCACAAAACCTTCAATACAATATAGAAGTTTTGTATCATAATAAATCAACTTCAAATAATCTTAAAATCCATCAAAGGATGTTGACATAGATGAAATCAAAATTCTTTTTAAAGAAATATCTCCTTTTATTTTGAAATCATTTAAGATCCATATAAAATAAAACATTTTCTTTGAAAATATTCTTATAAGCTTGTAAGGAAAGCTTTGAAGATTTTATAACGGCGTAAAATAACCGCACCCGCCGTATAAGTTAAAAAAAAACATTCTTACCTCAATTCTGTCGAAAAGGTTAAAAAGGACCTTGTTTTGAAAACGACGGAAAGATTCCTTTATAAACCTCTTATAAAAAGTCAAAAAAGGGTATAAATGACTTTAACCCATATTCTTGTAAATAGTAAAAATGTTTTGAAATACATTTTTAAGAAACATGGATGTGGATGATAAAGAGATCCCAGTAGATTATTACATATAAACAACCTCGGATAATGAAGAGATTGTGAAATAACCCTTACCAATTTGGTAACTTATCAAACATACAACCCATGAAAGAGGTATCATACAATGAATATGTAAATACACATAAATTAGAGTGTATTACACAAAGAATATAATTATGGGCAGTACATACACCACACAAAAGGTAATGGTGCCAATATGGCATGAATCTCACTGGAATAAGGAGTGAGATGAAAACCCCTTACCTTGTACTTTTCCTTGGTTGGGGTAGGTTAACCTCCTGTATAATGGTGAAATAATTGTTATTAAATTATACAAGAATCATATACATTAATATGATATCATATATGATCTTTTAACATTGCTTTATTAATAATATCTTAGTATTATCGTCGTTTCGGGTGATAATCGATTCGTTCTTCTTAAATGTTTGGTTACGTAAGACATGTTTGTAATGGATAGATTATATCTTATTAATAATGATAATGATATTAACATTATTTTTAACCCTAAAATGAGAATAAGACTTGAATGGATACGATGGAGAATGAATCTCATCGCGTTCGTGGAGACGGTAGTCCGTACGTACGCACGAGCGACGATATCATTCTTTTGATATTAAAATAATATATAAATGGATGGTATATCATATATAAAGAATCATTAACATGTTATATTTATTATTTACATGAGTTACACATCATTATTATACCCATCCAAATAATAATATATTGAATAACAATTACACCACGACGTGGAGACGGTAAGCCGTACGTACGCACGTATGGTGACATGTTATTTAAAGGGTGGATAGAATACTGAATATGGTTGTACCATATTTATAATAACATCACAGTATATGTGAGATACTGGAGTTATTATTTTAGAATGGTAAGAACAAAGGAAGAAGAAGTGGAAGAAGAAAGGAACTTAGAAAAGGGTGGTGAAATCATTACCTCTTCTTCGGGTTCTTCCTTTTGATTTGATCAAAAGGGCTCCTTAGGTTGGCTTTCTGATCAAACTAAGGCCCCTAGGTTGTAGTTAGGGAAGTTGGGAGAGTATTTTGGCAGAGTTTGGCCGAACCAAAAGGTTTTGAAGGTGTGAATAAATGAGAAGGAGGAGTTCCCTTTTATAAGAGGGGTGAGGGGCACCTTTGGAAATCTAGAAATATTAATTTATAATAAATTCATATTCGGTTTATAATGGCTCCAAAGTTGACTATTCAAAGGTTAAGGTGGGGATAGGTCAAAAACCACTCAACCAATAGAATTTAGACAGGTTTGGGTACTTATATTAACCTTATCTTTAAGTATTAACTCTAAGTTAATTAGTTTCACTTTTACAATGTCTCTTTGTATTTTTATATAATATGGTTAATAAACTTACTATATACATCCAAGCGACCCCCAAGTGGTCCATTAATGATTAAGCTATCATAATATAAGTCTCTTGGCCGAACCTTAGATTTTTAGGAATTTAATATCAATTAATAATATAATATTTGTTTTAAGAACTCTTTTATGTCAATTTTGACACTATTCAATAGTTGATTTTTGTGAAACTCATAACAGATTGATTACTTCGAACAAAGTCAATTAAATCAATCCTAATATATCATATTATCCTATAAAATTAGTTTAGTTCATTAAAAGTTTCATATTATATTTATTTGGGTATTTATAATATCAATTATTTTAATTTTTTACTATTATAGTAATTACTGCATCATCATTGTGTCATAAATAAAATAAATTATTTAATGTCTAAAAATTATAAATAAAATATCATTATGTAGGAAATCTATTTATCTTTCTAATGAATATTTATAATCGAAAATCCAACAGGTATAACCCTATGTAAAAATTGTTCTTCTAAAAGATGTAAGCTTATGCCATTTTTATTTTTATTTTAGCTTTATTAATATAATGTGTCATTATCACTTACAAGTGGATCATGGGGTCCCAAAATAGACCCAAAGATGCCCATGGTCGACCATGTATCAACCAATAGGGTTAAGACACGTTTTAGGGTAATTTATTATTATTATAATATTATTTTTTAACCCTTATTTACCGGATTTACCCTTAACCATGGTAAATAAAATATTTACCGCAGTAATTATTCAAAATGTCTAAAAATAAAAGTTACCTATTTACACAATTTGAACATCCTGATTCCAAATATGGAATCCATTTTCCTAAATTCAAAACACAGAAGTGGCAGAAATTAATTTAAAATTAATTCCCGCTGTCAAAACAAAAAGCGTGTTTTTAAGAGATAATAACTATCAAAAGATTGACACTCGTTTATGTTCGGTTTAATTGTAAAATTATGTCCAATGACCAACATTATATTAAATAGTAAAAATATATTCTAAATATACTTTAAAACCACTCAAATTCATAATTTATCACTATTAATTATTTTGATTAAAAAAGTTGTTTTTAATTAAAATTTAGTAATTTTCACTATTCATCAAAATATGAAAGTTATCCGAAAAGTACCAAAATTTCACCTTAGGCTAAATTTGATATTCCGAATCCAAAAATGAAGTCCATTTTAAAATATAAAATATATATAACTTCAAAAAGTAGGTATTACTATTCATAACAACTAGTTTGATTGGTTACGGTGTGTTAGAACTCGAAGTTGCGTACAACACACGCTACTGTTTTATCCAAAGAAAAGCGTACCGTGGACACTTGGGATGTTTCATTTTAAATTTTTTGATGTCTCCATTTAGTCAAAAAGTTTAAAATATTGTATTTAAAAAGGTTTCACTATTAGAAGTTGATAAAAATGAAATACTGAAAATGAATTTTTTCTTGCATTATGACTAAGAAACTCATAATAGGGATTCTAAAATTATAAGGATTATATAAAGTTCAAAATGTAGTTAATACTATTCATGACCTCTTTTAATGGTGTGATTGAACTCAGTGTTGCGTGTAGTGCAAGTTATTGAATTATTTTGAAGAAATAACACACTATGAAATCTTGGGGTGTTACACCACCCATCATCTCAATAACATACTTATCATGTATTAGGTCATGTATATTTCCCATTACTCATTTCCTCTACATAGTGATACTTGTATACTCCTAAAAAGCAGGATAATTTTTATTTGGAACATAAATCCCTTGTTGAGAAAGCCCAACATTTTGGAACCTTTGTAATTATCCATAAAGGGAGCTTGTCTATCCCCCCTACACCGATCTAGTACACAAACTTGTACCATGACTTGCACTTAACTCTAATGAGTGGTAATTCCATTAACTTTACACACCTTAACAATAGATTTCTCACTTCTAGACTCAATTGATTGGATAATTAATTGACTTTCCTCGTGAAGTGTTTGTTGAAAATATTTTCCAAAAATAGTATACATTTAAGATTTATTTAAATTATCTACATATACAGAATTCTGAATAATACTATAATATAAATTATTAGAAGAACGAACATGAGTTCCTTGACCAATTCCACTATTATTATTGAAGATAGATTTGGATTCAATACCTTTGATAACTTGATAATATTTTTTATTCCTAAAAAATTCATCAACATTCCCAATTAGTGAACATAAATAACCAACGATGTACTTTCAACATTTATCCTTGGAATGTACAATGATTTTAAAATCAGAGAAAAAATATATAAGGTTCTCAAAAAACAATCCTTAGATCTAATTCATCATCGTGAGTGGCTAGTAAAACATTTTTAGTTAACACAAAATTCAAATCCTCATCAACAAGTACAGGAGGAAAATATCCATACCTTACTTATCTTGTCTACTTTTCCATTTTAATAGGTACAAATTTTGATAAAGAAATATCATATAAGATTTCTGTTTAATATATGATCCAATTCAATTAGAATATTTTAACCCAGACTTGGGCATGAAAGTTTTCATTTGAAAAGGGTTACAATGAAAAATTCATTGTTGTATATATAGAAATCCTAGTTTGAGAGAGATTATACCATACTCCCATTTTATTTTATTAAATTATTCACAAGTAAACAAAATATTATAGAATCTATGACCCATCAAGATTCATTTCCAATTTGAAAAACCCCAAATCAACATCAAATATTGAACCAAATCATCAAATTTTATTGATTTCTAAACTTTAGAAAGAATAAGTTTTGCAATGATAGTGATATTATAGTGCCCTAATATTTTAGTGATCATTTTTGGTCTTGAAAATACCTTAGGAACTTCACCTTTTTTAAGAACCCTTCAAAAATCTATATCTTGAGATTAGATGAAGAACCTTTGATTTGAAGGTCTCTCCCCCTTACCGATGCTTTCACTCGGATAAATATTAGGATATATTTTATTTCTACTATTATCCTAATTTGAATCATGCCCTCCCATAAACTTCAAGAAACAACCAACAAGAAGAACCACCATCTTTGGGATATCATCTTTTGGAAAGGTCAATGAGCTCCCAAAGCCTAATAACCCCTCGAATCAGTAAGGCTGATGCTTCTGAGAGACACCATTCTTAAAACTCATTTAAAACAATTATATTTTATTAAAAATATATATAATATAATAGTTTTACAAGATATAAACAAAAATAATTATCAAACAATGTTTAAATTATTAATTTTCATCTCCTAAAAAAATCATATTTTATTTTATGATAGGGGAAAAGAAGGTGGAGAAGATACATTGAATTTTTTTTTGTTTATCTGAATGTTATAATATAACATTGAATATTGATTAGGTATATTACATTCTATGATGATTTTTTAGATAAGATCAATATATTTCAATCACGTTTCATTATAATTTTATGTTTCTTATATCATAATAAATAAACCTTATGTTTACATTAGTTTTCACACATTTTTAATAAACATGGTTGTCTGGGTGATTGAATATATTTTTATAATATCTGAGTTTAAATCTCTTATATTTTATAAATACATTAAGTTTCAGCTACTTATAATCAGCTGTGAATATACCCACTACAAGAATATTAGTAAAATAACTAAACCTATATTGGTTGTTTATAGAGTAAAGTAGGGTATTATCTTAAAGTTATATAGGCACAATAAAAATTCTAGTGTTATCTATTTTATTTCTCATTTTCTTTTTATATTATATATAATAATTAAAAATGGAAAAATAAAATAGATAAATTTGATGAGGGATGTTCAAAAAATTTAATTGGTGAAATTCAAAATCATAATTTACCCTCCTTTTTGACTTATTATGATAGATATAATTGGGATAAAATTTGGTATCAAAGAATAGATTTCAATTTCCTGATATTGGTTAGTTGAGGTTTAGAGAAATGATTTTTTTTAGTTTTAATGGATTATCTTAAATAAGTAATGTCTATGGTTATAACACATTAGTTAAACAAATAAAACTATAGATACTAGAAGACAATTATAACTATCTATCTTAAAAATTTGTTTTTAAAAGTCTATATTAAGGTTATAAATTATTTAAATATTCTAGCTATTGAATCTATGCTATGAAGTTATGTTCAAGATACGTAATTTTATTTGAATTCTCAAACTAAGATTTCTATTATTCATGTTTTAGGTCCAGATGAGTTAAATGAAGTTACTCAATGCGCGATGACTCATGAAATGTGAGAAACTATCTCTATTTCTCATGATGGTACAAATAATGTGAGACATTTGAGTTAAAATAGTTCCAAAAATAAATTTGGTACTTTTAAAATATTTTATAAATAAATAATTACCACAATAAATTATAAACTAACATAAATTGTCAACAATTTTGATGATTTGGGTGTTTTAATACTTGAATATGATCAATCATTGAATGTTTTATGAGTTTTACTAACTATATGTAGTGATATATTTACTATTATTATATAGTCCACTGTAGTCAAAGATCCAAAAATGAAAAATATGATTTTAATTATAATGATGTATGAGGTTGAAATTAAAACTATGGTAGATGATCATAAACTGATAATAAATAATTCAATGCTCATAAAGTTGCAGTTCACAGGATAAAAGAAAGAAAAAGTAACATTTTTGGAATCATTTTATGGGGGAGATTTCAATAATTCCAATTATAGTGATGATTTCTTTGAATTGGAAAGAAAGTTCAACAAAGTTAATAAAAAATTAATGTATTCGTTATATAATTTAAAAAATATAGGGAGAAACATGTAACTTCCATGGAATTGAGATATAATAAGTGTAAAAATCTTGGTCATATTAATTATATTTTCTTATAATCAAGAATAAGAAAAAATAATGGTGAAAATAACAGTGGATAAAATTTTAAATATAAATAATTGAAATATATGAAAGTTATTTGGATTCCTTCAGAATAATTGAGCGATATATATAATTTTGATTTAGAATCTAAGAATTAAAATAAATAAGATAATATTTATTTTATTTGTTATCCTAAAGAGGTGTATTTATTTTTTTCACCTATACCTAAAAGTGAGGATTATTATTTTGAAGAACTTAATGAGAATTGTTATTTTCTTGAAGGTAATTATTATTTTTTAGGAAAGAAAATAAATTTGTTAACAAGTCTTATGATGCTATTTTTTTGAGAAATGTATCTTATAAAATTATCTTTTAGGGATTAAATATATATTTAGTAAAATTGAATCATCTAAGGTCATACATGATAGTAGGATTAATGAACTATTATAACATTGAAGTTTATTTTTAGTATGTTTATTTAGGTGGGAATACATTAATAAAATTATTTATTAGTAAAAAATATTCTAATAATAAATTAAGGACTATAATAAATGGTTAAAACCAAAAGATATATTGAAATTAGTTTGATCATTGTTATAGGTGAAAATATTGTATAATTTCACAATATATCATTATGAAATTTATGGTCATTTTTCCAATTACTTTTTTATGAGATGGAATCAATTTTATGGTATTTAATATACTTATATTTATAAATATTTATCTGTTATGAAGGTTTATTTTTTTTTTAAAATATCATCTTTGGATTAATAAATCCTTAATTTGTAAAATATTTTGACACATAAGTATATGAGTAATGAAACACCTACATGCTTTTATTTTTATAGATGGTTCATAAAAATAGGAAGATAATATGGAATATGGATACCTCATGTTCAATTTTTATGTTTTTATTTTCTCTTTTTTATTATATATCAAAGACTGATGGTGAACATGCTACCTATAGTGACATGGGATTTTCCCAAATGAAACTTTTTTCAATTTTAAGATAAAGAGTCCCTAATAAATCCAAGAGGTAAAAGGTAAATTTACTCTAATAAAGAACATTTGAATAATTATCTCATGCATTTTTTGGATCCGAGGTGTGGTTTTTACCCCCAGACTAAGCCTGTTGGGGATTATGATTGTGGAAGGGTATATTTTCCTAGGATAGTTACACTTTTCATGGGATGTCTTCAAACTATGTGGTTTAGAATTTACAATATTAAATTCATTTAAAAATATATTTTTATTACATTTTTTATAATTTCCTTTGATTTTGTGGGTGTGTTTCATGTGATGTGGTAAAGGAGGTTCTATGCGGTGATGATGTGGCAAGGGTGACTCTAGAATCACCTGTCTTAGCATGTCTTCTCCACTAAGAAAAGAAAAATTTGGGCTATTAGTGTTGGGGTGGGGATTATTATAAAATTTATAAAGGTAAGTTATAGAGTTGAAATTATGAAAATATTTCAACCCCCCTCTAATTTTACTTACTATCCATTAGACAAGGAAATTAATCAATTTTATTCTCTGCTGGAGAAATAATTTGTGGAGAAAATCATTTGTAGTCATCTTTGTGCATTATAGGAGGACCTTTTCTTTCTTTATTCTTGGTTTTCTTTATTGTGGGGGTGAATATGGAACCTAATATCATTGTGTGATAATCCTATAAAACAAAAATAGAAGGGTAAAACTTCTCACCAAGATGACCAATGACAAAAGATGAAAACATGACCTTCATCAATGGATGATCCAAACCGACATTAAGCTATGAGATTTAATTTATGTTTCGATACTAATAATTTAATTAATAAGAATTATATGGTATGATTTATATTCTATATATTTTTATTAATAATTATGTATTCTTGGGTTCCATCATCTTTTGTGATCTCTCGATTTAGTGATTTATTTATTAAACTTTATTTCGTGTGGTGGAAATGAATGAAAATGGAATACACTTTCTTATTATTCTCTTATCTCTCCCTTATTCAAATTATCTCCCATTAATTCACCATTTATCTCTTTTCCATGCATGTGTGATATGGTTGTTGTCCCTCAATTTGGTTGACAAAGGGATAACATAATGGCTTGATGAGAAGGTGGCATGTAATAAAAGAGAGAAGTTGAGGTTTGGTGGATAGTCAATGTGAAGGAATGATAAATAACGATTATTAAAGGTAGATTAATAGGGAGGGGGGGGGGGGGTGTGATCCACCATTGTGGTTAGTGATGTGCATGCAGAGGGCCAACCATCATCATGGTCGATATTTCTCACTTTTGAGGCCCTCTATCATCCTGACAAAAATTGTACAGGGAAGGCCGACTGTGAGAGTGGTTAGTGTTGCGTGTTAAGTGGTGGACAATGTAGCTGTCATAAGGGGATGAAATGAAGATTTAATGGAATTATAGCCCTATTCAAGGTTTTTTAACCTGTTTTCGATGGTGAACTAGGATGAAAATATAATTTATTTACTGCATGATACATGGATATAGTGCCATGATGGTGCCGAGACCTCCCCCAAAACTGAACACATCCCACAATTGGCGATACATTTGGGTGGATACACACACCGACCATTGTTGTAAAAGAACCAAAATACCTTTAAGGTGCTGCAACCATTGGTGTGCCTGTGTTCCACTAACCCGGGCAGGGCCGACTGGTTAGGCTGTTCCAGCAGAAGACTGGTGTGGAAATCTTAATAATCATAACTCATGAACTTAAATGATGGTTTGAATAACCCAACCTTTTTTTCATATGGGTGAGGTTCATGAGTTGGGTCTTCCCTACTTTACCCGATGTGTGGAACATATGGTGCATGCACTTCACTATATCGCACCACGTGGCATGCCCTAGGGGCCTTATGTAGTTGGAAACTCTACCTTCATGGTGTCTTCATGACATCTTTTTTGGGTGTATATTTTGGGAAAGTGAACAACCTATCATAACCTTCATTCCTCATAAATCACAATGGGGTGATCCTTTTGTACATATGATGAAATTTGTGAGGATATTTGGATAGACGTTGGAAATTGACTTCATGGGACTGATGAGGGGGTTTGGGTATAACCAACAAAGGCTTTTAGGGATTAATACCTCCTTTACTTTTAATGATTTCAAATATCAATGGTTTTTTTTCTTTCATATACATGGTAAGTACGATTCTCATATTTTTTTTTCTTTCTATATGCTACTTGGGATGTAGGTGTTTTACCTTGTTGAAATTTTTGGTAATTGGAAACGATTTAGTGGTATTAAAATTTTAAAGGTTTGTAGATCCTTAGTCAACCCTTAGTTTACATTATGAAGTGATGTATGTCTACATAGAGAATTCATACTTGTTGAGATCTTCTATACTCCAAGAATCTTCCTTATTACTCATGAGATTTAGATTGTAGTGTATTATTGTCGAGATGATTGGGATAAACCATGATGGACTGGTGTAGTGGTGATCGGGACTCCTATGTGACTCTATGATTTTTGGGTTTTATAAAATGACCTGATTTCCTTTTTTGATCCCACCTATACACCTATTACACTAGGAGTTTGAGCTCACATTTTTCTTTGTGTTTTAATTTTTTTTTATTGGGGCACCCTTATGGGTATGTTTATAATCACCCCTCTATGGGATTTGTGTCTATGTGTGTTGTGTCTGGGTAGACAATTCACTGGTATAAAGATGGAATGGAGAGACATAGAGTTGATGTGGATTATTTAGAGCTAGAATATGGTAACTCATGATGATTTAATATTGATATTAGTGTTTTATGATGTTGGTAAAATCCATTTTAGTTGGAGGATAGTCTAGTACATGTAGCAAGATAAATCTTTATGGAGTCTAATGTCGATTAGATTGAGATACTTATGAGATGTACAGATTATTTTTTATTTTACCTATGTGAAATTTTATTGTATCTATTTTCACATTCATTAATCAAATATAAAATTTATTTATTTAAAAGTTTCATTATAGTGTTACTAGTTTTTATTATACATTAGAGATTTCTATTATTGTAGTTTAATTTAGGCCAATGAGTCCCATATTATGAGATTTTCCAAAATTAGTTCTAGAATACTTCCCCTAGAATATTGGATGTGGGATTGGGGAAGCACTCCCAACATACCACTATCCTAGGTGGGGTCTCAGTTGATTGAGTCATGTCATTATGGTATCAAAGTGGGTTTATCTTAGGAATGGAGTTTTAGCTATTAGTCATTTGAGGACTAGTTTAAGATTTATGGAAATGATGTTAATGGGTATTGAGTGTGATTATCAAACCAAGGAGACCAATGAAAATGTGATGAAATTTTTTTTGTATCACTAGAACTATGATAACCTATTAGTTTACTCATATCTATAAGACATAATTGTGGGGCACAAGTAAGTTAGTACATTCATCATATAGTGGATAGTCATGATCTGTCATGTCCTTCCTATGTTATTTTATATAGATATCTTACAATAACTATGTGTTCACCCTATCAAGTGAGGGGTGCTACCCACTTATAGAAAAATCATGTATAGAAGAAATTTTTTGAGGATATCATTACTATAGTTGGGCATTCCCCCACTAATTGGTGAGGAAACAAGGCTAATGGTCGAGTAGTTTATTCATTCCTCTACAGTTCTCTCTTATCTGTTATGTGGTATCATATACTATATGATTAAAAAATGATTATTATGTGATACCATCATCATTTGTGTTCCATTTAATGAGGCATAAATTCTTCTTTATGAGCGTGTCTCTCATCTTCTGTGTGCTACACCCGATTTCTGTGTGCCACACTCACCTGATATGTGCCATTCGATGAGGTGAATATTCTACCTCATCTGATGTGTACCACACCTAATTTATATGGGTCACCCTATATATATGAGTGATATATGATTTGGTGTTGTTGACCCTTTTTGAGTATATAGTGGCAATTATGCATTATATTTGAGTCTTGATTGAGAAATATTCTTTCCCACGATCAGAGGAAGTTGCAATTTTCTTTAAAATTGGTGTAGGAAATTATTATAGGGAATATCGTGGTCCCCACCCTATAGGAGGAACTATCAGTTGGATTTGTATTATAAGTGTTATATTAAGATATAAGGCATCATGGGTTACCAATTTGATCTTGATCCTCAATTGAAAGGGGGAATAGATGGAGTATGAGACTCAATTTTTTTTGTTTCATACTTTCACAAATATGATGATGATTCTTATGTTGAGATCTCAATATGAATAATTGAGACATTAAAGGATGTCATTTAATCCAAATCATGATGGTAATTCTCTTCCATATTTTGAGTTTGAGTGCTTTTTTGGCATGGATGTATCTGAGGGGGTTTAATCCTTCATAGGGTGGAATAACCATGCCCAAGTTTGCACCAATGGCTATAGGCCTCATGAGGTGTTCTTTAAACATGATCCATGGTGGAATATTTTGATCTGAAAATAGATGGGAAGAGACTCCAAGGATTTTTTTTTTCAATATTTGACCATTTTTGCACAATATATTACTCATTCCAAAGTCCCCTGGGTGAGATTTGGATTATTATGGAAAAATTATAGAAAAATATTTACCTTGAATATGGAAGAAAGTTAGGTTTTCACCTAAAGGTATATTGTTGTTGTAAATGGATCATTCGAAGGTAGAAATCTATTTTCATGATTTTGTGGATGAAGGTGAGAGTATGAGTCCTGTACTTTTTTTATAGACCCTAAACTTGGCGGTGTAGGTGTGAGATATTTAGGAGTTAGAGATTCCATATAAACTAGTATCTAGACCATTGTGAGTTAGAAAGTTTGAATTGATTTTGAGTATATTTTACTCATCCCTTCCTGAGGAAGACTATCATATTCAAGGATAGGGTTTGTGAGACATAGTTTATTAAATTTTTAAATGTCTCCTTGATCATGTATTATAGTAATGGTTGTTTGTTTATGAGAATAGGACCTTAAAAATACTTCTTCATGATAGAGAGGAGGTCCATTGATACTTATATCAGTATGATTAGGGCACTATGCTGCTGCTATGCAGTGATTCCCATTTTTCTATGAGGACAGTTCCATGACCAAAGATGAGTGGGATACCCTCAGGCATGGAAATAAGATACAAACCTTAATAAGTTTCAACCAACTACCCATAAATCAAAAGGAATGGATTTATTAATGCGATGAATAGATGGGAAATTCAATTCCTATGAATGTTAAGGAATGCATAAATGATTTTGATGGGTGATCGATGATTGATCCTTATCAAGAGGCTGATGTATGCATGGAATTTAATTAAAAATATGATGTTCATATATTTATTAGTGTAATGAATAATTTCCTTGGGGAATATGTAAAGTTATGAGATCAAATCCTTCCTAAAATATATTCTTGGAGAATTCGGTTTGGATTTATGTTAAAATACCCTAGGTATATCATGAAAGTATCGATTATGTAGTGACCTATAATAGTGTTATATTTCGATACAAGGAGTATTATTGGAATTTTTTATTTTAAAATTTAGGAGGTTAATGATTTATAGGTGGCATAGTAGTGGTTTTGTGGTTAATTCTTCTAACATGGACTTCTTTCCCAAGTAGTGTAGTTGGTGCATGTGTTAATAGATTTGTATAAATAATTATTATGTGGAAGGATAAATATTTATTACCTACAGATGATGATGTTGAATCCATAGTCATTCTATGCGTGTGTTAAATCCATAATGGTGATGTCAAATTAGTATTCCTTTGTGAATGGATGTTTCTGGGCATTAGATCTATAGGGTTTTCTAGGAAGGTGGGGAGCATGTCATCTTCTTCCCTATGGGGATAGTGTTTCTATATTGGTAATTGTATTAAGTACCAGGATAGGAATTTTAAGAGGGATTTCTCTGTT
Organism: Viscum album; assembly: GCA_963277665.1. Lineage (NCBI taxonomy): Eukaryota > Viridiplantae > Streptophyta > Magnoliopsida > Santalales > Viscaceae > Viscum > Viscum album. The sequence continues at coordinate 510,989,725 of OY728127.1, read as the reverse complement.
ATGGTGTGACCCTTAGTGTTTTATGATTAGTAAATCATTGTGGGTGTACCGATCACATGAAAACGTTTAATATGCAATGGATGAAGAGAATTTCTCTAAAGGTTGTGGATTTTGGTCACTCATTTTGGTGATATCTTGGTGTTTGAAGCCAACTGAATAGGATTATCTGAATGACAAGAACTGTTCTCTTTAGATTGTAATTAATAGAATATCCTAATGGGTAGCAGTTTGGTGTTGAGTATTTTGATGTATTTAATATTGATTTTGAGGTTCTCATAAAAAACAGTCATGAAATATTAATGAAAACACAACAATGTTTCCTTCTATAGTGAGAAAGAACCTTTTAGAGACCTAGATTTAGATGGAGGATTCCTCATAGATCCGTTGAGTGTAGATTTAGGGAACAAAAATAATATTACTCATTTTCCATGAGGAAGTAAAATTTTTTCTTATGACTTATTGGAAGTTGATCATAGAAAATGTGGAATGGGGTCTAGAATCTTTGTCTCTTTTTAAACTCTTCTGACATTATTTTGAAATATTTGTGAATTTTTCAATGGTGGTATGTTGAATAGATGGTTTGTTTATGTATAAGAACCATTCAGAATGTTCTTTAAAAGGTGGGGAGTGTGGAGATATCACCAGACCTGCCCTTTGTGAGAAGTAAATCTATCATTGATGTTAGTGTTTCATAGATTATCCTTGTACCATGTGGAAGGAGGACCATCCATTGAGGAAAGGTTTTGTTTGTAGAGGATTATCTTTAATCTCCTTGAGTAGATGAATTTTTCTTTCTACTTTATATTTTGATATGTACTAGATAAAGTATCTTCATAGATGATAGAAGATGATTCCTTTATATATAGGTGTATCCTATGTTTTCTAAGATATATTATTTTCAATGTAATTAGATAAGCTTGTGATGGGTGGTTGTTACTCTCAAGATGATTTTTTTTATAAACTATGGTTTTTTATTTTTTTAATTAAAAATTGCTTAAGGTGTAGAGGATATATTGACCCATGTTTATTATGAGGTTTAGAGTTAGAGTCCTAATACATTAAGAGTGGTAAAAATTTAAATTTACCCTATAAGATAACCTCATTGAAATTATATGATGGTTATTTTGGATCAGGGGTGTGGTTTTCCCCTGAGCTAAGCTAATGTGGGATTTATAGTGTGGTAGGGCCTTGATAAAACTATTTAATGAATAAACATAATATATTTAGCCTGAATGCATTCATTCTCAGAAACTTTTATATTCCTTCAAAATTGATTCTCAAATGAAAAATCCAATACCTCATTTGTGTTTTAAATAAGGATATTTTCTTTGGAGTGTTATACTTTTCAAGAGAAGTCTTCTAACCTTATGGTCGAGAATTTTTGGGACTAAATTCAAATAAAAATATAGTTAGATTATATTTAATTTTTTGTATATAGTGATGTTGTGGTGGCTTGTCATGTGATGTGGTTGGGATGTGCCATGTGGAGATTATATGGAAATTAATATTCTAGAATCACCCATATTGGCATGTATTCACCACTATGAAAATAAAAATCATAGATATTAAGATAAGTGGTTTTATAATAGAATTTATAAAGGGAAATTAAAGTGGTGATATTATGATAATAATTCATCCTCCCACTAACTCTTTCTTATCATCCATTGTACAAGAAAATTCATAAAATTTTCTTCAATGTGGGTGGAATAATTAGGGGAAAAATCATATCTCCCTCTCTTTTCATATTAAAGGATGTCATTTTACTTATTTATTCTTAGTGTTTTCTATAGTATGATGATGATATATTCTAGGATCATTGTGTGATCATCCTATACTCTGAAAATTGAAGGATGAAATGATTTATTGAGAACATCAATGATAATGGATGAAAACATGACCTTCATTAACGAACGATCCAACATAAGGTTAAGATATTTGATTTCTTTTATGATCTAATATTTTTTTTACATATTTGAAATTATTTAGTATAATTGATATTATATGCATCTGAATTAAGACTTATTTATTATTATATTTGATCCTTCTTTATGAACTCTCAATATTTTTAGATTATTTATTTAACATCATTATGTGCGGTGATGATGAATGATATAGGCATGCTTGTTCGTATTCATCCCTTATACCCCCTTCTTCGAATTATTCTCCCTCACTTCACCTTCTATATATTTTATATACAAGAAGGCAATATCCTCCAACCTTATAATTGGATAGTAGTAGGATGATGAAATGACTCAATATGAAGGAAGAACAAAATGGTGGGTAGAAGTGGAGTCTTAATAGGTAGTCAGTATCATGGATTTACAAATATGGTTTGTTTAAGGCGGTACTCAAGAGAGGAGTGTCAGCTACCATTACAACTAGAACACAACATTTTTAAGGATGGAAGCTGTCATGGATAAAATTGAACATGTGGTAGGTTGGCTTACTTAATTGCTATTTGTGTATTAGGATGGACAACCACCAGAGAAGGATGAAATAATGTCTTAATGGTTTTGCGACTTTACTGAACTGATCGCAAACTGTGGCCAGTGGTGTACCAGAACGATGTCTTAACCAATCCTCCAAGGGAGTTACAAATGTATTATGATAAAGGGGCCATGACCTCCCCATATTATGGGCCATGTACCATGGATGGTACTTCATTGGAGAAACAATCCATGATTTTCACTATGGGACATGGAACGTGGTGTGTTTAAGGTATTGTGAGCACATGTGTGCAAGGGTTCCACTGAATCATGTGCGGCTGGCCAACTACTGGCTTGAAAATTCCCTAAGTCAGCTACCCAATCTATTTTAATGACTATACCACGAGTTTTAACACCCTGATATTTTGATATATATATATATATGTGTGTTCATATATATCTTTTTCTCTAAATTAATACTATGTTCGAGAAATTTCTACACACACAACAACAAAATTAAATGAGTTGTGAGGTTTTTTATGAATAAAATATAATAATAATAAATACTCAATTAAATAATTTTTTTAATTAGTTATATAATTCATAAAAAATATGATTAATAGCACTTAAAGTTTTAAAAAATAAATTTTCAATAAAAAGAAAATTTTCATTGTATATATTGCATTTTCAGTTAAAAGATAACTTTATAAAAATAATAAATTTAATTTTACAAAATGAAGAACAATATTTAATTCCACATATTAAAATTATTCTAAGGTGAATTTTTGAGATTAATCTAAAACAATTAATTTTTATGTGAATAGTAAAATATACTGTTTTTTCTAACACTATCATTTTTATAAAAAAGTAATTCATTAAAAGATTTTTATATTTTTAAATTATATATTTATAAAGTAAAATAAATATTTTAAAAATATTAGGTTGCATTTATAAAACCCTTTTTTATTTGTTTGGTAGCTTAATTAAAATTTTACCCTAAAAGCATTTTTATTCACTTATATTAAAAATTAGTCTTTATCACTTTTAGGAATCAAATATAAAAAAATGAATTTAAAATTTTAGATAAACATGTTCATAGTATTTAATAATATTAATTTAATTTTTAATTATAAAATTCGGATTACTAGGTTCATAGTTAATTACAATGATAATGGTAAAACATTTATTTTCAAAGAGTTATTTTATTAATATTATACAATTTTTATTTAATCAAATAAATTAGTCTCTTCTAAAAAAATATTTTATATAATTTTAAACCTATTTTTCAATTTATTATCACTCATTAAATTTTAAATCACTAATAAATAATATTAATAAAACATAATAATAAAAAAAACTTTTTTCTACAAAATAGTTATCCTCTATATTAAATGTTAGAATTTTAAAGTTAATTTTTTATTATTTAGAAATTAAATTATACTATATTGATCCAAAATTTAGGTTTATAAGATAATAATTTTGGTTATAATGGTTACCTTATATTTTTAATAAAATATATACTACTAAGGATAAAACTAGTTATCATGATAAACAACGAAATGTTAAAATGTAAAATTCAAGTAGTAAATGGATTGAAAAATATTTAAAACATGTGTGAAAAATAGTGTTTAAGGATTAATAAACCTTATATCACTTGAAAATAAATTATTTATCACCTTTTGAGCCATTTACCCTTGAATAGTGTCATGCTATTATTGAAAGATAAGGGGTATTCAGAAAAGTTCCATATTATTCATTTGAAAAAAGGGAACAATTCCCCAACTTTATTATACACCTATCCCATATAATTTAATCATAAAAAAATAAAGTTTTTATCCTACTATAATCATATCTCAAGTTATTAAGAATATTGATGAAAAAAATCTCTATTGAGAAGGTGGAGATATCATCTCAAAATATTAATTCTAAGGTCTTTGTTTGAAGTCATTATTTTCATTTCACAATTATTTATTCTATGTTTGAAGAGAATTTTATGGTGTTTATTTGGAAACAATTATCCTTCTTAAAATTCGGAAACCTACGTTGGTTTTTATCGGGTGACATCAATATCATTATAGATGTGTTAGAGAAGAAGGGAGGTGTGATTTACAACAAAGGATCAATGAATGTTTTCAAGGAGTTGTTAGAAACCAACAGTTTGATGGATATGGTATTCAATAGAGAAAATTACTTGTGGTGTAACAACAAAAAATGTCATGGAAGAATATAGAGGAGGCTAGACTAATGCCTCTCTAACTTAAAGGGCATATACTCCTTTCCTTTAGTCGAGGATACACACTTATCCTGAATTTTATCAGATCACTCACTTCTCTTGGTCTATCTTAAAAGAGAGCATAGACAGGAGAATGGATTCCTCTTTTTATAAATCCAGACATGAATAAAAGGGTTTATAGAATTCATTAAAGAGTCTTGGGATCATCATGTGGTGGGAAACATTTGGGTGTGGCTTAGTGACTAGATAAAGAGGTTAAGAAATCATCCACATGAAGGGAGATTCAACATACCAAAAAATGATTCTATATTATAGGTTATAAAGAATAGAATATTCATATTTGAAACATAGCTATAAGAGAATTGGGATGAATAAAACTTTACAAATATGTTTGAAAAACAAAACCTTCTTGTTGGGAAGCTTGTGAATATTGAATGGGTGGCTAGGGAAATATCAAGGGACCTTTGGATCAATAAGGGAGACCAAAACACAGGTTTCTTTCATGCCTGTGTGAAGGAGAATAAGGAAAAAAGAAATATCAATATTCTTGTTGAATATTGAACATACACAGGGGATCTTGAGGTTGTTGTAAAGGTCATGGAAATATATTTTAAAAATCCCTTCATGGGGCCTTCTGATTCAAGGATGGATCAACTTTGCGGGTTGATATCGAGGAAAAACTCTTGCACAAAATTACCAGGTAGATTAATCAGAACAAAATAGATGATATGGAGGCCATTCCCGATGCTTTAGAGATCAATGTTTCAAACCTCACCTTAAAATAAAAGAGTTATTGAGTCCCGTATGGTTTCTTGGGTACATTCTATGTATTTTCATTGGAAGTTATTAAAGATCATTTCATTGATTCTAAGTAGATTTTTTTTAGATGAGGAGCTATCTCTAGAGAAATATGTGCCTCCAAGATAGTTTTGATACCCAAGGTGAGGGATCTAACAACACTAGGATAGTACAATACAATTTTATTATAAATCATCTCATATAATATTCTTAAAATATTAATCAATAGAATACTTTTACACCTGCTTCCAAAAGTTATTTTAGATGAGAAACATTGGTTCATTAAGGGAAAGAGCATACATGAGGAAATTGGGATAATTAAGGAGATGGTGGAGGAATTTAATAGAAAGTGTATTGGGTCTAACATGATGATCATTCTATACATGGATAAATTTTATTATAGGATGGGATGGATTATAAGGCCCCATAATTAAAAATTACATAATCTTGAGATCAATCAACAATTTTAAATTAATTCATGTCAATGATCTATTTTGGTTTAGAGATTTAAGTAATTTTTCCATAACTCATACATAAAAAACAATAGAAATACAATGTAGAAACTTCCAACAGTATCCATTTCTTCCATAAAATAAAAAAAAATTAAATGAATTTTGGTTTACTTTCATGTTAAATAATAACTTTTTCTTAATCCCATCCTCGACTATATTCTTCTTTAAATCCTGTGAAAAACATTTCAAAACTCTGGATAAGCATAAAAAAGCTTAGTAAGGGATATATAAAGATAGAAAACTATTAGTCTTTCAAAAACATGCAAACCATGAATAATTTATTATAATGTATTACTTTTCTTCTTTAAGAAGTGGTAAATACACTTCACTAAATATAAGCTCATTACTTACCCTTTCTGTAACCAAAATATTTACATATAACCCATAGAAATCAACATATAACATAACAAGGTAACTTGGGAAATAATCATAATTATATGGAATAACTATACAGTCAACTTCCACACATATCACTAAATGGAATAGCCATATGACCGAATTCCATACCCAATTCATTTGAGGTTATAACATAACTACCCTCCCTTGGTTTATCACAGAACCATGCATCTTTGGTTTATCACATAATGACCCATCATTGGTTTATCATGTATCCACCCATCAAATATACAAGTACCATTATATAATCATAATATATAAAATATTTAAATTTTCAACATTTAACTCATAAAATATATTTTCAATTACAAGAAATCATTTCAAGATATTGAAATATTCAATTCATTTCCAAAACCATTTAAAATATTTAATAAAGAGACTTGTGAATCAAAGTGTCCCATACCAATTTGAATTTATTAGAGAAATTAACATTTTCATACATTCATGTCCTTATAAATAAATTCATAAAAACCATTTTGAAAACATGGACATGAAATACATTGTTTTAGAAGAATAAATCTTTAAAATAATTAAAAATGATTTTTTAGTTAAAGAGTCCCTTACCACTAGAGAAACACTTGAATAAAATTAATTAAGGAATAAAATTAAATAAAACATTAAATAACATTATAATATACCAATTCATGATATAGAATGTCAAAATGGTTGTATATACACCTTATATGACAATAAAGGTGTATAACCTCAAGATATTCCTCAATGAAAGGCGATTGAGATGAAATCCGTTTCAAAGATAATATCATTAGATTAAGGATAAATCAATTACATAATAATGTGTGACAAAATTAAATACACCCAAAATAAGTGTATATTCAGTGTAAAACAATCAGAGTTCATTCACACATATTCTTGTAAAAATAACACCAATGAAATTGATATTTATCTCATTGAATGGAGATTGAGTTAAGATTTACCTTACCTTAAGTCTGACTTGTCTCATACGTCTTTTATTTTCCTAAATAAAAATATTAGGTTAATTTATATTCTATTGAAAACCTTTTTAATGTTTATTATTAATTTTATATCAGTTATTACCATGTTATAATAATTACAAAACTATTTAAGTTCATATATGACGTTTTGTTGATATCCGATACTTGAGTAAAAATTGAACTTGTTTTGGTGTAAATTGTCCATGTAGTCAAAATTAAATCATATAAAAAATAGTATTGATGATTTAAATATCATATATATATAGTATATATGTATTTATAATATCCATAATTTTTGGAGATAAGAAATGAAATGCAATGTTCATGGAGACCGTAGGCCGTACGTACGCATGAAAGTTACTTTCATTTATTTTCCACAATAAAAGAATAATAATAAATGATATAAATGTATATTATATTATAATTATTAGATTAACGTCATATATTTCTCATAGGTTTAATAAAACCATCCTTTATACGTTCCATGTATAGCGGGAATGAGTCATATCGCTTTGAGGGGAACGTAGTCCACACTTCCTCAAACAAAATTATCATATTTACACAACCTGGAAAGAATAAAGGTATTTTATAAATAAAAATTAAAAAAGAATAAATATAATATAAATATAATATATATAATATAGAAATATATTATCCATCATAATGGCCACCATGAGAGGTCATAGGGGAAAATTGAACAATCATCGTTTCGTGAGGCAGTAGTTCACCGTACAGAGAAATAGTATGTTCATTACCTATTAAATGGAGGTGTCTGTAAGTGTAGGTTAAAAAATTATCATAAAAACTTCCTATTATATTCAGTATATTTTTTTTATTATGTAATCAAAAAATAAAAAGAGTATAGGGAGTGGATAATGGAAATGAAGCTAAAAAGAATGAGAGAAGGCATTACTTCTTAATCGGGTAACTTCTTTTGGTTTAAACCAAAATACATCCTTTGGAGGATTTATGCCCTAAAAGAGGCTTCTAGGATGAGATTAGGTATTCTAGAAAGATGTTTGGGAAGGGATTGGTCGAACCAAAGGGTTCTTGAAGTGTGAGTATTAGAGAAGGGAGAGTACCTTTTTATCGGAAAGGGAAGGGCCACCCTTGGAAACTAATAAATTATTAAATTAATATAAATTATTTTTTTAGTTAAAAATGATCCAACTTGAGATATATCGAAGATAAGATTATAATAGTTATAAATAATCCAATAAAATTATTTTTATACATATATTGATTTTATTTTAATCCTTATCTTTTTGGTTTACACTTAATTATTCTCTTTTAATTTTAATTATGGTAATAATATTTTAATTATTAAGAGGATATTAATTTCACTTATATGGGGTAAATTTACCATAATTGGATACTTAATGTACTTTTAGAATTTATCATAGTCTCTTTATGATTTTAAAATATATTTCGTAATTTTAAATAATTTAATAAATTACTATTTTTATAAAACATCAATTATGTTAATTTTTAAACAATTCATTTAATTGAATTTAAATAAAATACAAACAAAGAGATCACTTTTATCCAAAGATTTTAATAGTATTATAAAATTTCATATTCACCTAGAAAAATTGTGTATGATATAAAATAGGTCAACTAATATTTATTTTAATATTTATAATATCATTTATTCAATTTTTCATTAATAAAGTAATTAATTCATCCTCATTTTTTAATAATTAAATTTAATTATTTAATTTATAAAAATTATAAATAAAATACCATGATGTCGTAAATATTTGTAGATTTATAATTACTATTTATAGTCGATGATATCATTTATATAAACCCATATTAAAATTATTTTATTAAGAAGATTTATGTTTATAATATATTTTCCTTTACATTAAATTAAAAGATATAAGTGTCATAAACACACCCTAGTAACACCCAAAGGACAAATATTTGTCCCAAGGGTTGTATTGGTCATCCATATCTCATTAAATAGGTTTAGGAAACGTGTTAGGTTAGTTTTATATTATTATAATATTATTTTTACCCTTATTTACTTGATTTACAATTTAACTGTGGTAAATAAAAATAATTACTAAAGTTACTATTTATCTTGTATTAAAAAGGGACCTATTTATATAAATTTTACCTTATAATTCCAAATATAGAATCGATTTTTCCAAATTCAAAATACAGAAGTTGTATAAATTAATTTAAAATTGAATCCTGTTGTCAAAACAATAAAATGAGTTTTTAGAAAGTAAAAACCATCAAAATATTGACTTGTGTTTATATCTAATTTCAATTTGAAATTACATAAAATTACCAAAAGTATATAAAATGATAAAAACAAATTATAAATATAATTTAAAACCAATTTAAATTATAATCTAATAATAAAAATAAATTAGACGAATAGGCAGTTTTGAATTAAAATGTTGTATTTTCAGTATTAATTAAAATATGATTTTTATAAAAAAAAAGAAACATTTCAACAAAAGTATATTTTTATGTCTCTATTTCAAGGAAGAAGTTTATTTTTTTCAAATAGAAAATTTAAATGTGACAAAAAATAGAATTAAAAAGGGTTCCCCAACAAAAGGCGCTAAAACTATATTTTTAGAAAAATAATCCTTTTATCTGAAAAATTGTATTTGTTATTATATAATGTCTATAAAATATATAAAATTAATTTTCAACATTAAATTGAATATATTACATACATATTTCATTATTTAAATCCAAAAAAGTGATTTTATTATTTTATAAACTGACTAATTTTATATTGAAATAGTTTATTTGTAGAAAAACACATCCTTTATATTCAATTGGGTTTTATTTAATTTCTATTAAATTTGGTAGCGCATGAATCATTATATAAACTTGTATAAAACATATTTTTATAATTCAGTTAATACTATTCATTCTCTACAATCCAAAAGTTAGGTTACAATGATAGCATTTAAATAATAATATTTAGTTGTTTATTTAAGATGAATGTAGCATTTCATATATGCTATTGAATGTAGTGTTTCTTTATTAAAACTTGGGATGTTACATCCTCATACCCTTTAATAAATTTGATCCTCTCAATTTTAATATGGGGCCAGCAACTAGGGTATGAATTTTCAAAATATCATTATTACAATCCCACATCAAAAAAAGGGTTAATAAAACTACCACTTTAATAGAAAGAAATAGAAGTAAAAAGGTAACATGAGATAACATAGAATATGATTCCATATAGGAAAACATGGATATATAATAAAAATTAATGACAATTTTTGATGGAAAGTGATAGAAAATATGATCAGGAGAAGGTTAACAATCAGAAAACCACAAACTTGTGATGGGTTAAACAAACTTTGATTTCAAAGTAGGAAAGTAAACATAAAACATTTTTCTTTTAATATCCTTTTCATAAAGTTAAGGAATTTATTTACAAGACTAACTAAGAACATAAGGAAACATATATACTTGTCAAGTATAGTTTCAAACTTTAATAAATTTCCTAACAAACTCACTTTTCTTCAAATGATGAGTATTCAAGATGACTTTGTTACACCTAAATCACTAGAATAAACTTCTAGATAATCTCATAATACACCAAAGATTAGCTATATATTCATCTTGTCTTGAAAAATTTACCGAAACCAAAAAGGTTAGGATAAAATCAGATGATTCCTCTGAAAAAATTAAACATTTTATGAAGAAAAACTAATCTTAATTTCAAAAATTCAACTATAATATCCAACGATCAATAAGGAACATATGATAAATAATTGTCCTTAAAATTCGTCAAAATAATCCAAAATATGATTGAAACTGAAAAATATAAGGATTTGATAACATAGTATTCCAAGATAAATTTTAACATTTATCTCGAAATAACATCAAATACTCTAAATTTCTCATACCAAAAAATAATTAACCTAATCACATTTTTTCCAAGATAGGTTAATCACTTCCATAAATAACTCAAATCTATATAAGTCCTCTATAAAGCATAGATTCTTCCAAAAGAAAATTCAACCATTACTCTTAAAATAAAATAGCATAGTATTCTATTTTCCTTGGGCTTATAGGGTTCCCAAAATACTGAATGTCTTCCAAAATAACATGTATCATTCAATCCCCATATCATTTTACAATACCAAGTATACTAATTTGATAAAACATAAGTTACTAAAATCAACTTCATCTTATTCCATAAACTAATTTAACTGAAAATAAAAATTCTTACTAACTAGGTAATTTATATAGGCCAGCGGTAGGAGATGCACCCTTGTCACCCTTTGGTTGTGGGTTCGATTCCCGTAGCCTTTCCGGATGCAATGGGTTGTCACCCATCCTATGAGTTATCCTTTTTATAAAACTATATGATTATTATAATATTCCAAAAATATTATAAAGACCTAAAAAATAACCATAACATGTTTTAACCTTAAAGGTTATTTCATACCTTTCTTTTTTTGTCCCAAAAATAATAGCCCATAATTTCTTAAAATGTGAATGTATCCAAAAATATCGTTAGTCACCTTAATATTTCAGAACATAAAACCTAAAAATGGGTTTCTAAGACATTGAACTTATGATCAACATTAAAAATTTAAACCCATGTTGATTCCCATAACTATTAATAAAACATCCTAATCTCCAAAGTTTTCTAAACCATCCTATGATACCAACTATAAGGCCCCAACCTTAAAAATTACATAATCTTGAGATAAATCAATAATTTGAATTTAATTCACATAGATGATCTTTTTAGGTTTACTAATTTAGATAATTAGTCCATAACTTTTACATAAAAAACAATAGAAATAAAATGCGGACACTTACCATAGTATCCACTTCTTTTATAAAAAAACTTTTAAAATGAAACATGGGGTTTCCTTTCATGTTAAATCATAACTTTTCCTTGATCCCATCCTTGACTCTATTCTTATTTAAATCCTGGGAATTTTTTTTCTAAACTTGGGATGGGCAGAAAAAAGATTAGTAATGGATACATAAAGAAGAGGAACAATTAATATTGTGAAAAAAATGTAAACCATGAATACTTTATCATAGCTTAGTACTTTTCTCCTTTAATAAGTAGTAAATACACTTCTTTGAAAATAATCCTTTTTCTTACTATGTTTGTAACCAAAATATTACTATAAAAACCATAGAAAGTAGAATATAACATAAAAAAGTAACTTAGGACATAATCATATTTAAATGGAATTACCATACAGTTGACTTCAACATATATCACTAAATGGAATGGCCATATTTCTGAATTCCATGCCCAATGCATTGGAGGTTATAATGTAACCACACATCCTTGGTTTATCACGGAACCGCCTATATTTGGTTAATCATGTGACAAACTATCTTTGGTTTATCACATAACCACCCTTTAAAGGTAAAAGTAAAATTATATAATCCTAAAAAATTAAATATTGAAATTTTCAACAATTCACTCATATAATTTCATTTACAATTACAAGAAATCATTTCAAGATATTGAAATATTTAATCCATTTCAAAAACAATATAACATTTAATAAAGAGACTTGCAAATCAAACTGCCACATACCACTTTGAAAATTTTCAAAGTAATTAAAATTTTAATAAATTCATTCCCATATAAATAAATTCATAAAAACTATATTGAAATCATGGACATTAAATAGAATGTTTTGGAATAATAAATCTTAAAAACATTTAGAAATGATTTTTTATTTAAAGAGTCCCTTACCACTAGAGAAACACTTGAATAAAAATCATTAAGAAATAACATTAAATAAAAAAATAAATATCATGAGAATATTATAATTCATGATATAACATGTCAGAAGGGTTATATATACACCTTATAGGATAATAAATTTTTATAACATCAGGATATTCCTCAATGAAAGAAGATTGAGACAAAATCCCTTGCAAAGATCATATCATTAGATTAAGGATAAATAAATGACATAATTATGTGTGAAAAAAATTAATACAACCAATATAAGTGGATATTCAGTGTAATACAATTTTATGTCATTCACACATATTCTTGGAAAAACAAAACCAATGACATGGATATTTAACTTAATGAATGGAGATTGAGTTAAGATTTCTCATACCTTGAGTCTAACTTGTCTCGTATACTCTTTATCTTCATGAATAATAAATTTAGGTTAATTTAATCTTTCATGAGAACCTTTTTAAAGTTTATTATTCCTTTTATATCACTTATTAACATGTTATAAAAATTACATAACTATTTAAGTTCATATCAGATGTTTTGTCGATATTAGGTACTTGAGTAAAAAATGAACTTATTTTGATGTAAATTGTTTATGTGTTAAAAATTACATCTTATACATAATATTATCCATTATTCAAATATTATATATATCCAAAATATATGTATTTATAATATCCATAATATTTGAATATAATAAATGAAATGCACCATTCGTTGATATGGTAGGTTGAACGTACACATGAACGTTACTTTCATTTCTTAGTCACATTAAAAGAAAAATAATTAATGATATAAATGTATATTATAATACCAGTATTACATTAATTTCATATATTTCTCATATGTTTAATAAAACCATACTTTGTATGTTCCATGTATATTAGGAACGAGTCATATCGCTTTGAGGGGGCGATAGTCTACACTTTCTCAAACGAAATTATCGTATTTACACAACATGGAAAGTGTAAAGGTTTGTTATAAATAAAAATTAAGTAAGAATAAAGATAATATAAATATAATATATATCATACATAAATATAGTATCCACCATAATGTCCACCATGAGAGGTGGTACGGGAAAATTGAACAATCATCGTTTCGTGAGGCAATAGTTCACTGTACACTGAAACAATTTGTTCGTTACCCATTAAATGGAGGTGTTTGTAAGTTTAGGTAAAAATATTATCATAACAACATCATAGTATATTTAGGATACATTATTTGTTATGTAATCATAAAAAAAAGAGTATAGGTAGTGGATAATTTAAATGAAACTAAAAAGAACGATAGAGGGCGTTACCTCTTAATCAGGTAACTTCTTTTGGTTTATACCAAAATGAATCCTTGGGAGGATTTATTCCCTAAGAAAGGATTATAGGATTAGGGGAGGGATTATAGAAAGACGTTTGGGTAGGGATTTTATGAACCAAAGGGTTCTTGAAGTGCAAGTATTAGAGAAGAGAGTGTACCTTTTTATAGGAACGGTAATGGGTACCCTTGGAAGCTCTTAAATTATTAAATTAATATAAATTAATTTTTTAATTAAAAATTCTCTAAATTTAGATATATCTAAAATAAGATGATTATAGGTCTAAATAATCTAATATAATAATTTTTAGACATGTATTTATTTTATTTTAAACCTTATATTTTCAGTTTACCCTTTATTATCCTCTTTTAATTTTAATTGTGGTAATAATACTTTAATTATTAAGAGGATATTAATTTGACTTATCTAGAGTAAATTTTCCATAATTTGACACTTAATGGGATTTTAGACATTATAATAGTCAATTTTTGATTTTAAAATATTTCTTGGGAATTTAAATAATTTAATAAATTTCTATTTCTACAAAACATCAATTATGTAAATATTTACACAATTCATTTTATTGAATTTAAATAAATTAAAAAAAAGAGAGATAAATTCGAATAAAATCATTGAATAGTCTTATAACATTTCATATTAACCTAGATAAGTTATGTATGACATAAATTATGTAAAATAATAATTATTTTTAATATTTATTATAAAATTTATTTGATTCCTTCATTAATAAATCAATCACTCCATCATCATTGTGTCATAATTAAATTTAACTATTTAATGTATAAAAGTTTTGAAAAAATTACCATTAAGTAGGAAATATTTTTATATTTATAATTAATATTTATAGTCAAAGATATCACTTATATAAACCCATATTTAAATTGGTTTTTAAGAAGATTTATGTTTATAACACTATCTCATTTACTTTAAATTAAAAGATATAAGTGTCATAATCACTCCCAAGTGGTTCTAAAAGGTAATATTTTTTCCCAAGGGTTGTCTTGGTTCTCCATATCTTATAAAATAGGATTATGAAATGTGTTAGGGTAGTTATATGTTATTGTAATATTATTTTTAACATTATTTACCTGATTTCCCCTTTAATCGTGGTAAATAAAAATAATTACTAAAGTTACTATCCATCTTGTAAAAAAATAAAAGGAAGATATTTATATTATTTAGGCCTTATTATTTGAAATATGTAATCCATTTTTCCAAATTTAAAACCTAGAATTTTTAGTAATTAATTTAAAATTAATTCCTGTTGTAAAAATGAGAAAACATGTTTTTAGAGAGTAAAACACCATCAAAATATTGACGTGTGTTTATATCCAATTTCAATGTGAAATTATTTTCAATGACTAATTTTGGATTAAATTATAAAAACTAATTTAAATATTCTTTAAAACCAAATTAAATTATAATCTAAAAATACAAATAAATTAGATGAAAAGTCAGTTTGGAATTAAAATGTCGTATTTTTCATTATTCATTAAAATATGAATTTTATCAGAAAAATACCAAAATTTAAACCAGAGTAAATTTTTATGTCTATATTCCAAATAAAAAGTTTATTTTTTCAAATATAACATTTAAAAGTGAAAAAACTAGATTTAATAGGGGTTCTTCATTAAAAGGCGATAAACCGATATTTTTAAAAACATAGTCCTTTTATCCGTAAAATTGAATTTGTTCTTATATAATATCTATAAAACATATAATATGAATTTTAAACATTATATTAAATATATTACATATATATTTCATTAATAAAATCCTATAAGAGTGATTTTATTATTTTATAAACTCACTTATTTTATATTAAATGTTTTTTTTCAGAAAAACACATCCTCTATATTCAATTGGTTTTTATTTAATTTATATTAAATTTGGTAACCAATGAATCATTTTATAAATAAGTGTAAACCATATTTTCAGAATTTATTTAATAATTTTAATTCCATCCATTCTAACGGTTAGTTTATAATGGTAACATTTAATTAATAATATTTAGTTGTTCATTTAAGCTCGATGTAGTGTATCATATACTCTTTTGAATGTAGTGATTCTTTCTTAAAACTTGGGATGTTACATGGAGTTTTATATTGAAAGTCATGGATCCTTTTATCTTCATGTAGGAGACCAAAAATTTTATATTTATATTCTTCACATGCTCATGTATTTCTGTGGTGCTACTAGAGAGATGCTTTGGCTTATTTAAATCTATACAATGTATATGAGAAGGGGATTTGATATCACCAAGATTGTTTATTTTAGCTCAAGAGGATATCTTGAGAAACATTAATTTTGATATAGAGAGTGGAAGCATGCTCCCATTCTGGAATATATCTCGAACAGTCCTTGTAACCCACTTCATGTATGGGGATGTCAAAATAATATTCATGAATGACAAGTCTAGATCCTTTAACTATTTCTAAAATATAATGAAGACCTACAGAAAGTTAGATCGAGAAATGAATTAACCATTAGAAGTGTTGTGTGTACCTTCCTAAATTCTAATTGAACCATTGTGGCCAAAAAATAGAAATTAATCTGGGAATTCCCTGGTGACACCTTCTGATGGAGTATTTAGGTGTTCCCATATGAAATAGAAAAATCTAGGGGATGTTTGATAACCTGGAAAGAAGAATCACTACTTTAATTTTAAATTGGAAAAATAGGTTTGTTTCCTTTGGGGGTAGGATTAAACATTCCAATTGTGTTCTTATATCCATACCAATGAATTATTTCACCATTATTAACCCACAAAGGGTACAATATCGAGTTAAAAAATACAGAATTTTTTTATCTTGGATAGTATGTAAGAGGGGATGTTTCTGTTAGGATATTGTTTTATTTTAAAATTTGAATATGAGAGATAGAAAAAGGGATAAAATATTTTAATATGAAAAAGATATATGTGGGATTAGATTTGAAAAAAAGAGATATGTGTGATTAGATATTAA
Source organism: Viscum album (assembly GCA_963277665.1). Lineage (NCBI taxonomy): Eukaryota > Viridiplantae > Streptophyta > Magnoliopsida > Santalales > Viscaceae > Viscum > Viscum album. Next base: position 510,972,392 of record OY728127.1, on the reverse strand, counting down.
AAAATATATGTCTCTTATCTTTAAAAGGTGTGGTGCATCCCTATATATATATATGAAGGCATTATAAAAAAGAAAAGGGGAGGGAAAAAAGATGTAGCTGCCTAGAGATAACCAGGAATAGGCTACCTCTTGTGTTAGCTTGTGCGAAGATAAGACGTAGACAATGGTGTATGATGATGGTGAGAGAATTGTCAATGATGACATGAATAGAGATTCACGATATTAACATGTATTGGAAGTATTATTGGTTTCAGAGATCAAGAGGTGTGTACCCATTGTTTTGATCTATGATACATCAAAATGGTACATTCATGGGTTAGGTGTGTTGTAAAAATTATTTTGGGTGTGGTGTGAAAATCCATCGGGTGAGTATGTAAAAATTTCTTATGGTGGAAAAATCTTTTGGGTGGTGTGTAAAATTATTTCGACTGATAAATGGCCTTCTGGTGAATTATATGGTGTTTTTCAACTTATTCTACTATAGCATCGGGCTTCACCTAAACAGTGTCACTGGGAATCATGAAAAAAGATGGCAAAGACCCTCAATGAAAGAGGTATTAAATTGAGAAATTTCATAGAGATAATTCATGGTATACATTCTAAATTTTCTTGGGATATAATTGAGGGTAAAACCATTTGGGCCAAATTTATGTGGGATAGGTATGGGGAGGAATGGAACAACTGGGGCGCTCATCCAGGTAGTCTCTTAGCCTTAGCAGTGTGCAAGCATAATTATCTCACTGTGTTAGAAGACAAGGTCTGCTAGGTGATTAGAAGAGGATATTTCTAACACTAGAAGGATAGATAGGAAAGAGTCACACACTTCTTCCTAGGATACCCGGTCTTGGTTATACTCTTTAAAAATTTTCATTCACATCCTGGTTTCATTTCTTCCACTCTCAATGAAGATAAAAAAATCATGTATGAATGCATTATCTTAAACGAAAATCATAAAAAATGCATTTTCTCAAAATTGACGTCTGGATTATTCTATGATCATGACTTTTTATCATCTTTAAATTACATATAGGAGAATGATAGGTGGTATATCCATATATGGTTCTATTATATATGGAAAAAATGAATTTCCTAATTGGGGGATTACACAATAGGTCCATCCTGATGGATGATAACATTTAGAAGAAGGGAGTTTAGATGTCCTCTTGCTACATGTTCTGTAATAACTCGAGCTCTCAGTCAGCTCAATTTTTTTTATTTTAGAGTGGTTGGGACATATATTTTTGTTGTTTGGTTGGATAATATCTAGGAATTTAAGTACAACATGAAAATGAGTCATATTATTTATCTTCATGGTTTCAGGGGACAGAGAATCAACCTAGTGAGGTTAAGATCCTTGGTATGGATTATTCTCTAGTCTGCTGGGTGGTATTTGAGAAGAGGAAATAAAGAGTGAGAAGGTACATGTAGTCCACACCTATTTTTTAAGGATTGTGTTCTATAATTGGTGGTAGATCTTGGGGTACTATTTTCTGGAGAAGAGGTCTTAGCGGTCAATAGAAACCTCCTCACTTGGGATTCTAATAGAGGCTATGATATCACTTAGGGGAGGTGGGTCAAGTGGAATACATCTTGACTTGGATTAAAATTAAATGTGTAAAGCTCATGAATGGAAGGATCTATGTGAGGAGGTGTGCTGGTTCATTATAGAACAGGGTCTGGGATCCTGGGTTTCATCGCTTATTATGGTTTGGAAAACTCAATTAGGGTAGAAACTAGAGCCTTACTTAGTAGGATTTATCTCTAAATCATCACAACATCAACATTTCCATTTTTTAATTAGACCCCAAACTTATTGCTAGATTCTTTCATAATAATTATAGGGCCCCGTGGAATTAAATTTATCTCATTAGGATGTGTAACCTTTAGATAGACCATGACATAGAAGTATTATACACCTAGAGAGAGGGAAACGTCACTATTGAATTTCTTACAAGTAATGGGATACCTGAAGATTGTCCTATCATTTACTATAGTACAATCACTACTGGAAATAAGATCTATACCAACATTTTTTGGGAAACCGTTGGTATAGTTCACTTATATGGACCTATACCAATAGTTTGTCCAGAACCGTTGGTATAGGTCACTAATTTGGACCTATACCAACGGTTTTAGACAAACCGTTGGTATATGTCCATAATAGACACCCTATACCAAGGGTTTTTCCTAAACCGTTTCTATACGTCCCCCCTATACCAACGGTTTTTCCAAAACCATTGGTATAAGTCCCAAAATCAATGAATCTATACCAACGGTTCTCAAAACTATTGGTATAGGTCTATAACAACGGTTTTTAGAACCATTGGCATAGTTATATTTATTTTCTATTGAATCTTCTTACAGAGAACATTAAATAAATCAAAATTTAAAATATTTGTGATATTACATATATATATTTATGAAATTATGTTCACAGAAGTCAATTTAGGTTAGTGGTTAGGTCGTTCAATCATAAACTAGAGGTACTGGAATCAAAACAAACCGAATGCTTCTTTTTTGAAATATATATACCAACGATTTTATGGAATTTTTGGTATAGATTTTTTATAATACTTATAAGAACAGTTTTGAAAAACATTGGTATAGACCTATCCCCATGGATTACTATCCAATGGTTCTCTAAACCATTGGTATAGGATATACCAATGGTTTGGAGGCCTATACCAATGGTTTCAAACCGTTGGTATAGAGTATTTTTGCATTAGTGAATATCATTACCAAATGATTGTATCCTTTTTTTCAGTGGTGATGCTCTTGGTTTGCATCATTTTAGACCCCCTTTATTTCAACAACCCATTAATAAAAATCCATTTGTAGTGAGATAAAAATAGTATTATAAATACCTCAATATCATAAGTATAATTAATTATTATATTACTATGGAAACCATTATTTATTTCTTCCCATTAACTTTGAAAAACAATAGAATGTTGATCCTACGTTTGTTTGGACTACCTCCTCTATAAAGCAATGGCTTCTATTTTTGACCACTACCTATCTTAAATAGTTATAAGGATAGAATTGAATAATAAATTATATATATAATATAATTTTTATTATGAATATAAAATTTATAATCCAACTTGTTTCCCTCTCATTCGTTGAGAATATAAATGTTAACCATGCGTTGCACGGACCACAACCACCATGAAGTAACATATCTCATTTTTTCTTATTGATTAATTTATATTTTTTAAAAAATCTTAAAATATGATTCAAAACTTTTAAATATATAAATAATATCATTATTATTCAATAATAATGGTATTATTCCAAAAGACAATACTTTAATAACCATACTCATCCATTAATTATGGCATGTTCATATTTAGGTTAGTCTAACCACCAAATTCAACAATACTATACAGTTATATAATGGATGACTATGAATATTTCATGAATAATGATATATGATATTAAATATTAAATATTTTTTTCGAGAAAGGTAAATTTAATATTAAACACATTAATTAAGATATCACTATTCATTTTTTAAAAATCATTGAAACTTGATTTTTTCCAATTTTTATTACAAAAAACATAAATGAAAATATTAGAGGATGATATTATAACTCTATAAACTATCATAAAAAATTAATTCCAATAAATTTTATCATATGGGAATGATGAAATTTGGGAGAATATTGAATAACAAAAATGCTACTGCAAATCAATTCAGTGGATGTTATGAAATATGGTAAGGGTTTCATTGTCTCATTATCAAATCCATGAAACATGTTAGTTATTATACAAAATAATGTCTCTTATAATATGTATTCACTTTCCCATTACCTTTTTGAATAATGAATATCTTTCATTTCAAGATATTTTAATGTCCATTTCCTGGTATCCCCCTTATGTTCCTTGATTCTAATGATACCATTACCATGAGTGTTTTTGTTAATTTGACTCCCTTAATTGAATTAAATTGATTATTGTTGAATTTATTTCCTCAAATATTAGTTTCTTCCTCCATAAGACTTTATTTTATGGTAATTTCTCTCCCTATATAGTTAAAAATTACCATTTAATTCAAATATTATATCGTTATAAAATTTATTTTTAAAAAAGTATATCATTGTCAAGAATAATTTCTATCCTCTTTAATGATTGATTTCCCTCCTTATCTATATTTTCCATTCCCTCCAATATTATCCTCTATAATTATAAAGTAAATTATATGTTATCTTTTGTAACCTTCATATTTACTGTCTTTTATTTTAAAAAAGATGTTTTATTACTACTTTTATGATGTGGATTTTTATAAAAGTTATTTCAAATTACTAAAAAGGTTTTTCATCCTTTCAAAATAAATTTTTTTATCTTCCACTCTAGATTTATTTTATCTTATATTGAATTTTATATTTGTAAATTAATTGTATTAAAAATATTTCACTCAACCTTTTTGAAAACATTATGTATTTTTTCAAGGATCAATTATTGAATATTCATTTTAAAAGTAAATGTTTTCAAAATAATTTCACTTCAAATTTTTGAAACCTTTATGTGTTTTCAAGGATTAGTTATTTATAATTGTTTCCAAATATTAATTTCTAAAATGAGTTATTTTAATTCCCCAAAAGTAAATTTTCTAAAAATTTATTTTCCAAGAGAATTCTACTTCATATTTTATACCAAATACAAAATATTTTACTAAAAACCCTTTTATTATTTCACTTCCATTTTTATCTTTGTGTCTAAAGGATTTATATCTTTATATTTTGTATTTCATAAATCACCTACCAATGTTATTATAAAATACTATTTTTGGGGTGATTAAATTTTGGGTATCGACTATTTATATTCTTGAGTTCAATTTTTGTGGAGCCATATGGAAATGTCGTGAATCCTATTTTTATTTATATAGGTTCTTTTTTATGTGATGAATGATTATTATCAATGGGTACAAAAATTTGTGGATAATTATGGTTGGGGTCCTATATCTCCCACCAATGAATTATTTAAGTTTTTAAATATAAGAAGACAAGAATTTTTTCCACTAGCATGATCACATATGGCTTTGTTCACATAATTGTGTGTGAACATGATTTCTTGTGTATTTATTCACATGTTTGGAAAAGGACATGATTCTGTACAGATTTTTTCAAATGATTATGAATGTAAATGATCATTTATAGGTTTTTTAAAATTATTATGCATAGACATGACCGAGTATAGATTTTTCTCATGATAGTGTATTGACATGATGAGGCATGGTTTTGTTCAGATGATTATGTATGGGCACGATTGCATATATCATTGTTCATATGATTTTGTGTGGACATGATCATGTATAGATTTGTTCACATGATGGTTCATGGACATGATTGTGAATGGACATGATCATGTATAGCTTTGTTTTAAAATATTATGTGTGGAAATGATCAAATTTTTCTTTGTTCACAATGTCATTATTTATGGTACTTATCCCACATTTCTGTATCATATTCCTTGATTATGATATAAAGATCATGTTTATTATCTCTTGATTTAATGCTCTTCTTCTGTGGTATATTTTTGTCCGTTTGAGATTACATGTACATCTATCAAGAATTGTTGAAAAATCTTATTGTTCCATGTTATTTTTAATGATATATTTCTCTACTACTCATGTTTTATCATATTAATATGATCTAACATTTGATGGGATACTGATGAGTATTCCCTTACTAAGAATTTAAGCTCATACCTTCCTTATATCTCCCTTCCTAGAGGATATTAAGATAATTTTGACCAAGAATATTTATATAACAGGGTATTGGATAGTGTTATTAAAGAGAAATGTCCACAAGTAATGTTAAATAAGTTTATTATGTTGATATTCCTCAAATAAACTAAACCTTTTATTATTGGTATTGTGAAATGATTTATGAGATGTAATGTTTGTCTTATAAATATATTTTAAAACAAAGATATATTTATCTTGGTTTTATATAGTTGGTATTAAAGTAGGTTTTCATTATTTTTAAGGATTAATTTAGTTACTTTTAGGTAATAAAATATGATATATTTAGTGAAAACCCCATGGATAAGTCGAATGGATATGTCAATGTATAAGATAACATCCATAAGTTTTGGTAAAGTACATATTGTTTGGTTCTATTATAAATTACATTCATTTATAGATACGAGAAAGTGGATGTGGATATAGAAACGATTCACCTAGAGGTAATATCCTTGAAGAAGTTTGATTGAGTATCAAATTAATCTTTACACTAGTAAATGACAAGTGGGCCTAAGACTTCACACCTATCTATAAAATCTTGGGAACATTCCCTTTATGAACCAATATGAAGGATTAAAATATATTGTACTTCGATGTTAAATAAGGTTAGAAAAACTAATTAGAACATGAACCTAAACAAACTAGGATAAATTTAATGAGTGATAAGATTGTGTAATTATATCGTAGCTGTACCAAAAAGTATCATTTTTTTGAAATGAAGGTGCCATTGGAGAGTACATATTTAGATCGATTTTTCAAAAGATAGTTTATTCCAATTTTATTTGATAGTATAATAACTATTATTGATTTACTATTTGGTTGTTCATATGATAATGAAAATCATGCTATGAAAGGAATGTCCCTATAAACTACTAAAGAATCATATTTGGGTTAAATAATTTCCTTATCCTACTAAGGATAGTGAGGTTGATATCTGAGTAGAAGATTTATCTTGAGTTTCTTATGGGCCCCTTAACTTCCACCTTTAGTGAACCATAATTAATATTACAGGGATTAAATTTATTTAAGGAGGGACATAATTCCCATAGATTTTTGAATATATATATATATATATAAATTAAATATTATGTTTAAGTGCTTTCTCTACATGAAATAAATAAATAAAGAAATTAATGATGTATTTTTTTAATAAAATTTAATAATAATAAAACTTATTGAAAATAAAAAATTACAATCAATTATAAAGTGTATTAAGAAGTATGATTAAGAAAACTTAATGTTTTCAAAAGTATTTTTTTAATAAAAATCACATTTTCTTTATGTATATTGAATTTTCATTTAGAAGAATTTTTTTTTTAATTTTTAAATTTTAATTTTAAAAATTAAATTACTTTTTACATTCAATACATCAAAATTATCATGAGGTGAATTTTTATGTTTTTTCTAAAATAATTGATTTTCATGTGACTAGTAAAAATTACTGACTTTGATAATACAATCACTTTTATAAAATAGAAATGGATTAAGAGGTTTTAAAAATATTTTTTTTCTAAAAATTATATATTGATAAATTAAAATAAATAATTTAAGAAAATAAAAATACTATTTTGGGTTTATAATACCCATGATTAATATTTTGGAAAGTTATGTAAAATTTTACTCTAAAAACTGTTTGGATTCACTTATATTAAAAATTAATTTTTCTCACTTTTAAAAATTAAACATAAAAAAATATATTTAATATTTAATATCAAAATTTTCATATTATTTATTAATATTAATTTTTTTATTTATAAAATATTATTACTAGGATTAAAGTTAATTACTACAATAAATGTAAACATTCTATTTTAAAAGAATTATTTTTTAATAATGTGTAATTTTCATTTAATAAAATAAACTAATATATTATAAAAAATAAATTTAACAAATTTTTTAAATATATGTTTAAATATATTTTCACTAATTTTATTGGTAATTGATAATAAATAAGATTAAGAACACTTAATAGAGAAGACAACATTTTTTTTGCAAAATAACTTTTCTATATATTAAATATTTTAATTTAATAGATCGTTTTCTATTATTTAAAAGTTTAATTAGAATATATGGAGCCTAAATAATATGTTATAGAATAAATATTTCGTTTTAAAGGTTATATTATATTTATAATAAAATATACACTTATAGGGTAAAAACTAGTTATCCAAGTAAAAACCAAAATAGTAAAATGAAAAAATAGTAAAAGGATTGAAACATATTTAAAATATGTGTTAAAATGAGTAATGGTGGATTTATAGACCTTATATAACCTATATATACTTTATTTATCTCTTTTTGATCCATTTACCCAAGAACAATGTCAATCTATTATTGAAAAATAATGGGTATTCATAAAACATCCATTTTCTTCACTTATAAAAGGGGAACACTTGCACCACATCATTCCATACCTATAACTTATAATTTAATATTTAAAATATTCAAATTTTATCCTCATAAAAAATATCTTAGGTTTATAATCCTATGACCTTATTTAGTTATCCCAATTCCTTTAATTTTAATGATACCTTCAAGAGAAACTTCAAGGTCCCAATGGGAGTATTACTTAATCCTTAACATTTTCTTCTTAGTTTTTTCATTTAAAAACCTATACTAAAAATTGTAATATAATGAACTATGTATTATTATTATGATATTTTATTATTATATTAATTTAGAAAACATTATTTATTCCATCCAATCCACTGAGAAAAATAAAAGAACATCTATAATGCATTGGTGTGAACTACCACCTCCACAAAGCAACATCTTCCATTTTTAACCCCCACCAATCTTTACTGGTTAAAAGTTTATAATTGAAGGATAAATGTTAAATATATAATATAATTATTATTATTAGTAGAAAATTTATAATGTACCTTCTTTTCCTATCATTTTTGAGAAATGAAAATGTCAACGGTGTGTTGTATGGATACCACCTCCACAAAGGAATCCATATAATGTTTTCATGTATGCTATTTCTTATTTAATAAAATGTCTTAAAATATGCTTAAAAAGTTAAAAATTTCTAAATGATATCATTATTATTCTATAATAATGTTATTATTCCCAAAGAAACCACTATTATAACCACACTCATCCATTAAAAATGGCATGTTAATGTCTGGGTTGGCCTAACCACATACCTATAATATGATATAAAATAATATAATTTTTGAATATGGAAACTTAATTAATGATTATATATGATATAAATAAGTAAATAATTTTTTGGCTTTGGTTCTATAATGGTAACTTTAATATTAAACTCATTAATTATGATGCCATCGTTTATTTTTTAAAAATCAACAAAACGTCCTGGTCACAAATTTTATCTTGAAGAAACATTGATAAAAAAACTAATTGGATGAAATTTTCACTATATAAACTATCATTATATATAAATTTGAGTACCTTTTAAGATACAAGAATGATGAAATCTGGGTGAATAACTATGAACAAAACCCCTTATTACAAAAATAGTTCAAAACAATCAAGACAACTCACACTCAATATTTGAAATATATAATAACTAACTAATATTCATGTATAAAATAAATATAAATAAATTTTATAAAATTTTTGAGATATGAATAAGGTTATAAAATAAATGATTAAGATATTTATTTTTCTTGGATATTAGATTCAGGAGGTTTAGTGAAATTTAAGAATTAAGGTATGAGACGTGTTTGTTTTTTCACATCATCATTTATCCCATATAGTGTATTCACATCCCCATTTCCTTCAAGTATAATTAATATATTTGATTTCATGATATTTGAACGTTCATTTCATGGTATCCCTATTATTTTATTTTATTATTACATTAAAATTACTGTGAGGGTTTTAATTTACTTAACTCCATTTATTGTGTTAAAATACATATTCTTGAAATTACTTCCTACAAGATTGGTTTCTTCTACCCTAATATTTTACTTTATAGTACTTTATGTTCTTGTCTAGTGGAAAATAACCTTTTAATTAAATTCTTTAACCTTGATAAATTTCTCTTCCAAAAATTATATTGTTGTTTATAATAATTATCATCTTATTTAATGATGGTTTTCCCTCATTATCCAAAATTTCCTTTACCAACAATGTTATATTTTATAATTAGAAAATATAATATGTGTTATCTCATGTGACCTTTATATTTCCCATCTCATTTATAAAAATGATTTTTTTTTTACTCTTTTTAAGATGTGAGCTTTCAAAAAAGGTATTTCAAAATATTAATGCGGTTTTCCATCCTTTAAAATTAAAATGTTTTTTTCTTCCACAATAGGTTTGTTTTGATAACCTATATTTAATTTAAAGTATAAAATATTGTAAATATCTTTTCAAAATTGTGTGTTTTATAAAGTTTTCCCTTTACATTTTTGAAATCTTTATGGCCTTTTTAAGGTTGAAATATTTAATATTGTTTTAGAAGTAATAGTTTTCAAAAATGTTTTCAATTTACATTTTTGAAACATTTATTTATTTTTAAGGCTTAATTATAGAAATTTACTTCGAAATATTTATATTTAAAAATCATTCTTCTTAATTTATCAAAAGGCACATTTTCAAAAATGAATTTTCAAGGATACCATAACTTCATCTTTTATGCCAAAGATAAAATATTTTTATAAAATCTATTTTTATGATTTCCCAACTATTTTCCTATTTTTATCCGAGGGCTTTATTTCCCTGAAAATTATATTTCATGTATTAACTTAAAAATATTATTATGAAATACTATTTTTGGAGGATTAAATTTTGGGTATCAACCATTTAGATGTGGCACACATATATATGGATAATGATGGGTGGGGTCCAATATCTCCCTTCAATGCATTGTTTAAGTTTTATTGTCTCATAAGATAAGAATGTTGTTTATAGAAATTACCACCTATGTGTTTTTTCACATGATTTTGCATGGAAATGATCACATATGTCTTTGTTCACAATATTGTGGATGGAAATGATCACGTATATGTTTTTTGACATTATTGTGTGAGGACATGTTTATTTATCAATTTTTTCACATGATTATGCATATACATGATCATGTACATATTTATTCAAATGATTGTTCATGGATTTGATTTTTTGTAGATTATTTCACATGATTCTATATGTAAAGGATCACATATAGATTTGTTCACCTGATTGTGGATGGACATGATAATGTATAACTTTGGTCACATGATTGTGTGTGGACATGATCCTATATATATTTTTTCACATAATTGTGCATGGACATGATTATGTATACCATTGTTCAAAAGATTATGCATGGACATGATTTTATTTTTCTTTGTTCATAATTTCATTGTTTACTCTAATTATTCCACATTTTATGTTGCATTCCTATCATTGTCCTTTATGGATCCTATTTATTATCTATCGATTATACAATATTTTTATGTGGTATATTCCTATTTATTTGATATTACATGTCCTTATATAATGTTTTATGGAAATTATTATTGTTCCATGTTATTTTTTAATAATAAATTTATCCCCTTATCATGTTTACTCAAATGCTAATGATCAAGACTTTTGATGACATGTTGATGAGTTGTTTTCTTATCATGTGTTTAATCTCTCCCCTTTATTATATTTTCATTTCTTAGGCTATGAATATGAGTATAACCTATTATATGTCTACAATGGGATCTTGAATAATTCAATTATTGAGAAATATTCATAAAAATAATTAAATAATTTTCCCATGTAGCAAGTATTTAAAGACACAAAACTATTCATTATTGGGATTATAATATGTTTTATGATATGTAAGTTTTAACTTATAGAAATATTCTAAAATAAAGATATGTTTATCTTTGGAATCTATAGTGGTTTTCTTGTATGATCCAGACACATTGAGGATGTAGGCTAGTGAATGGATGGGTGAGGTTCTTAGGTTGGGTCTTGCTAATCTAACCTAGATGGAGACACATATTCCTAACATGAATTACCAAAGTGTTCCAAATAGAACACCTTGGGAGTATCTATGTGGTTAGAGAATTTATCTTTATGGAGTCTTTGTGACTTCTTCCCTGGGCACCCTTCTCTACAAAGTAAAAAACCCATCCCAAGTGTTTTTCATATAGATTTAAATGGTATGATCCATTCCTCTATCCAAGGATGTTTATGTGGAAGATTTAGAAGACTATGTAAGTTAAAATTTGGAACAAATGGTGGGGTTTGGTCATGATTAATAGAGAATTTAGACCTTCATTACCGTCATCATTTTAGTTGAGTGTTATTCTCAATAACTGTGTGTTTTATTCTATCTGTTAAATGTTATCCCTATCTTCAGTGTTCCTACTATGTGATACTTGGGGGAAAAGTTATCTACATGGGTCAAATTTTTGGTAGATGGAATAGATTGAGCAGTATATATTTTTTAGAGTCTTTTAACTCCTCACAAAACCCTTGGATTAATTCATGATGAATAATACAATTAGATAGAGGCATTATATTTATTGGAATCTTATGTAATATGAGTGTCACCCTTATTACTCATGATATTTGGATCATCATGTGTCTGTGTTGAGGTTATTGGGATTAACTATCATTGAATGTTGTGTTGGTGATTGAGAATATTCTTTTTCCTTGTGAACATAGGGTTTTAGATCATATCTAGTTTTCCTCTTTATTTTTCACCTTTTTACCACTTATACTAGGATTTTGAGCAGACATTTTTCATTATGTTTCCTTTTTTAGTATTTTGGGAATCCTTCTATGAATTTTTATACTCACCCATATATATGATTTATGCCCACACCTATTGTGTTTGTGCAGATAACACACATGTTCAGAGATTTTCTATGTATATGTGGAACTAACGTGTCTTGTTTAGTGATGGATCATGGTGAAACTTGTTTATGTATGATCGATCATGGTGGTTTATGATGGTAAAAATATTCGTTGCGACTATAGAAAGTTATAGTACATGCAATGTGGTAATGATGTATTAATTATAGTGTTGATCAGATTCAAGGACTTTTCATATATAAAAAGTATTATTTATTTTACCTATTTGTGATGCTCTCGCATCCACTATAACATGCATGTGTTATATATAAAGTTAATTTATTTACTCATTTCATAATGGTGTTACTTGTTGTTGTTATAATCTGGAAATTTGTATTTTTGTAGTTTAATTTAAGATAAGGCCTCCCGTATTTGGATATTTTTCTACCTGATACTATTCTTTAGACCATATCCTATTGGAGGTAGTCTTAGGGTGTAACTATCATATTTACATTGGCTCTGGTGAGTCCTCGTTTGGTTAGGTCGGGTTATTAATTTTAGAGATAATTAAAAAGGAAATATAATTAGGGTTTGATCAGTTATAATTATAGAATATTCGAAATTTTAAATCTATTATCATCAACAAAGTTCAATATATAAAATTTATAGATCATAATATAATAAGAATTTATTAGCTTAATAGTTATGGTTATACTATTTTTTTAATAATGCTGTAAAACCTGAGTAATTTTTAGTTTCCACAAGGGGGGGGGGGGTTGAATTAGTGGAACCCTCATTTTATGAATTTTATCACCATTTAAATTCAAAATCTCAAACTTGTTGAGGTTCTAGATCCAATCAATATTATCTCTCAATCTCACCTTGTGTGCAATAGTAAAATAATAGAGAGCAGCATATGGTATTTATAATGTCCGACAATGAAAGGCCTACTCCTTTCCATGTTGTTTAGAATCCCCAACATGGATTCTTGTCACTATATCTACATGTTAATACAACTGGTTAGACACCCTAGTTACTAACTCTATACAATTGGTTTGTCACCCCAATTGCAATCTATCTATCATTTTTTTGACACCCCAACTACTCTTCTTCTCTAATTGGTTAGACACCCCAATCACAAGACTCAAATATCTAGTTAGAAACCCAAACTAAAAACTTCCTATTTATTGTTTATATAGAGATAAAAAGATCTTCTTTACTGATAGTATTCCTCCAAAATAAATCTAGATTCCCCTTTTCTTGTATACAATGCTTCAAGGTATTCAACAGATGTATTGAGTAATCTTATTGACCTCAAAAATCATTTCTGATCTTGAATGATATGAATTATCTTCTTCAAATTCTTGGTTACATGAAATAATATTATTCAAGAATTATCCAACATTAGATCACTCGTAAAATTATTCAAAGGATATTTCAATATTGTACATATTTCTCATCACCTAGATGCAAATATTTATACAAAACAATTGTTCATGGGATCTTAATTATTAATTTATTTAAAATCCTCATTAATTTTTCATTTTAAATCTTTAATTTAATTATTTTAATGAATTAAAAAATTTCTTCCTCATTTAAATATAAATACCTATTTGTTTATAGATATTAATATTTTTTTTCATGGTTAATACCCCATAATTTTCAGGGGTGTTCTTTTTCATGAAACTCATAAGGAATAACTATGGATTCAGGTATCTTTATTTTTGTGCTATGGACTTCCATCATGGATGCATGAAGTGTGTGGATTTCATATTTAAATGAACCTAAAGGATTCAAATTTCCTTATATTATCACACCCTTGACTGAAGACTCAATCTGCATGCATGCTTCTCAAAATAGATGCCCGATGACTCATGAATCTCCATTCCTCATGTGGTTAAAAAATACCACACATCACGTAATATTAAATAACCCACCATTAAAATTCATCAAAGAATTGGACCAAGATCCTTCTTTATGTGGTCTCAATATTCTTTATTCATACTCAAGAGTTAACTTGCATTAAATCTTATGTACTCATGTTGCATTCACTAGTTTTTCTAAGGTGGATCACAGGATGTGGGTTCCTTCTTTTAATGCAGTCAATGTATATTCATTCAACTAAAACTGTATAAATATATTATTTTGATATTACCTATTCATTTATATAAATCTCTTACTTTTTTAAGGCTCTCTATTATCCAATGGCATCAAATATTAGGATTCCCTATTCATGAATGGAATTAAAAGAATATCATGTGTGATGAGTTCCTCAGACTCATCTAGAAGTCAAGAGATCATTGTGACCATTGGTTGGATTCATGGAAGTTCATCCATGAGTTACACAACTCATAAATGGAATAAATACCTCATTGAAAAGACCTTATAATGAAGGTGGAGGAAGATGATGATGCTCCTCTGATCGGATAACTTAGATTATCTAGATCAGATGGACACAAAAATGTCTGTAACATTTTAATCATAGAAAAAATAACCCATGTTCACTTGTCACACATCGAATTGGAATTCTTTTGGGTTGTATTATATTAATCAATAACTCCCTTTAAGTATCCAAAAGTGTGTGTGATGTCCACACCCAACCGATTCCTTTCCATACTTCTATCCAACTCCATGAACCATCTCCCATAGATATTTTATACATGACACATGCACATATTATACACATACGTGATATCCTATAGGACTTATACATGGGTATATCTCTCTAATACCATATAAGATACCTTTGGTAAGCTCTCCCATGGGCCACACCCTTGGGTTCCCTAACAGTGGTTGAGGTATATCCTTGGTGGATCACATAGTTCACCTAATATTTTTAATATAAGGTTCATTCAAAGAGTTTTAAAAATATTCCACCAAGCCTTTCTCAAATAATATGGCAGGATATAATGAGAAATCACTTCTCAACTATCTCTTATTCCTCCTAAATTATTCTTCATGTAATAAGTAAATAAATTTTAGGGTAATGTCTTAAATTATCACGCAATAATAAAAATATTTCACAACCTTCACTTCCTTCCTCATGTAATATATAATTTCTTTTTTCATGTAAACCTTAATTCCTCTTCTTCACTTCATAAAAATAATCATTTTCATGGTATTAATATTTTTGTATATAATGTGCTCTCTTAAGAACATGTATTTGGCATTTAAATATCATCTTCAAAAAATGTTAGAGTTAACCTTAAAATTTTATTAAGAATGACATCCAATTATATCAATTAAATCCTTAATAATTTTCTAAGAATGTACACTTAATCTTAAAACACATATGAACTCACTAACAATAAATAAAACCCTCGGGCATAACAATCTCTCCTTTTTCTTTGGTTGTCAATAAACTCTAACATCATAAAATTCAATATGTGGAAACATCAATTCTACCCCCTTATTGAAAACAAATTAAAATGATAATTGGGGTTTATTTTCATGTTATCTTTCTTCTAAAAAATATCTTCACATATTTTAAAAGAAATAGATGATATCACTTGATAATTAGCAAAAAGACATTATATAATCAAATCTATGTCTACATGGTCTAATCCAGTGTAGAAAAAAAGAGTGAAATAACCATGGTTGTCTAATATATCCATAACATATACTCACATATGATATCAATCTCATAATTTCTCAATTATAAAAATGTGGGTAAGATATATCAATGAAATAAAAAATCCTACATATACTATAAAAACATATCAGAAAGTTCAGATTCACAAGAATAAATCACCATTTGTATAATTTTCCAATCAACCAAGCACCCCTTAATTAATACAATTAAGGAAAAAAGGGATGAAAGTGTGATTGGAATACCTCAAAACTCATCTAAGACCCCCCTTAAGGGATGAAAATTTTATTTCTATTTTATGGATTCTAGTATAATTGATGAAAAACAATCTTATGATGATTTCCTAAAGTTGTATCCTTAAACATGTCTTTCAACTCCATGCATTATTAGTTCAAAACACATAAAATAAAAGGGAACAAGTAGTGTCCTATTGTTTCTTTAGAATATACATTCAATGAGTGGGTTTTATGTCATCCTTTATTTCTTATTCTTTATAAGATCACTATGGGATATGATTTCCTTTTAGGATATTTTTTATTCTATATCATCACTATAACATGATGAATCAAATCCTTTACCAACATGAGAAAAGAAAGTGAATTCATCATCTGATTCACTGGATGTATCATTTTTCTACCTTTTCTTACTAAACTTATCCTTTTGAAAATAGAGTACTTATTATTCTTATACCCTTTATTTCTCTAGGGTATCTCCTCATCTTTATCAAATTCAGATTGAAATTATTTTTCTTTTCCAGGACACTCAGTAGAAAAATGTACATGGCTATTAAAATTCCATCACTTTTGTGATTTTTTACTTTCCCATTATATTTAAAAAACCTTTTTGAAATAAGAGAAAACATATATTTAAAATAGTCTTCACCGTTCACATCTTCAGAATCACTAGATTCAATAATTTATTATTCAATAATTTTTCCCTCTATCATGGAATAAATGCCCATTTTAATGTTTTATTTCTTCTTGAAATATGGAATTTTCCTTATATCATATGCTATGAGAATGTTTCATAGTTCATCAAAAGACAAATCATCTCTTTCTTCTTGAGTTGATATCTTTGAATCAAAATGAACTAAAAAAGTCCTCTTTAGTTTTTTACAATGATAGAGTCATCCAAATTTAAACGAAATACTTGAATGTTGATAACTATCTCATTCACTCAGGCGAAATAGTCATCAATATTTTATTTACAATTCATGTTAATGTCTGCAAACTTACTAATCCTGACTTATAGTTTGGATTCCTTGACTTTTATGTTTCCTTTATAACTTATTTTTTTGTTTTTCCTAGATTTTATTTGTAGTTTAAAGACCCACGACCTTGGTATATACCTTTTCTAATAAAATTCATGAGGATGTAATTTTTTTCCATTCCATCAACCACAAAATTCCTCTTATCAACATGATTCATGGGAGCATCTTCAGAAATTGGTGTGAAACCTATTTTAGTAGAATATATTACTTTAATTACAATTTATGTGATATAAATAAGTATTCTATTTCTCCAATTATAATAATACGATCCATTGAAAGTAGGAACTCCTTGGATATTTATATAATTGAGATTCTCTATTTTTATGGAAACTTCTTAGATCCTTAGAGGTGACCTTTGCCAATAATACCAATTATAGATGCTGATTATCAGTTAGGTTCTACTAAGAGGTGGGGTGGGGGGGGGGGGGTGAATCCATGGTACCCTGATAAAATCATTATTTTTTTAAAAATAAGGAAGTGGACACTGACACACAACAGACACACTAAAAACACATAAGGGGGTCATAGGTGATGTAAACCAAGAGCATCCCCTTGGATAAATGACAAATAGACCATGGGAAGCCACCAAATACTATTATAGACAATAAGCGGCTCCTCTGAGCTCCCCAAGCCGGTGAGCGCATCAACAACAAAGTTAGATTCCCTCTAAACATGATGGATCTGTTGAACCTAACTCATATCTGATGAGAATCTTCTGGCTAAGTAACTTAGGCTCTATGGCACCTCACAGATCCCTTTGACCATATTGACCAGAGCCTCCGAATCAGACTCAATGACATCCTCCTGCAAACCCAACCTCTTACATACTATGAGCCCTATGATAAGAGACCTCATTTATGCCCCCAGAGAATTTCTTGCCCCGAAGAAGGTGCTGAAACCCACCAACATAGAGCCACATGAATCACAAATCAGGACCCCTCCTCACATAATCCCACTCCTATAGGAACCATTCATGTTCAGTTTTAACCTGAACATGGGGGGGCTCCAACGAACCCACCTTCCCCCATCCCACCTGTCGAACCGGCTGAGCATGGATTGTTGAGGAAGTTGTAGAAGGATGGAGAGGCTTTTCCACCCATGATGACCAAAACTAGCTCAATTATGACTGCCTTTTACTATATCTAAAGGTACCAAACTGAGGGGTGACCGCCCCTCCTTGCCTGGTTCCTTGCCTCCCAATGAGTCTAGCAGATAGAAGAAAGAGAACAGGCTCGAATCTTTATCTCAATCGCACTAACCCCCACCCCGTGAAACCTGGAGGTCATGAAGATGTGGAAGGAAGCCTGGGGCCATCTACAGAAGGAATGAGTGGAGAACATGGACCAGAGGTGGAAATCCCATTTTCTCTGAAAGAATAGGTGCAACGTTTATTCCATTTGTGGTTTCTCACAGCATAGACAACCGGACGCCAAAGGAATGCCTTTCCTTTTAAGACTCTCATTCATCGATGAGGTAGAGTTCCTAATCCTAAAAAAAAAGTTCATTTTAGTGGGGAACTCTTTGCACCAAAACTTTGAGGACCACTCGTCCAGGTTCCCGTCTGTAACATGTAGTCGATTGTAATTCTGGATTGAGAACTGGCCCAAGGACGACCCTATGAAAGAAGACCTATTCACATCATTATTCAGGTTGATGATATCAAAAATATCCCTATGGTTCTAATTGAGAACAACATAGATAAAATATTGGAATCTGCACACCTCCTTGAAGGAAACCATAGGTATGGGGCAACCAGGGAAGAAGAGTGGGATGCCCTCCCAGTTTGAACTTCAAAAACTAACCTCGCCGTGACCAATAATAAAAAAGGATGCACCCTGAAGAACCTTTAAATGGAATATAATATCCTTATAGAGCATAAATAGACCAGGCCCAAAGGGCATGAGGGACCCACCATCCCACACGTATCATCCATTGAATAAAGAATCCCATAAGGAGTCTCTATTAACAACCTCCCATTCCAACCGCACCTGCAACCCTTGCATGTTACCAAAAATGTCACAGAACCCCACCCCACCCTCACCTATAGGCCTCACCAACTACCTCCAGGAGGCCCAATGGCACCACACCTCTTTATTTACATCCCAAAGAAAAGCAGTGCAAGTTTTCTCCATCCTTGAAATGATACCCTTTAGTGCTTTTATGATAGAAATGATGTGAATTGGGATGGAAGAAAGCACACTATTGATCCATGAGACCCTCCCCGCAAATGAAAGGAACATTCTATTCTAGTTGGTGATTCTTCCTAGAGTTCTACTGATTTCCCCATCAAAGAAATGGTTTTTTATACATCCATAGGATAGGGGAATAATAATGTAGATCATTGGGAAATTCTACCTTTGGCACTCCAGAATTTCCTGGATGTCCCTATAGTGATGGTCTGAACACTTGTTAGAAATAAAAACATGACTTTGAGTATTTAATACCTTGGATACTCAAGGTCTCATAAGTGTGCATGATCTCTATAAAGCCTTGCAATGACCGCCTCTTCCCATTCAAGAACACCAGGATGTCATCAGCAAACATGAGGTGGGAAACACCCTCCGAACCACCGTAGGAGACAAAAGAAGATAAACTTCCCTCTAAAAAACCTCTATGAAGGTTTCAGAAGAGAGCATCCTATGCAAGGACAAAGAGGCTTAGAGATATGGGATCACCTTTCCGAACCCCATGCACCATCTTGAAGAAACCAAAATCCTTCCCCATAAAGTAAATAGACAGCCAAGGGGAGGAGTTGCACCAGAATCAAAGATCACAAAACCATTCCTTGAATCCCATCTTCCTCATAACCCAAATCATGAAACTACATTCAATAGTATCATAAGACTTGTCCATATCTACATGAAGAATGACATTAGAACATATTGAATTTTTGTTGATATCCCAGACTAGTTCACTTGCGATGCCCACAGCCCCTTGGATGCTCCGACCTTTGATAAAACCATGTTTTTCCCTTGATACAAGCCTTAGAATCACACTGATGAGCCTTCATGAAATAAGGCCAGCCAGAATCTTATAGGAAATTTTACACAAAAAATGGGCCTATATTGTGTGAGGCTGGAAGGGTCCTTGACTTTCAGAGTAAGGGAAACCCTGGAGGCACAAATTCTTCTTTTGGGGGCACAACCTCGGAAAAAATCCTGGATGGCCTCCACCACCTGAGGCCCCATGATCTCCCACGTACCTATATAAAATGACCCTAGAAATCGGTTCAGTCTAGGGGATCTGTCTAGTGACATCCCCATGACTGATTCCTTAATCTTCGCTGAAGATGGTATCTCCATCAACAGCGAATTGTCAATCCCCTACACCAGTTGTGGAATGCAACCCAAGAAGGCACCAACCCCCTCCTCAGCACATTGATCCTTCCTGAAAGGCCACCCACTGCCCAGAACCTTTTCATAGTGGTCCAGAGCCATACGACCAGAACCACCTATGTCTGAAGTGAACACCTCGTTACCCAGGTTGAGGATGAGTTTCATCCTACTCTTTTCCTTCAGACAAGCGTAAAAAAATGCACTATTCTTGTCCCCCTCCTTAAGACATCACATTCAAGACCTTTACCTATAGGACCTTTTGATTTTAATATATTTCTCAATAAGAAAGATAAGTTTGTCTCACAAAAACGTAAACCTATTATCATTCCAGTTGGACTAACACTCTTCCTCCAACATCTCGATATCTAACCGAATTCTATCCACTCCCGTGCTGTCCTGAGGTCTCTCGACCAACCATGTTTGGATATCCTTCTTTAAACACTTCAATCAGTTTTCAAGACCACACCATGACCTCCTTGTTTCCTCCTGATCCCACGAGTTCTTCACCATTCACCTAAAACCCTCCACCCTCTGCCAGTTACTATCATAATGGAAAGCCATACCTCTAGTAGGCTCCCATAGAAGAACCACCAAAAGTGGGGCATGATTAGAGAGATAGTGGGATAAGTGGGCGACCGAGTATTGCGAGAAGGAATCCAAGACTTGAAGATTCGATAAACACCTGTCCAGTCAACTTCAAATGCAACTTGTGCCCCTACAGTTGTTTCACCATGTATATTTGTTGCCACTGAAACCCTTGTACGGTAGACCTGCAACTTCAGGGAAGTCTTAAAAGGCCTACATGCCACTAGAAATGTACTATAGACCACCCATTTCTTGGTGAAGTCCATAATGGAGTTGATGTCACCCCCCACGAACCAGCGAAGGCTAGTCGACTGAAATGAGTATAAAAAGCTCCAGAGATAACTCCTCATTGCGGCCTCAATACTGGCATAAACAAAAGAGAAAAGCTCCACACTCCCCCACCCGAAATATTCATGTTGATGCACTGGCTCATAACACTGAGCACCTCCACTTTCTCATTATTCTTCCAACAGATCTAATTATGGGAGTTATCAGCACCACCATGCTAGGACCTACAACAACAAATTTTCCTAGCGAGAACCTGAAGCTTACAAGGGTTCTATTTGGGTTCTAGAATAAAAACGATAGAAGCGTCATGCTTCCTAGACTCAGAGGCCATGAAGGCACATTTTTCTGGGACTCCCAAGCCCCGGGAATTCCAAATATTCATAGAGAACATCAGGTGAGAGCGCTCTTGGCCTTCTGGATGAGAAAACTATAGGGTGCTAGGGAAAGAAACAAACTCTTCTCTTTGGACATCAAGCAAGTAGCAGGACCAGTGACATCACCTTGTGGCGAAGCTGAAAAAAGCTTCTTCACCAAATGGAAAATAGATTCCTTATACAAGAAGAACATAATCGGGGAGTGATGTCATGTGATGCAAGGAGTTGACTCCACTTATAGGAGGGAAACAAGAACCAAATGCTTCAAAGAGCTACAAAAGCCTCAAATTCCTTGAGCATACCCATAGAAACTGAGTCCACCTGTAGGGGAACCTAAACTACAGAAGCGAGACTACTACTCAGTGAATGCTGAAGAAAGTACAAGAAGAGCTGGGTCGAAATATGTAGCACCGGCGAGTGCGGAAAAAGAGATCGGGGATGTGCCAACAGAGCCATGAACGAGAACCCGCAAAGATCCCAAGGATCCTCCAAAACCATTAGAGGAGGGTCAGCGAGAGTCAGACCCTTGTCCACCCCAAGGGGGATATGCAACAAAGAAACCAGGTCCGAGGTAGCCAATGAGGGCCCTAGGGAGCATACCCCCACCTCAGATGTGCCGACAATGTCAGCGATGTCAGGCAGCGTGAGGGATCCCCTCCTATAATTTGAAATTGAAAAAGATCCCCCAACGGCTACCTTCACCATCTCAAAGGTCATAACTGACGATCCTTCCTTCAGAGGACCCTGACGTCCAGAGATGAAAGCACGAAGCCCTGCCTTCCCCTGATGAAAAACCGCCTCTACTCATTTACATGTTTTTTAGATAACTCAACACAGTTTCTCTTCACTATATCCAAAAGTGAATACAACTAGTTAGACACCCTAGTTATAATCTCTCCATAATTGTTTAGACGCCCCAATTATAATCTCTCCATAGTTGTTTTGATGCCACAACTACTCTTCTTCTTTGTTTGGTTAGAAACCCCAATAAAAATCTTTTAGTGGGTGGTTAAACACCCCAGATACAAGATTCTTCTTTAATATTGATCCATAACTAGAAAGACATTATTCAGAAATAGACTTCCTCAATAGGAAATCTAGATTCCCCATTTCATATGTATAATTCTGTAGGGTCTTGAAGAGATTTCTTGAATAATATTTTTGGCCTCAAAACTCCTTATAAATCCTAGATTATGTGAATTATCTTCTTCAAATTCTCAGGTAAATGCAATCACCTTCTTTAAGAATTAATTTAATTTGGATTAATATAAAAATTATTAAAATGATATTTTAATACTGTATATATTTCATATCACCTGCAAGCATATATTTATAAAGAAATCGTAAATGGGATCTCAATTATTCCATGATTAAAAATCCTTATTAATTTCTCATTTTAAATTATTCTTTTAAAATTTTTAATGAACAACAAAATTTATTACTCATTGAAATATAAATACTCATTAGTTAATTGGTGTTAATATTTTACTCATACTAAATACCCCATAATTTTATGGGAATTATTTTTCATGAAAGTCATATGGAATACCCATGGATTAAAGTACACTTATTTCTTTATGCATATTGAAATCATTCATGCAAGAAATGTGTGGAATAAATTATTAAATTCAGTAGAAGTAATCAAGTTTCCTTATATTACCAAAATAGTGGATCAAGACACAATATACATGCAAGAATCTCAAAAGAGATAATTAATTGATTAGGAATCTACATTCATCACACAATTAAAAAATACCATACCTATTATATTATGAAAAATACCATCCATTTAAAATATAAAAATATTGATACATGGATATTTATTTATGCGGTCTTGATATTCTTCATTCATACTTAGAAATGAGGATGCATTAAATATCAATTATTCACATTGCATCCACTGGTTTTTTGAAAGAGGCTCACTGGACATGGAATCCCTATTTTAATGCATTAAAATCATAATCATGCAAGTGAAACTACATGAATATATTATTTCAATATTACTTGTGCTTTAATATCCATCTCTTACTTCATTTAAATGCACTACTCTATATATCAACTTCACATTTTGAGATTCTCTATTCATACTTGTCAGTACTTGAATATCTTGTGTGATGAGTAATTAAGACTCACTTGGATATAATGAGATTATCATGTCCATCCATTGGATTATTGGGAACTTGGATATGAGTTATGTGGCTCATCATTGTCAAAATTACTATGCAGTTAACACCTTATAACATTGGAGGAGGAATATGGCGGTGATCCTTCAATCAAACGACTAAAAATATACATATTAGATGGATACATAAATGTAGATAAAATTTTAAGCATGGGAATAGTAACCCAATCTCACATGTCCCACATTGTACACACATTCATCTAGACCATGGAAAATTAATCAATTGTTCCATTTAAGAGTACATGAGTGAGTATGGGGTCTTCTCCCATCCACTATCTTTCTTTGAATCCATCCTTCTTTACATCCCATCTCCATTAGCTTTCTTATACATGTCCCACACACACCTTATACATAAGAATGATATGATACAAACTTTATAAATGGTCCCACATATCTACTTCAATGAGTTAAGCCTTGGGTAGGATCTCCCATGTGGTATATATTTGGGTACCTTAAGAGTGGTTGAGGGTTAGATTTGGTGGCTGACATGGTTTGGCTAATATTTTTAATATAAGTCTCATTTAAAGAGTTAGATAAATATTCCACCTAGAATTTTAAAAATAATATTTCAAAATAAAATTCCAAAACACTTATCACCCATATCATCTTACTCCTTACTTATTCTTCATGTAAAATGTAAATACAATTTTCATAGCCTTCTCTAAAATTCTAATGCAATAATAAAGAATTAAATATCAATTAATTTATTCCTCATGCAATATATAATTTATGTTTTTCATGGAAACCTTAATTATAGTTCTTCAGTTCATGAAAATAATAATTTTCATGGACTTCCTCTTGTTGTATAAAATGTGATCTCCTAATCACATGTCATTGAAATTTAAGGATTAGCTTCCACAATCACCTAAGTCAATCTGAAAAATTTCCTGGGCATCCAATTCAATGCCATAAACTAAATCCATAAAAATTTTCCAAGCATAAACACATTGTGTTAAATCACATATTTATTGATTGAAAAAAATGAAACACTTGGGAACAACAATCATATAAACTGTTGTCAGTAATATAGTTTTTATTTTTGATGAATATTTATTGATGAACATTTACACACTTGATCTTAACTCTTAATATTGAATGGATATTAATTATTTGAATCCTAGAATTAATGAATGATATGTTTGGAATATTACAAATGGATATTATAATTTTTATTCTCTATTCATGTTTTAAGATGATTTTTTTTATAATTTTTCCTAATACAATGTCTGTTGAAAAGATATTATGTAAATTTTTTCAAATGAGAAATAAATAGAAATAATCATTTAAATAAATCAACGAGTTATTTACTTTTAGACCTTTGAATATTGTTCATTTAGATTTATTTGTTCTTGTTTGGACTAATATAATTGGTGGAATTTCTTTTTTTGTTTTAGTATTTTAATGGTTCTTACAGATTTTCAAGGGGTTTTTTGAGTATTAAAAGTGATGCTTGGAAGTCTTCATAACTTTATACAAACTAGGTCAGAATGAAAAATTTGACAAAACTATTTCTATAATATGTGAACATGAAGGATAATTTGAAATTAATGAGTTTAAATCATTTTTTCGATATTAGAGTGTTAAAACTAAATTTTATACTATAAGAAAATCTCAACAAAACAAAGTTATTATCAAGATAAATAATAATTTTAATGATATTTCTAGAACTATGTTATGAGAATATATCTTAACTACTCATTTTTAGGGTGAATATATTAACAAAACATGTTATATAATATAAAAGTTCTAATAATTCCTATTTTTTAATTAAAATCGTTATGAGTTATAGAGTGATAGAAAAAAAAAATTGGATATTTATAGTTTTTGGATATAATGGTTATATCTTAAAGACTAAAATAAATATTTGTAAGTTTTTTCAAAATGATGATAAAGGAATATTTCATGTCTATTATACTTCTATTAATGCTTATAGAGTTTATAATAAAAAAGTAAGGTTAGTTGAAGAATCTATTTATATTATGTTTGATCAAAGTGATCTTTTTCATTGCAATAGATTTTCCATTGATGGTCTAACTTGGTAGTTATGTTAACCCTAAAAGGAAATTGATGAGAAACTTATTTATTATTTTATGAAATAATTTTGTTATTGGGTTTGAAGACCCTAATTATTTTAAGAAAAATTGATTTATAGATATATTTCTTATTAAAATATATATGATGATGTGTTTTTTGGTTCAATAAAAAATCATGTAATAAATCTTCTAAACTAATGAAATAATAATTTAAGATGAGAATGATGAGTGAGATTAATTTCTTTATAGGTTTTGAAATATTTTATAAATACTTTACTAATGTATTAAATTAAAGAAAATATACCTTGGATTTATTGAAGAAGTTATTTATTAAGAAAATTAAATCATAGATTACTCCTATGAGTACTGATATTAAGCTTTACATGGATAATCTTGGAAACTAGTTAACCAAAAGTTATATAGAAAAATAATTTAGAGTTTGTAATATGTTACCTCCTGTTTACTAGTAATTATGGTTATTGTGTTTCATTTTACTATATTTCAATATAATCCTAAATAATCTCATTTGAAAGATTCCAAAATAATCTCAAGGTATCCTCTAGGTTATGTAAATTTAATTTTATTGTTTCTTAAAACTTATGGACTATATTTGATTTAATATTTATATTTCAACTTTACTGGTTATAGACTATATAGTAACATTACCTTAAGAACTTACCATTTCTTAGGAAAATCTTTGGTTTCTTAGTCAAGTAAAAAAATATCTTGATGTACTATAAATGAATGAATTAGAATATGTTGTATCTAAGAGTTATTTGGAATAATTATTGTAGATGAAACAAACTTTAGATGAATTTGGACTTAATTTTTAATATTGTTCAATAAAATTTGGTAACATAAGTTCTGTCAACATTTAAAAAAATACTATAATCTATTATATAATCATGTAAATAAATATAAGAATCATTAAAATATTTCACTAAAAAAGAGTGAGTTAGGTATTCTTGAGTTTATGTGTTTTTTTAATTTTTTGTTCTTGATGTTTTTTAAAATATTTTTTTAAGGTTATGTTTTTATCATATATATGATCTGTTATTTTATATTTAATATTATTTTTGTAGATTTGTTTTTTATTTTAATGTTATGTAGAATTATTTTTTAATCTAACATATATTTTAATTTTTTTAATATTATATAAATTTCTATATATGAGTATTTATTTATTATGTAATATTAAAAATATTTTAATTTCTATTCATATGATTAATATAGTTGAAATTTATATATATATGGATTTTTATTCAATGATGATTTATATTATAGTAGATTTTACTTCATTTGAAAATATATTATGTCCGAGATTGATGCTAAACTGACCTGAAAACATTAGTAAATAATGTTCTTTTTTCATACCAAAACTTAGTTTCATTGATTTCGACTGATTCATAGAAATGGGAAAGACTAAAAGAATATAGACTAGTTTATCCTTTATTTTTATAAAGAATTTGAAGAAGGGTGATTTAGAAGAAATATATTTCTAGGTAAAGTTATTAATTTAAAATTAATAAATCGAATAAATTTGTATTTGAAGAAGGATTTAACTTTTCATAAATTAGAGACTATATTTGAGGAAAATAATACAATTTTTTATGATGATGAAGTTAAAGAGTTTAATTTGAATGCTGAATTTCGTTATTACTATTTAACACAATTTAATGATGATGGTAAATATAAATGAAGTTTATTTTACTTATATGAAACTTCTAATGACCATTCTTTAACTGCATCAATTGATATTTGATTATAATAAATCTTTGGTGGATGATAGATATATTAAGGATTCAAATATTATATTTTATTTATTTAGAACCTATTTAGTAAAGAAGAATAATTTAAATAAATTGGAACCTGAGTTTAAAGTTTTTGTTAATGTCACGACCCGTCCTCGGGGCCCGTGCCGTGACTACCCCAAGCCCGCCTTCCATAGGCCAGGGGCTGACGACTAGCACCAAAGGCGTAAAATCCCGATAACTGGGAAGGCATTGCCTTTATAAAAGAAAACATGCACCACAGAGTACAAGCGG
Organism: Viscum album; assembly: GCA_963277665.1. Lineage (NCBI taxonomy): Eukaryota > Viridiplantae > Streptophyta > Magnoliopsida > Santalales > Viscaceae > Viscum > Viscum album. The sequence continues at coordinate 510,944,198 of OY728127.1, read as the reverse complement.
AAGCAAAACACTAAGTACAAAAGGAAGGCTGAAAAGTAAATGAGCCAGAATACAAACCCAAAAGAAAGTACAACTACAACTGAACAGGGTACAACAGCAAAAAGACAAATAGCTGGAAGAAGGAAGCTGCTCCTGGGTCCTCCTCCTCGGATCCTACCTGAAGGGTAGGTACAGATAGCGCAGCTCCTGGTCGTCCACCACGGATCCTACCTGAAGGGTAGGTACAGATAGCCTCCTCCACACTTCCGCTGCGCCAACCTCCTCTGTGAGTCGTCACGTCATGTAGTCCACCTCCAGGTACTGACTCGTCGTGTAGTCCACCTCCGGGTACTGACCAGTCCTCGAACACTCGGCCTCCGTTAGCACTACCCGTCGTCTGCAACCAACACAACGAGGTGCGGGCATAGCCCATGCAGGGGTGAGTATAATGATACTCAGTAGGGACCCCGAGACCCTCAAGTTCTCACTAAACCAACAAGGATAACCACAAGAAGATCTCAACAGATAACCACTACTTAGATATATGCCCATATATATACCTAAGTTATCAAGTAACCCATCTCAATCATGAGGAAACACAAGGATTGTGAAATCAACGGATAACCACTACCCAGGTATATGCCCATACATATACCTAAGTTATCAAGTGACCCATCTCAATCATGAGGTAAACACAAAGGTCAAAAGTCTCAGATCAACCAGGATTTTCATCATAGAAACCGTAACTGCTGAAGAGCTCCGTCTCTGGAGTGTACAGTGGTCCTGTCACGACTCCGAGTTACTGCTCAATAACCTAAGACTGCTGAGGTACTCCTCCTGTCGAGTACCGCGGGCCTGCCACCTCACACAGTAGTGCTTACCGCCGGGGTCTGCCACCCAAACACAGTAGTGCTCCCCCCCTCATAGCCTACAGAGGTACTCCTCCTGTCGAGTACCGCGGGTCTGCCACCTCACATAGTAGTGCTCCTCCACTGTGGGTCTGCCACCTCACAAAGTAGTCCTCCCCACTGGGCTACGTAAGTCACTCCGAATCGAATCGGACAAGCAGTCTTCAGGTCTCTGCCGGCTACACGGTCTCTGTACTCCGTATGCTCGTCTCTGGGAGGTTCCGCTCCACGAGCTACATGTCGATACTCCAAGTATCTCAAATTCCCACGAAGAAGTATCTCAAAGGACTGCCTCATCATAGGGGTCTCAACGCAACAGATGGCGCGTCAAACGGACGCCCGGTCTGTGAGTTATTAGCCTTTTCGTCCCAGGGGCCCAGTTGGTTTCGTTAGCGAACCAACCCGGCCGTATCTCAACTATACCCCGAACTCCCTTAGGGTATACTCATAGGGACCGTTTCTCGACACGATCAACAACGCTGCTGACGGTTCGTCAAACGGACGTCATGTCTGAAAGATATCATCATTTTCCGTTCCAGGGCCCGGTTGGATTTCGGGTACAATCCAACCCGGCTATACCCCAACTGCATCCAAAACTCGGGAAGAGGATGCCAAAAGTTCCGTATCGTCAACAGGAACGCAACGCAACAGACGGCGCGTCAATCGGACACCCGGTCTGGAAGTTATCAGCTTTTTCGTTCCAGGGGCCCGGTCGGTTTCGTGAGCGAACCAAACCGACCGCACTCCGACGGCATCCAAACCTCGAGCGGAGTAAGTCAAAAGATCCGTCTCACTTAGAGGAATCCATCAAAGTTGACGGCACGTCAATCAGACATCCAGAGCTTAAGATATAAGCGTTTCCGCTTCGAGGGCCCGGTTGGTTTCGTATCCGAACCAACCCGGCCGAACCCAAAGTAATCCGAAACCTTGAGTAAGATATACTGAAACGACCATCTCGATCCAAGGATCGCGTTTCCGCTGACGGCGAGTCGTTTGGAGGCCCGTAGCTCAAGTTACAGGCATTTGACCGAAAGTGGTCCGAAGACGGGGGGTCCGGGCCCGGGCCGACCCCCCCCCCCCCCCCAGGGTCGGCCGAACCGGGTCGACCCGGCTAGGCCTGGCCCGGTCCGGCGCGGTCTGGTTCGGTCCGGTCCGACCGGCCGGCCGCAGCTCGGCCATCGCGGCCGAGCGGACACACGGACGGGGTGCGCGGCTCCCCCGCCCTTCGCCGCTGATTGAGGCCGCCGGTTCGTCGGCCACCTCCTTTCCGGCGGCGCACCGCCGCCGCCGGTCGCCGGTGCCGCTGCGCCGGTGTGGCGCGCCGCCGCCGCCTTCCGCGGGCCACCAGAGTTTCTCTGGTGGTCCGTTTTCCTTCCCGTCTGTGCCATTGTTCCTCCCGGGTTCTGTTCTTCACTGCGGGGTCACGAAATCGCCCTTGCGTCATGACTTTCCGTTGCCCGCCAAATCCATACAACCACAAAGAACAGCGGAGGGTTGTCGGGCCGTGTTCGTTTGACCCGCACCCTCCGCGTTAGAATAATAACAACGGGAGAAATTATTCAACACATGAAACAACAATTTTAATAAATTAAAATTGTTCATAGGAATCCGGTTCTTTAATTTTAAAGAAACGATCACAGGAATATAAAAGAATTAATCACAGCAACCCCTACCTCATCAAGTCGTCTCACGCGCGTTCTTCACGGAAAGAGGGGATCGTCGCGTCGTCGCGGTATCCGGCATCGCGTCGTCGCGGAAGGGTGTCGCGTCAACGAACTCTGAGGTTCAAGAACAAAAATATTTAATTAATAATAATTAAATCCTTCTTGAGTCAAAAACCACAAAGGAATTTAAAGAATCGCAAACACTCACCTCAACGGATGATCAAAGGTTTTTGTCGTGGAGGAAGGAACGTCGCCGAAGAACGTTGCGGGAGAGGAAACGTCGGCGTCTCGGCACACGACGTCGCGTCGTCGATTTCCATGGGTTTGGCGTTCTTCGTCGGAGGCCGGCGTTCTTCACGTTCTTCGCATTCTTCATGTTCTTCGCGAAGAAGGGTGAAGGCACAAGAACTTCTGTCAAAAACCTCTCAAGTTTTAATCCTCCCAAAAAGTCATGTTGGTCTTATTTTATTATTACGCCAACAAACGGAAAAGAGGTAAGTAACAACCCATCAATTCCTAGAATTAATTTAACGAAAGAAACTACCCATTTAATTCACGAATAAAACCGCCCAATTAAATGGTGCGTTAATAATTTAAGAAAACGCGTCAGTTGACTTTCATAATGACGGGTTTTCGCGGGTGCGTTACTTAGCAGAAAAGAAACGGCGGAGCTCGTGCGGGCCCCACCTTACAAATATCCTACCAAGAGGGTAGGATATTTTTGGATAGCACCCTATCCGTAACAACTCAGCTTAAGCTGCTTTAAGTGGCTTCAAGTGTCTTCTAAGCGGCTTAAGTGAAATAAAATAAAGTTGGTCGTACAATTTATTTTATTTCATAACTTTAAGCCCAAAAATTAAAAACCACACTCGAGAAAATGAAAATCCGGAAGAGGAGTTTCTAAGCAATTACCGGCACTGCGATTCCATCGGTGCCCTCAGAATTCGATTCCGAGCACAGGTTCAAAAGTTAGAAAAACACGCTCGTCCGTTCACTGAACGTACCCGAGCCAAACTTCGGAAAATGATTCCGGGCACACCGGGCCTCGGAATCAGGTGCCGTCAGAAACTACGTTCTTGTAAAATTCCAAAGAAAATTAAGAAAAAAATTTCCTTGGAATTTACAGGTCTTTACATTACTTCCACCACAGGGCTTTACGACCCCGTAAAGCTTCACCACAAACTTAGGGATACAAAGGCGGTACTGAGCACATATCTGAGCCTTTCGCTCCCATGTGCTCACCTGGAGGTTCCCGTGCTGCCAAAGAAAGTGCACCAGAGGAATCGATTGTCCCCGTAGGATCTGCTCCTGTTAATCCTTGATCCCCACTAGAACCTCCGTGGAAGTAACCCCATCGCCATTGTCCTGCTCCTCATGGTCAATGATATACGGAGGGTCGAGCACGTATCTCCTCAGTTGGGATACATGGAAAACCTCGTGCACCTAGTGCAACTGAAGTGGATGGGTCAAGCGGTAACCACCTCGCCTACCTAGCTGAGGACCTAGAAAGGTCCGTTGAACCTCAGAGATAACTTGCCTCCCTGGCCACAACTCCGTAAACCTTTTCGAGGTGAGACTTGTATAAGGATGTGATGGTCATCCTCGAACTCTAGAGGCCTCCAAGTCCTGTCAGCATAAGGCTTCTGTCGGCCCTGTGCCGTCCTCATCTGCTTTTGGATGACCTGGACCTTCTCTAGTCTCACAAGAGATGCTATGATTTCTTCTTTGCCAATAAGAGAAATCCGGTCTCATACCCTGGATGAACCACATTCGTTGCCTAATATAGTCAATCCTGACATGAATGATGCATTCATGCCATGGATGATGTCGTAAGGCCTCGACGTAACTACCAAGAGATCCAACTGTCACTCTCGCCTCCAAGGGTCGAGTCACACTTTCGGCATCAGTGTGTGGTCACTAGGTCTCCTCCAGTAGAAAAATCGAAAGTGAGGGTCAAGTCAACAGTCTTAACCGGGACCACTCAGTATCAACCAAACAAAAGGATAGGAAAGTAAACAAAGATAAGTGTCTTTTTATTATTGCAGCTCATAGTACAAAGACACGAATACAACAGAAATATGGAACTAGAAGTACAAGGGACGTATCCACTAGTTCCACTCCTGTCCATCTACTTCCAGAGCTCCATGATCGTAGGCCTCAGCTGCCTGAAGCTGAGCTCTCCCATGTCCACCAACCCCCTGCGGTCGGGGTGGACCTCCTGGTGGTGGTGGTGGCAACACCTCGTAGCGTCGTCCACCTCCAGGTGCAAAACCATCTCCTCTGTAATGGCCACCTGCTCCTTGCGGTCCGCCCTGCTCGAACCTCTGCCTCTGCCTCATAGATTCTTCATTTAACTGCTGGTCATCTGCGTGGCGGGTGGGACAGTCACGTGCTATGTGACCAATTCCGCCGCAGGAGTAACACTTCATGGAAGGTCTGGCTCTATCACTTCCCTTGGTGCCTCGCACTACCGACCCTGAGTCACGCGGTCGACCACCTGTAGGTCTGGTCCTCTTGGACCCCTGCGTCATCTGTCTACTGCCTGCTACAGAAGACTCTGGCACATGCCGGCTAGTGGTGGGTCCTACTGCTGGAGACTGCTCAGCAAGGAAACTCTCCACTAAGAGGGCTCTCTCCAACACCCTTTTCTGCGTCGGAATGTTGTGTGATACAACCGAAGCTCTGATCTCCCGCCTGAGCCCCTGCTTGAAGGTTCGGGCCCTGAAGAACGGGTCCCGTACCATATCTGTGGAGTAGCGCAAGAGGTCTGTGAATCTCGCTGAGTACTGTGACACTAACATGCTGCTCTGCCGCAGCTGAAGTAGCTCCTGTATACGCACCGCTCGAAGGGTGTCTGGTACAAACTCTACCCGGAACAGGCTCTCGAAGTCTGCCCATAGAAGTGTTTCCTCGTCATGCATCTGAAGCATCAGGCTCCACCATCTGCCTGCTGCTGCCTGAAGAAGGCTGGTAGCAAGGATCACCCTGAAATCTGTCGGCGTCCCCACTAGCCTGAAGACTCTCACCACAGCCTCCAGCCAATCCTCAGCCGCCGGTGGGTCCATCCCTTTCTGAAACCTGGGTGGCCTCTGGCGCTGGAACTCATGCAGTGCGCTCAAGAGACGTGCATCCTCTGCTGCTGGGGCTGGTGGCATCGGTGGCCCAATAGGTAGTAGTACCGCTGGTGCCTCCGCTGGTGCCTCAACTGGGATAGGGCCCTATACTGAGGCCTCGTCGCTCGGTGGGCTGTCAGTACGCACCACTCTCGGGGCTCTAGCTAGTCGTCCACGGGGAGGCATCCTGAAAGAAACAATGTGACACGGTCAAAAGATTATAACTGGTGATCTGACCTGGTTTGAGCTGACATTTAAATAAAACTTCTGGAAAACACACACGCAATCAGTGTTTTCGTGCACAAAGTCGGAAATCAGTTGTCAGGGTCCTGGTGTATGGATACGTCGGCCGCCCACACCAACACTGGACTCCCTGAACTGAAAACCACACTCGGTACTCTTAACACTATTACTATACAGAAAGAAACCTCGGAGTTATAAGTTCTGCGGTAGAACCGAACTCCTTTGATACCAATTTGTCATGACCCGTCCTCGGGGCCCGTGCCGTGACTACCCCAAGCCCGCCTTCCATAGGACAGGGACTGGCGACTATCACCAAAGGCGTAAAATCCCGATAACTGGGAAGGCATTGCCTTTATAAAAGAAAACAAGCACCACAGAGTACAAGCGAAAGCAAAACACTAAGTACAAAAGAACATATGAAAAGTAAATGGGCCAGAATACAAACCCAAAAGAAAGTACAACTAAAACTGAACAAGGTACAACAACAAAAAGACAAACAGCTGGAAGAAGGAAGCAGCTCCTGGGTCGTCCTCCTCGGATCCTACCTGAAGGGTAGGTATAGATAGCGCAGCTCCTGGTCGTCCACCACGGATCCTACCTGAAGGGTAGGTACAGATAGCCTCCTCCACGCTTCCGCTGCGCCAACCTCCTCTATGAGTCGTCACGTCGTGTAGTCCACCTCCGGGTACTGACTCGTCGTGTAGTCCACCTCCGGGTACTGACCAGTCCTCGAACACTCGGCCTCCATCAGCACTGCCCGTCATCTGTAACCAACACAACGAGGTGCGGGCATAGCCCTTGCAGGGGTGAGTATAACGATACTCAGTAGGGACTCCGAGACCCTCAAGGTCTCACTAAACCAACAAGGATAACCACAAGAAGATCTCAACAGATAACCTCTACTTAGATATATGCCCATACATATACCTAAGTTATCAAGTAACCCATCTCAATCATGAGGAAACACAAGGATTGTGAAATCAACAGATAACCACTACCCAGATATATGCCCATACATATACCTAAGTTATCAAGTGACCCATATCAATCATGAGGTAAACACAAAGGTCAAAATTCTCAGCTCAACTAGGATTTTCATCATCGAAATCGTAACTGCTGAAGAGCTCCGTCTCTGGAGTGTACAGTGGTCCTGTCACGACTCCGAGGTATTGCTCACTAACCTAAGACTGCTGAGGTACTCCTCCTGTCGAGTACCGCAGGCCTGCCACCTAACACAGTAGTGCTTCCCGCCGGGGTCTGCCACCCAAACACAGTAGTGCTCCCCCCCTCATAGCCTATAGAGGTACTCCTCCTGTCGACTACTGCGGGTCTTCCACCTCACATAGTAGTGCTCCTCCGCTGTGGGTCTGCCACCTCACAAAGTAGTGCTCCCCACTGGGCTACGTAAGTCACTCTGAATCGAATCGGACAAGCAGTCTTCAGGTCTCTGCCGGCTAAACGGTCTCCGTACTCCGTACGCTCGTCTCTGGGAGGTTCCGCTCCACGAGCTACAAGTCGATACTCCAAGTATCTCAAAGTCACACTAAGAAGTATCTCAAAGGACCGCCTCGTCATAGGGGTCTCAACGCAACAGATGGCGCGTCAAACGGATGCCCGGTCTGTGAGTTATTAGCCTTTTCGTCCCAGGGGCCCGGTTGGTTTCGTAAGCGAACCAACCCGGCCGTATCTCAACTGTACCCCGAACTCCCATAGGGTATACTCATAGGGACCGTTTCTCGACGAGATCAACAACGCCGCTGACGGTTCGTCAAACGGACGTCCTGTCTGAAAGATATCATCTTTTTCCATTCCAGGGGTCGGGTTGGATTTTGGGTACAATCCAACCCGGCTATAACCCAACTGCATCCAAAACTCGGGCGGAGGATTCCAAAAGTTCCGTATCGTCAACAGGAACGCAACGCAACAGACGGCGCGTCAATCGGACGCCCGGTCTGGAAGTTATTGGATTTTTCGTTCCAGGGGCCCGGTTGGTTTCGTGAGCGAACCAACCTGACCACACTTTGACGGCATCCAAACCTCAAGCGGAGTAAGCCAAAAGATCCGTCTCACTTAGAGGAATCCATCAAAGTCGACGGCACGTCAATCGGACGTCCGAAGCTTAAGATATAAGTGTTTCCGCTCCGAGGGCCCGGTTGGTTTCGTATCCGAACCAACCCTGCCAAACCCAAAGTAATCTGAAACCTTGAGTGCGATATACCGAAATGACCGCCTCGATCCAAGGATCGCGTTTCCGCTGACAGCGAGTCGTTTGGAGGCCCGTAGCTCAAGTTACGGGCATTTGACCGAAAGTGGTCCGAAGACGGGTGGTCCGGGTCCAGGCCGACCCAGCCCGACCCGCCCCCCTTGGGCTGGGTCGACCCGACGGTGCCCGACCCGGCCCGGCCCGGTCTGGCGCGGTCCGGTTCGGTCCGGCCCGACCGGCCGGCCGCGGCACGGCCAGCGCGGCCGAGCGGACACTCGGGCGGGGTGCGCGGCTCCCCCGCCCTTCGCCGCTGATTGAGGTCGGCGGTACGCCAGCCGCCTCCTTTCCGGCGGCGCGCCACCGCCGCCGGTCGCCGGTGCCGCCGCGCCGGTGTGGCGTGCCGCCGCCGCCTTCCGCGGGCCACCGGAGTTTCTCCGGTGGTCCGTTTTCCTTCCCTTCTGCGCCATTGTTCATCCCGGGTTCCGTTCTTCACTGCGGGATCACCAAATCGCCCTTGGGTCACGATTTACCGTTGCCCGCCAAATCCACACAACCACGAAGAACGGTGGAGTGTTTTCGGGCCGTGTTCGTTTGGCCCGCACCCTCCGTGTTAGAATAATAACAACAAGAGAAATTATTCAACACATGAAACAACAATTTTAATAAATTAAAATTGTTCATAGGAATCTGGTTCTTTAATTTTAAAGAAACGTTCACGGGAATATAAAAGAATTAATCACAGCAACCCCTACCTCGTCAAGTCGTTGCATGCGCGTTCTTCGCGGAAAGAGGGGATCGTCGCGTCGTCGCGGTATCCGGCGTTGCGTCGTCGCGGAAGGGTGTCGCGTCGACGAACTCCGAGGTTCAAGAACAAAATGATTTAATTAATAATAATTAAATCCTTCTTGAGTCAAAAACCACAAAGGAATTTGAAGAATCACAAACACTCACCTCAACGGATGATCGAAGGTTTTTGTCGTGGAGGAAGGAACGTCGCCGAAGAATGTTGCGGGAGAGGAAACGTCGGCGTCGCGGCACACGACGTCGCGTCGTCGATTTCCGCGGGTTTGGCATTCTTCGTCGGAGGTCGGCGTTCTTCTCGTTCTTCGTGTTCTTCGTGAAGAAGGGTGAAGGCACAGGAACTTCTGTCAAAAACCTATCAAGGTGTAATCCTCCCAAAAAGTCGTGTTGGTCTTATTTTATTATTACGCCAACAAACGGAAAAGAGGTAAGTAACGACCCATCAATTCCAAGAATTAATTTAACGAAAGAAACTGCCCATTTAATTCACAAATAAAACCGCCCAATTAAATGGTGCGTTAATAATTTAAGAAAACGCGTCAGTTGACTTTCATAATGACGGGTTTTTCCGGGTGCGTTATTTTAGTCTTTAAGATATTACCATTATATGTGAACATGAAGGATAATTTGAAATTAATGAGTTTAAATCATTTTTTCGATATTAGAGTGTTAAAACTAAATTTTATACTATAAGAAAATCTCAACAGAACAAAGTTATTAACAAGATAAATAATAATTTTAATGATATTTCTAGAACTATGTTATGAGAATATATCTTAACTACTCATTTTTAGGGTGAATATATTAACACAACATGTTATATAATATAAAAGTTCTAAAAATTCCTATTTTTTAATTAAAATAGTTATGTGTTATAGAGTGATAGAAAACAAAAAATTGGATATTTATAGTTTTTGGATATAATGGTTATATCTTAAAGACTAAAATAAATATTTGTAAATTTTTTCAAAATGATGATAAAGGAATATTTCATGGCTATTATACTTCTATTAATTCTTATAGAGTTTATAATAAAAAAGTAAGGTTAGTTGAAGAATCTATTTATATTATGTTTGATCAAAGTGATCTTTTTCATTGCAATAGATTTTCCATTGATGGTCTAACTTGGTAGTTATGTTAACCCTAAAAGGAAATTGATGAGAAACTTATTTATTATTTTATGAAATAATTTTATTATTGGGTTTGAAGACCCTAATTATTTTAAGAAAAATTGATTTATAGATATATTTCATATTAAAATATATATGATGATGTGTTTTTTGGTTCAATAAAAAATCATGTAATAAATCTTCTAAACTAATGAAATAATAATTTAAGATGAGAATGATGAGTGAGATTAATTTCTTTATAGGTTTTGAAATATTTTATAAATACTTTACTAATGTATTAAATTAAAGAAAATATACCTTGGATTTATTGAAGAAGTTATTTATTAAGAAAATTAAATCATAGATTACTCCTATGAGTACTGATATTAAGCTTTACATGGATAATCTTGGAAACTAGTTAACCAAAATTTATATAGAAAAATAATTTAGAGTTTGTAATATGTTACCTCCTGTTTACTAGTAATTATGGTTATTGTGTTTCATTTTACTATATTTCAATATAATCCTAAATAATCTCATTTGAAAGATTCCAAAATAATCTCAAGGTATCCTCTAGGTTATGTAAATTTAATATTATTGTTTCTTAAAACTTATGGAATATATTTGATTTAATATTTATATTTCAACTTTACAGGTTATAGACTATATAGTAACATTACCTTAAGAACTTATCATTTCTTAGGAAAATCTTTGGTTTCTTAGTCAAGTAAAAAAATATCTTGATGTACTATAAATAAATGAATTAGAATATGTTGTATCTAAGAGTTATTTGGAATAATTATTGTAGATGAAACAAACATTAGATGATTTTGGACTTAATTTTTAATATTGTTCAATAAAATTTGGTAACATAAGTTCTGTCAACATTTAAAAAAAATACTATAATCTATTATATAATCATGTAAATAAATATAAGAATCATTAAAATATTTCACTAAAAAAGAGTGAGTTAGGTATTCTTGAGTTTATGTGTTTTTTTAATTTTTTGTTCTTGATGTTATTTAAAATATTTTTTTAAGGTTATGTTTTTATCATATATATGATCTGTTATTTTATATTTAATATTATTTTTGTAGATTTGTTTTTTATTTTAATGTTATGTAGAATTATTTTTTAATCTAACATATATTTTAATTTTTTTAATATTATATAAATTTATATATATGAGTATTTATTTATTATGTAATATTAAAAATATTTTAATTTCTATTCATATGATTAATATAGTTGAAATTTTTATATATATGGATTTTTATTCAATGATGATTTATATTATAGTAGATTTTACTTCATTTGAAAATATATTATGTCCGAGATTGATGCTAAACTAATCTGAAAACATTAGTTAATAATGTTCTTTTTTCATACCAAAACTTAGTTTCATTGATTTCGACTGATTCATAGAAATGGGAAAGACTAAAAGAATATAGATTAGTTTATCCTTTATTTTCATAAAGAATTTGAAGAAGGGTGATTTAGAAGAAATATATTTCTAGGTAAAGTTATTAATTTAAAATTAATAAATCGAATAAATTTGTATTTGAAGAAGGATTTAACTTTTCATAAATTAGAGACTATATTTGAGGAAAATAATACAATTTTTTATGATGATGAAGTTGAAGAGTTTAATTTGAATGCTGAATTTCGTTATTACTATTTAACACAATTTAATGATGATGGTAAATATAAATGAAGTTTATTTTACTTATATGAAACTTCTAATGACCATTCTTTAACTTCATCAATTGATATTTGATTATAATAAATCTTTGGTGGATGATAGATATATTAAGGATTCAAATATTATATTTTATTTATTTAGAACCTATTTAGTAAAGAAGAATAATTTAAATAAATTGGAACCTGAGTTTAAAGTTTTTGGTAATGTCACGACCCGTCCTCGGGGCCCGTGCCGTGACTACCCCAAGCCCGCCTTCCATAGGCCAGGGGCTGACGACTAGCACCAAAGGCGTAAAATCCCGATAACTGGGAAGGCATTGCCTTTATAAAAGAAAACATGCACCACAGAGTACAAGAGAAAGCAAAACACTAAGTACAAAAGAAAGGCTGAAAAGTAAATGGGCCAGAATACAAACCCAAAAGAAAGTACAACTACAACTGAACAAGGTACAACAGCAAAAAGACAAATAGCTGGAAGAAGGAAGCTGCTCCTGGGTCCTCCTCCTCAGATCCTACCTGAAGGGTAGGTACAGATAGCGCAGCTCCTGGTCGTCCACCACGGATCCTACCTGAAGGGTAGGTACAGATAGCCTCCTCTACACTTCCGCTGCGCCAACCTCCTATGTGAGTCGTCACGTCATGTAGTCCACCTCCGGGTACTGACTCGTCGTGTAGTCCACCTCCGGGTACTGACCAGTCCTCGAACACTCGGCCTCCGTCAGCACTGCCCGTCGTCTGCAACCAACACAACGAGGTGCGGGCATAGCCCGTGCAGGGGTGAGTATAACGATACTCAGTAGGGACCCCGAGACCCTCAAGTTCTCACTAAACCAACAAGGATAACCACAAGAAGATCTCAACAGATAACCTCTACTTAGATATATGACCATATATATACCTAAGTTATCAAGTAACTCATCTCAATCATGAGGAAACACACGGATTGTGAAATCAACGGATAACCACTACCCAGGTATATGCCCATACATATACCTAAGTTATCAAGTGACCCATCTCAATCATGAGGTAAACACAAAGGTCAAAAGTCTCAGATCAACCAGGATTTTCATCATAGAAACCGTAACTGCTGAAGAGCTCCGTCTCTGGAGTGTACAATGGTTCTTTCACGACTCCGAGTTACTGCTCAATAACCTAAGACTGCTGAGGTACTCCTCCTGTCGAGTACCGCGGGCCAGCCACCTCACACAGTAGTGCTTACCGCCGGGGTCTACCACCCAAACACAGTAGTGATCCCCCCTCATAGCCTACAGAGGTACTCCTCCTGTCGAGTACCGCGGGTCTGCCACCTCACATAGTAGTGCTCCTCCGCTGTGGGTCTGCCACCTCACAAAGTAGTGCTCCCCACTGGGCTACATAAGTCACTTCGAATCGAATCGGACAAGCAGTCTTCAGGTCTCTGCCGGCTACACGGTCTCCGTACTCCGTATGCTCGTCTCTGGAAGGTTCCGCTCCACGAGCTACACGTCGATACTCCAAGTATCTCAAATTCCCACGAAGAAGTATCTCAAAGGACCGCCTCATCATAGGGGTCTCAACGCAACAGATGGCGCGTCAAACGGACGCCCGGTCTGTGAGTTATTAGCCTTTTCGTCCCAGGGGCCCGGTTGGTTTTGTAAGCGAACCAACCCGACCGTATCTCAACTATACCCCGAACTCCCTTAGGGTATACTCATAGGGACCGTTTCTCGACACGATCAACAACGCTGCTGACGGTTCGTCAAACGGACGTCATGTCTGAAAGATATCATCTTTTTCCGTTCCAGGGCCCAGTTGGATTTCGGGTACAATCCAACCCGGCTATAACCCAACTGCATCCAAAACTCGGGAAGAGGATGCCAAAAGTTCCGTATCGTCAACAGGAACGCAACGCAACAGACGGCGCGTCAATCGGACGCCCGGTCTGGAAGTTATCGGCCTTTTCGTTCCAGGGGCCCGGTCGGTTTCGTGAGCGAACCAACCCGACCACACTCCGACGGAATCCAAACCTCGAGCGGAGTAAGTCAAAAGATCCGTCTCACTTAGAGGAATCCATCAAAGTCGACGGCACGTCAATCAGACATCCGGAGCTTAAGATATAAGCGTTTCCGCTTCGAGGGCCCGGTTGGTTTCGTATCCGAACCAACCCGGCCGAACCCAAAGTAATCCAAAACCTTGAGTGCGATATACTGAAACGACCATCTCGATCCAAGGATCGTGTTGCCGCTGACGGCGAGTCGTTTGGAGGCTCGTAGCTCATGTTACAGGCATTTGACCGAAAGTGGTCCGAAGACGGGGGGTCCGGGCCCGGGCCGACCCCCCCCAGGGCCGGCCGAACCGGGTCGACCTGGCTAGGCCCGGCCCGGTCCGGCACGGTCCGGTTCGATCCGGCCCGACCGGCCGGCCGCAGCTCGGCCAGCGCGGCCGAGCGGACACACGGACGGGGTGCGCGGCTCCCCCGCCCTTCGCCGCTGATTGAGGTCGTCGGTTCGCCGGCCGCCTCCTTTCTGGCAGCGCACCGCCGCCGCCGGTCGCCGGTGCCGCTGCGCCGGTGTGGCGCGCCGCCGCCGCCTTCCGCGGGCCACCGGAGTTGCTCCGGTGGTCCGTTTTCCTTCCCGTCTGTGCCATTGTTCCTCCCGGGTTCTGTTCTTCACTGCGGGGTCACCAAATCGCCCTTGCGTCATGACTTTCCGTTGCCCGCCAAATCCGCACAACCACAAAGAACGACGGAGGGTTGTCGGGCCGTGTTTGTTTGGCCCGCACCCTCCGCGTTAGAATAATAACAACGGGAGAAATTATTCAACACATGAAACAACAATTTTAATAAATTAAAATTGTTTATAGGAATCCGGTTCTTTAATTTTAAAGAAACGATCACAGGAATATAAAAGAATTAATCACAGCAACCCCTACCTCGTCAAGTCGTCTCACGCGCGTTCTTCACGGAAAGAGGGGATCGTCGCGTCGTCGCGGTATCCGGCATCGCGTCGTCGCGGAAGGGTGTCGCGTCAACGAACTCCGAGGTTCAAGACCAAAAATATTTAATTAATAATAATTAAATCCTTCTTGAGTCAAAAACCACAAAGGAATTGAAAGAATCGCAAACACTCACCTCAACGGATGATCGAAGGTTTTTGTGGTGGAGGAAGGAACGTCGCCGAAGAACGTTGCGGGAGAGGAAACGTAGGCGTCGCGGCACACAACGTCGCGTCGTCGATTTCCACGGGTTTGGCGTTCTTCGTCCGAGGCCGGCGTTCTTCGCGTTCTTCGCGTTCTTCATGTTCTTCGCGAAGAAGGGTGAAGGCACAAGAACTTCTGTCAAAAACCGCTCAAGTTTTAATCCTCCCAAAAAGTCATGTTGGTCTTATTTTATTATTACGCCAACAAACGGAAAAGAGGTAAGTAACGACCCATCAATTCCTAGAATTAATTTAACGAAAGAAACTACCCATTTAATTCACGAATAAAACCGCCCAATTAAATGGTGCGTTAATAATGTAAGAAAACGCGTCAGTTGACTTTCATAATGACGGGTTTTCGCGGGTGTGTTACTTAGCGGAAAAGAAACGGCGGGGCTCGTGCGGGCCCCACCTTACAAATATCCTTCTAAGAGGGTAGGATATTTTTGGATAGCACCCTATCCGCAACAACTCACCTTAAGCTGCTTTAAGTGGCTTTAAGTGGCTTCTAAGCGGTTTAAGTGAAATAAAATAAATTTTTCGTACAATTTATTTTATTTCATAACTTTAAGCCCAAAAATTAAAAACCACACCTGAGAAAACGCAACTCCGGAAGAGGCGTTTCTAAGCAATTACCGGCGCTGCGATTCCATCGGTGCCCTTGGAATTCGATTCCGAGCACCGGTTCAAAAGTTAGAAAAACCCCCTCGTCCGTTCACTGAACGTACCCGAGCCAAACTTTGGAAAATGATTCCGGGCACACCGGGCCTCGAAATCAGGTGCCTTCAGAAACTGCGTTCTTGTAAAATTCCAAAGAAAATTAAGAAAAAAATTCCGTTGGAATTTACAGGTCTTTACAGGTAAATTCATTAAAATTGGAATTTCACCTAGGGCAGGTGAGTTTGAGAAGGTATTATTTTAGGATAAATTTCTTTTCTAAGTGATTTTAAGTGTGACAAAAAGAAATATTTCAAGATATATGATGAGAGTTATGGACCACTTTAGTAAAAATATGATAATGTTGTATATCTACCCATATAAAATAATTTAAATACTTTTATTTGAGAATAAAGTAGTTCCTTTGAAGAAATAAAATGATTAAAGATTTCATCATTGTAATAATCTTGTCTATTAAAGTGTTAAAAAATAAGATTTAATTTGAATGATTCCACAAGAAATTGGTGGATATAAAGTGGAATTTTGATGATGATGTTAATAAAGTTGAAGTTTCCTCTCTTTAAGATATGAGGGATCCAACAAATGATAATTTTCGATATATACATGTTTAATTTTAAATTAATAGTTCATATGTTTTTAAATATTATGAACTAGCTCTAGATAAAATATTTTATGAGGAAAATATTATTACTACTATTAAAAATGAATCAATTGAAGTTAAATAAAATAAAAATAATGAATACATTACTTTGAATGTTAAATTTATCACTTTTTATAACAGAATTATCTTGAAAAATATATAGAATTTTTTTTAGTTTAGAGAGATATGATATAGATTTTGTTTTTGTTGTTGAAAGATATGATATTGGTGAAAAAAATTTGAATCTAGGGATAATGTTGAAAGGGTTGTGGAAGAAAATTTGCAATTTATAGTTAATTTAAATTATAATTTTTTGAATATTGAATTGAAATAGATGGTAAAGAATCTAAAAAATTAATTTAATCTATAGAATAATAAGTGAAGAAATGTATTTTAGTTGGAAATGTAGATATACATGATAAATCTGAGGTGGATCAGAACAAGGGATATCATGATGGTAAATTGTATGATGATGTTTATAATGATAGGTGTGATATACCTATAGAAATATATAGATTTTGTGTTAGTGGAGATTATATCATCTCATATTAAGTATGATACTGTTTTTTTATTGAAGGACCCATTAATTTATAGCCGAAGTTTTTTTTTTGAATTTATATAGTTCAAATATGAGTTGTAAGATTTGAATTCTATATTAAAGGATGATAAAGATGAGTTGAAAGATTTTAAGGATAATTATATTTTATAAAATAATCTCATTAGATTAAATTAAAGTTGTTTTATAATTCAAACTTTAATGAATCATTGAATATAGATAATATTTAAAATGAGTGTTTTAAAGTGAGTAAAAATGTTGAAATATGTGTTTCTAAATTACTTTTGGAATAATTTTTGTAAATGAAGGAATAAATGTATACTTATGTTGATGATATTTCTAACCATGATGAAAAGATAAAAAATATACAATGTTATGTTGTGAATTTAAATAATTTATTAGACTTGATGAAAGATCTCATTCGAGATGTGGACTGAAGGAATCCATCTGAGCTTAACGATTCTTATCTTTTTGGAGTTGTTGCTACATTATATGATGAAGTTACCCATATTTGAACGATAATGGATAACTATTATCAATTCCTTAAAATATTTTGGGATGGTATAAAAAAACATCCATCCTAATTTTGTTATTGATTTTGGATTTTTAAATCTGAATATAAATATATTGATGAAGATATAGATAATCAAGTTGAAAATGTTATGGACAATAAGAATTTGGAGTTGTTCAGATAGATAATTAATTTTACAGATATATCTTTTATACAAATGTAAGAATTTCAAAACAGTTTTAAGATTTGAGAGACTTATTTTAAACTATATTTCCGTCTAATGAGAGAATCTGAGGAGAAGTTAAATAAATCATTTAATAGAATTACAACAAAATTATAAGAAATGATGGATTAAATTTTCATTGAATTTATGGATATAATATACATAAATTTTATTTCCATATATTAATAAATGTTTATGTGGTTCATTGAAAAATTATAATGGATAAAATTATGAAGAGGTTTGATATGTGTGTTTATTAATTTTATGAATTGTGAAGTCATAGAGGTCTTTTTAATGTAATAAAATATACTCTTATTGTATCAAGAACTCATCTAGAATAAGTTTTAGGACCTCAAAGATCTTTTCTTGAAGAGTCCATGAGTGGTCCTTTAAACTAATTGATATAGTATGTGGTTGTAATACAGACTCCACTAGCAACATATGAAAACTTACCAGTCATTTCCAAGCCATGTTTGAATTACACTTTCTAATAAAATCCACCTGAATGAAATCTTTCAGACCTTTGGCCTACATATTCAAAATACTTATATTATAAGACCAATTGATTTAATTTTTATAGTTTTTTATGATTTTTGTTTTATTTTATGTTCTTAATATGTATTTAATATTTTATAATGCATGTTGATTCTATATATTGATTCATTTTTTGTTACATACCTATAATTTTAATTCTATATGAAAAATTAATTCTATTATAAATTTCTATGTACATTATTTTTTATATAAAAAATGGGGGAGAGTGAGATTAGTAACACCAAATTTTACTTTAAATGTTCATATTTCTTAAGATATTTTTTTGAGTAAAATTTAATTTCAAAATTGGTGAAATTTTATATTTTATTTGTGTAGCTTTAGTGATCATCAAAATGTTGATATTATTGAAGAGTTTTTGTGATCTATATTTAAATC
This sequence comes from Viscum album, assembly GCA_963277665.1. Classification (NCBI taxonomy): domain Eukaryota; kingdom Viridiplantae; phylum Streptophyta; class Magnoliopsida; order Santalales; family Viscaceae; genus Viscum; species Viscum album. The sequence continues at coordinate 510,925,763 of OY728127.1, read as the reverse complement.
CTACTTATTATAGGTTTTGATGCTCAAAAAATCTATTGTTTTATTATTAATGAATATACATTAAGTTTGTGACAAGTTATTTATTGAGAAATTTTATTGTATTTAATTTATTATTCTCTTTAGAATCAATATTATTGAATATATTAATTAAAATTTTAAAATTAAAAATATTACATGAAAAGTAATTAATATTTTGTAATTATTTAAATTTATAAATTATTCTCACATGAAAGAATTTCATCAAGTATAAATCCTTAAATAAATGAAGGTTATTCTTGTATAATCATTTGAAGTGAGGATTCAACATTACATTAATAAATATGAAAAATGTAATATCTTTTGTGTTTAGAGTTTATTTATACATGATATTTTCAAATTATATTTAATTTTTACTAATTATGTCCTTATTTTAGGGATACAAAAATAAGATTTCTATTTTTATAAGTATATCATAGTATCTAACCTTAGGGTCAGCTCCTAATGTGGCTTGACTCAAAACTCAATGAATCATATTTATTTTATCTTTTTTTTTATATTTTATATATAATTGAATGTATGAAATAATTTTAGGTTTTTTTGATGTGTGATAAAAAATAGAATTATAAATGAAATTTTTGGAATAATTATGGATAACCCCCAGGAGATCTAATAGGTGAATCCTATGGTAATTCTAATAAATATTTCACTCTCATTTTATTCTCTTTCAGTTGGGAAAATTAAAATCAATCACCAATAAACCTAATAAATTTTCTCAATTGTGATTTCATACACACTGATATCTAAAATATGAGGTCGTATTTTATTATAAACTCTATTTGTAGTCATTATACCTTAACCTATTATGGGATAAATTTGTAACTCTATTTTGTTATGTAGAGACTCGGGTTTTTGGCCCTGTCAGACTTTGGAATATTTCTACAAATAATTCCAGAGCTAGGCGCGAAAAAGGCGTGCGATTCTGAGGCCCGATGTGCCCGGAATTAATTTTATAAAAATATTAAGTATTTTTATACTATGCACGTGGAGGGGGTGTGATATCTCCTAAACGGTAGCTCAGAACTAGAATCTGAGGGCACGGTTGCGTCCGGAACATGCCGTTTACCCTAGGTGGAGTGTAAACTTTGCGGGCGCGGGCCTGTGGTGAGAAACGCCACCAGAGGCGTTTTCGTAAATAAGTGGCAAGTTAGTGGGCGAGCATCGGCTCGAATAACTTCTGAACGGACTCTCGGATGGAAAATCTGAGACCGCCGTTGCGTTCAGAACGACGCGTTTACCCTAGGGGTGACCTTACTTTTGTTCGCATCGGGCGTCGGGTCCGAGGCGGGTTTGGCGCCGGCGGGCGGCTGATATAAATATCAGCGCCCCCCCCCCCCCTTATCATTCTTCGCCGTTCTTCGCCGCCGAATCGAGCAAACGAAGCACCCACGAGCTCAGAATTTGACGGCGGACGTTCCAGAAGCGTGCAGCGGAAGCTCTGGAGCGCGGATCTGAGGCAGAACGTCGGCGTTTCGCCCGCGAGGTAGGTGGTTTGAGTTTAAAATCCCGGATCCCGTTTTTGTGTTGTTTTTCTTCAAATTTTCATATGATTTGTATAGTTCGGGTCCCGAGCTTTCCGAAACATGTTTCGGATCTGAATTTGGAGCACTGGGGTGCTCCCGGTGGCTCCCGGAAGTTTTCCGGCGAGACCCGCGGCGGCCATGGCGGATTCCGGCGAGTTCCGCGGCGGCGCGGCGGCGACGCGGTGGTTTCCGGCTCCGGCACGGCGGAGTCTGGCGGCGCCGCGGTGGTTTCCGGCGACCCTGTGGTGGTCCGGCCAGAATGTTCCGGGGGTTCTTTAAACCCCTGTAACTCGCAAACTGTAACTCCGATTTGCGAGCCGTTTGCGGCGACGCGCTCCTTCCGTCGAGACGGGACTTTTGAACTCACTTTTAGGGTTTAAGGGTTCGGGATCGTGACTCGGGAGTTAGAAACGTCGTATAAAATAATATTATTTTATTATTTTACGACTTCACGCCGTTGTAACTTCTACCCGGAGCGTCCGATTGACGTGCCGTCAGTGGCATTGGGACCCTGATGGTATGAAGAACTTTTTGAGATGGTTTCCGGGTGTTGGGACTGAGAACGGGGTGCGGGCCCCACGAGGCCGGGTTTTGGCGTTTGCGGAGAAACGCAGCTTTTGCACCAGGAGTCCGATTTTGGCGGATGAATAGTCGATCCTGTGTGTTTTTCCGAGAGGATCGCAATGGTGCAAACCGTTCGATGAGTTTCGGAATCCAGGCGTGGGCCCCACCCGAGCCGGCCTTCGGTGAATAGTACATTTTTCACCGGGTGTCCGTTTTGGGCGAGCGAGTAGTCGATTCCGTTTGTTTTTCCGAGGGGATCATCGTGGTGTGATCCGCTCGATGGGTTTCAGGATCGTTGTGTGGGCCCCGCACGAGCTAGCTACGGTGAATAGTGCCTTTTTCACCGGTGCTCCATTTCGGGCGTGTAAACAGCCTATCCTGCGTGTTTTTCCGCGTGGAACGCGATGGTGGCCTCGGTTTTGGCCTAGGAGGTGCGCAATGTGGCGTTGTGGCAGGTCGCTCGGGTTAGCGACGTTTGGACCAGTAGTGGTTGAGGGTTCTCCCACGGTTCGTTCCCACGAGGGTTCGTGTGGCATCACAACCTTCGTTTGGGTTTGTGGTCTTCTCGATGGGATTTTTAAATTGTTAGAGTTGTGGTATCCCTCCGGTGGGCCCGGAGTGGATCCTCTAGCATCATTACCTAGATCGGGTTCTTGGTATCGCTGTGACCGCTTATTTACGGGCGACGATCCCCTATCTAGCAGGTTAACCCCGTAGGGTTTGTGGCATCATCGGAAATATGATCCCCTACGCGGTGGGCCGTGCTCAGTAGGGTTGTGGCATCGTCGGGTATACGATCCCCTACTCAGCATGTGGTTTATAGTATGGTTACGGTATTGTTGGCTATGCGATCCCCTACTCAGCGCGTGGTTTCGGTAGGGTTGTGGCATCATCGATTCGATCCCCTACATCGCGAGTTATAACAGATAGGGTTCCGGTATCGTCGTGACCATCTTTATATGGACGATGATCCTCTATCTGAGTGTGGAGCTTCTGTCGAGCGCCAGATCGGGTTGTGGCATCCCCCAACGGATCCTGGGTGTGATCCCCTATCTGTGAGAACTACGTATGCCAGATCGGGTCGTGGTATCCCCCAGCGGACCCTGGGAGTGATCCCCTATCTGTGATCTACGTATACCGGAGTTGGTCTTGGTATCTCCTAGAGGACCCTAGCGGCGATCCCCTATCCGAGGAGTTTGGTGGTTCAGCGATGTTTCCTCAGTGATGTTATCCGACGAGCGTGGTCTCTCGGGTGAGCGTCTGAGATGTTTGTTTGGGACCCGATGGAGTGTATCTCTCGGATGAGTGTCATCTGGTATGACAATGTTTATGTGGTTTACTCTCATAGTTGTGGACAGTTGCTGACGATGAGGTCGATACCTCTTGTGGCTTTGTGGCGTGAGCTGTGTATATCTGGATTGTTCAAGGTGTATGTATGGGCATACACCTGAGCTGAGTTGAGCTGAATTTTTGTGTTTAGTCGAGGATAGTCACGAGATGGAGTTTCTCTCTCATCTGGGTTCCCTCTGGCTGGGTTGAGCGGACTGCTGCCTTTCAGTTGCTCCCTTGGGTTTTGGGTTTTTGGGGTGCCTACTGAGTATGTTTATACTCACCCCTGCACGGGCTTTGCCCGCACATGTTTGTGTCTTGTGCAGACCACAGGCCCTTCGACGGAGTCCCAGGAGGGCCCAGAGCAGGCGGAGCTTAGTGAGCGTGTTGACCGGGGTGTTTACCGGAGCTCTGCCGAGGGAGCTTTCCGGCGGGTGTTTGTGGCAGCGTTCCCCTTCTTTAGAGCAGGTTGGATGCGCTTTGTAGTTTTCCTTTGGTGGGCCCTATTTTGCCCTTTTGTACTTTTGCTGTTGCTCTCTGGTTGTGGGATAGTGTATGCATGCATTTACTTTTCAGTTTCTTTATCTCTGCAATGTTGCATGGAGGTGTTTGTGGGTGCGTGTGTACTGGTACATTAGGCTAATGCCTCCCATGTGTGAGATAGCCTACTCGGCGCGGGTCGCCAGCCCCTGGACTATTCGAGGCGGGCTTGGGGAGTCGCGGCTCGAGCCCCGTTGGGTCGGGTCGTGACAGAGTGGTATCAGAGGAGGTTCCACCATTGGGATCTTAGAGCGTAGCTGGTCTAGCTGTAAGTTTGGTTTGGGTTGCATAGCGGCAGTGTTAGGGTGTTTCGAGTTCGGCTTTCAGGCCAGGGACTCCAGTGTTGCTGCGGCGGCCGACGTATCCATACACCAGGACTCTGATAACCTGCCTTTCGACTCGGGACATTCGTACACTGGTCGTGGGGACATAATGGTACATGCATCATATAGGACTGGGTTTTTGTTTTTTCCTTGTCCTTCTTAAGTCAGATCTCCAGATATACTCTTTGACCGTGATGCGTCTTGAATGTATTTCTGGATGCCTCCACGATGACAGCCAGCAAGGGTTCTGTAGCAGGATTGTGCTGATGACCCGCCCCGTGTAGTGGCTATGGAGCAGGGCACAGGTTCTGAGGTTGCACCTCCAGGTGGTCTGCCAGTTGAGCCACCACCTGTCGAGCAGCTGGTTGTGCCGACGGTGCAGGACGAGGTTGCACGCAGGCTGAGTGCGCTGCACGAGTTCCAAAGGCTGCGACCTCTAAGGTTCCGGGGTGATCTAGACCCCCAGGCAGCTGATGACTGGCTTGAGGCAGTCAGCCGAGTTTTCCGCCTAGTGAGGACACCTCCAGATCAGACGGTGGTCCTAGCGGCGAGCCTTATGCATGGTTCTGCCGGGCGATGGTGGAGTTTGGTGATGCAGTCCCATGACGAGGAGACGCTCACGTGTGCAGAGTTTGAGCGGCTCTTCAGGGAGGAGTTCTATCCGGTGACGCTGAGGTCAGTGCGGATCCAGGAGCTTCTGCAACTTCGACAGGAGAGCATGACTGTGTCAGAGTACTCAGCGAGGTTTACAGACCTGTCGCGCTACTCCCTGGATATGGTTAGAGACCCATTCTTTAGGGCTCGGACCTTCAAGCAGGGCTTACGCAGGGACATCCGAGCAGGTGTGGTTTCCTTATTCCTGCCCACCTATGCTGGAGTGCTGGAGCGAGCGTTGGTGGTGGAGAGTTTTTTGGCTGAGCAGATTCCCTCTGTTAGTGCTGGGCACTCGAGAGCTGAGACTTCGTCGGTCAGATCAGCATCTGGTAGCCGACGATAGACTCAGGGGTCTGGACGTGGCCGATGTTTCAGGAGGCGACCCCAGGATGGGGGATCTGAGCCTCAGAGCTCAGAGGGCTCGCAGGCCAGTTTTGGTCAGCGGTAGGAGAGGCGGTGTTACGCTTGCGATGGTCGGGGACATCTTTCTTGAGATTGTCCGACCCGACGTGCTGCTGAGAGGGAGCCGGTCGATGGACCGCCTTGGCAGAGGCAGCGTCTCGAGCAAGGAGGTTCGCAGGGCGTCAGACGTGGCGTCGGAGCTGGTGCAGCGGGAGGCGGTGGTAGACAGTACCAGTTGCCACCACCCCCACCCCCAGGTGGTCCACGCCAAGCTCAGGGAGCTGGTGGCCGAGGGCGAGGACAGCTGCATTCCCTGGAGACTGTTGACCCAGAGGCACCGCGGGTGGATAGAGGTACACCTTGTGTCTTTTCTACTTATTGCAGTAGAGGTACGCCTTGTTTCCTTTTGTTTCTTGCTCGAGTTTTTTTTCAGGGCATTGGTAAGACCCTGTGTTGGTGTTGGTTGGTGAGCTCGCTGGTGTGTGAGACCCAGTTGAGAGTCCAGTCACTTTCATTGTGATTTGGGATTTTCGGGGACGAAAAGTTCTAAGGGGGGGGGGGGGGGGAGGATGTAGAGACTCGGGTTTTTGGCCCTGTCAGACTTTGGAATATTTCTAAGAATAATTCCAGAGCTAGGCGCGAAGACGGCGTGCGATTCCGAGGCCCGGTGTTCCCGGAATTAATGTTATAAAAATATTAAGTATTTTTATACTATGCACGTGGCGGGGGTGTGATATCTCCTAAACGGTAGCTCAGAATTGGAATCTGAGGGCACAGTTGCGTCCGGAACGTGCCGTTTACCCTAGGCGGGGTGTAAACTTTGCAGGCGCGGGTCTGCGGTGAGAAACGCCACCAGGGGCGTTTTCGTAAATAAGTGGCAAGTTAGTGTGCGAGCATCGGCTCGAATAACTTCTGAACGAAGTCTCGAATGAAAAATCTGAGACCGCCGTTGCGTTCAGAATGGCGCGTTTACCCTAGGGGTGACCTTACTTTTGTTCGCATCGGGCGTCGGGTCCGAGGCGGGTTTGGCGCCGGCGGGCGGATGATATAAATATAAGCGCCCCCCCTTTTATCGTTCTTCGCCGTTTTTCGCCGTTTTTCACCGCCACTCCGCCGAATCGAGCAAACGAAGTGCCCATGAGCTCGAAATTCGACGGCGGACGTTGCAGGAGCGCGCAACGGAAGCTCTGGAGCGCGGATCTGAGACAGAACGTCGGCGTTTCACCCGCGAGGTAGGCGGTTTGAGTTTAAAATCTCGGATCCCGTTTTTGTGTTGTTTTTCTTCAAATTTTCATAAGATTTGTATAGTTCGGGTCTCGAGCTTTCCGAAACATGTTTCAGATCTGAATTTGGAGCACCGGGGTGCTCCCGGTGGCTCCCAGAAGTTTTCCGGCGAAAAACCCGGTTTTCCGGCGAGACCCGCGGCGGCCATGGTGGATTCCAGCGAGTTCCACGGCGGCGCGGCGGCGATGCGGTGGTTTTCGACTCCGGCATGGCGGAGTCCAGCGGCGCCACGGTGGTTTCTGGCGACCCTGCGGTGGTCCGGCCAGAATGTTCCAGGGGTTCTTTAAACCCCTGTAACTCGCAAACCGTAACTCCGATTTGCGATCCGTTTGCGGCGACGCGCTCCTTGCGTCGAGACGGACCTTTTGAACTCACTTTGAGGGTTTAAGGGTTCGGGATCGTGACCCGGGAGTTAGAAACGTCATATAAAATAATATTATTTTATTATTTTACGACTTCGGGCCGTTGTAACTTCTACCCGGAGCGTCCGATTGACGTGCCGTCAGTGGCGTTGGGACCCTGATGGTATGACGGACTTTTTGAGATGGTTTCCGGGTGTTGGGACTGAGAACGGGGTGTGGGCCCCACGAGGCCGGGTTTTGGCGTTTGCGGAGAAACGCAGCTTTTGCACCAGGAGTCCGATTTTGGCGGATGAATAGTCGATCCTGTGTGTTTTTCCGAGAGGATCGCAATGGTGCAAACCGTTCGATGAGCTTTGGAATCCAGGCATGGGCCCCACCCGAGCCGGCCTTCGGTGAATAGTACATTTTTCACCGGGTGTCCGTTTTGGGTGAGCGAGTAGTCGATTCCGCTTGTTTTTTCCGAGGGGATCGTCGTGATGTGATCTGCTCGATGGGTTTCAGGATCATTTTGTGGGCCCCGCACGAGCTAGCTACGGTGAATAGTGCCTTTTTCACCGGTGCTCCGTTTCGGGCGAGTAAACAGCCTATCCTGCGTGTTTTTCCGCGTGGAACGCGATGGTGGCCTCGTTTTTGGCCTAGGAGGTGCGCAGTGTGGTGTTGTGGCGGGTCGCACGGGTTAGTGACGTTTGGACCAGCAGTGGTTGAGGGTTCTCCCTTGGTTCATTCCCACGAGGGTTCGTGTGGCATCACAACCTTCGTATGGGTTTGTGATCCTCTCGATGGGATGTTTAAACTGTTAGAGTTGTGGTATCCCTCCGGTGGGCCCGAAGTGGATCCTCTAGCATCTTTACCTAGATCGGGTTCTTGGTATCGCTGTGACCGCTTATTTACGGGCGGCGATCCCCTATCTAGAAGGTTAACCCCGTAAGGTTTGTGGCATCATCGGAAATATGATCCCCTACGCGGTGGGCCGTGCTCAGTAGGGTTGTGGCATCGTCGGGTATATGATCCCCTACTCATCATGTGGTTTATAGTAGGGTTACGGTATCATTGGCTATGCAATCCCCTACTCAGCGCGTGGTTTCGGTAGGGTTGCGTCATCGTCAGTTCGATCCCCTACATCGCGAGTTATACCAGATAGGGTTCCGGTATCGTCGTGAACATCTTTATATGGACGATGATCCTCTTTCTGAGTGTGGAGATTCTGTCGAGCGCCAGATCGTGTTGTGGCATCCCCCAGCTGATCCTGGGTGTGATCCCCTATCTGTGAGAACTACGTATGCCAGATCGGGTCGTGGTATCCCCCAGCGGACCCTGGGAGTGATCCCCTATCTGTGAGCTACGTATACCGGAGTGGGTCTTGAAATCTCCTAGAGGACCCTAGCGGAAATCCCCTATCCGAGGAGTTTGGTGGTTCAACGATGTTTCCTCAGTGATGTTATCCGACGAGCGTGGTCTCTTTGGTGAGCGTCTGAGATGTTTGTTTGGGACCCGATGGAGTGTATCTCTCGGATGAGTGTCATCTGGTATGACAGTGTTTATGTGGTGTACTCTCACAGTTGTCGACAGTTGCTGGCGATGAGGTCGGTACCTCTTGTGGCTTTGTGGCTTGAGCTGTGTATATCTGGATTGTTCAAGGTGTATGTATGGGAATACACCTGAGCTGAGTTGAGCTGACTTGTTGTGTTTAGCCAAGGATAGTCACGAGATGGAGTTTCTCTCTCGTCTGGGTTCCCTCTGGCTGGGTTGAGCGGACTGCTGCCTTTCAGTTGCTCCCTTGGTTTTTGGGTTTTTGGGGTGCCTACTGAGTATGTTTATACTCACCCCTGCACGGGCTTTGCCTGCACATGTTTGTGTCTTGTGTAGACCACAGGCCCTTCGACGGAGTCCCAGGAGGACCCGGAGCAGACGGAGCTTAGTGTGCGTGTTCACCGGGGTGTTTACCGGAGCTGTGCCGAGGGAGCTTTCTGGCGGGTGTTTGTGGCAGCGTTCCCCTTCTTCAGAGCAGGTTGGACGCGCTTTGTAGTTTTCCTTTGGTGGGCCCTGTTTTTCCCTTTTGTACTTTTGTTGTTGCTCTCTGGTTGTGGGATAGTGTATGCATGCATTTACTTTTCAGTTTCTTTATCTCTGCACTGTTTCATAGAGGTGTTTGTGGGTGCGTGTGTACAAGTACCTTAGGATAATGCCTCCCATGTGTGAGATAGCCTACTCGGCGCTGGTCGCCAGCCCCTGGCCTATTAGAGGCGGGCTTGGGGAGTCACGGCTCGAGCCCCGTTGGGTCGGGTCGTGACATGTTAGGCCTAACTAAGTATATATCAACCTTGCATGTGTCCAATGATTGTAAGACCACTCCCAACTATACTATGAATCACCATCATATGGAGGAATATCAATAGAAGGGAAGTGATCAAAACTCACAATAGGATAAGAACAAGAATAAAGTGAATGGGAAGGAGTACTATCACCACATCCATCCAATCTAATTCTACACTATTATGAATAAAAAATAGATTAAAAATAAAAAACATGTATTTTAAATGAAAATACGAAAAACTAGTTTATTCCCTAGAGGAATAACAATAATGTTAGTTCTATATTAAATTGGAGTAAGTGATTACAATGGAAGAAAAAATACACTATTTAAAAATGAAACAAACTAAAATTAAAAGAAGTAATTGGTAAGAGTTTTGGAACACATATATTCTCATAATTCTCTTCCTCTAACCCCATATTCTATTTATAGGACACATCATCTCCCCTAGTTAGATTCAATCATTACACATGGTATCACTTATTCTCAAAGCTTTCATTGAGAATGCGATTCTGTGTCATGATCCTTATCTTTGTTCTCTATTCAAGATAATCTCCCACATAGCCTTCTTTTTAGTGGTTTTCCGAAATTTTTTAGGTAGGTTCATATGAATATCCATTTTACTCCTTATGGATTTTTATTCATGCAAAATGGGGTTAAGATTATCTAAGTAGTTATAGATCCTATTTTTTAGATCATCTTCATGAATCCCCAAAGTTTCTTACATGGGTGGATGAAGAGTAATTCAATCTAAAGTTAATGGCTAATAACCCAATAGAACATGATTTCTTTATGGATATAATTTTATATATCCCTATATTTATGCCTTTTAATCATATATAGCATTAAAATTTCTATAGATTCAGGAGATATTATTACATAAACTACCCGGACCCCAGTCTAATATTAAACAACATGAAACATTTCCATTTCATTTACATGTAGGAGGGGGAGACCACTCATACCCTAACTTCAAATAAAAACCATATCATTAAAGCATGAAATGTAACACCCCAAGCTTCTACGGTACACTTCTATTTGAATAATATAGTAGCGTGTCTTGTACGCAACTTCGAGTTCTAACACACACCACAACCAATCAAAGTATTCGTTATGAATAGTAATACCCACTTTTTGAATTTTTTTAAATTTAACTCTCAAAATTGACTTCATTTTTGGATTCAGAATATCGAAAATATCCTAGCGTGAAATTTTGGTACTTTTCGGATAAATTTTATATTTTGATGAATAGTAAAAATTACTAAATTTTAATTAAAAACAAAATTTTTAATCAAAATAATTAATAGTGATAAATTATGAATTTGAGTGGTTTTGAAGTATATTTAGAATATATTTTTATCATTTAATACAATGTTTCTCATTGTACATAATTTCACAATTAAACTAGACATAAACAAGTGTCAATCTTTTGATAGTTATTATCTCTTAAAAACACGCTTTTTGTTTTAACAACAGGAATTAATTTTAAATTAATTTCTGCCACTTCTCTGTTTTGAATTTGGAAAAATGGACTCCATATTTTTAATCATGATGATCAAATTTTTTAAATAGGTAACTTTTATTTTTAGACATTTTGAATAATTATTTCGGAAAATATTTTATTTACCATGGTTAAAGGGTAAATCCGGTAAATAAGGATAAAAAATAATATTATAATAATAATAAATTACCCTAAAACGTGTCTTAACCCTATGGGTTGATACATTTACGACCATGGGCATCTTTGGGTCTATTTTGGGAATCCATGGATCCACTTGTATGTGATAATGACACTTTATATTAATTAAGTTAAAGTAAATACAAAAATGACATAAGCATATATCTTATAGAATTTTTTTACATAAGGTTATATATATTATATTTTCGACTAAAAATATTCATTATAAATATAAAACTATTTCCTAAATAATTGTATTTTATTTATAATTTTTAGACGTTGAAAAATAAAAAATATATATGACACAATAATGATGCAACATTTTCCTTATTAATGAAAGAATCAAATAATTAGTATTACAAATGTTTAAATAAATATAAATGGAAAACTTTGACGACATACAAGAATTTTATTGGTTAATATGACATGATGAGATTTCTTAAATGAATTTGTTTCGAATTAATAAATTTGTTAAGACTTTAACAAAAATCAATTATTGAATAGTGTCAAAATTGACATAAATGAGTTTTTAAAAAAATATTATATTATTAATTGAAATTATATTCCTAAAAATACAAGGTTCAGCCAAAAGACTTATATAATGATAGGTGTATCATTAATGGACCACTTAGGGGGGTGATTGGATGTATATAGTAAGTTTATTAACTAAATATTATAAAAATACAAAGTGACATGGTAAGTGTTAAACTAATTAACCAAGAGTTAAAACTAAAAGATAAGGTTAATATAATGACCCAAACCTGTCTAAAATATATTTGTTGAAAGGATTTAGACCCATAAACACCTTATAATTTTAATAATCCACTTTGGATGTAACAACCCGAGATTTTATGAAAAATATTCTTTTTAATATTATTAATGTCTTGTGTTTTATGCTACAACAAAAGGATCTTGCACAACACGCATCCTTGACTTGCCTTTCATTACACGCAATCACGACCTTCCTTGATAGCGTGTGTAGTACGCAATACTGTGTTTCACGAAACAATGATATGCTATTAAAATATTATTAAAACTAGCCGTTATGAATAGTAATAACCACTTTTTAAATTTTAGAAAATTTATCTCTCAAAATGGACTTCATTTTTGGATTCAGAGTATCGAATTTATCCTAAGGTGAAATTTTGGTACTTTTCGGATAACTTTCATATTCTGATGAATAGTGAAAATTACTAAATTATAATTAAAAACAACTTTTTTAATCGAAATAATTAATAGTGATAAATTATTAATTTGAGTGGTTTTAAAGTATATTTAGAATATATTTTTACAATTTAATACAATGTTGGTCATTGGTTGTAATTTCACATTAAAACCAGACATAATCAAGTGTCAATCTTTTAATAGATATTGTTTCTTAAAAACACGCTATTTGTTTTAACAACGGGATTTAATTATAAAATTAATTAATTCAACTTATATGTTATGAATTTGGTAAAATAGACTTCATTTTTGAATTCGGAATATGAAATATAGCTTAGGATGAAATTTTGGCATTTTTCTGAAAACCTTCAATTTTTGATGAATAGTGAAACTACTAAGTGGTAGGTTAAAACTGAATTTTGCATAAAACTTAATTTTACCGCTTCTGTGAATGGAATTTCGAAAATCCGACAGACACGGTTAATATCAAGGACTAAAATGTGGTTCAATGAGATGAAAATAATTTTTGGTGAATAGTAACTTTTTACTTTTTTTTACCGCGGTTAAAAGTAAATAGGGTAATTAAGGGTAGAAATGATATTATTATTACCCTAACACATGTCCTAATTCTATTGGACAAGTGTAATTCGACCAAAAACAAACTTAGAAATAAAATATGACCATTTAGGCCCACTTGGATTAGATTAGGACATTTATTATTAATTTATTTAAAGAAGGGTTAAAAGAGTTAAAATCAAAGTTTATTTACTAAAACATTTTTAATATAGGGTTATACATAATATAAATTCGACTATAAATATTCATTAGAAAGATAAAACGATTTACTACATGATGGTATTTTATTTGTAATTTTTAGACATCAAATAATTTAATTTATTTATGACACAAAGATGATGCAGTAATTATCTTATTAATGAAATATTGACATAATTGATGTTATAAACACCAAAATAAATGTAATTTGAGACTTTTTATGAATTCCACTAATTTTCTAGGTTACTATGATATATTAGTGTTGATTTAATCAACTTGGTTCGAACATATAATTCTGTTATGATTTTCACAAAAATCATATATCAAATAGTGTCAAAATTGACACAAAATAGTTTTT